>JARHVA010000375.1:2640000-3317500 GCA_037957365.1 Torreya grandis | reverse complement strand
GTGTCTAGGGATACAAAATGCAATTTTATAGAATATGCTAACTACTCTAGGATATTGACCCAATCCACTTCCATCCTATTTCAACCTAGATATACACGTACATAGTAAACCAACTAATTACTCTTATTTCTAATTTATCACAATGTTAATCAATAGTTGTATTTCCATTTTTAGCATAACTTAACATTTAAATTCAAAATACTTGTTTTTCTAAGTTTAAAAATTAATTGGTCTACTATAGATCTATTTATCACACTTACGTTTATTCATTTCTATATTACTAACCCTATACTATAATGATCCATCTCCATTTAAGGTTAAACATTTGGTAAACTCAACATTTGCTCCCCAAAACCCTAGATATTGATATAGGGTTTCCTATTTTTCTATTTTTGATTTAATAATATTTCACAAGTTAAAAATCATATTGCATTTTAGTATAAATATGTGTAATATGGATGAATCTATAGCCAATTTTGGGTTCCAATTTGTGATTATAGTTGTAGTTTATTATTTTAATTTCTTAATTAGACCTATCATTCAACAACATAATAAAATCCATCATGAGAGGGTTTGAAAATGAAAAAAACATTTAATATCTCTTTATAATTCCTTTTATAATACTATAGAGCTAGTATCTAGATGCTAACACGCATGCTCTCAGCCATTTTCTCCACCTAGATCTTATTCGAGAGATAGTCACTATCCCATACCCATTATTCACCCATAACTTATATAGGTCTATAATATAAATAATAAAAAAGGTAAAGGTGTTCAAACTAATCCACTACTTATTAATATACAATAGATAAATTCTAAGCCAAAATTAGTGATCAAATCTAAGGGATATGACCTTGTTGACCAATTGAGCAACACACATGCTAAGATCTCAATCCACTATCTATAAGAATATCTTATATGAATCATTGTGTGATATCCAATATATAACTGATATTGAACCAATTTACTTTAAAAATATCATGCAAAATCTCAAAAACAATGCAAAATTCATTACCTTTGATCCAATAAATTTACCATCCAAAGATATTATTGACCAATATTTTCCTTTGTTCATACAAGTGATTATGAATAAAAAAGAAAAGAAAAGGGAGGTCATTGATAATGGATCTATCCTAAACATTTTTAGCACAAATTTTATAATCACCTTGGGTATTAATACCAATATTTTGAAAAAATTAGTTGTGCATATCAAGGGATTTGATAATTCATATAATCCTCTAGTTATCCAGATAATATTGGATCTGACAGTGGAACCATAAATAGTTCCAATTACTTTTTAGTAATGTCTCAGTCATTACATTATAATTTGATTTTGGGTAGACCTTGGATGCATACAATGGAAGCCATCCCATCTACACTACATCAATGTATAATATTTATACATAATGGGACATTATTTTCAATGTCTGTTGATGATAAATCTTTCAAAACTTTAATACATTCTGATATAGAAGGCATACCTATGGTGGTTTCACCTAAGAAATGCATCTCACTTGAAAATATACATAATTTTGAAATAGGCAAGTCAAGTACAATGGATTATTTATCCCTAGATGCAAATAAAGCACCACACATTGAGATGCACATAAATACCCATCAAGAGAAAGATAAATTACCAAAGGAACCAATGATATAAAAACCAAAATAAAATCAAATAATTGAGCTTCCTTTATTTGTCAATATTGACCAACAAGATGGCCATGTTTTAGATAACTATGATAGTGATGATGATCTATCCCATGATATAACATATGAAACATTGAAAAAACTTAATTTTGATCCATCTAAACATATTTCACATAACCTATTCACATCTACAAGTCCTGGTACATATAAGCTAAATTCACCTACAAAGGATACATAACCAAATCAAGATAAGGGCACAAAAAAATAAAAGATGGACATGTAAATAATTTTTATTGCATACACCCCTATTGGATTTACACATTAAGTAAACCTTAAAAGGGATAAATGTGGATACATCATGTAAATAATGTTGAGTTATCTCATAAGACTCCACAACAGGTTCTATAGATCACAACAAACCAAGATACTGCATATACAATGATTTTTGCATTACCTAAACATATGATGATATCTTTACCTCCTAATAGATACAGATCAGGAAATATAATTTTTTCTAAAGAAGTATTACTATATTTTAACTATAATGGGATCATTGGCCATCATCTAAATCATTGTGTGGCATTGAAGAACCAAATTTAGAAATAGAAGAATGAAGGGCCCATACAAATTGTGCCCTAAAAATGAAAAAGACCCAATACTTCTAATTCTATAGAAGAGAATCATATGTTTAACCCTAAAATATAAATTAGGGAATCTAGGGTTAAAGGTGATAGAGATATCTTAGGGCACAAGGGTAATAATCTCTCTATAGCAGGCCAATTAATTTGTAAACTTAGATAAACAATATTCTAAATTTATATATTGAGATATGCTAAAATTAGAAAGTAAAACTATGCTAAATATTGCAATGATAATGAAAATAAGATATTTATATAGTTTTGATGATATTATATATTTGAGTCTAGAATAGGATGGAATCATATTGGAAGTAGATTATGGGATTATCATCAAATTATGGATTAAGAAATTTTATGACCTTGCACACTTGCATTGACCTCAGATGGTTATGTTAATGATTATGTATAACCTGGATGAAACTTTCCAATACATATTACTTGATGTATTTGGATGTGACCACCTGGGATATTATAGGTTCTATGTCACCTTCATTCTGATGTGCTCAGATCTAGATCATAGGGTATCACTCCTTGTCAAATAATAAAACCCTAGTTCTTCATCTTTATAGTGGCTATGGAAAAAATGGGTTAGTGCGATAAAAGTGTCATGATAATCCCAAAGACCCCTCTGTCAGTGTGTACTTCTTATATAGCCACTACTCTAAAGAGGGAATTAGACTCATGTAGTTTTCCCTTATGCATGGATTTATGTGTGCATAAGGATGCAATGTGTGATAAATAAGTACATAGAGTGACCTAGATTGTAACTTGGAAAATATGGATCATGGGATTCTCCTTTAGTGCTTTAGAACTATAGATATATTTTCCCTATGACTAATATGGAAATATGGGAAAATAGGGAAGCTTTTCTCGCTTGAATGTTTGATTGAATTTATTTTGGTATTTTTCTTTGTGAGTTGTTAGGTATGTGCTATGTGAGGAATGAATGAAGATTGATCTTGTATATATATGTATACCTTTGGAGAATATATCACATTAAATCACTTAGTATGACCATAGGGATACATTTCATTTACAAATTTTGATGAATTTAGGGTAGTAGACACTTGCATTAGGATATGACACTTGCATTGATGTAGGCATTTGATTGGAATGCAAATGTTTGGGTAGTTAGAAAATAGACATAGGTCTAAAACTTGCATAAATAGAATATACACATGTCTATAACATTATGAGCATCATATAAGGTATAATTTATCATAATAACATTGGTTAGACTAAGAGATAAGCAATTTGGCATAGAGAGATAGTGTATGCGATCCTTTTTTGTAGTGGGAAAGGTATAAAAGTTGAAGGGACATATATGATATGTATTTTCCAAGTGTGAAAGACTAAGGTGATATATAATTTATGAATAGTGTATAAATTCACCCCTCTTTTTTTTTAATAAAAAGGGTAAAAATATATTAATAAAAGAACAAGAGCATTACAAGAAGAACGGGGGACCGAAATCCCCTAAGGAAAACAACAAGCGCAAAAAAACTAGGGACGAACCCACCTATATGTTGATATGAGCCTTCCTATCTTCCTCCAAAATATGTTCTAGATTAAAGTGAAGCTCTAGGGAGAAAGACTCCCAATCCTCAAAATTACCACCATCTAAATGCTCGAATGCCCATTTTACCAAACAATCTGCTGCTCTATTCCATTCATGGGGAATATGAACAAACCTAATTGTATCCATGTGCGAGCTAATCCTCAAAATCTATTGCACAATCCCAGCCAATTGCCAATTGACATCCAACACTTTCCTCTTAACAAGCAGGTTGATCACGACTTGAGAATCCGATTCACAAATGATCCTATGCCAATCTAATGCCTAAGCCTTCTCAAGAGCATAGAGAATAGCTTGGCCTTCCATCATGTTGTTGGTTTGAATCCCCTCATGGATCATAAAGAGAAAAATCACCATACCTTCAGAGTCTCTACCTATCCCACTAGTACCCATAAGGCCGAGATTGCCCCTAAAAGAGCCATCCATATTGATCTTGAGAAACCCATTGGGAGGGTACTACCACTGACCATCCCTATGAATCTTCTCTTTGCCCTGTCAACCTCTCCTGACACAAGCCAAATTACCTACAAATCACTGGAATCCTAGGCATGCCACCACCTAAGCATCCTATTTGGATAAAGGGAGACAAACCTCACTCTTAGCCTACATAGTCTCCTGAATCATCCCTATGATTTTTTGCCATACTTGTTGCACCATAATCCTCTCATTCCAAAATATCTGCCTATTTCTCTCCAACCAGAGCTGCCATAGCAAAAAGATGGGTCCCCCTAACCAAACATTCTACAGAAAAGCCATCCTTGAGGGGGGTTCTCCCACGCCACTCCAAAAATTGACCAAGGATAAAACATGGAGATAGGGGCTCTGCCATATGTCCCACCAATAATGCCAGAGTTGCAAAGCAAAGGAGCAATGAAAAAATAGGTGAGCATAATCCTCCTCAGCCACTCCACACATAACACAAATGGACAGGCCTTGAAAGCCTCTTTTCCAAAGATTGTCCTATGTCAAGCACATGTTCCAAGTCAACAACCAAATAAAGCAATTGCTTTTTGGCCATGAGAATTTATTCCAGACCTGTCTCCACCATTGCACTTCTCCCCTACCCAATCTCTGAGATAATAAAGCCTGATATCCAAAAGTAACTATGTAATTTCCTTTAGGATTGGGAGACCAAGCAAGCTCATCTTCCTCTTGGAGGGAGCTACATCGGTGTCTAGAAAGGAGGTTCAGTAGCTCATCATGCTCCTCCTATATTCCAACAACTGGCCAAACCTCAAGCACTTTCCATTTTGCCACCTCTAGTTGTCTGCAGGAAATGTATGATTTAAAGTCACTCACTTGAGACCAACTAGCATCAAGGAATCTCTAGCAAAGGTTTGATAGATTAGGGAACTGAGAAATAATGGGAGGGTTACCGTCCCAAGAATTAGTCCAAAAGAGAGCCTTGGATCCCCGCTTATAAATCCAGAATAAGCCTTCCTTAATAAGAGTAGCCCCTTTTTTGAGAGTCCTCCATATCACTGAGCCTTTTCAAATGAGTGGATAATGAGGAATATCACTCTGAGTGGCCCCCAAATAGTACTTCTGAGAGAGAATTCTGGCTCAGGCCTTGTCTTGTTCATTGCACCAGTGCCAATAAAGCTTAGCCGCCAAAGCAACTCCATTTAATTACATCTACCTTAGGCTAAGCCCACCATGTTTGGGGATACAGACCATCTCCCATCTAACTAAGCTCCATTTTGAGGTCATCAAAGTACCAACCCATAAAAATTGCCTAGTAATCAAGTCAAATTTCTTAACAATTCCCACCGAGGCAACCTAAAGCATACATCTGTAAATGGGCAAAGCCTGCACCACAGATTGAATTAATTGAACACGGCTCACAAAAGAAAGCCACCTATGAGTCCAATGATTCACCTTCACCTAAAATTTATCCAAAATATTTTGCCAAGATTCTTTGCATATATGGCCAGCTGTAATAGGAATACCCAAATAAATCAAGGGGAGAGTCCCAATCTAGAAATGCATAGTCTGAGTAATTTGCTACTATATGGGACCTGGTGTATTAAAGAAGAAGATGGATGACTTATATTCATTGACCTTTTGTCCTGAGGCCATTAGATAAACATCCAACACCGTGCACAAATTGGTAGCTTCACTCATTGTGGCCATGCCCATCAAAATAGTGTCATCAACAAATTACAAGTGAGACTGTGCCAACAGTTCACCCCCCCATCACCAGCCTTGAATATGCCCATCCTCTATGTTACTTTTGATCATCCTCCCCAAGCCTTCAACAACAAGAAGAAAGAGATATGGAGATAAGGGATCTCCTTGTCGCAGCCGCGTAGAGGCACCAAATAACTCCGTATGTTCCCCATTGATAAGCACCGAAAAGGAAATCGAGGAAATGCAGCTCATGACCCATTAGGTCCATTCATCCACAAAACCAAAAACTTTGAGAACCTTCCACAGGAATGACCATTTGACCCTGTCAAAAGCCTTGGCCATATCTAGCTTAATAAACATTACCTTATCCTTGGAGCTGGCCATGGAGTGAATCAACTCAACCGCTATGACAATACCATCAAGAATTTGCCTATCTTCCACAAAACCACTCTATTCTTCAAAAATCACATCATTGAGCCCAATTTTTAACCTTTCTACAATGATTTTAGATATGATTTTATAAACAACATTACAAAGAGATATAGGGAGAAACTAACTTAGCCTATCAACTCCTTCGCATTTCGGTAGGAGGGTGATACAAGTCGCATTTAAAGCCTTAAGCATTTGCTTATTCTACTGAGATTATTGAACAATAGCTAAAAGATCCAATTTGATAATATCGCAAAATTCTTGATAGAATTCAACTGGGAAGCCATCAGGACCAGCTGCTTTCCCCTTTTTCATCTGGAAAATAGTCACCTCAAGCTCCCCAAGTGTGATATCCTTCATTAAATTCTCATTCATTTCATGCGTCACCAGGGGTGAAATGTAGTAGAGAACATGTGCTTCTTCTGGTAATTCCTCATTCGCATCTTCCCTAAAAAGAGTAGAGAAATACTGCACCACCTCCTTTGACATTGCAGGAAAGGAATTAAGCCGCTCACCTCTTTCATTGACTAGGATCGAGATAGAGTTGCTATGCCTCATGGCTTTAGACAATTGAAAGAAAAAAGAAGTATTTCTATCACCTTCTTGGAGCCATTCTATCTGATCTTTTTGCTTCCAAAACACTTCCTCCTGTAGCTCACATTCCTCCAGGTCTTTCACATCTGAGCTTCATCTTGAAGTAAGATTTTAGTCAATCCTTCCTCCCTAATTATTCTCATGATACCATCAAGCTTAGCTTGTGCATTAGCCTTAGCATGAAAAATATTCCCAAAGCTTTGATGATTCCATTGTTTAAGCTTATACTTCACAAACTACAGTGATTTATCAAAAATATACATCACCATACCATGGGCAGGCCTGCCCCACCTCCATCAATTGGCCACACATTCAAACAATGACTGATCTCACAGCCACATGAGTTGGAATCTAAAGGAAGGAGAGAAAGGCTGGTACTTTGAAACACTATTCAGCATAATAGGCCAATGATCCGATCCTCTCCAATCCAAAATTTTATACTTTGTAGACCACATACCCCTGACCCAGTAGCCAAAAACCAAAAAATGATCTAGTCTCTTAGCAATGCAATGTTGGCCAGTCCTTCGATTGTTTCAAGTAAACTATCCATTTTTGGACCGAATATCGACTAAATTCAAAACTTCAATGTAATTTTGCATAAGCAAAGCAGAGGGGTCAAGCTTTGTCATATCACCACTTTTTTTAGTCAAATCCAAAATAGCATTAAAATCTCCAGCCATAATCCAAGGTTGGAGGGGAGCCAAGATACAGACAAAACTAATGTGGCCCCATAGGGATTGTTTACCCCGCTAGTCAATAGGGGCATAGACATTGGATAGAAGAATGACTTCCCCCATCTCAAAGCTGGAAGCCATCATATTTAAGGAAAACTTAGAGGATAACCATCCTATGAGGCTGATCTTGTGGGGGTTCTAAAGGTAAGCTAATCCTCCTAAAGATTTGGTAGCCCCAATGCATTGATAGTCCCTTTGTCTCCATAACTTAGGCACTAATCTGGACATAGCATCTACTAAAAGTTGTCTCCTACAAAAAAAAGGACATTAGGTCTTTGACTTCTAATCAAGTTTTGAACATCATTTTGTCTAGGGCTGCTATTTAAACCCCTTACATTCCAGGATAGTACAATCATTTCAAAGGATTTAGAAAGTGAGCATCCAGAGTCTTCACTAACCCTGAGTCCACCAAAGTCTCTCCCATTAGTTTCATCTTTTCTAGATCTTTTTTCCTACCAAGCTTGACCGATTTCTCACCCCCACCCTTCTTAAGGTCTTTTTGCAAAAGTCCCAAGTGAGGAGAAGATTTACTACTCCTTGTTGCTCCTAATTCTCTGGATTTCCCTGTTAAAGATAAATTTCCATCTTCTTTAGAGGGAACAACTGAGGAAGTCAAAACATCTGATATCAACATCTGTTGGTCCATATCCATGTACCCATCCCTAACATCCTGTGATTTAGTTAAATCAACTAAAACATTGTTCTCCTGGGCTGGGCCCTCAATTTGCTGATCCAAAATCATCAACCTTGGGTTCACCTCTTGTTGGTTAAGGTCATCTAGAATTTCAAATCTGTTAAGCAAGTCATCTGCCTATCTTTCCTTCAAAGACCATTTGTGACCCTTGCTTTTATATCACCCTTTAACTGGGATAAAACCATTAGTTTCTGGCACCTCACCTGGAATCAGGCCCTTCCCTTTGTCAGTTCCAGGTGAATTACGAGTAGGTTGAGTAGGCTTAGATTTAAAGGTTTTAGATTTGGGACACCATCATTGCAAGTGACCATAAGCATGGCAAAGATGACAACAAAAGGGAAGAGTTTCATAATCCAATTGTTGTACCTAGGAAAAGGGTCCCACACTCATTTCAATAGCATCAGGTATTGGCTTATTAAGATCAATTTTAACACAAATGTAAGCATAAGTCATTACCTTTTTCTCAAGGATTGACATTGATGAACCGACTGGCCTTCCCAGGAGGAAGGCAAGCAATTGCAGGGTATCTTCATGATAGCATTCCATCAAAAAGTGAGGCAACCACATGCACACCGAAACACAATTTGGCAATTCCTCTGAAGGTATAAAACTAACATGCCATGGCTTGATAAATAGCCCCACCTGATTGTGAAAGTATGGACCTCCAGCAAAGACTCTGCTATAGTCAATCAAGTAGGTAAAAGTGACCATAAAATAACTATTGGCTAACATTGTGATATCCATTTCTCCTTCTGGAGCCCATGTCCTTTGAGCCCACGCTTCCAAGAACAGGAACAAAGTCCTGAGCCCCAAAAACTTGCAATACAAAGAATAATTTGTATAATATTTGATATCCTCAGCAATCATGTCCATAGGTATGACCAATTTGGGCCTCTCCTTACATCTTTCTAGGAATCCATTGACCTTAGGAAGTCTCATGCCAGTTGGCTCTTCAGCATCACATGGACCTAGAAACAATGGGGGGAAAACCATTCTAGCACTCCTCAGGCTCTGGGCCGACTGCTGCACTCCCTGGGCCAACTGCTGCACTCCCAACGCCACCCTGTAGCTATGACCTGTAATCTCCCCCTTTGTACCCTCCTTCCCCCGTGTGCCTTCTCTCTTTTTGCCATTTTCATCACAGTCCAAGATAACATAGATCAGTGCAACATATAAATTCACCCCTCTTTAATATAGTAATGAAATTATTAATTTAAAGGAAAATAAATGTGTACCTAGGTGTGTATAACATACTTTACCTTTACGTGAGTCCAACTTGAGTGATTTAATGGTGACTGACCTAAAACAAATATCATATTACAATATATAATTAGTGTATATAATATGATATCAAAAGCATTGAAATGATTGAAATTGAAAGAGAAATGTTTAGAAGTACACTTGTGTATCGATGCAACTGCCTTGTCTTTTGACAATTTGATTTGAAAAGATATATCATTATGAACCATTAGAGTTGAGATTAGAAAAAATATAAATCTAGAAAGTGCATATATATGTTAGGTTATGGAGCTAAAAGCTTCACTGATGCAAATGGAGGAGGATGCTAAGTTGCAGAGCAACCGATGCCAGTTTGATCAACCGATGCCGGTCTGATCAACCGACATCAGTCAAATACAGGGTGCAGAGCAGCCGACATCGGTAGGGATCGGCCGACATCGGTCATCCCTAGTAAGACAGGGACCAACATCAGTCACCTGTGCGTTCCAAAATTGTTTGTTGCACGAACAGTTAGTTTGTTGAATGGCTAGTTTGCATGTTGAAGGCTAATTATAGTCTTGAGTTGCGTGTCTAATTATTGTAATTAAGAAAGTCTAATTATTGTTTGCATGAGGTCTATTTAAGAGACTCATGGGTGGTATTGTAATTAAGGCAAGAAAGAAATTCTTCCAGTTGTAGGATCTTGGTCAGCAGGTGTGCAAGGCCACATTTGGAGATCTACATGGTAAGTAAGATCAGGTTGATTTGCAAGTTGTTGCAAAATTAAGGAGATCTACTTGAAGTACTTTTGAGTGCTTGGTACTAGCAGTGTTGAGACTGACTGGTTGGAGGTGAACAATAATTATGTGTGTGAGTTGTTTGTTGGGACCATAGTTGAGAGAGAGATTTGAGGGAAGATTATTGAAAGTTCTAAAGGTGTGGGAAGCCTCAGAGGTGGAAGAAGAAGTGGCATCTTCTTTATTGTATTTCCTTTTGAAGAGTATTTAATACAAGAGTGTGTATTGTCTCTCAAATTTTGTGTTATTTGCGATTCTAGTTACTTATTACTTTTGGTTTAATTCTGCATATTTAGTTGCTTGGTAATCATTTGTGCTTCTGTGGGTTCCTAATAGTTGGTATCAGAGCTAAGGTTGCAGGGAGCATGTTTTGTGTTTGATTATAGGTCACTCTCAGGGGTTTCTGATTGAGTGGGAGTAGCAATGACAGAAGAAAGTAAGCTAAGGATGGAGAAATTCAATGGCACAAATTATCAATTATAGAAGATGCAGATAGAGGATTATCTGTATCAAAAAGATTTGTACTTACTATTGGGTGGGGTTGCATGCAAGCCCCTGGATATGAAGGATGAAGAATGGGAGGTTCTTGATCGGAAGGCTCTGGGATCTATAAGGTTGAGCCTTGCATCGTCTGTGATTTCCAACTTATCTCAGGCTAAGACAATGGTAGAGTTGATGGAATCTTTGGCAAATTTGTATGAAAACCCCTCAGCTTTGAATAAGGTATTTCTTATGAAGCAGTTATTTAATTTGCAAATGCAGGAAGGTGGATTGGTACATAGTCATCTTAGTGATTTCCATGGTTTGGTAAACCAGTTAGTTTCAGTCAATATTGTTTTTGAGTTTGAAATTAAGGATCTCTTAATCTTATGCTCATTACCTGAAAGTTGGGAGAGTTTGGTAATGGTGGTTAGTAATACTGTGTCTGCTTCAATGATGTTGTGAGTGTAATCTTGAATGAAGAAATTCACAAAAAAAGCATAGGTGAATCATCAGGGAATGCTTTGAGTGTTGAAAGTAGGGGAAGGCAAAGAGAGAAGATTGAGCAAGGGAGATCAAGGTCAAAGATAGGTAGGAGATCTAGATCCAGGCCCGACAGGAAAATCTACTAGAATTATGGAAAGAAAGGGCATGTAAAGAAAGATTGTTGGTTGGTTGAAGATCAATAAGAAGGAACTAAAGAAGCAATTGTTGTAGGTATTGTTGCAAGTATTGTTAGATAGGATGCTCTGGTATGTTGCTTGGATAAAGTGGAATTTTGGGTTTTAGATTTTGGTGCCTCTTTTCATGCATCCCCAAATAGAGAATTTTTTCATGAGTATGTCCAGGGAGATTTTGGAGAGATTTATTTAGGGGATGGTAAGCCTTGTCAGATGGTTGGCAAAGGAAAAGTGAAGCTGAAAATGCAGATGGGAAACACATGGGTGTTGAAGAAGGTCATGCATATCCCAGTCCTAAAGCGGAATTTGATTTCTATAGGAAGTTTGGGTGATGAGGGATGCACAGTAACTCTCACAATAGACTCTTGGAAGGTTACAAAGGGTGCACTTGTTTTAGCAAGGGGTAAGAAAGTAGGTACTCTTTATCTATCTACTTGTATTACTGATTCTTCTTCTGATTTATCTACTTCAGTTGTAGATTCAAAGATGTGGCTTCATAGGCTTGGTCACATGAATAAGAAGGAGATGCATGTTCTTGAGTCAAAGGGTAAGAGTTTAGATCTGAAAAGCATAGAACGAGATTTCTGTGAGCAACAGAAGGAAGTGAGGTTTCTTGATACACTTGCTACAAGAAAAGATCAAGTTTATGGCACAAATAGGGAATATGATGTTTTTGACAAGAACAGGAAAGTCTTGGTGTTCAAGGAGAAGATGACAGACAGAGATTAGTCACAGGGGCTAAATAATTTTGAGCAGGGTAGTTTGGACAAGGGTGTGATTCAAATCAAGCTCGTGGGGAAAAAGTCATCACTCACAGGAAAATATAGGTACCAGTGTTGATCAGAGGGAACCGACATCAAACAGATAGTCACCAACGTCGGTCATGTGTAGATCAGAAGAGTTGGTGGTGTCAGGTAGGTAAAGATCAATGTCGGTCAGGAGGGAACCGATGTCGACAGAAGGGACACCGACATTGGTCAGGAAAATGATGTCGATAGTTAGGACAGTCGCATGGGACCGACGTCGGTCAGATGCAGGCTGAGAGGTGACCGACATCGGTCACTGTTAAAATGGATTATGGGTGGATATCAAGCTATCAAGGAGTCTCAAATGACCATGTGGAGGATTGAAAGGGTGAGTAAGCCTCAAATTCATTATTCCCCTTTTTTAGATTACTTGTTGCTCACTGAAGGTCAAGAACCAGGAAGTTTTAAAGAAGTAAAATAGGTAGGATCCAGGAAACAGTGGGAGCGTGGCATGAAGGAGGAAGTTGATTCCTTGGAAGAGAACCAAATGAGAGATTTGGTGTAGTTTCCAAGTCGAGAGAAAGCACTGAAAGATGAATGGATTCCAAGGTCAAAGAAGAGAGAGAATGGACACGTGAGATGGAAGGCCAGGATATATGGTCTTGAGCAGGATGCAGGGCAATGGAGGTTTGACAGGTGGATGACAAAGCAGGGCTTTAGTCAAGGTCATGGTAACCATTGTGTGTTCTTTACCAGGTTGGATAATATTAGCTACATTATCTTGTTATTGTATGTAGTGTGGATGCTGGTTTCAGGGTCACACATGCAGGGAGTTTCTGAGCTAAAGGTAAAGTTACTTCAGAGGTATGTCATGGAGAATCTGGGAGCAACAAGATTATTTGGCATGAGTTTTCTTAGAGATAGGAAAAGTCACAGGTTGATGTTGTCTTAGGATGATTGTGTGAATAAGGTAGTGGCGAGGTTCAGGATGTAGGATGCAGAACCAATTAGCGCACCTATAGATGGACAGTTAATAGAGCAGTCCCCCCAATCACATGATGAGGTTAAGTACATGTGTACTAGACCTGAGTTTTCCCAAGCAGTGAGAGTTGTCAGCGAGTTTGTGGTCAATCTGAGAAAGAAGCACTAGAAGGCAGTTCAGTGGATTCTCAGGTATCTGAGAGGGACTGTGATATCCCCTCCAAACAGGAAATATAGCAACACAAAAAACTTTGAACAAGATATAACTTCTATTGAATAAATTTAGAATGATCACAATAATATAGTTTCTGAATAGCAAATTACAAATCTTATCACTTGTCCTTTTAAACTATTACAATTGCAGTCCTTTCTCATGCATACAAATATGAAATACAGTCTTAAAAACCCTGGCTTATCAAAACTGGAAGTGAAAATTGAATTTTGGAAGGTCTCGGCCCTTCTGTGTCGACACACAGTCGCCGTCGTCGGTCGATATCTCACCGACGTCGGTCTCTGTCGGTTAGATTTTTGCCGTCATCGGTCTTTAGTCGATCGATGTCGATCACTCAAACCCTCTGTCTGCCGAGGTCAGTTCCTGAGCTGATCTGTACGGACCTGTACGAACCTTGTACGGCAGCCAATTAAGCACAACTTCCCTGTTTTCAACCCCTGATCTAAAAATATACTTTTCTAGCACAGAAGATCTCTAGCTGTATAATTTATTGAATCAAAACAAGAATAAAGAAATACCTGGAATATCTGTAATAACTTCTGTGTGAAGTTATCTCTCAAACCTGAAATTTTGTGATAACTTCTGGATGAAGCTATGTCACACTTTGGCAATAGATCAGCTGATATTCCACAGCCTCTTAATTGCACACACTGAAGAGGGAACGTTCTCCAATGCAAATGGAATCCTTGAACCCTAGGCTCAGTCTTCACAGAAGAAATTCTCCAAAATCAATATCAATAATCAATAGCATAATGAACAATGGCCTCCATGAGAAACCCTTATACCCTCAAAAGATGTGCTTGCCCTAATTAGGGTTTTCTTAAATTAGAATTAGGGTTTCTAATTAAAATTAGGCTAAATAATTAATATTTGATTAAATCAATCAAATATTAATATCTCCCTCAATACATGTCGGATCGACGAACCGATCGAAGCTAGTGAATCAGGGAGTGATTCCGCACATAACCATACCATAATAAAGGCGCTCCACTGCATATCAAATATCCCTAAAAAGTAGGAGCCTTGGCCAAATATGTCTGAAATAACTTGAATGAAAATCAAATGTAGAAATCTTGTGAATCAAAGTCAAGCCAAGCTCCATTATGAACCTCTATCCATCCTATTAGCCTATGAAGGTCGCATAATAGGCTAACCATGAACTCAGAACATGTCACCTAAAAAGGGGACATGACAATCCACCCCTCCTGAAATTGCTTGCCCTCAAGCAATCACTGAATGACAAATCAATCAATCCACCTGGATCCCAAATATAGTTTTGATCTCCACCACTGTCAATTAACACGACCCCCATGCCATGTCCATCCCAACTCTCATGTAATGGTGTCACATCATCTCTAGTACTAAGATAAGCACTCCAACATCCAATCCATAAATGAAAATCAGCAAGCAAACTCCTTGAATAATATCTAAAACTGGATAGTGAAGACTAAAAATAGTCATATCATCATCAACCTGTGACCCGAATGTAACAGAAAGTTGAGTCCTCACCACATGTGACAACTCTTGAACTGAACTCACCTCAAGACCAAGCTCATCCTCATACCTCTCCTGTGTTGGTGCCAATGTGCTCTCGTCATCACCCTCTATCATGTTATGTGGTATAGGTACCTCCATCCGATGAAAAAACATATATCTGAAGCTGCTGCCCCGTATTGCCTTAAGAATATGTGTCATCCCATCAACATTAAAGAGAACCTCCATGTCCTTGAGACGAAGAATAACTTCCTCAAATGAATGAAGCCACTTCATACCCAAGACTAAGTCTATATCCCCCATATTTACCACATAATAATCAGCCTTGAATTCATAATTGTTCAAGCGCAATGGGAGGTCTCTAATCATACGCTCACACTTAAGAGTGTGACCATCATCTACCTTGACACTGATGCCCTCAAAGTCTACAGTAGTGAGCCCATGCTTCTCCACAAATCTAGCATCTATGAAATTATGTGTGGCTCCTGTATCAAGAAGGGTGATAACCTTCTGCCCTGCCAAAACTCCACGGAGTCTGAATGACTCATCTGACTGAATACTGGATATGCGTGCCTCCTGAATGTGAAGCTCTAACTCTGCTTCTGTATTAGGCCCTGAAGCCTCTGCCTCTGCCCCCTCAGAACTGTTCTGCTGCTCGAAATCCTCAGAATTGGAATCCTCATAGTATACCCACATCATACGATTCGCCTTGCCCTTAGGCCTCAAAGGACAATCGTGATGGATATCATATGGTCCTTTGCAGTAGAAGCAAAGCTTCTTTCTGCGTAAATCATTAAGCACCTCACGATCCAAAGGTGGTGCTGCCGGATTGGCCTTTGAATCATTTTTTACCCCAGATTTATCTATGTTAAAATCCGGTCTCTCCGTATCCCCGTGGGAGTGCTTATGGTCTCTAGAAGAAGTACCTCTGGCGTTAAATTTATTAGATGGGGCTGCCATCTCCATATCACGTGCCTTCTTCATAGCTACCTATAATGAAGGAGGATCAAGGGCTTTGATCCAACCCCTCAATGGCTCTGTCAATCCCTCTATGAAGAGAACCACCAATCTACGCTCTGAAATATTGGGTACCATGACTGCCAATCTCTGAAACTCACCAATGAAGGACTCCAAGTTACCTGTTTGTCTCAACTGAGCCAGATCTCGAAAGTAAACCTCAGGATCTTTCCTATCAAACTGCTCAACCAATCTATCCACAAAGTCCTGGTACTCTGTTACCTGATTATGCTGAAGTGTTACCATACCATGGTACCACCAATCATGTGCTACTCCATCCAAGTGCAAAGTGGCGTATTTGATGGCATCTATCTCTGACATTGGTCTCAATGCCAAAAAGGTGTCAAGCTTATGAACCCAAGCTTGAGCTGTCATCTTACCACTGCCGTCAAAAGTAGTCAAAGAAAGCTTACCAGTAGCCTTCTGCAGTTCACTGAATTGAGCTCTAGGCTTCCTGTCCTGTCTAACCAATCGGTAGTGCTCTCTCCTAAGATTGAAAAAACAATCAAAGGTCGTCCTCTCTTGGACATGAAGGGGTAATAAGTCCCACTCATCATTTGCAGCCATGTAAACATCTGCAAATGGGTTATTCCCTACTTCCTCTGCTAGTGCCTCTGGTTCTTCTTGAACAAAAGTAGGACGTGTAGGTTTATCAGCTGTTCTGGAGTGAGTCCGCTGTGGCCTCTGATTAATCGTAACACTCCTGTCATCTCTTTGGTCTCCATTCTATCCATCAGGTGTGTTCATTCTCTCTATCATAGTCATAAGTGCCTGTAATGTCTGAGCCATCTGCTGTTGGCTTGTCATCATAGCACGTTGAAATTCTCTGGTGCCTGATCAGCATCATACCTGTGGCCCCTGGGTGGGCTGCCCTCACGTCTGTCACTCATGATGGTCGGTGGCTGATCTAACACCTGAGTACCTTCAAGCAAGGCTCAGCTGCATGTGTTATACTTGTGTGGTCCCAACTCTTGTGGCTGCATAAGATCTATATACCCTCAGGCTGGCAGAATTTAGCTCTGATACCACTGTGATATCCCCTCCAAACAAGAAATATAGCAACACAAAAAACTTTGAACAAGATATAACTTCTATTGAATAAATTCAGAATGATCACAATAATATAGTTTCTGAATAGCAAATTACAAATCTTATCACTTGTCCTTTTAAACTATTACAATTGCAGTCCTTTCTCATGCATATAAATATGAAATACAGTCTTAAAAACCCTAGCTTATCAAAATTGGAAGTGAAAATTGAATTCTGGAAGGTCTCCGCCCTTCTGTGTTGACACACAGTCGCCGTCGTCGGTCGATATCTCGCTGACGTCAGTCTCTGTCGGTCGGATTTCTACCGTCGTCAGTCTTCAATCGACCGATGCCGGTCACTCAAACCCTCTGTCTGTCGAGGTTGGTTCCTGAGCTGATCTGTACAGACCTGTACGGACCTTGTACGGCTGCCAATTAAGCACAACTTCCCTGTTTTCAACCCCTGATCTGAAAATATACTTTTCTAGCATAGAAGATCTCTAGCTGTATAATTTATTGAATCAAAACAAGAATAAAGAAATACCTGGAATATCTGTAATAACTTCTGTGTGAAGTTATCTCTCAAACCTAAAATTCTGTGATAACTTCTGGATGAAGCTATCTCACACTTTGGCAATAGATCAGCTGATATTCCATAGCCTCTTAATTGCACACACTGAAGAGGGAATGTTCTCCAATGCAAATGGAATCCTTGAACCCTAGGCTCAGTCTTCACAGAAGAAATTCTCCAAAATCAATATCAATAATCAATAGCATAATGAACAATGGCCTCCATGAGAAACCCTTATACCCTCAAAAGATGTGCTTGCCCTAATTAGGGTTTTCTTAAATTAGAATTAGGGTTTCTAATTAAAATTAGGCTAAATAATTAATATTTGATTAAATCAATCAAATATTAATATCTCCCTCAATACATGTCGGATCGACGAACCGATCGAAGCTAGTGAATCAGGGAGTGATTCCGCACATAACCATACCATAATAAAGGTGCTCCACTGCATATCAAATATCCCTAAAAAGTAGGAGCCCTGGCCAAATATGTCTGAAATAACTTGAATGAAAATCAAATGTAAAAATCCTGTGAATCAAAGTCAAGCCAAGCTCCATTATGACCCTCTATCCATCCTATTAGCCTACGAAGGTCGCATAATAGGCTAACCATGAACTCAGAACATGTCACCTAAAAAGGGGACATGACAGGGACTATCAGCAGGTATACATGCGATGCAGGGTTAAGCACTTCTCTACATGGGTATGTAGAATCAGATATGGTAGGTTATTTGGTTGATAGGTATTGCACCACAAGTTGTGTGGTGGTTGGTCTTCAAGATTGATCTTGAAGAGGAATACAAGCCCAAAGAAACAAATTAGGCGGTGTATAGGTACAGGTATAGGTGCAGCTATTTATCTCCAAGTGGGAGATTGTTAGGTTGTGGAGCTAAAAGCTTCACTGATGTAAATGGAAGAAGATGCTGAGTTGTAGAGCAACCAATGCCAATCTTATCAACCGATGTCAGTCATATATAGGGTGTAGAGCAGCTGACATCGGTAGGGATCGGCCGACGTCGGTCATCCCTAGTCAGATAGGGACTGACGTCGGTCACCTGTGCATTTCAAAACTATTTGTTGCATGAACAGTTAGTTTATTGAACGGCTAGTTTGCATGTTGAAGGCTAATTATAGTCTTGAGTTGCGTGTCTAATTATTGTAATTAAGAAAGTCTAATTATTGTTTGCATGAGGTCTATTTAAGAGACTCATGGGCGATATTGTAATTAAGGCAAGAAAGAATTTCTTCCAGTTGTAAGATCTTGGTCAACAGGTGTGCAAGGCCGCATTTGGAGATCTACATGGTAAGTAATATCAGGTTGATTTTTAGGTTGTTGCAAGATTAAGGAGATCTACTTGAAGTACTTTTAAGTGCTTGGTACTAGCAGTGTTGAGACTGACTGGTTGGAGGTTAACAACAATTCTGTGTGTGAGTTGTTTGTTGGGACCGTAGTTGAGAGAGAGCTTTGAGGGAAGATTACTGAAAGTCCTAGAGGTGTGGGAAGCCTTAGAGGTGGAAGAATAAGTGGCATCTTCTTTATTGTATTTCCTTCTAAAGAGTATTTAATACAAGAGTGTGTATTGTCTCTCAAATTTTGTGTTGTTTCTGATTCTAGTTACTTATTGCTTCTAGTTTAATTTTGCATATTTAGTTGCTTGGTAATCAGTTGTGCTTCCGTGGGTTCCTAACGATATATATAAATATTGGAAGACACATGCCCTAACCTTGGAGAAAAGGTGAGTTTCCACCCAGTAGTTGATATTAGCTTAACTGTACAACCTAATCATACTTATACCTAGTGAGCATGAGTGAACCAAGTCAACTGACACTATAAATCTAGTGAGCTTATATTATGTAATCAAGTCCAACCTATAAACTTGGAAAGATTGAGTGATTTAATCACCTCAAACATACCAAAAAGAGAACTAGCTACTATCGTAGATTGGTTGAATACAATCTATAATAGTCCAACCTGGTGAGTTAAAGTCCATAGAAGTGTTTGAAATATGAAAGCTAATTTGATTTTGAAATTTAGGTGATATTTGTATAACATATGCACCTTATGTATGACTCATATGAAACTTGGTATAAAAATGGTACTAGTGTATATAATTCTACCATAATTATATATTTGAATCATATAATTGTGAAATTTGGCCAATTTGAAAACTATTAAGTGCGGAGAATATATTTCCATAACATGCCCCCAATAAAAATATGAAACTAAAAACTAGTGTAAGTATGGAAAACATGTTTCAAAAATATGCCTCCATTATATATGTGAAACTAAAAATTGGTGTAATTGTGGAGAACATGTTTCCAAAACATGCCCCCATTGCAATCTGAATATGTGAAGAATGTGGAAGCCATGCCTCTATGGCATGCCCCCACTAATATGCCCCTCCTTTTTGAGGTGAGGGGAAGTAGCAATTGAAAGTTACCTTACATCAAAAGGATAATCTAACCATGTATACTATGAATGTATCATGTAGCATATAGGATAAACATGTCTAGGTAATATATCATTGAAGTGCATAAAATATGATCACATAAAGGCCTAGTATGCACAATATAGATTATGGTAATGTCTAGATAGTAAAAATAGAAGCTCAACAAGAAATCAATCATGCACACAAGATCACTCAAAATAAAATAAAAAGACAATGGTCCAAAGAGACCTCAAAAAAGGGGCACAGTCAAATGATGCATAATTGAAGGGACATGCCTTAGTCAAATATACACAAAAGCAAGCATGACATATTCAAATGTACAAGAGGAAAAAAAAGGCATGAGGGCTGTAAACAATGGAGGATATTAAAATGATCCACAAGAAAAAAAATACACTCAAAGAAGTGCATAAATAGAAAGTACAAAACATAAGCAACCAACATAAATATATCACACTAGTCCCTAGATATATGTGTTAACAAAAAATGTTAAGGACACAACATATCAAGTACATTGATAAATATATAAGCATGGATATAGGTAGGTGTAAGTATATAATCTCAAATACAATAATGAAATATGATCATAAAATGATATAACCTGAGTGTATCATGATCAAAGAAGCATATGCCCTCAATGTCTACATGACATGAGTAAACGGAAGGCCCAACATCCAAAAGTGCATAGATCATGTATATAGGTATACTTGTATCACACTCAAAAGATGTATGAAAAACATGTATATAGAAAAAATGATATGCTATCTACAAACAAAAAACCAACAACATATATGCCAACGAGCTAATAAAATATGTAAACACTAGAAATATTTTTGGATTTTTGAAGTGTTTTGATTTTATTGGTATTTTGGAGATTGTATAAGCTACCAAATTATTTCAAGAGGACAAGAACCTTCTAGTGGTAAATGTAAAACCTATATTAAACTAGATGTGCTATATGTGTGCATATTAGAATAAAAAATTGTTTCATGTTCTTGTATTAAAGGGATGCAATGATTAATATATTGTGCCTCTTATTCTTTGATGATGCTAGATTTAACAAAAATGTTATTCCAAGATGCCTTTAGTTTTTTGTTTCAATATGATCTATGTCCTTTGGATATGTCATTACTTGTATTTATTTTTATGGTAGCTGAAGATATATTTCTTTTTTTGGAAAAGGTTGTAAGTTTGCCTTGATGATTAAATGATATGAAACTGTTGTTTCTATCAAACATTACTCCTATTGAGTTTAACCATGGTTTTACAAGCATAATATTGTAAGTATTTGGATTATTAATAGCCTGAAAAGTAACATAACATTATTTTTAAGCAAATAAAGCTCTTAATTGAATTGATCCCACACTTGTCGGAATTGCATTAGTTTCATCCACATGTGGAAACTTATTTTCAAGAGAGCTAAGAAATGACATGAAAGAAAAAATTGTATCTTGATAGTCCATAACCTTGATATTTGTAAATTACTTGCCCTCTACATGAGCAATGATAGTAAATGGGTCTTGATATGAGGAAAGGCTTGTGATTTTCCCCTTTGTAACTATATTTATAACTTAAAATTTTTCATCTTGATCTTTTTGTAACATTGATTTCTCTATCTTTGCTTATTGAATCTTTTCTTGCTATAATTTTTTGCATTTGTAAGTGTTTTTGTTCTAAATTATCTTTTGGTACCCATATTTTTTATTTTGGTACTTGTGATTTATAGAGGTACTCATAATGTGAGTGGAATTCTTAGTTGATGTATCAATGATATGATCACAAATATCTTTTTGACTTTGTATTTTTCTCTTCAATGTAAAATGATAATCTGTATAGTGCCCATGCATGCTATGGTATGTATAATAATATTTGAATCTCCTTATAGGATGTAGAGGAGGTAATTAAATCACTTTGTCTCTAATCATTTCTCTTGGGATTTCACTTGGACCCTTAGTAGACTTTTGGTCACTTTTTGAATCACCTGTTTTAGATGTGTTCTATTTTATCTTTTCATTTGGATAAGAGACCTTGTTTTACACAACATTAGTAGATGAAGATGTAAACACATGATTAAAAATAACATGTTTGGGATTTTGGACATGTGAAATCTAATTTTTTAATAATGTGATTTTTGAACTGAAATATTGATTTTGTTTTTAAAACTCTTGTATGAACTTGCTTATGAGAGTGATTTGATATTTTATGGATTCACAAGTACAAATCCTAGGTGCTTTAGATCAAACATGCGCACACGCACACACACACACACACACACACACACACACACACACACACACACACACACACACACACACACACACACACACACACACACATTAACATCTACCTTACCCATCAAAGGAGTGATATCATGAACCTAATTAAAGGGACGTTTGTTATTAACCTTCGTAGGTTTAGGAAGAAGTGACTAATTTATATCCATATGAAACATGATTTTAGGAAAATAAATTCTAGTTTTTGAAATAAATTGTAACAATTTAGAGATAATAAAAATACTAAAAACCCTAGAGTACACTAGGAGTTACATGGAAAGATGTCAGGTTCACCAAATATTTAACCCTAAAATCTAGATTAGGGAATCTAGGGTTAAAGGGGATATAGATAGCCTAGGGAATAAGGTTAATAAACTATCTCTATAATAGGCCAATAATTTGCAAACTTAGATAGAAAATATTCTAAATTTATAAACTAAGATACGCTAAAAATAAAAAGTTCAACTATGTTAGATATTATAATGATAATGATAATAAGATACTTAGATGGTTATGATGCTCATACAATTTTGAGTCTAGAATATGAAGCAATCAGATTGTAAGTAGATTCTAGGACTACCATCAAATTATGGATTAAGTAATTATGTGTCTCCAACACTTGCATCAACCTCAGATGGTTGAGTCGATGAATCTATCTAACCTAGATGTAGGTGTCCAATATGGAATACCTACTAGATCTAGATGTAACCACCCAGGATATTTTAGGTTATGTGTCACCTTTTCTCTAGTGTGCTCATATATGGATCATAGGCTATCTCTCTTTGTTAGATGTCAAAACCGTAGTTCTTTATCTTCATAATGTCTAAGGAAAAAATGGGTTAGTGAGCTCATGATGTTGATCTAACCCTAAATACCCCTCTAAGGTGATTTTTACATAGCCACTACTTTGAATAGGGCCTCAAACTCACGTAGTTCTCCCCTACATGTGGGCTTATGTGTACATAAAGATGCAATGTGTGATAATAAAGTAAATAGAGTGAATTAGCTTGTAACTTGAAAAATATGGCTTAGGGATGCTCCTTCATCACTTCAGACCTATAGATGTGTTGTCCCTATGATTGATATGAAAATAGGAGAAAATAGGGAAGTTTTGCTCACTTGAATTATTGATTGAATGATTTTGGTATTTTTCCTTGTGATTTGTTAGGTATGTGCTAGGTGAGGAATGAATGATGATAGATATTTTATATATATCAATCCCTTTGAATAATATCTTACATTAAATCACTTAGGATAATCATAGGGTTATGTTTCATTTATAATTTTTTTATGATTTTAGGGCACTGGACACTTATGTTGGGATATGACACTTGTGTCGATGTAGGGATTTGATTGGGACACAAGTGTTTGGGCAAGTGGGAAATAGGAACAAGTCTATAACTTGAAAAAAAATATAATAATATTTATAACATTCTAAGCATGATAGAAGGTTTGAGTCATTAGAATAACATTAGTCAGACTAAGAGCAAAGCAATTTAGCACAAAGAGATAATGTATGCAAGTTTTTTTGGTTTCGAGAAAGGTATAAAATTTGAAGGTACATCCATAATATATATTTTCCAAGTGTAAAAGATTGAGATGATATATAATTCAGAAATAGTGTCTACACTATCCTTTAAAATGACCAAGGCATGAAGCCTTAACCATTTCTATAAATATTTATGGGGTTCATTACCAACATCTCAAAGTGGATATAAACACTTGGAACACAACTTAAAATATCACCACACTATAATAGATGGGACATAATATATATGAATTATGATATTCTACATCCTTTCCAAAATATTTGGTATACATTAGAATATCCATTGCATGTGTACCAAAGGTGGTAGACATTTCTATATGGGTAATGGACTAATAACCAAATTTGGCTGTGTATCTTGGACAACATTAGTTAATTGATATACAAGAAAATGTTAGTGCCACCTATTAATACCTTAATTTATGGAATGATAATAAAGAAATTCATATCTCACATGATGATTATGAGGACAAGTAAATGCATACAATTTTTGTTATAGGGTTACTAGCAAATACAAAATAATTAGCAATAAAGAACTATAAATAGTTTTGGAAAGCAAGAAAACTGAGGACCTTGGATCCTAAATTTAAAGACTTGTTGGATTAAATTAGTTTTAAATATATTAGAATTACCAAAAAAATTCAAAAATATTTTTAGCATTTACATGTTCTATTAGCTCCTTGGCATCTATGTTGTTTGTTCCATTTTGGTAGATAGCATATCATTTATTTCTATATACACATATTTCAAGCATATTTTGAATGTGATATAGGCATACCTAAGAACATGATCTATGCACTTTCAGATGTTGGGCCTTCCCTCTACTCATGTCATTTGGATATTGGGGGTATTCACTTATTTGATCATAATACATATAGTTTATATCATTCTATGATCTTATTCAATTATCATGTTTGAGATTACATACTTAGACATGCCTTTATCCATTCTTATATCTTTCAATATGTACTTGATATGTTATGTACTTAATGTCTTTTTTAAGACATATCCAAGAGCTAGTATAACATGTTTATGTTGGTTACTTATAATCCATATTTTACATTTATACACTGCCTTGAGTATCTTATCTTTCATTGTATTGCTTGTTCAAGCATTTGAATATGATTCATTGATGTTAGGAACCCGTGACTTACCCGTATTAGTGTAATAATTGCTATGGACGCATATGCTTTGTAAGTCATCCCTTAGAGCTTATTTGAATTGTCCCACATACAAGGGAAGTAGTAGTTTTTAGAATAGAGTTAGTATATAAGCAAGTGTTGAGGCCCAATGAAGGCATCCATGAATTCATTATATTGAGCTTGCTCAAAGGAGGTTGCCCCTTCAAAGAGGCTTGCGATCAATATAAGCTTTCTGTGTTTCCGTTATTGGTAAGAGTTATTTTATTTTCGCATATTTTGATTAAATCTATTGTAAGAGGTAATCTGCTGTAGGAGGTTCATTACATCTGGTATCAGAGTGCTTTCTTGGCTTTGTGGGTAGATTTGGAGCAAATTTTTTTTCAAAGTAGGGTTTTCTAGGAGCTGCGCCATTTTCTGGCAAGAAATTTTTCATTGCAGGTTCCATCATTTTGGATTGGGTAAATACCTATCCACTTAACTATGGGAAGTGCTTGGGCATAAGCCCTAAAACTCATTTTGAGGAGTACCACACCCTGAAGTAGCTGGCCCATTGAGAGGACTTGCCAGTGAAAAGGGCAATGACCCCATCCTGATTGACTAGATCCCACCCGTGAGGTAAACCAAAAGCTTTAGTTAAGGGGTAAACCCGTAGCCAAATTTTTTTGGAGAGCGGTACTTGATCAGACAGTTTTGGTGGCCAGAGAGAATTTAAAAATCCTTTAGGTAGCCAAACAAACTTGGGGTCCATATCCACCTTATCAGGTTCAGAGAGCAAACAACAACATATCCATAGTTGATATTTCCAACCACACAGTCGCAAACAATCCATTCCTAAAACAGCCAACAAAAAAAAAAGTCCAAAAATCACAACTGGTTATGGTCACCACTCGTGCTGGCACAAAAATCATGGAAGAAGAAATCACCGCATTGAAATCTCAGGTTACAGAGTAACCGATATGATGCGTGGCTTGAATCAACAGAATAACATCTTGCTCAACAGAGTGTAGAAGGAGGAGTCTTCTTCAAAGCTTTGCTCCTTTGCTTCCAACTTCTCTTGTGGACCTAAGCTAGAATTTCCATGGTTCAATGGTACAGATCCTACAGGATGGATACATCGAGCTGAACAATTCTTCAACCTCCACAATACTTATTCTACAAACAAAGTCCCAATTGCTTCCTTTCATTTGGAACAAGAATCACTTCAGTGGTATCATTGGTATCTCAAGACAAATGATGAACCCGATTGGTCAAATTTTAAATCCTTAATTCTGGGTAGGTTTGGTCCCTCAACATTTGAGGATTTCACAGGAGCTCTCACCAAACTCTGTCAAATAGGTACTGTTCATGAATATCAAATTGAGTTTGAAAAACTTACTAATCACACTGAAGGGTTGTCAGATGACTTCTTCAAAAGTTGCTTTGTTAGTGGCCTCAGAGAGCCGATCTGCTCAGAGGTAAAAATGTTTTGACCTGAAAATATGATAGATGCTTTGGGTCTGGCTAAGTTAGCAGAAGATAAACTCTCCACATAGCGTCGACCTCCCACCTTTTTCCCAACAAAGAACACAGTGAATCAGCGGACAACCATAACCACACCAATCAAGCACCTGACTGAGGCAAAGATGTGAGCTCACAAAGAGAAAGGATTATGTTACAACTGTGATGACAAATGGGTTAAGGGTCACAGGTGTGTCCAACAAAAACTTTAATTGCTAGATGTGGAGTCACCACCAGAGCAAGACAGCGGGCCTGATATTCCAAAATTTCAAGATGTTCAAGAAGAACCCGACACTGAAGAGGACCTAGTGGTTCAAGAGACTCAACCTGAGATCTCAGTGCATGCACTAGCAGGTGTCACCACTCCCCAAACCATGAAGGTCAAAGGGTGCTTCAAAAAGATCCCTCTCACAATCCTCATTGACTCGGGTAGTACTCACAATTTCATCGATCCTCGCATTGCTAAGGTGGCAAACTGCTTTATATACCCTTGTTCTAGCTTTAAAGTCATGATTGCTAATGGGGACACATTGCCATGTAAAGGGAAGTGTCAAAATGTGTATATTGCAATCAGAGATTATAATTGTTGCTCTGATATGTTTGCCCTACCCTTAGGAGGGTGTGATGTGGTTTTAGGGGCACAGTGGCTTCGCACATTAGGACCTATTTTATGGGACTTTTTGGAGCTTTGGATGCAGTTCATAGATAATGGTTAGAAGCACACCTTAAAAGGGTTATTACCAAGAGTTTCTAGCATCATCAATTCTCATCACATGGAAAAACTTTTGAAGGCTCACATGGGGTCATTGCACAGTTGCATTCCATTTAACTCCAGCCCCCTGCTGCTACTAACCACCCTACAGACTTACAAGCCATACTCGACAAGCATGCAACCATTTTTTTAGAACCAGTAGGTTTGCCCCCTTCACACCCTGAAGATCACCACATTCCTCTCCTTCTAGGAAGCATACCACCCAACATTTGGCCCTACCATTACCCCCATCTGCAAAAGACTGAAATTGAGACCTTAGTTAAGGAACTCCTCAAGTTCAGAGTTATTCACCCCAGCACCAGCCCATATTCCTCCCCAGTCCTTCTTGTCCACAAAAAGATGGGTCATGGTGCCTTTGCATTGACTTCTAAGCCCTTAACCACCTCACTATCAAGGATAAATTCCCAATTCTTGTCATCGATGAGCTTCTTGATGAGCTCCATGGGGCCAAATTCTTCTCCAAGTTGGATCTGCATTCTAGCTATCATCAAATTCGAGTGCATCTTGATGACATTCCCAAGATAGCCTTTCATACACATGAAGGTCACCATGAGTTCCTTGTCATGCCATTTGGCCTTACAAATGTCCCTTCCACTTTTCAAGCACTCATGAATAAAATCTTTCAGCCTTTTCTTCGTCAATTTATTTTAGTTTTCTTTGATGACATTTTGATCTACAGCTGCACATGGGCCGAGCATCTCCAACATATTGACAGGGCATTACAATTGTTAGCAGACAATCAATTATATGCCAAGCAATCCAAGTGTTCATTTGGTCAAGAGGAAATTGACTATCTGGGGCACATTGTTTCAGCACATGGGGTTCGTGCAGACCCAAAAAAAATCACTACTATGCAGAGTTGGCCTCAACCAACCACCCTCAAGAGCCTTCATGGTTTCTTAGGCCTGACATGATACTATCGCAAGTTTTTCAAAGATTATGGAAAGATCGTGGCTCCTTTGACTTCCTTACTGAAGAAGGATGCTTTCACCTGGGGTGCAACAGCTAATCAGGCATTCGTCCAACTCAAACAGGCTATGTGTAGCACACCAATTTTGGCACTGCCAGACTTCACCAAAACTTTCACCATCAAAAGTGATGCCAGTGGCATCAGCTTGGGTTCTGTTCTTCTCCAAGAGGGCCAACCAATTGCCTTCACTAGTAAAGCCCTTTTTGGCCGTAATTTAGCTTTATTTACATATGAAAAGGAAATGATGGCAATTTTACATGCAGTACAGAAATGGAGACCCTACTTACTGGGAAACCATTTTTGCATCAAAACTAATCATCAGAGTTTGAAATATTTCTTAGAACAATGGGTCTCATCCCCAGCTCAGCAGAAGTGGGTCAGCAAACTTATGGGTTATGATTATGAGATCACCTATAAGAAGGGAAAAGATAATGTTGTGGCTGATGCTCTCTCAAGAACCTTCAAGGACCAGCCTTCCCTCTCTATAATCTCCATGCCCATTCCTAAATGGTTGGAATCTATCCAACAAGGGTATACAAATGATCCCTCCATATGCCACCTCATTCATCAATTGGCCACTAACCCCTCTGCAGTATCGCATTATTCATGGGACAGTGCTTCTCTATGATACAAGGGTCGTCTGGTGCTTCCCCAAATTCCAAACCTGCATCAAGCTATCTTCTATGAAATCCATGCTTCCCCCTCAACAAGGCACTCAGGGTTTCTCAAAACCTATGAGCGGGCATGTCGACACTTCTTTTGGAAAGGCATGAAAGCTGAAATTAAACAGATGGTGGCTGAATGTGATACCTGCCAATAACACAAAGGTGAAACCACATTGACTCCTAGTTTGCTTGCGCCTTTGCCCATTCCTACTAGGATCTGGATAGATATTTCCATGGATTTCATTGAGGGCCTCCCTAAATCTGGGGGAAAGATAGTGATCCTAGTCGTAGTCGATCGCCTCTCCAAATATGGTCATTTTTGTGCACTCAGCCACCCATACACAGCCTCCACAGTTGCACAGGTTTTCTTGGATCAGATCTTCCATCTTCATGGCATTCCTTCTTCAATTGTCTCAAATTGTGATGCCACTTTCACTAGCCATTTTTGGACAGAACTATTTCGTCGCACAGGCACACAATTGAGAATGAGCTCTGGGTACCACCCACAAACAGATGGCCAAACAGAAATAGTCAACAAATGCTTGGAGACCTTCCTTCGTTACTTTGCTTCAGAACAACAACGTCAATGGGCCAAGTGGCTTCCCCTAGCTGAATGGTGGTACAATACCTCATACCATAGTTCCACCAAAATGACTCCCTATGAGGCAATTTATGGTCAAGCACCGCCACCACTTCTTCCATATACTCTTGGTAGCTCACTAGTTCAGGCAGTTGACACTACTCTTTGAAATTGGGATCAGATTCTCCACACCTTGCGAGACAATCTCCACATGGCACATAACTGAATGAAGCAGCAAGCTGATCAACACCACTCTGAGCATACCTTTCAACCTGGTGATATGGTATTTCTTTATCTATAGCCTTACAAGCAATCATCACTAAAACTAGAAGGGCACCAAAAGCTTGCTCTAAAGTTTTATGGGCCATATAAGGTTCTCCAAAAGATTGGGTCAGTTGCTTACAAGTTAGAGCTTCCACCTTCCTCCCAAGTTCATCCCATCTTTCATGTCTCTTGTTTAAAACAAGTTCTTGGATCCAACATCTGAGTGCAGATAGTTTTACCAGCACTTGATAATGAAGGCTCCATCCTTCTCAAGCCAGAAGTAATCCTGGATTGGCGCACCCGCCAACTTTGATCCCGCTCCATCACAGAGGTCTTAATCCAATGGCACGGCATGTAACCAGAAGATGCAACATGAGAACCACTCTTCCAGATTCAACAACAATTCCCACATCTGAAGCTTTGAGGGCAAAGCTTTTTTTAAGAGGGAGGGGATGTTAGGAACTCGTGACTTACCCGTATTAGTGTAATAATTGCTATGGACGCATATGCTTTGTAAGTCATCCCTTAGATCTTATTTGAATTGTCCCACATACAAGGGAAGTAGTAGTTTTTAGAATAGAGTTAGTATATAAGCAAGTGTTGAGGCCCAATGAAGGCATCCACAAATTCATTGTATTGAGCTTGCTCAAAGGAGGTTGCCCCCTCGAAGAGGCTTGCGATCAATATAAGCTTTTTGTGTTTCTGTTATTGGTAAGAGTTATTTTATTTTTGCATATTTTGATTAAATCTATTGTAAGAGGTAATCTGTTGTAGGAGGTTCATTACAATGCTATGTACTTAATGTCTTTTTTAAGACATATCCAAGAGCTAGTATAACATGTTTATGTTGGTTACTTATATTCCATGTTTTACATTTATACACTGCCTTGAGTATCTTATCTTTCATTGTATTGTTTATTCAAGCATTTGAATATGATTCATTGATTATGTCCCCCATGCCTATGTTTGTCTATTATGACATTTGCATATGTCATAGTTTGTGTATGTTGATATTTAAATATGTCATTTATTGCTTTATGGACATTTTAATAAGTCATATCCCTTTGATTGTGTTGCATTTGAACATGTCCCTTGTTTGAGGTCTCCTTAGACCATTATATTTTGATTTGCTTTTGAGTGCTCTTGTGTGTGTGCTTGATTACTTGATAAACTTATATTGTTACTATTTGTTGGGTGAATATTTTGTCACTAGCTAACTGATGAGTAAAATAGGTGATTTCAACCACAACATAAGGAGATTGGTCAACCAAGTGTGCAGGTTTACCACATCAAAAGGAGACAAATATCTCCTCTCATCAAGGGGAGGTTCCCTGTAAATATGAGGAGCTATATACTATATATATATGCAAAAAATAACACTCAGGGGTAGGACAACACCATCCATCTCTCTTTTTTTAGAGATGATGTTCACAGACAAAGGAGAAATCTTGGTGAAATAATGAGAGGCACTTCTCTTCTGTCAAAATTGGTCTATAGCTAACAACAAGAATCCTTTCAAGTAGGTAACAAGTAACTGGTAACAAGGGGCAGTAACCAGCAGAATGGGGTGTAGCACAAAGTCTCCACCTCAACTACCCAAGAGTGAAATACGAAGGATAATGAGGGCACAAAGTCATTCCAAGGTCCTTTAAACATAAACATAAAATAGACAAACACACTAAAGGCAATTGTGGCAGCACAAAGTCTCCCACAGTTGGCTTCAGGACACCTTCCTAATTACTTCCACTAGTTCTGCTTATTTCATTAAAATGGACAAGAATAGATTCAAGAAACATACATAAGAATAGTCTCCTAAATGACACAATCTATTATAGTACAAATTCTGAAAGTAACTTGCTTTCTCATTCAAAACAAAGAAATATGATTAATAATCTGAGCTCAAAGTCTCAGTAATCACCTCTCAATTTTGGCAGAGTTTTGATTCTATAACAGAGAGATCTCCCTTACATAAAATAAGAGATTAAAATATATAGTAGCCAAGAAAGGCTTGGCACTTTGTTTCATGGAATGGCCCATGCTGTATTCAATGCCTTGAATGCATTTTCAATTTTGTCAAAGAAGGCCATGCTAGAACAGGGTGTTTGCCTTAACTGTGACATGTCAATTCATCTCAACTATCTTCTCCTTAGCATGGGTTGTTTGGTCCTTCTCCCAATAGGTACATGGCTGTCTCTTCACTTTCTTATCAAGGAGGAAAAATAGGTCGTGCCTTTTAATGCTTATGAGGTTAGATGTCTACTTGGTGAACTATTTCACCTACTGGAAATAAATCCTTCATCAATATTTCTGGTCTTTCCCTCTTTCCTGTTGCAATTTGAGCTCTCGGGCTATCTTTTCCCTTTCTACTGGCTCTTTTGGCTCCCTCTTGAGCTAGTCACTGAGTTTGTTTTTAACTTTTGTCTTTTTCCAGCTTTGTCTCTTCCTAGTTTTGTCTTGAAATTTGAGCTCTCAGGGCTATCTTCCCAGCTTTGCTAGCTCCTTGTGCTCTTCTCTCAGTGGTTCTTTCTTTTGGCCTTAAGGCCTTTGAATGCATTCAGGTCCATACTCAAGCCTTTAAAGATCAATGATTATTTAATTTTCATAAAGATGATGTTTACGCGCATGTCACCATTTAAAATCCAATGGCTAGTTTATTGCCCTTAATTTGACAACTTTGGGGATGTCACTAGATGTCTGGATTCCAACGGCTAGTTCATGGTACCCAACTTTGATGTCCATAGGCCCATCACACCTCGGTTAATTCCTTCAGCTTTATTTCCTTCGGATTTCCTTTGACTGAGCTTAGTCTTTGAATCCTTCTAAAGGGAAGGTGTCCTTTTGGGACTTGGAGGGAGGTCCTTTTCTTGGTCACCAAGAGCCCCCTGCAAGGGTACCTACCCTTCGAGGTCCTTCGAGCAACCTTCCTCTTCGAATCCTTCAGACAAAATATATGAAGCAATTCTTTCAGACAAAATGTCTGAAAGAAATCTTTCCTTTGCCTTAGCCATTTTCTGTCAGGGCTTTTTCTTTTGGGTGAATTCTTTCAGACAAAATTTTGAAGGAATTCTTTTAGACTTTTTGTCCAAAAGAATTTGTCTTGTCTTTTGCCATGGAAAATATTTTTGAAAGACTTTTTATTTTTCCTTATGAATTTCTTCAGATAAAATGTCTGAAGGAATTCCTTCGAGCATTTTGTTTGAAGAAATTCTTCATCTCTTGCCTTGAACAAATTCGAAGGAATTCCAACTTTTATGCCTTTTGCAATGGTTCATTTTTCTCATCACCTACCCTCTGCAAGGGATATTTGTTCTCCAAAATTGCCTTTCAGAAAATTCACAAAGGTCCTTTTGGCACCTAAGTGCCCTCCACAAGGGCACTTGTCCTTTTGGAACACTCATTTGAACTTCCCATTTAAACCATTTCTTGAACCATCCCTTTGAACCAAACATTGATCCAACCCTAAAATTGCCTAAGTGTTGGGAACTTATTTCTTTCCTATAGATTCCATAGAAACAAGCTTGCAGAGTCTGTAGAAACAAGCTTGTAGAGTCTATAGAAATCAGCCTGCGATGTTCATAGAAACAACCCTGCAGAGTCCCTTAGTTGAAAAAGCTTGAATAATGGAGAATTTGAATACTTAGAACAATTTTTTGAGAAGGGAAAAGAGAATTTTGGCTTGTAGGACCAAAATAGTTCACATGTTGTCCCAAAAATGAGTGACAGATTTTGGGAACAATAGATGACTCTAGTTGGGGAACTTTCTTCAGTTACAATTTTGAAATAGCTGAGGGGAGTAGAAACTAGAATCTCCAGTGCTTTCAAGTATGCCATTGGGCTATGGAGTCATGCTACCCAAAAAAGAAAGGCGACAAAAATGAAAATGAAAAGCACAAAATAAAACTAAAGACTATACAAATATACATATGTACAAATGATCTTATCTAATACTTCAAGAATTGAAGTGCTTCAGATGCTACCCATTGTGAGGTAGAGAAAAGGGTGTGCCATCTTGATACTTCAATAGGAAACTATTTTCACCATTGAGTTGATGGATAGTAAATAGGCCTCTCCATAGGGAATCAAATTTTCCATACATTCCCTTTGGTTATCTTCTCTTGTCCCATAACAGAACTTGATCTCAAATTTGGAAATCATGGGTCTTTGTTTTCTGGTCAAAGATCTTCTTCACCAGACTTTGATGCACATCAATTCGGTCCACCACCATAGTTCACTACTCATCTAGCTTAGTTAAGCACATGATCCTCTTATCGATGGAGCTTTCATATGTTTGATCTTCAATCGCCTTTGCCAATTTCAATGCTGGCAATTCTAGGGTGATTGGTATCTCTACATTGAGACCATACAAAAGTTGGAAAGGTGACATACCTATCTCCCTCTTGGGTGTAATTTTGTCTACCCATAAAGCATCAACCAATTCTTTATGCCAAGATCGTTGGTTGTCATCCACTAGCTTCCTGATGATGGTCACCAGGTTCTTGTTGCTTAATTTAACTTGGCCATTCTCTTGTGGAAAATAATCAAAGGAGTGGGAGAGGGTAATCCCATAGTAAAAATAGAATTGAGTGATCTCATGAGAAGAGAAATAGGCTACATTATTTGTCACAATCTTGGTTGGGACTGCAAACCTAGAAATAATGTTTTCCTTGAGGAAATTGCATACCACTTCTGAAGTAGCATGCTTGGTTGGAATTGCTTCCACCCATTTAGTGAAGTAATCTATGGTTGTGAGGACATAATCATGTCTAGCACTTGAAGATGAGTTTATAACACCAATGGAATTGATTCCCTATTGCTGAAATGGCTCTTTTATTACCATTGGCTTAAGAGGTAGAGTAGCTAACTTGGGTCTTCTAACAAAATATTGACACAGTTCACATCTTCGTACCCATTTGCATGCATCTTGAAATAGAGTAGGCCAGTAATACCTGGCTCATAGAATCTTATGGCCAATTACAGGTGTATAAAAATGTCCTCCACAAGCCAGATTATGAAAGGACTTCAAAAGTTGGTTCTGCTGTTCTTTATCTACATAGTGAAGGAACACTCCATCAAGGCTCTTCTTATATAGGACATTATCCCACAAGACAAAATTGGTAGCTTTCAATTTAACAGTCCTCCTTTCTTTACAAGGTAGGTGAGCAGGACACTCACCATAGCTAAGGAAATGAGTGATATTTGAATACCACTCATTCGTGGTGGAGATAAAGAGAACTATTAGCGTGTCTTCCACTTCTATTTCTTCATGCCCTGCTTCTTCAGGTTTATTGTCAAAAATCAATTGGCAGAGACCTCTTCCTCACACAAGCTTTATTGGTTTGATAATGAGATCAAACTCCTAGATTTTAGCAATCTAATTGCCCCTTTTGGTTCTAAACTCCTACTGAGTTAATATGGATTTAACTGTGGTATCAAGAACCAGGGCAGTAACGTGTGAATTGAGGATGTAAAAATGGAAGTGTTTTACTACCTTTACCACTACATAAGCATGCTTCTCCATGTTTGAATACTTTAGTTCATGAGCTTTGAGAGGATAGCTCATGAAGGATATCGGAGATTCCACACCTTCTTTGTTTTGTTGAACTAGAATTACTAAAAGTGTGTGCTCAGAAGCATAACTATACACTATGAAATCCTTGGTATAATCTGGACAAACCAAAATTGGGGTGTGGGCAATCATTGTCTTGATGTCTTGAAATGCCAGTTGCCTTCTTCAGTCTAGTTGAAAGTGGTCTTTTCCTTCATCATATTTATGATATGGTGAGTCTTCTCTGTGAACTCGGGGATGAACCTTCATAAAAAAATCACTTTTTTGAAGAAAGAGTGAACTGCAGTCTTACTTGTGGGCAGAGTAAGATCTTGGATAGATTTGAATCTTTTTGAGTCAATCTTTATGCCTTCATAAGATACAATGTGTCTGAGAAGCTTCCCTTCTGTTACTCCAAAAATAGACTTTTTGGGATTTAGAGAAATGCCATTCTAGCGGCAACATTCTAGCACTTATTGTAAATAGTACATATGATCAAGGCAATGCTTGGAAAAGATGGTCAAGTCATCAAGGTATACCACTATGAACTTACCCATTTCATCTTTGAAATCAAGGTCCATTGCTCTCTAGAAAGTGGCGCCATCATTTATCAAGCTAAAGGCATTCTTCGATATGCAAAGGTGCCCCAAGGTGTGGTGAAGGCAATCTTATGCTGGTTTGCTTCACCAACTTCAACTTGATTGTATCTTGAGAAGCCATCTAGCATTGATGACATCTCTGAATCGGTCATTATCTAAAGAACTTGGTTCATGATGGGCAGAGGATAGTTATCCTTTAAGGATGACTGATTCAAATTCTTGAAGTCCATGCAGAGGCAAATTTTGCCATTATTTTTCTCTCACAGGTACTATATTGGCAACCCATGTGAAATGATGGATTAGGAAAATTATCCTAGTGTTCAGTATTTTTTGTATTTCAAACAGAATAGTACCTGATATCTTTGAATTGTACTACCTAAATTTCTACTTGTAAGGCAACGAATCATCTTTGAGAGGAATTTTATGGTGAATTTCATTAGGCCTAAGTGACTTCAGATCATCATAGGAGTATGCTAAGACATCCATGTACTGGCAAATTAGAGCAATGAAGTTGAACTTCTCTTTCAGAGTGCAACACTTCCCAATGTTCACCATCATAGAATTTTCTTTGGTACCCAAATTTATCTGATCAAACTCCTGAGAGGAGCTTGAATCTATTTGTTGCTATTTGATGAACCTATCATGCTTGTCAAATAATTTCTCAAGGGAAACCAAGACTTTTGGGATTTTATTCCTTTTAAGTTACATGAATTCTTCACCTACATCTGAAATTGATTCAAGGGCTGGTTCAAGCTTCTGAGGCTCGTTGCCTTCAAAGTGAAGTTGTTCAAAGCTATCTTTTTATTTCAGGAAGTCAATTATTTGGTTGTCAGAATTAAACACTTGCCAATGATTGGAATTGTCAGGCACACTTCATCAAAAGACTAGTTTGATAGTGTATCTGTCTCCCTTAAAATTTGAGTGAGAAACTAAAAGAGTTGCCAAAACAACCAAAGCATCAGCTTGGTCATTGAATTCCCTGGGAACTGTAGAGATGCTGAAAGCATCAAAACTTTCAATTTGATCCCAAACCAAATTATGATAATGCCACAATCTCTCATTTTTGGTTTGGTACAAGTTCCTCACCTAACAAATCACTAGCTTAGCATCTCCTTTAGCATGAAGGAGCTTGACGCCCTTGTCTTGAGCAGCCTTCAATCTAAGCAGCAGTGATTCATATTCAGCAATATTATTGGTATTGTTGAACTATACTTTGTATGATGAAGGAAAAATATCTCCTTGAGGAGATATCAACACAATCCCAGCTCCTGATCTGGTAGAGGAATAGTTGCCATCAAATTCTAGTATCCATACATCATCGAAAGTTGATCTTACCTTAGATTTTTCTTCATTTAGAGGGGAGGATTCTTTTATGTTTGCACTGTGCTCTATCTTATCTTCTACTATTTCATCTGAACCCATTTTTAGATTATCACCTTCAAGAGATTCATCAGATGCCTCATGAACTTCCTCCATGGATAAGAAGTAATTACCCATGCCTAAAGACTCAAATAGAATTTGAGATTTAGGCGCTGATGTTTGAGTGACCACATATTTTACTTCCTTCTCAGAGAGCAATCTCTGCATAATGCCTTTGACTGAGATCTTTACCTCAGATAGGTCCATGCTCAACTTGCCACCAACATCTTTGCAAAAATTTTGCCCAAGAAGGATGTGTATGAGGCTGGGATGTCAGCCACCAGGACTGTCAATTTGATTCTCTTTTTTGGGAATGCTATAAATGCAAATTGGGCATCCTTGATCTGTCCCAACAATGGCACTTATTTGTTCTCGATGGAGAAACATCTCCCAAATGTCTTAGTCAGTGTGAGACCAAGGGATTCAGCTACTTTGGCAGGGATGACATTGTCAGACGCACCTGAGTCTATGATGCAATTGTTCACTTGATGTTCATTTATCAGTAGGGAGACATAAAATAGTTTAGTCCTTCTAGGAGTAGCATGAGGAGCAATGACAAGGTTATTCTAGGTGGATGTGGGGGTTACCTTTGGAACAACTGGTTCTACAGGGATAGTTTTATTTTTCACATATTCCACTAACTTATCCAACTGCTCAGAGTTGGATTGTAGGAATTCAAATTCAGACATTTGAATCTTAGTTTTCTTGACATGGTCAACTATGTCAAATGTCTGAAATGAATTATGAATAGGGGAAGGGAGTTCATCCTTCTAGTTTTTAGGAGGGGGAGGACTGATCTACGAATTTGAAGTTAAAGGTGAAGGCATGTTTGGGGTACTTACTTTTTTAGAAATCACTAGGTCCTTTTGTTGGAAAGGTAGAGAAGTTCCTCATTTGGCAATTGAAATTATAGGTTGAGGTTGCTCCTCTATTTTTTCTTTATCAGCGTGTTGGGCTGACTGATTCTTGGATAGGGTGAACACAACATATGATCCCTCAACTACTTTACCTTTACTTCTGGGTTCATCCTGGTAATTTAGGAAATTAATGTTGGAGGTGCTAGCTAATTCTTCTTCTCCCTCTATGAAGAGATTAGCGTCATCTTCTGAGTTTAACTTAGGCTGGAAGGAGAAATTTGATTTTGCTTTAAGATATCCAACTACTAAATTGGTTAGAGGTGCTTCAATGGCCAATTTCCCTTGAGGGGGAGGAAGATGATTTGGTTGCCCTTGATTCTTGGAAGCATTGCCTTGGTATGACTAATTGGGGAATGTCCTCCTTGGTATATCTCTGTACAAAGGAAAAAAAGACATCCCTTATGCCATTTGCTTTCTGAGAGCCAACAACTCATTTGTGAGCTTTTACACCATTGGATCAGTGGTGCCTATAGATGGATATTCAGAAGATGAAGAAGATTTTCCTCTATTAGGATCTCTCTTTATCTTTTCTACCAAGATAAGGTCATCTTCCACCTCAGTAGCCAAGTCCTGAGCAGCAACAAGGTCTATGTGGCCAGCACGTCTCAGCAGAAAACTCACTTTAGGCAGCTGTGAGTTGATGAAGAAACATTTAAGGTTCTCAGGTGTTGGTTGAGAAATTATGGGGATCTTGTTCCTCTGTTTGTCAAATTTAGAAATGAAGTCCCTCATAGGTTCATGAGGTTCTTTCTTCATCTGTGTGAGCTAGGCTAGCAGGGCATGCACATCCTCTATAGGCTTGAACCTTACTTCAAACTTGGCTTTGAGGGTGTTCCAGTCAGTCACAGTTTGTGCTTACAGATAATAAAACTAGTCTACAACAACACCTTGTAATGTCTCCATAAATAGCCAGACTTTTACGTCCTCATACTCCACACCTATCACACCATAGGCTATGCTAAAAGCTAAAATGTGTTCATCGGGGTGAACTCTCCCATCACCAAATAATTTGGGGAAGTTCTTCCTTGAACTATGTGGTAGCTAATGTAGAGGTGGAGTTACATTGAGTGGGACAAAAGAGTTACCTCAGGGGCCTTGAACTACCATGATTTGATTATGGAAAGTGGGGATAACAAATCTGGGTGGAATATGTATAGGCAAAGCTCTACTAACAGTAGAAAAAGAAGCTCTGCCTTGTATTGGTGACCTGGTATTGGTAGGAGGGAGACTCCTAGTTTGTTGAACTTGAAGTTGCAAAGGAAACAAATCAAAATTTCCCTACTACACCAACTCAAAAATAGGGTCAACAACACCTTGGGATCTCTAGCTTCTTGTATAGCATGGAGTTGCTAGATTGTAGAGTAAAAATAGAAAAGAATTGGCCCTGCTTTAGCTTGAAGCTTGAGGCTTCAAACTGTGCGCTCTTCCCCAATAGAGTCACCAAAAACTATTGGGTGAATATTTTGTCACCAACTAATTGATGAGCAAAATAGGTGATTTCAACCACAACATAAGGAGATTGGTTAGCCAAGTGTGCAGGTTTACCACATCAAAAGGGGACAAATCTCTCCTTTCATCAAGGGAAGGTTCCCTGTAAATATGAGGAGCTATATACTATATATATATGTAGAAAATAACACTCAGGGGTAGGAAAACACCATCCATCTCTCTTTTTTAGAGATGATGTTCACAGACAAAGGAGAAATCTTGGTGAAATGATGTTCACAGACAACTAACAACAAGAATCCTTTTGGGTAGGTAACAAGTAACTGGTAACAGGGGGCGATAAACAACAAAATGGGGTGTAGCACAAAGTCTCCACCTCAACTACCTAAGAGTGATATACGAAAGATAATGAGGGCACAAAGTCATCCCAAGGTCCTTTACATAGAAATAGAAAATAGACAAACACACTAAAGGCAATTGTGATAGCACAAAGTCTCCCACAGTTGGCTTCAGGACACCTTCTTGATTAATTCCACTAGTTCTGCTTATTTCATTAAAATGGACAAGAACACATTCAAGAAATAGACATAAGAACAGTCTCCTAAATGACACAAGCTATTACAGCACAAAGTCTAAAAGTAACTTGCTTTCTCATTTAAAACAAAGAAATATGATTAACAATTTGAGCTCAAAGTCTCAGTAATTGCCTCTCAATTTTGGTAGAGTTTTGCTTCTATAGTAGAGAGATCTCCCTTGCATAAAATAAGAGATTACAATATATAGTAGTCAAAAAAGGCTTGGTGCTTTGTTTCATGGAATGGCCCATGCTGCATTCAATGCCTTGAATGCATTTTCAATTTTGTCAAAGAAGGCCATGCTAGAACATGGCGTCTACCTTAACTGTGGTGTGTCGATTCATCTCAACTGTCTTCTCCTCAGCATGGGTTGTTTGGTCTTTCTCCCAATAGGTACACAGTTGTCTCCTCACTTTCCTATTAAGGAGAAAAAATAGGCCATGCCTTTTAATGCTTGTGAGCTTGATGTCTACTTAGTCAACTATTTCACCTACTGGAAATAACTCTTTCATAGAGATTTCTGGTCTTTCCCTCTTTCCTATTGTAATTTGAGCTCTCGAGCTATCTTTTCCCTTTCTGTTGGCTCTTTTGGCTCCCTCTTCAACTGGTCACTAAGTTTGTTTTTAACTTTTGTCTTTTTTCAGCTTTCTCTCTTCTTGGTTTTGTCTTTTCTTGGAATTTAAGCTCTCAGGGCTATCTTCCCAAATTTGCTGGCTCCTTGTGCTCTTCTCTCAGGAGTTCTTCCTTTTGGCCTTAAGGCCTTTAAATGCATTCAGGTTCACGCTCAAGCCTTTAAAGATCAATGGTTATTTCATTGCCATAAAGATGATGTTCGCATTCCCGTCACCATTTGAAAGCCAACGGCTAGTTTATTGCCCTGAATTTGATGGCTTCAGGGACGTCACCGAACGTCTAGATTCCAACGGCTAGTTCATGGTGTCCAATTTTGACATCTGCAGGCCTATCACCCCTTGGTTAATTCCTTTGAATTTATTTCCTTTAGATTTCCTTTGACCGATCTTAGTCTTTGATTCTTTTTGAAGGGAAGGTGTCATTTTGGGACTTGGGGGAGGTCCTTTTCTTGGTCGTCAAAAGCCCCCCGCAAGGGTCCCTGCCCTTCGAGGTCCTTTAGGAGGCCTTCCTCTTTGAATCCTTCAGACAAAATGTCTAAAGGAAATCTTTCCTTTGCCTTAGCTATTTTCTGTCAGGCTTTTTTCTTTCGAGCAAATTCTTTCAGACAAAAGTCTGAAGGAATTCTTTTAGACTTTTTGTCTGAAAGAATTCATCTTGTCTTTTACCATGAAAAATATTTTTGAAAGACATTATCTTTTGCCTTATGAATTTCTTTAGACAAAATGTCTGAAGGAATTCCTTCAGGCATTTTGTCTGAAGAAATTCTTCATCTCTTGCCTTGAACAAATCTGAAGGAATTCTAACTTTTCTACCTTTTGCAATGGTCCATTTTGCTCATCACATGCCCTCCACAAGGGTTGTTTGGTCTCCAAAATTTCCTTTCAAAAAAGTCACAAAGGTCCTTTTGACACCTAAGTGCCCTCCACAAGGGCACTTGTCCTTTTGGAAGACTCCTTTGAACTTCCCATTTGAACCGTTTCTTGAACCATCCCTTTGAACCAAAGTTGATCCAACCCTAAAATTTCCTAAGTGTTGGGAACTTATTTCTTTCCTGCAGAGTCCATAGAAACAAGCCTGCAGAGTCTATAGAAATTAGCGTGCAGAGTCCGTAGAAACAAGCCTACAGAGTCTATAGAAATCAGCCTATGGAGTTCGTAGAAACAAGCCTACAAAGTTCATAAAAATTAACTTGCGGAGTCTATAAAAACAAGCCTGCAGAGTCCCTTAGCTGGAAAAGCTTGAATAAGGGAGAATTTGAATAATCAAAACAATTTTTTGAGAAGGGAAAAGAGAATTTTGACTTGCAGGACCAAAATAGTTCATATGTTGTCCCAAAAATGAGTGACAAATTTTGGGAAAAACACTATTTATACATTAACATGATTCAAATCATGTATATTATGATTTTATGTGATCACATGATATGTACCTAATTTTTATATCTACCTAAACATGCAACTTTTATATGTTACATGTTATTTTTATACAATTATCTTATCCTTTTGAGGTAAGGTGACTACCAATTTATACTTCCCCTCACCTCAAAATGGGGGAATATCATTGGGGGAATGTCATAGAGGCACAATGTTCACACATTCATACTTTTATATTTTTGTGGGGGCATGCCAAAGAGGCATGGCTTCCACACATTCACAATTTTAGATTTTAATGGGGTCATGCCAAAAAGGCATGACTTCCACACTTATTCAGTACTCAATATTTTCATAATACAATGGAGGCATGTTACGGAATCATGTTCTCCACACTTATACCAATTATTAGTTTCAAATTCCAATGGGGGCATGTCATGGGAACATGTCTTCCACATTTGTAAAATTTTTAAAATGACCAAATTGCATAGTTATATGATTTAAATACACACTTGTGGCAACATTCTATACATTGGTACTATTTTTATACCTAAGTTCAAGCCTAAGACATATATGAGGTGCATATGCCATGCAAAAGAGCACCTTAAATTACAAAATCAAAATATGATTTTAGATTTCTAATACTTATATGGACTTTAACATACACCAAGATGGACTTTTATAGAATGTTATTGAGCTAATCTACTACACACTATATTTATATTGTGAGTTGACTTGGATCACTCACACTCACTAGGTTATGAGTATGATTAGGTTACACGATTGAGCTAATATCAATTATCGAGTGACAACTCACCTTTTCTCCAAGTTTGGGGGTAAGTTTCCATCTAATATTTATATATCTTTACACTTGCATATTTTACTATTGTCCTAAACTTATATCCAAATATTCACAATAAATCATCTCTTCAAATTAAATTACCAAAAGGAAATATGGTTACATCGATACATATGTATACTCCTAACCTCGATCTCTTTAATTTAAAACATTTCAAATTATTTTAGTTCCAGATTATATACACTGATTATATATTGTAACATGCTCTTGGTTGCAGGTTAGTCACAAACAAAGCACTCAAGTGGGAGTCACACAAAGACAAGGTGTGTTATATACACCCAAGTAGCCATTCCTTTTCCTTTAAACCATAACATCCATTAATAGATTAAGGGGGGAATGTAAACACTAATTCAGAATTATATAACACCTCAGTCATATATACTTAGCAAGTACTTCTCATGGCTATACTCGTTTGTCCTAAGACCTTCCTACTACCAAAAGGCTTGCATCCACTATCTATTGTGTTTATTACTTATATTTTCATTTGACCATATGTTATTATGATGACAAAGCCTTATATACTACTCAAAATTATATAAACCTACATATTATCATCCTTTACAAGTTTTGGACCTATACCTATTTTTATATCTTTCTAGACACTTGTGTCCTAGTTAGATGCTTACATTGACACTAGTGTCCTATGCCAAAATAAATGTCCAATGACCTAAAGTCATCAAATTTGAAAATGAAATGTATCCATATGGCTGACATAAGTGATATAACATGAGATATATAAAAAAGGGATTGGTATATAAACAAGATCGACCCTTATTCATTCTTGACCTAACACAAACCTAACAACTCACAAGGCAACTTACCACAATCACTCAATCAAGAATTCATGTGTTCAAATATTCCATATTATTTCCTATTTCAATATAAGTCATAGGGAAAACCCATATATAGGTTTAAATTACTGAAGGAGCATTCCATGAGCCATGTTTACCAAGTTACAAGTTAGGTCACTCCATGTACTTGATTATCACATGTTGCATATTGATACATGCACAAGTCAACATGTAGGGGATAAATACATAAGTTTGAGGCCTTCTTCAGAGTATTGGATATGTAAATAGTGTCTATTGACATAAGGGTCTTTGGAACATCTAGACACTATGTGCCCACTAACCTAGTTTTGCCACAGTCATTCCAAGGGTGAAAAATCTAGGGTTTAATTAGTTGACAAAGAGCGATAACCTATGCATGAGATATGAAAACACTAGAGTAAAGGTGAAATAAAACCTAAATATTTCTAGGTGGTTGCACCTAGATGCAATTGATACTACATACTAGACACTTGCATCCAAGTTAGATAGTACTGTTAATACAATCATATAGATATGATGCAAGCATCTGATGACATAAAATGTAATTTTACAGAATATGATGACTATTCTAAGATCTTGATACAATCCACTTATATCCTATTTCAACCTAGATTTTCATGTGCATAATAAACCAACCAATTACTCTTATTTTTTATTTATTTCAATATCAATAAATAGTTATACTTTTCATTTTTAGCATATCTCAACATTTAAATTCATAAGACTTATTTATCTAAGTTTGAAAATTAATTGGCATGCTATAGATCTATTTATGACCCTTACATTTATTCATTTATATATTCTTAATCCTATATTATATTGACCCATCTTAATTTAGGGTTAAACACTATCTTGATGGATCTTATGGAAAGGGTTGTGGGAAAAAAAAATATGATTGAGGATGATGTCACTCCCATAAATGTATCTCTCCATGTGAGTTATTTTCCAATAATTTTTCCTAGCCATAAAACCATCCCCCATTTTGAAAAATAATGCCCAAAAAAGGTAGATGACCATTATCGTCTACTTCCACCATAAACTAGATGTTTACATTTTAGATATTTAAAAAGTCAATAAAATTCTTAAGATCATCCCTCCCATGTTGCAATCATACATTGGTGTGATCTATATATCACTTCCAACATTTTGGAGTCTAATATGATGATCTTAAAGCTCTATCTTAAAATTTATCTATAAATATTTGCAACTAAAGGTGGTTAGAGGTGACCTATCATAACCCCTTATTTTTGCTCATAAAAATTACCTTTAAATATGAAAAAATATATTTCAAGCTTAGCTCCAACAAATTAGTTATTAGAATATTTTATTCGTCCTAACCTCTTATAATGCACCTTCAGTTAATATCTTGGTTAATAGATATACTATGTCAAAACTTACCAATAATTACACTTTCTCTACCATTGATAAATCTTAAAATGATGTTATGTGGTAGACATTTACACCCCATATAAGAAGGCCATTTGGCTATACTAAATAATGTCCTTACTAAGACTAGAGGTAATTGAACACATCTTATATTTTAAGAGAAACTTTAATAGAGACAAACACAAATAAGATGCTACAAAATTAATTTGTCTACCTTATTTGGTCATGGTCTCCTCTCCCACGTTTCCAAGTCTTTCTATGCTCCTACATTTGATATTATAAAATTTCACAAGACTTTCCAGAATATCATGATTATATTATTTAACTTCTAATTGGATTAGTTTTTTATTTTCATTGCTCTTAAATTAAGAATGGAATTCCTTTATATTTAAAATTCTGACCTTCTATTATATGCAACAATTTTAAAACCTTTTAGTAATACTCTCCCTTCAACCATATTTTAAGTGTTTTTTTACATAATATTCCTAATATGGTAAGATTTTAAACCCCTTATAGAATATAGAGACACCTCCATCTCTTAAGAGGCTAGGATTTCCCTTGGACATACCATAAAAAGATAATTTTATCCACTCTTAATGCAGGAACATCTAAGGTGAACTAAAATCCTATAAGTTCTGGAGTGCACAGGTGAAAGGAAAGATGGGTACCAAAGGATAGGAAAAGGGATTATTGGTGAAGAATATGAGGGAATAACCATTAAGAGTCATATAAGAGATAAGTTGGGAAGTGCACGTAAATGACATGCTAAATAAGATAGCCAAATGTAGATGATATTTATGGATTATATCACATCTCAGTCTTGTACACTTGGCAAACTCATAAATTGGCTACTACTCTCAATTTTAGACCATTCCTAATTCTATAACTATCACACATAATTTATATTATGATCCTTGGTCTATATCTTAGTTTGACCAATCTTATATTGATTACTTAAACCTTTTATCTTACCTAGAATGCTTAAAACATGTTTATTTTACACATCTACAAGTTTTGATCTTGTACCTATTTTCTTGCTCCCTAGACACTAGCACCTGGGATAGATACTTGTATCAATATAGGTGTCCTGATCTGACACAAGTGTACAATACCTTAAAGTTATATAATTTGTAAATGAAATGTATCCTAATGGTTAGCCTAAGTGATTTAATGCAAGATATTTATCCAAAGGGTTTGATATAAATAAAAAATTAACCCTCATCCATTCCTTGTCTAACATTCACAAAAAAGAGAATTCAAAGAGCATTCAATTGATAAAAACTTACCTATTTATTCTTATTCCCATATCAATCATACAAATTATGACATAGGATTATAATAAGGGGATATTAGTATAGTGTTAGTGTATGAAATCAAAATCCAAAATAACACACTAATAATTAACACCTTAAGCCTATCTCAAGGGGGGAGCATAATAAGAAAACTAAATGAAAAACACAACTAGAATGCAAAAGATGAATGTTATTTCACCTTCCTTGGATGTTCCAAATGGCTTGTTGAAGTGGCTTGTTCGGCTTGTGCTCAATGAGTCTTCATCAAAGGAGGTTTGGCTATCTCCCTTTCTCCTTGGCACCTTTGGCTTCTGATGACTTTGGCTTGGATCAAAAATTGGGCATGATAACACTACATCAATAGCTTGAGAGATCTTTTTAGCATTATAACTTTACACCAAAAGAGCTTAAAATTATGAGTGTGAGGCCTTCTATTTATAGATTTTTGTAAATGACCAAAATGAGCCTGAACCATCCATTTCAAGATGAATATGTGTGGCTAATAATCCATACAATTTTAGAGGCCAAAATAAATAAATGCCTTCATAAATATTTGGGTTAGAGAAACATTAAAGAGGCATGGAAGGGCTTAATCAAATATTTGTTACATTTATGGCCTAGGGATGCCTTCCCAAAAAATGATGTCATTTGATGATACAAAAATTCATAATCAATTTCCAAAAATAAATATTCAAAAATATCCATGGAATTCTTAATTAGGCTCTTGATTCAAATTAATTAGTTTTAAACATGATTTATCTATTTGGTGCAAATCTTGGCAATTGGTGCACAAATTAATCAAATAGGTCAAAATGTCATATTATGGGCTTGAAATTTGACTAGATTAGAATTATGATGTGATGTTAGATGCTTTGGAACTGTTATCTCATTTAGGATGTTTCTAATGCAAAATAAAAAAGGCATGTGTTTCATGCAATAAATTTGGTAGAAAAGAGCAATCCAAAGCACCCAGGTGTGAAAATATCATTTTGACTCGAAATGATCTGATCAGAGTTAGTTATCTCATAAAATGAATTGCTACATTTAGGGATACATTGGATGAAATTGGAACTTATATATGATAGGTTCACATCATTTAACGTGTTTTAGTGTTTTTACGCCAAATTGTGCATTTTGATAGAAATTAGTTAAAAGCCTAGTTGGAGGTCACTGGTGGCCACTTTTAGGTGTCTACAGGTTGCCCCTATTTAGGAAGGCATTACAATCTATAGACATATTAAAGTCTTCTCAAATAATGAAAAGGTCCTCCATGCCTACAACTTCAATGACAATGGATGAACTATATGATGTCCCCTTGAGGGAATGGTTGGCACAAGTAGGTCAATAAACAGTCCCTTGAAAGAAAGAAGCAAAATAAGGGGACAGAACATATGAAGATGATGGGGTGAGAACACAATGAGTTTGAAAAAGTAGTCAAAATCATTGATAATGCAAGTGGGATGGTGTACAATAGTTTGCCCAAAGGCAGTTATAATCATTATACCCCGATAGTGGCAATGTGGTATGATAACACAATGATTTTATCAAAGGTAGTTATAATAATCAAGAAGATGGAGATGCCCTAGTTAGGATAGATAAACATGATAATAACATACCCCCATTTGGGAAAAAATAAAGTAAATTTTGTGAAAACACAATGATTTGCCCAAAGGTGGTTAGAATCATTAAAAAATATAGGTGGGATGGTGTACAATGATTTTCCCATAGGCATTTATAATGATTGAAACTTGATATATTGGTTGATGATGATGATAACTTGACATAGAGGGTAATGATGAATTAGAACAACCTTCTAGTAGGGAGATGCACATCTGAACTAACAAAGGTTGAAATTCTTTTATGGTTAATTACTCTATTTGGGAGATGATTAGGATGTCATTGATGCTAGTACCAAGGAGATATTGATGCCACAATTGCTGAGTAGACTTCCTAAAGATTATTTTTATTGTGGCATTGTATGATAGGCATCATGATAGAACACCATGAGGACTGGGTTGAAAGATGCATAAATATTGACTCTCATAATCCAGTATTTAAGGAAAATAATGCACCAATGATAAAAACCATGATGGTAATGTAAACATATGAATATAGATGGATTCAAGTATAAATTCACAAGGAATCACCCAATGAATGCACATAGACTGAATCAAGACACTAGTGCTTGAAAGCAAACAAACAGGCACACAAAAAACAAACAAATAAACAAGCAAAGAAACAAACAAAAAAATGAATAATAGTTAATCCTAACGTTAGTAAAAATAATGTGACAAACATTGCCCCTAGAAAATAGGTGATAACAAATAAACATAATAGGGGAATAGAATAAAAGGAAGGGGGTGGTTGAGTTGTCTCCATAGTTCCATGGATTTAATATCCAGCAAAAACTTTAGGCCGAATGTAGTTCTCCCAAGAAATGGGAAGAAAATGATAACTGATGAAAAATAAACATAATGGATGTGATAAAAGAATAGGAATGGTATTACAAAATGGTAAGTGCATGTCAAAAAAGGCCAAAAAGGATGGGGAAACTAAGTGACAAGTCATTTTTTTGTGACTTAGGAAGGGTTCCCATAATATTTAAGGCAAAGAAGTGGTAAATGTTTTTGAATTTTTTTAAAATCAATTTTATAAATGTTTTTGGAATTTTTGAGTATCTCAACTCAGCTGAGAATGATGAGACACTAAATGGTCCAAGCTTACAAAATGGTGAGAGCATTGCTTAAGATGATCATAAAATAGTGAGAGCATGGCTTAGGTTTCTCATAAAATGGTAAGAGCATGGCTTAAGGTGCTCAAAAAATGGTGAGAATGTTTCTTAGGGTGCTCATAAAATGGCAAGAGTGTGGCTTAAGGTGCTTGAAAAATGGTGAGAGTGTGGCTTAAGGTGCTTATAAAATGGGAAGAGTGTGGCTTAGGGTGCTCATAAAATGGTGAGAGTATGGCTTAGGGTGCTTGCAAAATAGAAAGAGCATGGGAGAAAAGGCCAAAAAGGATGGGAAAACTAAGTGACAAGTGATTTAATTATGACTTAGGAAGGGTTCCTAGAATCCTTAAAGCAAAGAAATGGTCAATGTTTTTGGGTTTTTTTTAAATCAATTTTATAAATGTTTTTGAAATTTTTGAGTATATCAACTCAGTCAAGAATGATGAGAAACTAAATGGTCCAATCTTGCAAAATGATGAGAGAATTACTTAATATGCTCATAAAATTTTGATAACATGGCTTAGATTGCTTGTAAAATGGCAAGAGCATGGCTTAAATTACTCACAAAATGGCAAGAGTGTGGCTTAGGTTGCTTTAAAAATGGTGAGAGTGTGGCTTAAGGTGCTCACAAAATGGTGAGAGCGTGTCTTAGGGTGCTTGAAAAATAGTTAGAGTGTGGCTTAGGGTGTTTGAAAAATGGTGAGAGTGTGGCTTAAGGTGCTCACAAAATAACAAGAGCATGGCTTATGGTGTTCACAAAATAGTGAGAGTGTGGTTTAAGGTGCTCACAAAATGGTGAAAACATGGCTTAGGGTTCTCAAAAAATGGAGATAACATGGCTTAGGGTGCTTAAAAAATGGAAAGATCATGGATTAAGGTGCTCACAAAGTGGCAAGAGTGTGGATTAAGGTGCTCTCAATATGGTGAGAGTGTGGCTTAAGGTGACTAATTTGACCTCAACGTATCAATCACTACCTACATAGTCTTAGGATGGGACCTCAAGTCATTATAGTTCCACCTTACAGTGGATTAATCTGACTAGTGTAGTAGCCAATTCAAACAAAATAAGCATAGTTGGTATAAAGGTATAGTATAGTAGGTCAATGATACTAATTTGCCTGTAGGTGGTTATAATTAGTAACAAGATTGGTGGGACATTGATTTACCCATAGGCAATTATAATCAGGCACACTTGCTATAGAGAATGGAGCAAGAAATGAAGGATGCAACTGCCAAACTACTATCTTACTACTCCAAAATACTACCTTTATTTAGAATGTGTGAAACAACTGCTAAAAATGGATCTAAATCCTCTTGATGAAAATGGTGATGGAACCAAGGTCATAGAGTTGGGTAGGGAGGGAGAAAACAACTCGGTTGATGGGTAAGGTATGGTGGAATGGATATGTGATAGGAAAAAGTGATAGGGTGGTAGGATGATAGAATAATAAAATGGTATAGTATAAAGAAGAATATTGATAATATGGCACAACTTGAAATGGTTCCTATAAACAATACACCAAGTCATTCAAGTGTAGTACCACTTGAGGTGGATAATGTTCATCGACTCATCAAGTTTGGGTATGTTTAGTGTGGTAAGCCTAAATGCTCCTATTCCATAAATTGCCATAATGATGAAAGGACCAACCCATTTGGGTTTGAACTTATCTTTATGCTTCTTTTCAGCCATGGTAATTTTGGTTCTCTTCAAGGATAAGATCACCAAGTTTAAATTCTTTATATTTCACACACTGATTGTAGTGGCTTTAGAGTCAATTTTGATAGGATTGGAGATTGTTCACTACATATATTAATTTATCAAGTAAATTTAGCTCTTGCAGATGAGCTACTCGATAGTCATTGTCATCTAGGACATGCTTGAAAGAGCTAGATAAAGAAGGCAACTTGATCTCAATGGGAAGAATGGCCTTAGTACCATAAACAAGTGAATATGGAGTGGTTCCTATGGGTGTATGGTGATTGGTACAATATGCCCAAAGGGTGTAAAATATATGAAGGTGCTAATGATAATTGACATCATTGACGATATTTTTGAGAATGTTAACAATGGTTTTATTTGATACTTTGGCCTGACCATTACCTTGAGGGTAATATGCCATAGAAAAGTGTTGTGTGATGTTGTATTCGACACATAACTTTTCAACATCCTTGTTATTAAATGATCATCCATTATTAGATATAATGTTGGAAGGGATACCATAGCAGCAAATGAGATAGTTGAAAATGAACTTGGAAATTTACTTTCCAGTCACATAAGTGAGGGGTATAGTTTCAACCCACTTAGTGAAATATTCAATGGCAATATGGATATGCTTATGGCCATTAGATGAGGTGGGATTGATCTTCCTAATGAGGTCAAGGCTCGATGTAGCAAATGTCCATGGTGTCAACATTAGTTTTAGAATCTTGTCTAGGGCATGAATCAAATTGGCATGTCATTGACACTTGTCACAATTCTTCACATATTTAGCTACATCTATGTCTATTGTGGGCCAATAATAACTAGTACACAAGAGATTTTTGGATAGGATTGCCCTACTGGTATGGGATCCACATACTCCTTTGTGAACTTCCCATAATGCTAGTGTAGATTATACTAAAGTTAAATAATGAAGTAGAGTTCCATCAAAACTATGGTGGTATAGGGTTGATCCAAATAAGTTATAATGAGTGGTTTGGTGAATAAAGGCTTTATATTACTTTTGGTATAGGCTAGGTGGCATAATTTGGTCATGGAGATAGTTGTAAAGGTCTAAATACTAGATAGATCTAGGATTAACAATATCACAAATCATCATAATAGTTAAAGGTTCATGAGATGGTGATAGTAAATTCTCAACAAAGAACTAATACTCTTTAGCCATGTCTATTTAGTGAATCAGAGATCCAAAAGTAGCCATAGCATCTACAGTTCTATTACTTACCTTTAGTATATGTTCAAATTGGACATCAATAATATATCATTTGAGAGTGTCGACCATGGAATTATATGGCACCAACTTGTCATCTTTGGTCTGAAAGTGGTCTATAACCTGATTAATGATTAATTGAGAATCACCATAAACCTTGAAATGAGATATGTTCCATTGTAGCACTTGTCAAAATCCTAAAATAAGTGCTTCATATTTGGCCATGTTGTTGGTGTAAGGAAAGTTGATCCTGAATGATTTAGGGATAAGATCCCCCTATGGTGCAATAAATAAAAGGCTTGCCCTTGATCCGTGTGCTATGAATGGTCCATCAAAATATAACTTCCAATGCTACTTTACAAGAGGTGTGTCAATGATGGTCATTATGGATTCATCAATAAATTTAAATGTGAGTGGTTTTGTGTCAGCAAGGGGTGCTTAAGCAAGCTGATCTATAAGAACTTGCCCCTTAATGGCTTTTTGGTTGATGTACTTGATGTCAAACTCACTGAAAACATGATCCATTTGGTCATACAACATTATAAAGATATTTTAGATAGTAGATACTTGAGATGATCTACTTTTGAAATAACCATGGTCTTATTGTTTAACATGTATTGGCATAGTTTCTGAGCTATGAAGACCATGATTAAACAAGCTTTTTCTATGGGCATGTAATTGTGTTCATATAGGACTAGTGTACAACTTAAGTAGTATACAACATGTTATTTTATGTTATCATCAAGCTGAGCCAAAATTATTCCCATGGCATTATCAATAGTGGATAGATACAATAAAAATAGCTTTCCTAGAATAGGAGGTAACATAATAGGTGGATTTACTAGATAGTCCTTTAACTATTGAAAAAAAATTTGGTAGTGATCATCCTAATGAAATGTGACTCCCTTCTTCAGAAGATGTGAAAAAGGATGACATTTGTCAACCAACTATGATATGAAGTGTCAGATAGACTAGATATTACCCTAAAAACTATGGATTTGCTTCAAATTAGTCAGTGGTGGCATCTCTGTTATAGCTTGGACTTTGGTTGGATCAACTTCAATGCCTCAATGAGACACAATAAATCCTAGCAATTTTCTTGATGTGACTCCAAATACACACTTCTTAGGATTAAATTTGAATTGGTACTCATGTAGTCTTTTAAATATTCTATATAACACTACTGGATGATCAGCCGTGGTCTTTGATTTACCAAAAAAGTCATCGACATAGTCTTCAATAATGTCATGCATCATATCGTAAAATGTGAAATCATGGATCTTTGATAGGTGGAACCTACATTATTAATACCAAATGACAGAACCTAATTAAAAAATATTCCCCATGGAGTCATGAATACTATCTTGTGTTGGTCTTCTGGTGCTATCTTGATTTGGTTGTACCCTAAAATGCCATCCATTAATGAAAGCATCTCATAACCTATTGTGAAGTTGATGATTATGTCAATATTTGGCAATGGAAAATCATCCTTAGGGAAAGATTTTTTTATATAATGTAAATCAATACATATATTGATTCCTTCTATATTTTTTCTAACTGGGATAACATTGGAGATCCACTCTGAATAGTCGATTGACAGAATACAGCCTGCTTCCAAGAGTTTTTCCAAATTTTTCTTCACTAATATAATAATGTGAGGATGCATCTTATGTAACCTTTATTTCACTATTTTGGCATAAGGATTTATCACAAGGTGGTGAAAAACCAAGGTAGGGTCTAAACCTGGCATGTTAGAATATGTCCATGCAAATATGTCAATAAATTCCCTCAAAAGGGCTATAAGGACTTCACACTCCTCTGTAATAGACATGCCTAGTTTGATCCATTTTGGGTCATCTGGGGACCATATGTTTACCTCTATTGTGTCCTCCACTACAAGTGTCAAGTCATCTTCAAGGATAATGGGAAATGATCTGAATTGACTTGCAATGTTAGAGTCCTCTATTGGGACTAGCTCTTTGAGTTCCCCTAGGCATGATGTATCAGAATCCCCCAATGGGAGGTTTGGCCATGTAACAAAAAATATTGGAAACTCTTAAATGATGTGATCAAAGGCTTATTGTTCTTCAAAATTGAACTCAGACTCATAGACAATTTCATCATTGGTGGTCTCTTGAGCTTACTTGAATAAGGTTGAATACCCCCATCTAATTGCCCCTAAAACAGGTTTTCACCACTAGAATGACCTTTTTATTTACTTTTTCCTTGGTAAAAAAACACCTCAAAGAGGTTTTCACTTTGGGACCTCAATGTTTTAATTATTTTCTTTTGGCTAAGGGTGTTCACCCACTCTCCAAAATAATCTTCAGGATCTAACTTGATTGATAACCCTGATTTATGGTCGCCCAATAGAACACTGTCTCTAAGGCCTAAAAAATCACAAAAAGCCTCATAATTTTTAAACTCATCAATCAGCATGTTGGATTGTTATTTGTCCCAATCTATCAGTTGGGGATAATATAATGTTAGTTGGTTGTGATGAATGACTGGTCTAAGGGTACAAACAAAATGAGGGTTAAATAGATTGGTCTTGACTAGGTCATCAAAAAGGTTATGATCAAACTCTGCTTCACTATTGACATCATCATCACTAGTAGATGGTGATGGAACATGATTAAGGTAAATGGGGATACACCTAGGTGGTTTAAATCCAAGTCCATAGGGCCCTTTGTATCTGGTCATAGAAATTGGCTCAAGTGTTCCTTGTTGATTTGGTATAAGGCCTCCTCCTTCGTCTTGTTTTTTCATGATCTTATTGGGAATATGATGCTTTGCATTCTTATAATAATCAATGTGCTTGTTATTTTACAACCATGATTCATCTCCATCAAGAGGGTCCTTTTCTAAGCCGGATGCTGGTATAAATGTGATGGGTCCTGGACTATACTTTTTAGCTTTGCCCTTTTTTTGCCATTCTAGATGAAGTGACTTGGTCTTAGGTCTTCCAAAATACTTTGGGTTCTATGGAAGGTTTGCAATGTGAAAGGTATTATAGGCCAAATACTCTCTTGGGCCATTAAATGAGATGGTATAATGATTGGATATCTTAATAGGTGGCATGTGGGAAAGGGAATTAAGGGTATTAGGATCAATGTAGTTATCTTCTAGAAAATCAAGGAGTATTTCATTTCCCTTATCCTATTTTTCCACTAGATTCATGTCAAATTGGTAGTTATAGCTCTTGAACTCAACCTCTAGGTGTTTGTAGTGCTCGTATGGATGCAAATATCATGGCATATAAACTTTCATCTCTGAATGGGAGAACTTGATACATTGGTGCAACGTCGATGGGACTACACAAATTTCATATAACCAAGGTCTTCCCAAAAGCATATTGTATGAAAAATCAAGATCTAGCACATGGAAAAGTGTATCATGGGTTAAGGGCCCAAAGATAATTGGTAAACAAATGGTGCCTTATGTTTCTCATTCTTCATTATAGTAGGATTTGATAGTTATCATTTTTGCTTGAAGATTTGCCATCATGTACCCGAGAAGCTTGATGAGCTTTAGAGATATTATGTTTAGAACTGATCCATTGTCTATAAGGACACATTTCACTTTGTACCACTTTATGCAAAATTCAATGTATAAGGGGTTGTTATGTAGCGAGCCAAGGGATGACATATCACTTTGGTTGAAAGTGACTTGTTGGGCTAGAGCTAAGTGTCCAACCAAAGCTTGGAATTTGTCAGGGGATATGTCACTTGAAATAGTGGATTAGCTAAGGAACTCGTTTAGGATGTTTTTTGTGGATTATTAACATATGTAACAAATCTAAAATGGAAATTTATGCTAGCATATTTTATAATTATTCCACAATGGAAAACTTATTTTCTTGGTCAGTGTTAAATGGTTTATTTCAAGGCTAAATAATGAGTTGGGTGATGGGTGAAGTGGCAGATGGTTGTGGGCCTAGGATGGTAATCTTTGACCTCCAAGTTGTGATTACATAATTAGGATTAAACATAGGACCATGATTGATAATAAATGATGGTGATAGTGTGGGGCTAGATAAGATAAGTCTTAGTTATTATTTCACTTGTGCGTGGTCACAAGGTAATGATGAGTTATCAGTATAAGGTCTAAAATTAGTAATCCCTACTTGCTGGTATGCATGTATGTGGTCCCCAATTAAGGAAGGATTATTAATCTAAGTTGGTGGATTGGCATTGTTTAGTAAAGGTCTTGATTGATTGGTATTTGGTCTTGAATTGATGAAGATGTTATTAATGTGATGTCCTATAATATGACCTATAACCCTATTGTAGTCATGTGCTACTACATGATCGTTCTATTGGTTGTTGCCATTCTAACCTTGGTTCTATCCACTGTTCGGACATTGTTGGTTATATTGTTGGTGATGCTATTGGTTTGGCCTTAGTTGTTGAAATTATTGTTGGTGTTGCACTAGTCATTGTTATTATTGCTATTATGGTTGGTTGTTATGTTGTGAAAAAAGGTTTTGAAAGATTTCAAGGTTCTGATTAGAAGTGGAAGCACCACCATCCAATGTTATTTCCCTATTCTCTAACATATACTGAATCAAATGTTTAATTTGTACACAATGATGTAAATTATGTCTGTTAACTCGATGATATTCATAGAATTCATTTTGGTGGTACCAATTAGGGTAAAGAATGCCCTCAAGATAATGTTTTGGTATAGGGCAGCTAATTTGATTAGTAGAGGCAAGCTTACAAAACATAGATTCAATAGGTTCTCCAAGGTCACTAAAAACATGAAGAGTAGAAACTATTCTCCTTAGAGGAAGGGCTTGTAATGGCAAAGGTTGGTGTATTTCTTGTGTAGTCATGGGCTATTGCACTTACTGCATTTGATGAAAAGGTTATGGGTTAGGCATAATTTGCATATGTTGCATAGGGTGAGCAGATGGTGCTTTCACCTTTTGGACATGTCTCAACTCTATTACTCCATTTATAATAACATTTTTATTATGGTTATATTATTTTGGTCTATCATTGTTATTGGTCTGTGTCGGTTGAGATGCTTGCACTTGGATTTGATGCTGGTTTTGGCCATTTTATTGATTGGTACCTTGATTTTGATTTGATGAAGTAAGCTTGAAGATCCCTTTGTTAATAATGGATTTATCAATCAAAAAACCTTTGTTAATGATCTCTTTAAAGGTATGCACACACTATATTTCTAGATGATAAGATATCTCATTGTGTAAATTTTTGGTAAACACAACAGTGAATTGTATATCTAGTAAAATATGAGTTAATTGACTTGAAAGGGCTCTCCATCACTGTATATAACCTATAAAACTTTCACTAGAATTTTTATTAGCTTGTGTCAAGTTGACCAGTGAAATCTCATGCTTGAAATTGTATGAAAAATCTTACACAAACTTGTCTAAAAGATCATCAAAATCTAACATTGAATTCTTGGAAACTTTAAGAACCACTCCAAGGCTTGTCCTTCTATACTCCTTGGGAATAATAATAAAAGGTATATGTTTCTATATGTCATTGGCTAGCATGCAATAAATAACTCAATTAAATGGGCCTTGGGGTCACCTTTCCCCTTATATTTTCTAAATTTTGGTGGTTCATATCTTGGAAGAAATGGTATCTTCAAGTACTCCATGTTAAATGGATAAGAACACATGTCATCCAACTTAGGCTTTTTGTTTTCTTTCCCAGCTTGGATGGTAGTAATTGCATCTTTCATTTTTTATAGTTTTTGGGCTAGGAAACTAGAGGGAACATTGGTTTGAGGTGGAATATTGGCCTAGGTAGATGGTTAAGCAGTTATAAGTAGAGTAATTTGACTGGGGTATGATGGAGGTATTTTCTAGGGTATGTTGGTTTGGTTGGGGAACATACCAGGAATACTCATGCATATATTATAATGAAATTATTGAAATTTCTTTTGTGGTTACATAATATTTTGGTTGGGGTTTTATATATATGCCTAATTTTGAGGATTTTTAGGTTGGGATGGAGGGATATAATTATATTATGCCTATTGACATTGAATAGCGACATGATGTTGACCAGTTAAACCTTGATGTTGAGGGGGTACTTGTGAACCAAGACCCTATCTCTGAACTAGTGGTACATTTTGCACAAAAGTCAAAGGTTTCCTGATCAATACTTGAGAAGCATTGGAACCTCTTGATTGTGTGAATCCTAGTTAGGAATTTGATGTATATTAGAGATTTAACATTTATTATTGACCAATAGTCATATGTTGTTGATTAGACATCATTTGTATTTGAATTGGTATATTGGTCTATGAGGAAAGAGGTATGTTTGATGCTACCTAGTGAGGTAAAACATTGGTTTCCCCCTATTGTGGTGGAAATATGTTTTGCCTCACCTATGTTGGTAGGTTCGATTGTGATTGCTATTGTGGAATAGTAATCATTACCTGTTGGGGAGGATAAGTATTCATCACATTTTATTGTTGAGGCATGACAGTAGTCATTGGCTAACTACCTAATCCTATTAGTTAAGTGCTTGAAGAAGTAGTTGAATGAGGATTAGTGGTAGTAGTTGGTTGAGGTTGGGATGTAAAAACTCCTACTCCCTAATTTTAAGAACCACTTATGGTGTTAAATAAAGGTACACTTGTTTATGGACTAGTTATTTGTGTACTTACACCACTTTGGTTTGGATTGGATAATACTTGCACATTGTCCACTACATTTTTCTTAGTACTCTATGTAGAAGCAGAAGACACCTCTTCGATGGTTGGCATATGAAAAGATTTATCGATCGAAGTGATTTATGTAAATGGGTCAACACCCTAATTGTCTTGACAAGTCAATTATATTAACACTCCTATTGAAGGAACCAAATCTATGAGAGGCCTATTTGACATGGTCATTTGATTAAAATTATGTGCTAGGTTCAAGTAAGTTTGTTGTGCTATTTGATTTTGTACAAAATGATCCCCATGAGGTCCTTTCCTTTGACAAGCATACTAGGTTCTTGATATACCATTGGGGATAGAGATAAGAAGTTGTTAGAAGAAGCCTATTGATTATACAGTATGTTGTGAGGCATTATTTCTAGACTTGGAAAATTTTCATGGGGAAAGTCTATCAGAAACTTATCCCCTACTTATTTAGCTCTAACCAAAATCTTGTCTTTGTTTTTCAATAAGTAATGCTCAAATAGATAAGGATCATATGTGGATGGTGTAGTAACATAGTACGATTGTTTAGGAAATGGTTCTTTAAATATAGGTACCATAATTAGTTATTTCTCTATTATCTCATGATATTTATCTGAGTATGGAGGTGTGCTGACCAAATAATGAGCTAATGGGTCTTAGTTTTGTGCCCCTATTTGAGTGTTATAAAATGGATAAGGACCTGTCTGATAAGCAACATTGTTTGCATAGGGGTCTTGAACCATTTATTCTTGTGTGACTACATTACTAAATCCCAAATTGTACATGAGGCCACTATGAGTGAAGGAAGACATGTTGGGATCCATAGTAAATGTTTTGCAACCAAAAGGAATAGAGTTCTACAAACTTTGAAAAAATAATGTCTAAAAAGATGAAATGTTCAAACTTGGTCTTGGATTAATCAAAAGGATGGATATGTATATCCAAAAATATTTATGCCATGATTTTTGATAAAAAAAGATAATTTCAAATGTCCAACATTACATGTCTCACACAAAAAGGTTAAGTAGACAGACCAAAAATCAAAATGTTAGATTTTAGGATCAAAGTGTTTCAAATGAGTCTAATCTAGGAAAAATAAAAGTTGCTAGGTCTTTTGTCCAAATTCAATGTCAAAAAATAGACTCAAATAGGTTGTGCTAGGAATTTTGGCCAAACGGTGTCAAAATTTAGATTTTGAACAAAGATGAGATATTTAATCTAGCATATTTGAAACACTTTTCAACAAAAACTAGGAATTTGACTCTTGGACAAAAAATTGATCAACAGGTATAAGGTATGAAACAAAAGGTACTTAGAGATAGTTTAATTTCTTCCAAATAATGGCACAAAACTAGACTCTTTTGACTGATAAGCTAGACAAAGGTGAATGACGTAACTGCTCTAGATAAAAACTCATAAATATATACTCGAAATTGGTTGGAATTTTGGAAAAAACTTAGACTCTATGAAAATAGGCCTATGAAACAAGTTTTGAAATAATTTGAGAAGCATAACAACACTAAAATTTCTTAAAAGGTATGACAAATGCTTGATTCAAGCTCTAAGGGAAAATGGTTTAACACAATTTCAGTAGCGTAACACTACTCTCCTCAACTCAAATGACACATACACATAAGGTTTGACAAATCTATAAGGAAAAAATGTTGCATCAAATGGACTCAAGACAAATGACAAATAGGAAAGGTAGTACAAAATGTAGCGTAGAACTCAAAGCATGAGTGATATGCAAGATAACTTGAGTCCTACCAAGTGATGATAATGATTATGAGTCTAAAAACAACCCTCAATTCAAATTGGAAATTAAATCTAAGTTCCCTCAAGTTTAGTTCAAATGGAGAACCCACTTAACACATAAACCTTATGAAATTATAAAGGTGAAATTTTGAATTTAAATTATCAATGAAGGACTTAATAAAATTGGACAAATGGTCTAGACTCAAATGGGTAGCATAATTGTACCAAAATGGAAGATATGACACAAAGTTTATGAAAAAAATTTAAACAAGGAAAAATATGATTTTCACTTCGGCAACATAATGCCTTCTTGTTCAAGAAATAGTGGAAATTTTTTTTGGTTATGTAACCTTTTTGTTAACAAACAATTTTGACTCCAAACAAAACAAATTAATCTAGGACAAAGACAAATCAACTAATTAATCATCTTAAGCTGTAAATTGACAAGGTATGGTAAAGTGGGGTTAACTGAACTAGCAAGTTTTTGAATGTCTAGATAGATCAAATGCATATGACTTTCATGTCAGCATATAAAATAAGTGCACATCATTTGGGTTCTTATCATATGGATTATTGTAAAAAGGTTTTTAAAACCACTACATCCATTGCTTGCTCAGTATAGTGTGATGTCCAACATACTCAAATATCTTGGGCTTAGCCTCTACTAACGAAGATGGTTTAACTACTCAAACCATCATCTTAGTGAAGCGATCCTAATTTATATACCCCCCAATAGAAAGGGGTTGAATACAATGCTAGGAGATGAATTCCTAGGTCAAGGCTTCCCTATAGAACTTATGGGAGGTGATGAAGTCCCCCTCACAATCTAAAATGCAATGAAATAAAAAACTAAGTTAAAAATATTTAAGGTTGTTTCTAGATCGCCCAAGCCATGTGGGTCTTGGGGAGAGCCTTTACAACATCTCTTTTATGCATTTGGACTAAGGTAATTTGCAATGAATATGGCACTTTTGATCTACAAGTTCCCTATAGGGGATGAGGGGAGAGCATAGATGCACACATTTTTTTTTGCTCAAACAAAAGCTAACTAAGCAAAAAATGATTAACTTTCATAAACTTTGAAGTGAGTTCAATTTTAAAGCACTAAATGAAAGGTTTGGTGGTGTTCTTTGGCCCCTTGGCCTTAAGTTGCAAAATTTTTGAATAAAAAGCACAAAAACATTCAAATAAACATTAAGGTTTCCTTCAACACCAAATGAAAGTTCCTAATCTTTTTTAAGCACCCAAAAAGAGGTTAAAATATTAGATTAAGCTTGTTTTGATCACTTTTTAAATGGGCCTTACAAGGAAAAGGGTCAGTGTTTTTTTTAGCCTTGAAGCACTTTTTCAAATGAAACAAATAACTTTACAAATTGAACTCTTGAGTTTACACAGTGCAATCCCATGACTCCATAATCCAATACCACAACTTTACAAAACTGTGACTGGTTAACATAATATCACAACTCACGAGTTAGTCAACAAAAATAGATAATATCACTACTCGAATTGATAATAATGCAAGTTACAGTGTAATATCACAACTATGAGAGTTATGGTATTGTCACTTAACTGCTAATGGTTTAACCATAATATCATAAGTCAGACTGACAATATTGATACTATAAAAATCATGGTATTGCAATATCAAGACTATCAATTTGTGGTATTGTACTATCATAGCTTGCAAAGTCACGAGATTGCAATATCACTACTATTGAGTAACATCATTGTAATATTAAATCTTGACCTATAGATATAGAAAATTTTAGTCCAAAAACATAGTTAAGATATAATATCAAGACTAAGACAAAATCGTGACTGTGTCAGTTATGGGATTGTGGTCCAGAGGATAACATCATAACTCCATAATGACAAAACTGTGACTTCTAGGAAAATGGGTTTTTTCTCAAAATTTTCACTCCTTTTGCTCTCACACTCCAAGATAATGCATGAAAAAGGTTAGTAGGTTGATTTTATGAGCTATTTGATCAAATTTGTGGGGTTAAGTCCCACCGGGTGTGTCATTTGTGAACATATGATTACAATAAGGGAAGATTAGTATAGTGTTAGTGTATGAAATCAAAATCCAAAATAACACACTAATAATTAACACCTTAAGCCTATATCAAGGGGGGATAATAATAATAAAAAAAATAGAAAACACAACAAGAATGCAAATTACAAATGTTCTTTCACCATCCTTGGATGCTTAAATGGCTTGTTGAAGTGGCTTACTCAGCTTGTGCTCAATGAGTCTTCATCAAAGGGGGCTTGGCTATCTCCCTTTCTCCTTGGCACCTTTGGCTTGTGATGAATTTGGCTTAGCTCAACAATTGGGAATGATAACACTACATCAATGGCTTGAGAGATCTTTTTAGCATTATAAATTTACACCAAAAGAGCTTAAAATTATGAGTGTGATGCCTTCTATTTATAAATTTTTACAAATGACTTGAATGAACCTGAACCGTCCATCTCAAGATGTGTGGCTAAAAATCCATTTAATTTTAGAGGCCAAAATCAATAAATGCCCTCATAAATATTTGGGATAGAGAGGCATTAAAGAGGCATGGGAAGACTTAATCAGATATTTGTTGCATTTATGGCCTAAGGATGCCTTCCCAAAAAATAATGTCACTTGATGATGCAAAAACTCATAATCAATTTCCAAAAATAAATATTCAAAAATCTCCATGGAATTATTAATTGAGCTCTTGATTTAGATTTAATTAGTATTAAACATGATTTATCAATTTTGGTGTAAATCTTGACAATTGGTGTACAAATTAATCAAACTAGTCAAAATGTCACATTATTGGCTCAAAATTTGACTGGATTAGAATTAGGATGTGATGTTAGATGTGTTGGAACCATTATCCCATTTAGGATGTTGCCAACATAAAATAACAAAGGCATGTGTCTTGTGTAATAAATTTGGTAGAAAAGAGTAATCCAAAGCATCTAGGTGCAAAAATGTCATTTTATCTCGAAATGATCTGATCAAAGTTAATTGTCTCATAAAATACATTTCCCCATTTAGGGATACATTGGCAAAAATTGACACTTTTATATGATAGGTTCACATCATTTATCATTTTTTAGTGTTTTTAGGCCAAATTGTGCATTTTGATTGAAATTGGTTAAAACCCTAGTTGGAGTTCATTAGTGGCCACTTTTAGGTGTCTACATAAACTAAAAATCTACATGTATTAATTATTGAAGGAACATCCCACAAGCTTCATTTTACAAGTTATAATCTAGGTCACTATTATACATACTTTCCACATATTGCATGATTTACACAAGACAACACGTAGGGGAGAACTAAACTAGGTTGAGGCCCTCTTTCGAGTATTGACAAAGGGGTCTTTGGGGTCAGCTCAACATCATGTGCCCACTAATCCTTTTTTTCCCAGGGTCACTATGAAGATTAAGATCTAGGGTTTTACAATTTTATGAGGAGTGACAGTCCATGACCTAGTTCTGAATGCACCAGAATGAAGATGAAGACAAACCCAAAAGCATCTAAGTGGTTGCATCTTATTATAACAGGTATTCCATACAGGATAGTTGTGTTGAACCTAGGCACTAACATTGATGAAACCATCTCAATTTTATGCAAGTTTCCTTAACTATAGAGGCACTTAATCCAAAATTTGGTAATTTTTCCATAATAATCTTCTAGTTTGCTTCCTGCATGTTCTAGATCTAGCATTGTGTTAGCATCAAAACTAGCTAAGTACATTGTTTCTTTGTTATTTCCATATCTAGCATAGCTTTACTTTCTATATTTAGCTTATATTAGTTTAGTAAATTCAACATATGTTATATTTGAGTTTAGCATCTAATTGGCCTATTGTAGATCTGATTATCACCTTTGTGCATTATCATTTATATATACCTCTTTAAACATTTATTTAACACCAAGCTAGAATTTTTAGTGTTAAACATTTGGTGAATCCCATATTTGAACATCATTTTTACCTAAGTGAATATTGTAATATGTTTCTTATCTATTTTTTCCTAATTTTTGTGTTCTTTATCTTTGTCATCATGGATGATATTGCTTGCTTTGATGATTATGATTATGAAATTCTCCAAATCTCCCTTAATGAAGAAATTAAAATTAATTAATATTGCATTCTTCCAAGTGATAAAGTATCTAATCTTGGAGCTTTGAATGGTGGTAGTTTTTATCCCTTTAATCATGTCTATGCTCCCACCATTTCAAAAGTTACATTGATCCATCTTAAGAAAGATAAAGATCCGTTACCTACAATTCCTACACCACCATCATATGATTTTGGCTTTTGATATTTGTAAAAATAAAGATACAAAGGGCAAGGATTGGACAAACATGAGCAAGGTATAACCCACCCTATATCTCAAACAAATAATATATATCAAAAAGGCTTAGGATTTTTAGAAAAATCCATGAGACACCAATAAGGCAAGTCATATAATTGTGCCCTTCATGTACATTTTACCACAAAAGTGGGTTCATATGACCAAGATGCTCATTCATTTGATCATCAAAAGTTTAGATAAATACATAAATAAATTATGATTAATTTATAAATAACTTATAAGGGGCACATGCCTTCAATCAAATTTATTCAAACCCCCATAATTTCTACATTACCAAACGATATCCCCCTTATTAAGGATGATGGTTTCCTCATTGCTTAATTTGAAAAAAAATATTCAAATGGTCCAAGCTATTCAAATGATATACCAAAAGTATCAAAGTTCAAAGATCCCATAACACAATCAAATATCCTAAAATTAGTGATCATGAATTTGCACTTGTTATACATGAGGATGATGATACTCATATGCCTAGAGTCTAAAAAGGTGATGGGTTAGAATAAATGATAACACCTATGACAAACACCACTATTCCCATGTAATATATTATTTCTATGATGACCACTATTGGAGATCTTCAAAAATAGGTTTTTATACTTCAAATGAAAATGGCTTTCCATAATAATAATGCATGTGTAACCTCATTCAATAATCAACCTCTTGTGAAATGTATACTTGAATATCCTTATCCACTAGGTTTTGAGCTACCATATTTACCTCTCTTGGAAACACATAAATATCCATTTGAGTAGATGATAATGGTCAAAAGATGACAAACTTGTACTAAAGGTTTTCTATACCAACATTTCAGATGAGGCTCATAATTGGTTCTATAGTTTACTTAAGGGTTCTTTAACCACTTTTTCATAATTGGAAGATGCATTCTTCATAGTTTTCAATATTCATAAGGTGGAAAAACTTACATTAGAACATTTTCACAATTTCAAGCCATGCGATGATGAATCCCTTTAAGATAATACTATTTAATTTAAAAGTACATCACATGAGCTAGCATTTAGACCCTAAAATTTGGAATTTTAATTTATATTTAGTAGAGGGATTCTTTCCCCATTAAAAGAAAGATCATTGTGTTGGCAATTTGGCCTATCAAGGCCAAATGCAAAAAAACTTTTCATGGTAACCATAATGTTCGTTAACTATAAATCAAGGGAGTATGTCTCAGTGTCATGTCAATGGTGTCAAGTGTCATTATGATATTTTGACAAATAATTCAAATGGTCTTGTGATCTAAAGTGCCCTGATGAGATGTGTGAAGGGTGACAACTGATAATTCATTATGAGTTTCTTTAGTATATTCAGTATATTCAGGTTTGAAATGAACTATAAGATTATAATGTGTGTTGAAGACATATAAAATACTCATTCAAGCCTTTTATGAAGGCTATAAGGTGTTCTTTATGGTTCTTATTGATAATTCTCCATATAGAACTTTATATATTGCCTAAAAAGAGAGGTTTTGGGTCATTAAGTGATAAATTTTGAGTTGAAGGTCCACTAAACCAATCATAAATACCTTTAATAACATTCATATTTATGTCATTACCTTAAGTCAAATGTTTCAAGCCTTGGAAATATCTCCTCTTCAAATCTAAAGCATAGTTTTGGCCCTCAAGAGTTCCCACCTACCAAATATGTTCCTATTTTGATGTCAAAAGATTTTTTACTTATTTTAATCACCCTCTTAAATCTTATTATTCATTATATTTCCCTAAATTAGCAGTTTAAAGTTTGAAATATGAAGACAATGTAAGAAAAGGGCCATTTTCATGTGTATTCACGTAAAAGTATGGATTTGTATGAACTTTTCTATATAATAGAGGTTAAGATATTGAAGTTGGATCATGACAGGTGCTTAAGAGAAGATTCAAGGTAAAAATATATCATACAATCTTAAAACTAATTCACATACACCACCTAGCTTCGTTGCACCTTGGGAGAGCCCTCCAGGCTTTTATATGGTACATAGATGAGAGAGAAAATCAAGATCTAGAATTTTGGGTAGATAAAGGGGTCTAAGAGGTTTTCTAGATTTGGTAATTTATTCTCAATTTCTCTTTTTATCCTTCATTAACCATCCTTAACAAGTTAAGGCACTCACTATGCCTTCTTTATTCAAACAAGCAACCAATTTTCTAAGTTTTCTCCTCTTCTGGGCATCATGACAAAAAAATGGAAGTTTGTGGATCTTATCAAGAATATGAATGACATTTCCATGATATTATTCTACTTATTTCCAAAATTGTGAGGGTACATGGATCTCAAGAAGACACACACTGCTAATCTGTAGTCTACAAGTAAAAAAAGAGATATTGTATGGTTCATGAGAGAGAAAAATATCAAGATTTGTAGGGGTTTCGTTTATGTTAGATATCCTTAATTCAAGTGAAATAAATATTATTCAAGATAAATTCCCTTCAAATTCCATCAATAATCCTCAAACACCCTCATACTATTAGTTTAGCATATGTTAAGGTTATTAGCAGAATCCTACATTTCTTTTGCATAGTTTATACCTCCTTAAAAAGCCTCCAAAATGGTATATTCTATTGGTATATATGATTATGCTTCCCTAATAATATTTATGAATATCTACATTGTGGATTCATGTTCATTTTACCTCCCTCTTGTATCATCCTTTTCCATAGTCTTTACACTACCTTTCATCACTATTGCTAGCTTTCCTTTCCATCTCCATTCTCATGTTCATGTTCATTGTCATCATACCACCTATCCATTCACTTCCACCTCATTGATTCAACATTTTTTGGATTCAATAATACTATAAAGCATTATGGCTATGAATCAATGATTATGCTTCCCTATAAAGTGTTAAATAGAGAAGAATCTCCACCTATTGTTAAGGGAGATATAGTCAAGATGTGCTTCATGAAAGCACTATTTTAAAGAGACAAGAAAGCATGTATATCTAGATGAAATAAATTTAAAATATATAATTTTTATTGTTTAATTAATAATAATTTCATGATATAATATTTTAACCTTATCAAGATCACTTTCTTCCATAGTCTATGTAAGCAACACAAGAGTCCCACCTACATCCATACAAAGCAAGAGGTGAAATTAAAGATGCAAACAAGGAGAGATTTGGATGTTTGAAGGGAGAGTTGAGATAATGAATAACTTCAATTAAATTCAAAGCATTAGAGCGACTTTAGAGGTCTATTGATGTTGTTTCAAGATTTAAAACTTGTACATAGTTCGTACAAGGGCCAAACTTTCTCACACAGTCAATTCTATGATGAAGAAAGGTCAGTGTTCAAAAGGTGGATTAATGATTACAGAGGTGATAATGTGATACAAATGAAACTTATATTAGAGGAAAAACCTAAGGATGGATCAAACTTAGATTATGACATATTTCAATGTGAATCATCTCATATAGCAGTGGTTAAATGCCTCTTGAATCATGCCCATACTAGATCAAATTAAGACTATGAGGAAGGTGTTTTCATGTCTTTAGGTTCAATGAGGTTTCTATCTAGGTTTGACAGTCACTTGGAATGGTGTGGAGAGTTTATCAATCCATGAGGTTTAATTATAGATTAGCATAACCATTCACCTCGTGAACCATCATCTACAGCCTTCTCAAGACAAATCTATCTCCAAGTTGAGAATGAGGTGGGAGTAGAGTGTCTATGGAAGAGTTTCATGATAAAATAGAATCTTAATGAGAATGATGAAGATGTGAATAAGTTTAGGGTATTAATAATTTTATCTAATCAAGTTTTTTCTAAGATAAACCTTTAAATATTCACCTACAACCATACTAGGGTCAATTGTATTGACATATCCATATACCCTAGATAGGTACAATTCAAGATACATTTCATTAAAGGAGGAAAATTCTAAAGTAACCCATGCACTCAAATGGTAAATTTCATATATTTAAAACTTTATAAAGATCATATGACCTCTACTTCCAGCTCATGAAGGTATACAAGCGTGTATAAAATATAGATAGTATGAGCCTTAGAACAGCCTTGAAGAGAAAATATACTAAAGGAAGAAGTGAGAGGAAGGTTCCCAATAACTTGGGAGGTATCAAGAGTGTCAAATAGTGATGTAATAGATATCAATCACTTGTAACTCCCAAATCAATACTTACAACAGTATTGGTAGAGGTAATTATGTTAAAAGAAATGAAGAAAAATGGTGTTTGATAGGGTGCATAAGATTGAGATTGAAAAATGAATGATAAATCATATTGAAATAAGGTCCCTATAATAGATAAAAATACTTGTTGACATTATAAAACATAGTGATAAGATGAAAGTAATCAAACTCAGTCATGAACTCAAGCAACCCACTATCTAGTTTTGGAAAAAAAAAGAATTTTAAGGCCTCTAAAGGTATGATCCAGCTATCAAACTTGGTACAAGTTATGGTTGCAATTAGTTTTAAATACCCATGGTTTCCTAGAGTTCACACTAATAGTATTGATCCAAAACTCAAAATCTTTGGTTGAAAGATAATTCAAGAAACAAGAACAAGACAATTCAAATAATGCTATCTCTGAGAAGAGATGTTTTATTGATCAAATTTGAAGACCCAAACATATTATTATCTCTGAGAAGAGATGTCTGATTTAAATTTCAAGTTAAATATTTATTTATACATGTTTTTAAGGTATGATGAGGATTTTTAAGGTCACCAATCTCGAGGGAGATTAAGTGGTTCGACTTCCATGATTTGCAACAATACAAAATTTGAGGAATTACTATTTTTAGAAACTTACTATTTTTAGACTTCACTACTAAAATTAAAATTTGAGTCACTTCCATTGGGTTTTTAGGGGTAAAAATTCATAAATAATATCTCCATTACATCTCACCATGTCCTCCTCATTCTTATCTTTCCAACGGTTCAAACGGTGAGTTAATTGGAGCTACGGTGCAAAAGTTATGGCTCCCGGAAGTTCCATCATCAATTGGGGTGGACCCATCACTTGAATTGTCACCTGAATTATTGCCCAGATCATTCCTCCCTCCTTGAGAAGCAATGTTTCCCATTTCATCAATATTTTTCATCAAGTGTGGTATTTTTACTTTGATTTTATTCCTGATGCATACTTGGAATGGACTCTGATTTATGGAATTGTGCAGGGCTAGATTGTTCACCATTTTTGTATGACCATCAGTCTGTGGATGGAAGGTCATGAATTTCTTTAGCTTGGTATCTATTTTATTCTATTATTATGTTGTTTGTGTAGTTAGGGCTGAAACATCATCTCTTTTGGATTCTTATGGCTTGACCACCACAAGAACAAATTTCTTAACACTAATCAGAGAGACAAATGTAGAAGGTGGTACCTCTGGTACCCTGTAGCACCATGTTCCAAGAGTGAGAATAATACTTCAAGTTCTTGATTCATAGATGCCATGTCGATCATACATGAATGGTTGACCAAAGAGTACATCACAAACATCTAGATTGACCACATCACATAAGACCTCATCTTGGAAGGGTTTTATTGCATATGAGAGAAACCATTGGTGGGTGACATGGAGGTTTCTCCCTGGACTCAACCATCCAATACTGTATGGCTTTGGGTGAGGCTTCATGGATATATTTAGGATTTTCACAATATTAGCATAGATTAAATTCTTTTGACTTCCACTATCAAGAATGAAATGTAGAGGCTTACCTTTCACCCATAATTTAGAGTGAAACAACCTTTCCTTGTCATCTAGCCTCTCCTCATGGGTCTTTGATGAAGCAACAATGGCTTCGGGCTTAGCATCTAAAATCTCTTCTTCAACCTCTTCAACTGTAGGGTATGTATGAGGTAGAGTAGTGGATGTTGAGGATTATGACTTAGAAAGTAAGGACTTGATGGCTTGACATTCTTCTTTGGAGTGAGCTCCAGATTTGTGATAATCAAACCACTTCCTAGTCTTTCCTTCCTTTTGATTCCAATTTTGGCCTCGTGTTTGACCTTTTTTATCACTCTTCCATTTTGAAGGCTAACTCTTCATATTCATTCTTCCATACTTCTACTCAATCTTTACTACAAACTCGTATGCTTTACCAAGGGTTTCCAAATTGAAGAGTTCCGTTTCTCCCTGTATGTACCATTATGGTCCACCACAATATTTGATAACCTTGTGTTTCTCACTTTCTTGGATGCCCAATCTCATAGATAGAGAATGAAAAATGTCAATGTAATCTTGAACAGACTGTTCCTTACCTTGGTGAAGTTGTTGCCACTCTATATACAGATCGTCATATGGTCCAATGGGGTAGTACTCTTCTTTTACTGCTTCTATGAAATCATCCTAGATAGGTTCCATCTCAAGGCCAATATCATCTACACTAAATCTCTTTTTGTACACTTCCCACCAATTTTTGACAAGCAATAATGCTTTCAAAAGAGCAAAAGTGATCTTCTCTTTATAAGTGAATTTATTTATAGAAAAATAAGATGAAAAATGATCCAACCAATTTTCTACTGCATCAGCATTGATTTTTCCTTCAAATGTAGGGATATCAAAATTCACCTAAACCTTGAAGGGTGTTGGGGCACTGAAAGGATGTGGAGGTACGGATGAGGAGCCAAAATTTCCCATCAAGATTTGTTGGAGAATTTGAGTGAATTATTGTAGCATCTACACTTACTACTATTGGAGGGATTTATTCACCATTTCCTTGAAAGTATTGGATATCTCGGTGTTGTCCACCATTTGAAGTCATTTGGGGTGAATAGGTGGATAGTCTGTTGGTTCTATTTTCCACCCAAGCTTCATATAATCTGACCTCATCCTCAAGATCATACACTCTAAAGACAAACCACTCTGATACCACTGATCCAAAACTCAAAAGCTTTGGTTGAAAGATAATTCAAGAAACAAGAACAAGACAATTCAAATAATGTTATCTCTGAGAAGAGATGTTTTATTGATTAAATTTGCAGACCCAAACATATGCTTATCTCTAAGAAGAGATGTTTGATTTCCATTTTAGGTTACATCTTTATTTATACATGTTTTGAAGGTATGAGGAGGATGTGGAAGGTCATCAATATTGAGGGAGATTAAGTGGTTTAACTTCCATGATTTACAACAATACAGAATTTAAGGAATTCCTATTTTTAGAAACTTACTATTTTTAGACTGCACTACTAAAATTGAAATTTAGGGCACTTCCATTGGGTTTTCTAGGGTCAAACTTCATCAAAAATATATCCATGTCATCTCACCATATTATCCTCATTTTTAACTTTCCAACTGTTCAAACGGCGAGTCAATTGGAGCTATGGTGCAAAAGTTATGGCTCCCAAAAGTTCTATCATCAATTAGGGTGGACCCGTCACCTAAATTGTCGCCTGAATTGTTGCCCAGATCAAGTAGAAGCATCCACTATTTTGTCATAGTCCTATGATTGTCTGTTGATAGTCAAAAATGGAACTAGGAGGACTTTTTAAAGGGTTAAAGGTATGATAAAGAGTTTTAAACCTCATGTAAAGGTTTCTCAAGTAGGGAAAAATGATAATAAGTCTTCACACACCTAGTGAGAGTGATACATACTCAAGATTTCATGAAAATATGCCCTTGAGGGTTAGGATAGGTAGACAATATTTAAAACCCTTAAGAACCCTACCACCATGTTCAACATATCTATGGGCTTTATGTCACATTGATGATCATTGGGATAGTGTGGAGACTCATTTCAATCTTGTAGGAGGTGTTGGAGTGGAGAGAATGCAGTAAACTTGTCATTTTTTGAATTTTGAACCTTCTTTTTTCTTACACAATCTGATGTAGGATCATCTTCATAGAATGAGAGTGTTTTCATTGTATTTGGTAGAGGTTAGATTATCTAAAAAGGTTTAATTTGTTTTCTCTTCAAAACTAGGGTGTTCAAATGTTCAAATTTGCAAATATACTCTTTTGCTCTGTAATAAGGCCTAAGTCTTGTATAAAGGCAAAGTTTGTATGATTTGGTATCAAAATTTGTTTTAGAAGCCATAAAATATGGCATCTTACATTGGTTGAACATGATATAGGCTGGGAGAATCTCTCTTAGATAGAAAGAGTTAACTATATTCTTGAAGTTAGTTTGCATGAAGCTAAATTAGGAGATTTGGTACCTAAGTATGGATTAGTTGTTTGTAGAGTGATTAATTTGACCAAAAAATGATATTATAATGTATTTGGGTGTGAGAAAGAATTTTGGGAATGAAATTATTGCATTTTTTGTGTTTTATAAGGAATTTACTATAGACTGTGTATGCAGGTTTGACAGGGCAACAAGCTCTAAGTATGATAGTGAGACCTAAAGTGTTATTTCCACCACTGTGAGTGCTCAGGACTATAGGGAAAGGTGAAACAAGGTAAATGCAATTTTTTTTAGGTCTTGAAAGTCTATGGTTTACCCTATAGACTAAATTATTTACTGACTAGCCAAAACTAGGGCTTCTTGGTACAGGGAATATGTATAGAGGAAAACCATGATTCTTTGAAGTTTTTTATCTCTCTATGTATACTTGATATGTTTCAAGTTTCAAGACCTGAGTCATTGGTTAAGGTTTTTTTCTAATCTATGACCTAACTCTAGCCCATTAGGCCTACTAAAGACTAAACAGTGGGATTTTGTTCATGATTCAAGGTAATTACTGACCAATAATTGTGTTGAAAGGTCTTATTATGTTAATTTAGACACCCCATACTAGTTTCAAGCCTCAAATCCACTTAATTATCCATACAACCACCTAAATAGGGCTTTTGGAAGTCTAATTAGCCCTAACACAGAGCTTAAAACTCATATTCCATACAAAGTGACCTAAGGAGTTCTTTGAGTATGTTTGTAGACCCATAATGGGTATCAAAATCACCATTAATTTGGACGTTATGATTTTTCTAAGGAAATTTATGTTACAAAAATAGGGCAAGCAAGGCTACAAGCCCTTAAGACTATGCATAAGGCCAATAAGGTCTTATGACCTAATAAACTCCTTTTGATCAATCAAGTGGGTCTGTATAGGTGTAATTAGTGTAGGTTATTTGAGTATAAGGTGTTTAGGTCTATGTTAGAGAATATGAGTCTTTATTCATAGTTTCATGTGTTGAGTGTAGATCCAATATCCATGTCTTATGTATGGAATTCCACAAATTAGAGATGAAATATTTCTAGGTCAGCTGATTGAGGTTTATGAGTGTCTTTAGGTGTTTTTAGGTCCACATCACAATCTAAGATAACAAGTTGAGGCACCAATTCACCACATACACATCTTGATGGATCTTTTACATGGGAGCTTGAGTTGGTCAGGGTAGTTCAAGGAGTCAATGTACTTCAAATCTATTAAAATAAGTTTTCCATCAGGGGTACGTACATTATGAACCATTTATAAGAAGTTTAGACCCCTAAAACCCTTGAAAAACCTTGAACATACCTGATGGAGTCCTAAATGTGCATTCAAATGATGTGTTTGAGCCATGAAATGGTGTTGGAGGTCTTCTCAATGCTCCTAATCATCTCTATATCTTGGTGGTTGGCATGTGCATGATCTATACTATACAAAATGGGATAAAAAAGGCTATTTTGAGAATATGAGTAAGGTAATGTAAGGTTTTTTCATATAGAATGAGTTATATAAGGAAGAGTGGGTTTTAAACTTCCTAAATAACCTTACAAAAATAATCTACAAGGGTATTTATGACTATTTCCATAGGTAGATATGTATGGGTATATAGATAAGCAATTGTGTGCATACAAGTAGAATAAGAATGGATTAATTAAGCCAATAATATTACTCCAAAATACCTCATATGGGTTAATAATGTTATATATAGTGGATATGAACCATACAATTCACAATGATGTCAAGAATATTAAAGAACCCTCATAGACCTATGATTGTCTATTGATATCATTGGATAATGCCATCAAGAAGGGAAAACAAGAGGAAAAGTAAGGTAATAAATGCACTTCAAATATTCATGAGTATTATCATCAGGTTTTCAGAGAGGTGTATGTCAAATCTAAGTCATAGAGGAGGTGGCATGACTGGTCATTTAGGCTTTAAGACACCAAACATGCTAAAAAAGCCTATTTTCTTCTTTGAGAGGGTAATTCACATGCTCACCATGGTATGAATATTTTTCATGGTAGGCTAAGCACTTTTGGAGAGGTATAGGACCCAATAAACTAATGTTTTGTGGCATTGGTTTAGACATTTAATGCCCAAGCTTTATGAATCACCATTAAGAGCCCTGAGCACTCTAAAACCCTTGCAAAACCCTACTACAAAATTGATGGATAAGAATTTAAATAAAATGCACCCAAACAGATTGAAATCACTTAAATACCACCTAGATAATCTAGTACACTTTGAGAGCTTCATGTCCATGACATTTTATTTTATGAATGGTGTATGGACCTATTAGAAAATAAGATTTTGAGAGGAAAAAATGCAAAAAGAGAGGTACAAGGTATTTTAATAAGTTGAAAATAATTGGAGAGTGAATATTAATACTTTTTATACCTACTTGAGTCATTACATGACTAGAACCATGCTTGGGAGTGCCCTTTGTAGTTTATTCAAATCAGCCAGTCTACAGGATTGAAGGACAAGGTGACCTAGTCACATAGTTTGATCAAGTTTTAGGTGTTTATTGATCAAGGATACATATTTAATGGTGTGATTAATTTTTCAATGCATAAAAATCACTTCTTCATAGGTTTATATGGTTTCATGTAGGCTTTCAAATCCATCAAATGAAACTATTTAGGCTATTAGGCCTAATTGGCCTAGTAGACCTACTTAATCAACAAAGATACATCAAGAATGGAATATAATGTTGTTGAGGGAGTTGATAAGAGGAAATTCATGCAACATAACTTCCCCTTGAGTGTTAATCACATGCATATATGGTATTAAAGTGTAAATTCCATGCATAACTTTTCTTTAATTGCTAATCACATGCATAACTCATTTTGAGTATCAATACATGAGTTAACTAACCCTTAAGTGGAAAGGTACATTATTTATATAAAAAATTAAGGGTGTATCATGATTCAATAGGATTTTTAATAACCTAAACACATATTCAACTATCTCTTTTCAACACATAAGATCATGCAGGAGCATCAATCAAGAGGAGACTTCGTGTGTACTATTTATAGCTACTTGTAACTAAAGTGACACTTGAGTTAATGAGAGATGGATGTTGTTGTATTATCCTCTATGCCATGTTCCTTTTATCACATTTTTAAATATATATTCAATGCCTTATGTATTATTTATACAAAAACTATGTTGAAATTGTAACTTGCACCTGGAGTTAATAAGAAAAGTTTGTTGCAAAATTATTCATGGTTGTTAGTGTGTTTCTTAATTGTTGATTTGAAAATAAGTGTGATATTTATCTCCTTTTTTAGGTCCTCTCCTTCACCTAATACTATGTTTTCATCCTCTATAGGTCACATGAAGTGTTAAAGGATATAAATTGTGTTGAAGAGTGTCAGTATGTAGTGTCCTTATAGACCTTCATTCCTCTACCTTCAAGTTGTAGATCTTATATCTAACCTTCATCTGAAACACTCATGTTTAGGATTGTATTAAAAAAGTATTGTTGACAAACTATTCCTTTTTTATTCACAAGTATGCTTAAGAAAAAGGCTTACAAAGGATCATTCAATAATAGGTGCATCACCATCACTAGTATAGGTTTTCCCTTTCAATTATCTTTCTAAATCTTTTCACCCAAAAATTAAAAAAATAAGTTTTAAAAAAAGGTTTCAAGTTTACATATCAGAGGAGATAGCCTCATAATTTAGAGGTTTAGTCTAAGTATAGGTATCCCACAACTTATAGACCAATCCAATGTTAGTCCAAGTTTAAAGGATATTTGAGCAATCTACTTCAGTAGGGTGTAACTTGGGTTGCTAACAGTTCTGGCACACCTAATGGGATGTAGATCCAAGCCATTAGAGTAATCATTTATAGCATCTTGGTCTTCATAAGTAGTTTTAATCACTCATATGGTCATCATCTCTGAGGTAACGAGGATTCTTGTTCATAGTTCATTATTTGTCATCTAGTGATCTATGGTTGTATATGGGGAAAATTCCTATCATTCACTACCTTATTATCAACCCTATGATCTATACTAATTCTAATATGATACCTATCCATCTCATTATGACCCCTATCATCCCTACATTCACCCTTGTGAATAATATGAAATACATTTTTAGGCTTATGATCCTTGTGAGCTTTATTCACTTCCTTGGTATCCTAATTATCAATCCAATCAGTCATGGCAATCTCATGACATTTGTAATCAACTCAACCTAGTTCCAAAACAATCCATATCAAGATTTAAACAAACCTTGTTTGGCTATATGAAATACATGGTGAGCATTGACACATAAAAAATCTATATACAAGAGATCTCTAGTCATGAGATTGAGAACATGAGAGCTTTATTACAACTATCTAAAGAAGAGTTGGCATATTTCATAAGACAACCATTCAAAAGTCAGTGGTGATATCTTTGACATAGGTGGTTTAATTGAAGGCATTTAAGAGAAGTTGGTACTCCATAAGAGACACCAATTTTAGCATAACTAGAAGCATGTTCCCTCCTTTATTTCACATTAGCCCTCCATTAAAATATCTTTTCCCTATCAATAATGTCAAATAAATTTATGCCACAACCCTTAAAATTCCTCTCAAGCCTTGCCAAATATCAATTAGATGGAAAGGGCCTTACATTATACATGAAATATCACAACAAGGAACCATTTTTTTGAGAGATCTACAGGGAACCATTTTACTAGGTCAGGTAAATGGTTGTAGGCTTAAGCCATACTACCAATATTCTTATTTGATCTCTTTCTACTAAGTGAGTGGGTGATGAGTAGCACTAAGTAGATTAGCATTTCAAATTTTTTTGTATGTTCTTATGTGTTTCTTTTTTTGTTTGTGCATGTGTGTGTCTGTAGATGATCTCTTCAGTAGATTTTGGAAACTAAAATACCAAGTATAGCATGCACCAACCATGTATAAAATTATTTAGGTGCACCATCATAGATGTCAGTAGGAGTAAAAGAAAGCAATTAAGTTTGGGAACTATAAAAATAAGTCACATCAACCAAGATATTCACCATATAATCATCATCCCCAAATATTTAATGTCAGATCTAAGGTTCGATTGACCAAATATTCAACAAATTGATGGTTGGTTAACATCATATCTCCATACTATAGTATATATTGCAAACAATATAATGACATATCTCCACACATGCACCAATGACTAACTACCTTAATTACTAGATATGATAAAATTTACCACAATAACATTTGCATTCATGTCAAACAAACATCTCAACATGGCATTTACATGAGAACCAACATGTGTGAAACCTATAAAGGCATAAGGTTGTGAACCAAGTCTGCATTTCATCCTTGTAAATATTTTCATGAGCTGAAATTTTAATGAGCTGAGCTAATTTTATTGTGTAGAAAGCTAAAATATTTTTGATTTCATCATTCAATAATCATGGATCCTTCACAACTAATTAAGGGTTTGATAGATGCTCAAAAAGAATCAATGGGCATCAATCTAGCACTTTGATAGACAAAATTCACTGACCTAAAGCCATTTGATTTCCTTTGAGTGACAAAGCAAAAACTATTTCGACCATATCCCATCAATGTTGTACAACCACTAGCTTTTGTGATCCCCCATTGATCTCACAACATAGACATCAAGTGCCTACTTCACAAGCCCATTTTTGGCAAATTGGGGGAGATTATGTAAGTCTTACTCAACTACTATAATGATGACAACATCTACCTTGGCCCTGACACCATGATAGTTATCAATACCTAAGCAATGGCTTGAGCTTTGGGCATGCCTGTATGAGGAGATTATCTTTCCCCATATAAGATGAGAATACCTCCTATCCTTTAGGAGGTTAGATACTTGTATGTTTAGGGATCCAGAGGGATCCCAATTTAATAAATTCATGACAAACCAATGCACACTTGGTAGAATATATCACATGGAGATTTTGGCAGACCACCAAGTCTAAAAAGCAAATTCCAAAAGGGGTCATGGACATTACACACCTCATGATCCACTGTAACAATCAATTTAATTAACTTGAATATTTTGTTTAGGAGCTACTAAAAAACATTGATAAGTGACACACATCTTCCAAGTAGACATTCCACCACCAATTTCTCATTTTTATATTGTACTTCACCCAGTAGAAGTCCCCTACGGGAGAGGTTCACCCTAAAATTGACTACTAGAAATCACATCAATTCCATAACCTGATATGGACACCTAAGCATGTTACCCTATCCCATGAGGGTAAATTTAAGACATGGTGGGAGGAGTGCTTGGAGGTGATCACCACACATCCTCGAGTGTCGTTCGATGTCATGTAATACTTGAGATAATATGATACTATCACATTAATACTAAAAGGCATGTTCATACATATTCACAAGATACTAAGGTGACCATTTACACCTCTACCATTATTTGTTACCATGGCCATGGTATAGGAAAAAGTTACCAAGTAGAAAGCCTATGTAGTTAGGCATGTGATACCACTCCAAGCTATACCACCTAGCACAATAGTCCCTATAATACCATAAAAAGAGGAAGCCACCACTTTTTAACCATAGAAAGGAAAGTTCAAGCTATCCACCAAGCAATAATCAATGTCTCCCCCATTGAATCACAAGACAAGGAACAATAAAACCCGATTAGATGATCCTAAGGTACCCTTGATCACAAGCTCATGTGACCTACCATAGATGGGCACAAATGAACAAGAGGTCTACTAGGTAATGGTTACTGATATGGCTAGAGATTTTTATGATAGGGAGAATAAGGAATTCTTCTTATAGAAGGTAGTGTGTATGGTCCAAGTGTGCAATAAGTTTTCTCTGAGTCTATGGGTGGAACTACCATCATGCCCTACATCTATCATGGTCAATATTATGCATGAAGAAGATAATTATCTATAATGAAGGGTTGACTTCTTCCAAAAACCTTTTACCATCTTCATAAATTTAGATGTCTTTGCACCACTCCCAAAAATCCCATAGGAGTCCCTAGTACGTAGACCACAAACTAGGCATGAGGCTAGGGTCTCACCTAATATCAAAGAATGCACATTCAATCAAACAACCATGGTGTAAGAAGTGCATCCTAATCTATCTTCAACTTCACCACCACCCAAACATAATTTGATTACCCTAGGATGCAAGAAAGCACATGTTTCCAACTCCATGGTATATCCAATTGATTCACCACCTTCACAATAAGTTCAAGAGGTCAAAGAGCTCCAACTCGAGTAACCTAAAATAGAAGAATAATAGGATTCATGGGAGTACGCATCTCACATAGTATAATAATGATTAAGAAAAGAGGAGAAGAAATGCCATAAGGAGCAGGCTAACTAACAACAAGCTCAACAAGCAAGTCAGTAAGCTACAGAAGTTGAGGTCTCAAAAAAGGTTTAGGATGCAAAGGTTGATCAACAGAATGCTCTCAAGGTGGCTAAGAAGGTACAAGAATTTATAGATACATCTAATCAAGCATAAGTGGCACATCAGAAGAAGATGGTTGAAGATCAAAAGAATAAAGAAGTTATGCTCACTACCAAGGCTAAGCCTAGAGAATAAAAGAAAAAAAAGGACACAATGGCATAGGAAAAGTAGGCCATAAAATATTCCATTCACATATATTAATAAGCTAAGGAAGCTACAGATAAGAATAAGATGAAGCCCTATGTAAATAACAAGCCCAAGTGCAGGCACAATAAGCAAGTACAGATAAAGCATAGGCACAAGCACTAGATACGACCAAAAAAGCCAAGGCTACTGCCCTAGAAGAATAAAATCAAGCAAAATAATGTGCAAAAAATATGTAAGAGGAAGAAAAAGTGAGAAAAAAAGATGTATAGGATGAGATTAACAAGAAAATAGAGAAAGATGACAAAAGAAAACAAGTTAAAGATGCTACACAATAAATTAAGATTATAGCAAAGGCTATGACACAATAACAAGTACCTAAGTAACAAAAAGATAGATATGAGTAACTAGAGAAAGAATAAGACCTATCTATATCTCTAATAGGTTTGCATCTATTAGAATTACCTTTAGGAGGAGTTTGGCTATGGGACATCCTAACTGTGAGTGCTTAGCATACCACCTTCTCTCATCCACTTATGACCATGCCACAACCTATCCCTTCAATGACTGCAGGCACATTGGAAGCATTCCCTCTCCAATAATAAGCATCATTAGATGTATCCACACTACCATTAAAGAAACAACTAGAGGGCATGGTAGCATTTCAGGAGTCCGATGCACAGAAGGTCACCTTTATAGAATAGGAAAGGGATCAATTGAAGTCTGAAAATGTTGAGTTGAAGGCTCACCTACATGAAGTTGTCAAGCTAATCCAATATTCTTGTCTCAAGTTGGTCACATGAGCAATCAAATACCAATTGATGTCTGATCAATAAAGACTCAAGACCCTTGTCTCTGAGTTAATCAAGGATTGGTGTACAACACATAAACTTCATGCAGTTGACATATTGAGATAGGATGTTAAGACCAAGGCTATGATTATCAACACTCTATTGAAGAATATCAAGGAATGTTTGATACTACTACACTTCAAGCACAATAAGTTGTACATAGATTGCTAGATTGGAAGTAACAAATGGATACTTATTTATCCAGTTCTAGTGAAAACTTTTCAAAGGCCACCACCACAAATCAACCATGGTCAACCACACTACCACTATAGAGGATAAGGATGGAACATTCTAGGAGATGCTCAATGCTAAGGACAATGTTCATGGTAACTTCCTTAATTAGTAGAGTCAACTTTTAAATAGTTCTTTTGTCAGCCTCCAAGATCAACATCACACAAATAAGATAGAGCAACTAAGTGGTGAGATTCAGTAAGGGTCACCAACACCAAGGTAACCTTGAACATAACTGATGATGTATATCTCAAAAACATCATTGGCTACCATGCTCTATTGTGCACCCTACTATGGTTGATCCAAGAAGTGATGTTGTACTGGCATGCCTATAAGACCGATTTGACTCCCTTTTCCAATGGAGTTGCCTAGATTGTCAAAACACCTTCATACAAGATGCCTTCAAAACTATAGCAGATCATCACTCGATGCAAGGTCATGTAGTCCAAGTCCAAGGACTCTTTTGGTTAGTAATCGTATGCTTCTATGCCACCACCATCAAGTTAAGTACTATGCAGAGTACAAATTTTGAGAAATATTGTATAACGTTTTATATTGGGAATGATTTAGTAAGACAAACAGAGTTGGGTTGGTTGAAAACTCATAAAGGGTAGCCACCTAGTTATGCTAGCCTATTGAAACCTGTAAAGGGTGGTAGGTTGGTACACTTCTTAGTTGAAAACCTAAAAGGGTGGATAATTAGTGTGCAAGAGGTGAAAACTATAAATGATGCCTTAAGAGATTATTGTGACTCTTACTGGTCTAACCATTTCTTTAGCTTCTGCTCACTTATGCAATTTTAGTCTTGAGACAAGATAACATTTTAAGTCCAAGAAAGTGTTAATAGAAGAATTTAGATTGTAAAGCTATGTAAAATATTTGTCTGATATTCATGCATTATGTACTCATTTTTTCATGTATAAGTCTATTTTGTCCTATCTTCATGACTTGTAATGGGCTAAAATATTAATAGACTCCACTTTTGGTGCCAAGTATGAGAAGAAAATGAATACCCATAGACTAGAAATGTCTATATATACTTCTGATTGTAATAAAAATAGAGTTCCACTTTTGAAGAGATCAATAGAGAGTCATCTGGTAATGGTTACCTGTGTGATTTCTTACCATGTTCCTTTCATGTGTTCTCATGTATAACGTTTGGTTACTTTCTATCTAATTTAACCTGAATGCTTTATTTTTATTTATGAAACATTGGTTGTTCTTAATTCCCAAATAATACATGATGATTAACAATTCTTATGTTCTTATTATCAAAACTTATGTATGAACTCAATATACTATTATGCACACATAAAGTATATCATAGCTATCTTCATCCTTAACATGTTTTGATGCTTCAAAAACCTCTACTAATAACAAGCCTTTATCCATGATTATATCTTACACATGGTACTTTATATGCTATGAACTTGGCATATTTTGCTAACACATTTGATCCATGGGCTAATATGACATGTTTATTATGGCTTCTTATGATTTCCTTTTACACTTTCTTGAGTGTCTTGAATTGTTATTGTCTTATTTTTTTAAGCATTTGAATATGTTCCATTGCTTGTGGCCCCTATGCCTATGTGTGTATTATTTAACATTTACATATGTTGTTATTATTTGTATGGAAATTTGAATATGTCATTATTACTTTTATGGACATTAGATTAAGTCATGTCCATTCTTTTGTGTGACATTTGAACGTACCACTTGTTTGTGGTCTCTTTAGACCATTAACTTTTGACTTAATTTTGAGTGCTTTTGCATGTGTGCTTGTTCACTTGTTGAGATTGTACTATTTATATCTAGATGTTTCCATGATACTTATCTTGCATCTTAGGCCTTCATGTGATCACATTATTCTATGCACTTCAATGTTTAATCTACCTAGTCATGTTTCTCCTATATTCTACATGGTTCATTCATAGTTATATGGTTATCTTATCCTTTTAATGTGAGGTAACTATCAGTTTCTATTCTTCCCTCACCTTAAAAGAGGGGGAATATTAATGGAGGAAAGTCATACAAACATGAATTTCACACATTCATAGTGTTCACAATTAGTGGGGGCATGATTTAGAAGCATGTTATCCACACTTGACACAATTTTCAGATTCAGTGGGGGCATGCTTTGGAAGCATGTTCTCCACACTTATTCAGTATTCAACATCTCCTGATTATAGTGGAGGCATGCTTTGGAAACATGTTTTGCACATTGGCACTTATGTCAATTTTTAGATTTCTTCACATTGGTACTTATTTTAGTTTTCATATTTCTCCATATATAGTGGGGTAATGATTTGGAAGCATGTTCTCCACATTTATCTAGTTTCTAAATTGGCCAAAGCACATAGTTATATGATTCATATTCACAATTACGGTAGAATGACAATATAAATTTATTTCATTGCCTTAAGATAAATTTATGTCATTGTAAGACTCCTAAACCTTACTATTTCAATTTCAATTAATTTTAAGTACTTTCAATTCCAAGTTATATGCACTGATTATATAATATAACATGTTCTTGGTTGTAATTCAAATCAACATGCTCTTGGTTATAATTTCAAATCAACTTACCAATGATGATAAAATTATGGTATAAATTTATCTTAATCTCAATTTTGGAGCCTTACAATGACATATATTGAAATTAATTGAAATTGAAATAATGATTCTGATGCAGGTGTCTACTACCATAAAGTCATCTAATTTTTAAATGAAACATATCATAATGGTCAGCCTAAGTTATTTAATGTAAGTTATTTATCCAAATGGATTGATATAAATATAACATCAATCCTCATACATTTCTCACCTAGTATTCATACAAAAGAGCATTCAAAGATCATTCAATTGAGAAAAGCTTCCCTATTTATTCCTATTCCTATATCAATCATAAGGATTGCACATCTACATGAATGAAGTACTAAAGGAACAACACTAGAGCTCAATTTTCCAAGTTACAAGATAGGTCATTTTTGTACTTTATTTTCATATATTACATGATTCACACACAAGCCAATATGCAGGGGAGAACTACACTAGTTTGAGGTCCTATTTAGAGTATTGGCTATGTAGGAAGTGTTCATTGACATAGGGGTCTTTATGGTCATATCGACACTATGTGCCCACTAACCCATTTTTTATTAGGGTCATGATGAAGATGAAGATCTAGGGTTTTACAATTTCATGAGAAGTGATAGTCATGTTGTTGTCCGCTAGATCCTTTATATCCCTAAAGGTACTCATGGGATTGAGTGTTTTGAAGAGGAAAGTAGGATAAAATGTATGAGATTAAATATCTCATCACTAATTTTATGACTAATGTTGGTTTAGCCTAAAGATTGAGTAGTTTTACCTTTTATGCTTAGAGAATAGTAATTATTACCATCAAAGGTTTAAAATGTGTGTAATTGTACTATGAATACATTGCTAACTGAAGAATCTTCTATTTGTCATTTACTATCAAGTCACACCTCAAATATTTATAAATTAGGGGAAATGTTTGGGTTCTAAAATAAATATAAAAGGAGGGAAAGGTAGGGCAAGAGAGTGTTTACAGGCTTGAAGGGTGTCAATGTTAAGAACCAAGCTAAGTGCCTTGCTATAGTTATATAACTATATACCAAGTTTCACCAAGGGTTATGACTTAGTTTTATATAAAGGGGAGAAAGTCTAAGGAAAAAATAATTATTGCTTAATTTATGAACCCTTCACTAGACATCAATGTTCAATAAGCTTATAGTAAATAACACATAGAATCTACAAACACAATCTGTAGACAAAGATTACAAATATTATAAAGGAAATAAAAACTGTTTATAATAGGCTAGAATAACTAAGCACATTATAACCACTATAGTTGTTATGTAATCAATCATTATTTCAAATTTATAACATTATCATTTATTTAATAACTGGAAGTGATTGTCAAATTAACAAATAAACCATGATTTTAGCAGAAAGTGAGAAATTACATTCATTGGAATAAGTTTCTTTATAAAAGTGCTGATCATGGTAGACATTCACAATAAAAAAGAGTGAAGGAATAAGTAGGTGAAATATTGGATCGATTCCAATAAAATTTTGGGACTAATAAATGTTGACCCTCAAAATTGAATACAATTACACATTTATAGATAAGGATGGTGAGCTCACCTCTAACTAGCACAAGATTCCCATCCTGGGCCATGATGACTAGTTTGAGTTGTTAAAACTATATCAATTTAAAAAAAGAGAATATCCTCCCCAATCTCTCCAAAATATACTCTAGGTCCCACTCAATTGATATGTGGAATCGTCGTAAGTGAACTACCTCTTAGCTATTTGGATTTTTCCTCCTTAGTGACTAGTGTAGCTTCTACTAGGTCAAATTATCTATCCAACTTGGCCAAATCCATCGATGGTTCTCAAAAGATCACATATGATTGGGCCAATAGTATTTTATAAACCTAAAGTGGGGGCTCTATGGACACCTTGACCTATGAAACTTGACTAATGCTCACCATGGATTGGGTAGAGAGTTTGAGCACCACTTGGGCTCTAACCTTGTTGGCCTTTGCCACTTTCTTTCTCATGACCTAGTCAAAGTGACCCAAGTGTAATATGAAACTTACTCATATCTAGAAGAGTGCCATACAAGTGGAATAACACTATGATGTTGACCTCCTTGAATTAGGCCAATATATTTTTCTGGCCTTCTTTCAGGGGATCCACGACCATTTATTTTAGGCTTAACTACTCCTCAATTGCAGCCCTCGTGTTCCTAGTATATGTTTGATATAGGCTTAGGCTCAAAGTGGGAATAAAATTCAACTCAAGGAACATGCCCTTGTGCATGGTCACCACCAATTTTTTGAACTTGTTATTTATTAGAGAAACTCTCTCCAAGTATGCCTAGGTCTTTTGAAGTTGTACCTTACTATCTGTCAGAGTCTCACCACCCTCCTCAAATCTAAGAAAAATTGCACGATGGCATCCTCAAATTATAAAATTAGATCCACAAGGAAGGATCTCTTCACTTTTAATTTGAGGGCTTAAACTTTCTTCTACATATCCTTCACTATATTTTCTAACATGTCATGTGTATCCTACAGGATTGAGACTAGGTCCTCATCCACCTTATCTTCTCCTATGGATGCCCTAACTTTGGTTAGGAATAAGAGATCTTGTTGAACCTACCAGACCATAGGGTTCCCTTCTTACATCAAATTTTGGGTGAGAATCCTCTACATGTTTCTTGTGGTTCCATCAAAGTTTCACTACATATTGGGGTCACCCTACATATTCATCCTAGGTGTTTATGACATCGTAGTGATTCCTAGTTTGGTGGGCCGTGTTGGTGGGGTGATAAAGATGGTTAACATAGGTGGAGGCTAAGGTAGAGGGGGAATGGATAAAGTAGAAGAGATGAGATAGGAAAAAAATGGAGGAGGAGGAGGAGGCAAGATGAAAGGGGAAGGCCAAGGGAACATGTATGTTTACCACTAGATCTAGGTCAAGTTTACCTTTGGATATATGAATCTAGGAAGAGGGACATTTAGCAGAAAGGAGGAAATTGGCTAGTTAAAGCCAAATCATTGGGCACCCAGGATGATGGAAAAGGGAGGATTGGGAATGATGCAAGGAGTCACTAGAGGTGGTGCAAGAGGAGTAATGAGAGTTTATGGGTGAGGATGAGAAGGTGCAATTATAACTTGAATATAATTCCAAGGATGGATCCCTTCTACTTCTTATTGGGCATCTTACCCATATCAAATTTAACCATTGCAGTTGAGGGAATAGAGGTGGTAGAGGCTATGGGAGAAGACTAACGAATCTATTGGGAAACCACATGCATTGTTAGAATGACTTAGGCCACTTGAGATGTCCATACAGTGCACTCATCATTGGACTAGTAGCTAAACTTATTAGGGATGGGGTATTGATAGGTATTTGGACCTATAGAATGAGTAATGGGGACACTATGGATATCCATGGTTGGGGAATGGATGATGTAGATGGAAATGAGGAGGTGAGGATGATGTTCATGGTTGGGGCTAGATGTACTTAGGTGAATTATGGAGGGTGTGAAATGGGAAAAGGGGGAGGTATCACCTGAGTGGACTACTAGGGAATTGGGAAACTAGGTGTTGCTACAAGAAGCTATTGGAGAGTGGAGGGAGTAAGGAAGGGGGCTTACATAGATGCTAGATACTGGTCTCACTTTAAACTTATATTTGGGCTACTACTGACATTGAACCTGAGTGATTGTGCAACTCGAGGTCAAGTTACTTAGAGTGGAGGTGCTTGAGGCTAGATAGATCAAAGATGAACTACTTGAAGCTGAGTCGCTTAAACCACATGAGGTGGTGGAGGTGGGGCTAAGGGATGAGGTGAAAAAACTATAGGAAGAGAATATTGGGGAGGAAAGCCTATCAAGACTCCTTGTATAATTTTCCTTGAAATCTAGGGGGATTTACTTGAACATCCTCATTTGGCTGGGCCGAAGTAGAAGAGGTAAGGCTAGCCTAAGCAGATGGCCTGGGTTGAGCCTAATTTATTTTATTCTTATTTCGAGCCTCAATCTTGGAGAACACCTCTTGATCATCAATTGGATTTTGGTATACCTCATCATCATCCTTGGGCTAGTGGCCAATTGATATTGAGATGAGCATGATACTTGGCCAGGTGAGCTCGTATAATATCATATAAGTCCTAGTCCTAGTAATTTACACTACCTAGGTTAAAGGGGTCCCTTCCTTCCACCATCTCCTAAGTATAAGGGAGCCTTTAGAGTGTTTGATACCTAAATTATTGTATCCTCCAATACCAATAGTCTCTAATGAGAGTCACAAATTTATTTCAATACTTGAGGCATAGGTGCCTCATTGATGGCCATGTAGACCACTGGGTAGAAGGACTCATATATCTCCTAGATATTATTTTGATAATGGTGGCCATATAGTTTATAAAAAATTACATGGACCACCACACCTCTAAAAACCCATGTTGAAAAGGTAGAAGGTATTAATGTGAGTATTTCATATACCATGTCTATTGAGTAGCTCATCATGTAGAATTTACCTCCTCCTTTGGAATATACCATAATCTTGATCATGTTGAAATTTATTACCCCTCTAAGTTTGATGACTTTATCACCCTTAAGGATAATGTGGAATAAGGGAATCCACATGAGGTTGACGTGTAAATAATTGCTTTTACCGAACAACTAGTTGAGCAAGATCATCCCAATGCAAATTCCCTCCTTGAAGGTATAGATAGTATATGCATTCACATCCATATTTTTGACCCATTTAGCATCTGGTTTCTCCACTCAATCCTTCAAGACATCATAAATCCAATGAGATTTGGTCTAAATGGTCACTATAGCTGAATCATAAGTGAGTGTCAACTCTATGAGGAATTACTATTTTTAGAACCTTACTATTTTTATGCTTCACTACTAAAATTGAAATTTGGGGCACTTCCATTGGATTTTTGGGGGTAAAAATCCATTGAGTAGATATTAATTCCATATCAACATTTTCTCCTCATTCTTATCTTTCCAACGGTTCAAATAGTGAGTCAATCGGAGCTATGGTGTAAAAGTTATGATTCCCAAAAGTTCTGTCATCAATTGGGGTAGAACTGTCACCTAAATTGTTGCCCGAATCACCCCTCTAAGGTCCATGACTTTCTCACCCTTAAGTATTATGTGTAATATGTTAATCCACATGAAGTTGATGTGTAAATAATCACTTTTACCGAATAACTAGTTGAGTAGGATCATCCCAATGCAAATTCCCTCCTTGAAGGTATAGATAGTATATATATTCACATCCATATTTTTGACCCATTTAGCATCTAGTTTCTCCACTCAATCCTTCAAGACATCATAAATCTAATGAGATTTTGTCTAAATGGTCACCATAGCTAAATCATAGGTGAGTGTCAACTCTATGAGGCTATAATAATCCTTGAAGGTGGCTCTTAAGATGTCTATGATCTAATGTCAAGAGTTAACAAAGCAAACCATGTCATGAATACCATCCTATGCTCGCTTTGCCATGAAAAATAATTTTCTAAATAAGTTGGTGTAGGGAAAGACTTTAGGCTTAATTATGGCTCAATATAGACCTCACTTCTCATATGCCAAAGGGCATCTTTGAACTTGGACTCATCTTCATCATCATTACTAGAGGATTTGGACACTAGGTTGATACCCTTGAACATCTCGTTATAGTGCTTGAAATGTGTCAAGCCATATAAGAATGTGGTGTCTCTATACTCTGGCTCAGCTTTGGGGTTTGAGGATGATGTGGTCATTGTAGCTGAGATGGAATTTTTTTCTAGGGAATACTGAGTAAAGGGATAAAATAGAGGGCAATGATGGGACTAGAAAGTGAGGAATAAATTATGGGAAACTAGGAGCAATAATTATTAATGAGTTCTCCTTGAGGCATTTATAGAGGTCTGCATACATCTCACTCATTGATGGAATTTGGTGGATCACTCGACGTGAATTTAAATTTGAGTTGGTGGCTCAATCTCCCCATTTATTTCCTAATATGGAATTAAACTCAAAGTTCATGATTGTACACCACTTGCTATATTTAGTGATCATGATGTGACACTCTAAAATGTCTAATAGGGGCCTAGTTTCCCACCTAATTAATGCTTGGAGCATGGTAAGCATATGGCCTTATCATCTTTGAGGCTTTCTAGGTGGTTCTTAATTCATTCCATGTGTCTTTTACTAATTGGTCCATGTTACAATGGTTACCACCTAGGCACAACCCAATGCTTCATGTTTATATGCTTGGGATGAGAAACTACCAGCTAGAGGATGCATGACATCCTTTGATTAGCCTTTCAACTCTGATTGTGCCTTATCCTAACTACCTTGGGTCTTTTAGATTCCATTTACCAATATGTACATAAATGTTATTTGGCATGATATGATAAGTTGGGATCCTCTGAGCTCTAACATCTCTATCAGGTCTGGGAGATTGAAAATCTTGACACAGGATGCATGGTGATTTATTATTAGGTGAGGCTCTCTTATGATCTAACATATCTGTTAGGTCTAAGAGACTGACATGTTTGATATTAGGGTGATCTCATTGGTCAAATCTTGACAAATCTAACCACTGGGCCACGTGGCATCTTTCTACTCGATGAGGATCTCTCGAGCTTTGAAATATCTATAATATCTAGGAGATTGAGCATTATGACTATGAATGACATGGCATTTTCCCATTGGATCAGGCTCTCTTAGGCTCTGAAATCTTTGTTAGATCTAAGAAACTGACCATTGTGACTATGGGATACCTTGATTGGCTAGGCTATGACATTTCTAACACCTTTGGTAGAGGTCTATGTATCACTCTTTCATTTAATCACTCCTAAAAAATTCCACAAAATGATACTTGTGAGATAGGAATCCAAGAGAGGAGTTAGTCAAATGTTAGTATGATAAGCCTCAATAAAAACACACAAAGAATCTAACATTTCAAACCTAGACACTCAAAGAGTAAGAAAATAATACAAATAACTAAACATAGAGGACATAAGAAGTATTATTTACCTTTCTTATGACCAAGAGTTGCATGTTGGCCTTGGAGGAATGTGCTCAGTCCAATTCTCAAATAGTCTTTGACAATGGTGCTCCTTACATCATTTCTCCTTATCACCTTGGCAATGTTTGGCTTGGCTTTGGCAAGATGTAGAAATCTATCAATATTTTTGCATTATAACATTACAAGAAAGTTTTATCTCTCAACAATTGAACATTTTAACTTTGGATTGAGATCTTCCTTTAGAAGGACCTTGGCACTTCTATTTATAGCCTTTCAAACTAACCCTAATCTAACTACAATTAGGTTAGATTTAACCATGATTAGGTTTAGTTTAACCCTGGTTAAGTTAAGGAGGGGATAAACAATTAATATTTGGGATAGAGATCCATTTATTAAGCATGGCTCTCCATTTCTAAATTTAAGGCTTTAATGGAGATATTTTCAATTCCTTGACTTTGAGGATGATGGCATCATCATGACCTCAATTTTATTGAAATTTTCTTTTAAAAAATTAATATTCACTAATTACACATGGAAATTTCACTTAAATATTTTAATTTTATTTGCTTAATTAATTCATTTTGTTTAGCATTTTTATATTTTAGGAATTGTTTAAGTACCCAACTTAATTTTTCCAAAGGCCAAACTATCAATTTGCTAGGTTGTAACTTGATTGGAGATGAATTTGTGAGAGGTCACTATTGTGTACAAGATAATACCCTAAATAGGTATGCCTCAACATAATTTTGGATACAATTGTTTGATGTGTGGATGAAATTAGGACATTCAATGATTCTTAGGCTTAATTTGCATTATTTGGTAGAAATCAATCTGAAGTCCGATTGGACCACAATTGTGGCAAAAATAAGGTGTCTATAGTTTAACCTTATTTGGGGAGGCATTTCAAGACACAAACACAATAACATCTTCTCAAAGAATGAAAAAGTTGTTAATACCTTGGATAATGCCCAAAAGGTGATGGATGAGCCCTAGATGCCCCCTCGAGGGATTGGGTGGCAAAATAGAGTCAATAAATGTTCCCCCCAAAAAAGGAAATGATGCAATCTATAAGTAATAGGGGTGGAAATATTGATTTTCCCAAAGGTAGTTATAATCAGTGGCACAATGAGGTGCCCCAGTAGATTATATGAGTGGAAATAATGATTTTCCCAAAGTTAGTTATAATCATTGGCACAGTGAGGTACCCTAGTAGGGCAGATAGGTGAAAATGATGATTTTTCCAAAGGTGATTATAATCATTGTCACTGAAAATGCCCCAACATGGTAGATAAAAATGAGATATAATGCATCTTTTCCCTAGTGGGGTGAATATGATCAAGGAAGGTCAAAATAATTCATCATGTTATGGAAAATCAAGAAAGGGGGATTATGTATTGAATCCATATAGAGTAATAGCAATCCAACACAATGGATAAACATGAATTTGGGATACTCGATAGTATGGAGATGCATGCCCTAACTAGAAGTGAGTACTATTCAATTGTGATTTAATTACTTTGTATTTGGGTAGTGTTAGGGTAGGTCTAAGATTTGTCATGTGTGAACAAGGAAAAGTACTACCCACTGCATTATCTGATAGATCCTTTGGTTTGATTTTTGTTGTAGCTTGTGATATTATGCATCATAGTTATAAACAACTATAAAAAAATGTGTATCCAAAGTATGGAAAACTTAGTTTAAATGCAAGTATAAATCACTTAGGCATAAGATATAAAGAATCAAATCCCAAGTGAAGATAATGAAATAAACTAAGTGTAAGAACATACACTAATTCACAATGCAAGTACAAGATATGGGTAATCAAGACTCAAGTTTAAATAAAGGTTAAGAATCCTATGACAACCCAAAAACAAAAGACAAAAAGGAAAATCAAATCAAAACAAACAAACAAACAAAGCAAACACTAATAAACACAAATAAACAAACAAGGCAAGAGAAACAAGACTCAAATAAACAACACAAATTTTAACAAACAAATAAAACATACAAAAAAAATATAACAAATAAAAATAGATAAAATAAACAAATAAATAAACAAACAAACAAGGCTATAAATAAATAAAACAAAATAATCAAAATAAATAAATAATCGAAAGCAATGAAATGTGTAATAAATAAATTATTTTGAACACACAAAGGCAATACACAAATAATGTTCAAAGAGAATAAAAATTGTTCGTGCATGTGTAATAGAGGAGTTACTCTTGGTGACAGAGTGACTCCCAAGCTTGGAAAAAATGACACAGGTAAAACAACACAAGAATAAAAGACTCAATGTTTCCCCTAGGCCATAGGGAACAATGACACAAACAAAATGGCAAAGATTGCCCCTAGGCTATATGAGAAAACAAAATAAACAATTAAAAATGGGAGGAAATATAATAAAAGGAAGGGGTAGTCAAGTTGACTCCATATGTACTAGGCAAGTGGATGTTGCCTACATAGTTCCATGGACACAAGATCCAATGTGAACTTCAAGCCAAATGTAGTTCTTTGAGGATATGAGATAGAATAAAATGAATGACAAGAAAACATGATTGACTTGTAGAGGAATATGAGAAGGGCCTTGCAAAATGGAGAGTGCATAAGAAAAGAGAGGGATGACATTTACAAACATAAAAGCATTAACATAAATAAATCATGTGAGCTTGAGAGTATGGTTTAGGCTAAAAGATAAGAGACTAATCCAAAGGACTATTTGAGTCACTATTTTATCATTAAAAGGCTGGCTATGGAGACCATATCTAGTGGAACCCATTTTTATGATGGAGGGGGACTCTAACACTATGATGAGGAGTAAGTGGAGAGACCCATGTGGTGGGTCTTCAGGCTACCACATGGTCTTTCACCAACTCCTTACTATTTTTATAATTCACCTAGTATCATAACTCGCCTGACACCCCAACTCACCTAGCAACCCAACTTGCCTAGCACCCTAACTCACATGACACCCCAACTTGTTTGGCAACCCAACTTGACTGGCACCCCAACTTGCCTGGCACCCCAACTAACTAGAAACGTAACTCACCTAGATTCTAAATTAGTATATGTTGAAACTAACTCTAACAAAAGGGCAAGAGATGTGGTTATAGCCATGAGTTTACTATCAACACCTTACCTATTTTAAGAGCTTATAATAGCCTTATCCTACCAATATGGGATTTCTAGAGATGCATGCTTTGTTTCAAATGAAATTCGTTTGGATCACAACTAAGTAATAAATATAGGTGAAGATATATTTAGAGAGGCCTGAGCAAAAGGATGGACATTAGTGAGGAGGATTAGGTGATGGCAAAGGAGGAGATTCGAAGGGGTGTTAGTAGAGAATGATCTCTACCCTTTTGGAAGCTCATAGAATGACATTGTACAGTTGGTCGATAGAGGATGTGAGTTTACAAGGTGTGAGGTCATGATTGATTGAAAGGCTATTGGGATTTGTAAGGAGATCAAGCCAAGATGGAAGGAGGATGATGGCATCTATTTGAATGGCCTTTGGCCATGGTAGAATGATGACTAATAGGGGGTACATGAGTTGACTTGGGTGGTTATCGAATTAACATCTTCTATGCAACTTTATTAACAAAAAGGGGTAAAATGTAGACAAAATCAAGTTAATCCAGTTTAGTTAATCAACTTTATTATTAGGTTATCCATAATAATGTACCCTAAATTAGCATCTTTATCCACCTATCTAATTAGCAACTTTATCTTTGGCTAATTAGCAACTCCTTCCACTCCATTTGGGAACTTTTTCTTATAAATTAGAGCTATAGGAAGAAGAAAGAGAGAGAAAATCCATAAGTACATGCTATCAAAATCTCTTTGCAGATATTCACCTTTACCAAAATGATACCCAAATCATTCTTCGAGGCTAGAGTATCATTATGCTGGAAAATTTCCTCTAGGTCTTTTATACCCTTACTCCATTGTTGTTGATAACAAGTATTCTTCTCTTTATTTTAGTTTTTCTTTATTTCTTTTCTAAAGTTAAAAATCTTGATCAAATTCTATTTGGTATTCTTTTCTTATAACCTCTACCTAAACCAGACCATTTCTAACTAGCTACCTCTGACCTCTCGACCCATCAACCAACCTCCAACAACCTTATATGTGATGCCCATCAATGAAAGGGTTATCCATTCCTTATTATGGATGTTAATTTAGGGTTTGAGCATGCACTCAGGGTTATATATAATGACCAAAGGTAGATTAGGATGGTGGTTGGGGTTGGACAACCTAATGGTTGATGAGGTTAGTTAGGTTGAAGTTGGATTGGTAAAAATAATTTAAGAGTCTAACCTAAAAACAAATTCGATAGGGGAAACCCATTCCTTACCACACCTTAACCCATTTGGGAGTCACACTGTCCCTCAACCTCATAAGAACTACATTTGGCTTGAATTCCATGTTAGATCAACTATCTATAGGACTATGTACGTAGCATCCTCTTACCTAGCACATTAAGAGTTAGCTCAACCACCCCCTACCCACCCAACTCATTTACCTTCACCCACCCTGACGTTGATACCTATTTGCATACCTTGTGATGACCTTGCTTTGGTCATCATGACCACCTTGAGCAATTTTTACCTATTGAACTTTTGTATTATGCACCACCTCATGTGTGACCTAACCCATTATTTTTTTCTTGGGAGTAATTTCTACCTTGGATACCTAAGTAAACATCTACCCTTTCTAGGACACATGATAAGTGTGACCCGATCAGCTATGACCAATGCTGAGAATTAGTTACCTTATCACTAATCATAACACTTGACCTCATTTTTACCAATATGGTAATGATAGTCCTTACAAGATTTTGACTATCACAATTAGTTGTATTTTGTGCACTTACTTGCATTCTCAAATGCCCAACCTTGTGACCTTCCTTATACCTTTTATCAAACCCTGACCCTATTCGACCTTCACCTCATTAACTCTCAATTTAAGGGGAAAACATTACCCTCCTCCCATACTCAGGGTAATCAAACCTAGACCAGTTAGTAGCTCATTTTTATTTTATGTCTTATTAACCTAAAGCCACACAACAAAAAGGGACAAAATGTAAACACTCAAAAACCACCCCTTGACTAGTCTTCAATGTCACCTCACCTTAGACCTATTCCTGACCTAAGTTAGCTAATTTACTTAGTTAACTCACCCTAGTCACCTAATAACACCTAGGCACCCTTATTTAATAAACATTTTTAAACATATTGATCCATTTCAAACCTTTGACTTTTAGGGGTCAACCGTTGATGGTTGGCGTAACCATCAATGGTTAGGTCTGCACCCCTAAAAAACAAAAATCATCTAGTTACAGGGCAGGTGTGCATGGATAAAATGGAAACTATTTGAATCACACCTCACAACCTTCTTTCCCTTCAAATTGGCATCTTTATCCTCACCCAACTTGGAAACTTTCTCTCTCCTCATTTATCAAGTTTGTGTTATAAATATAGGGCTTTTGGAGGAGTTAAAGATCCAAAATTTACATCTAAGCTCTCTTATTTTCTTTATGTAGGTACTTAGCATCCCAAAACTATATCCACGTGACCTTTGAAGGTTTAAGTACTATTATGTTGCCCAACTTTCTTTAGGTTTTTCAACTATTATTCACTTGACATCACATAGGTACCTTCCTTTTTTTTAGTGTTTTCTTTCCTCATCAAGTTTTTCTACCATGTTATGCTCACCTGCACACCACCCCTCACCCCAAATATCCATACTCTAACTCCTACCTATCAGTAATTTCATCTTTAGCTCCATCCTAAATTTCACAAACTCCCATAGATCATCATTGGTTACCCCAACCGTCATCAGTCACAACCAATCACCGATGGTCACTATCAAAAAAATAATAATAGATTATTATTTTTTCCCCTTTTCACCCAATCAAACCCATATTTCTATTCTTGACCTATCTACAGACCCTATCTAGACCCTCTGAACCTAACCTTGGTACACTTGTGAATGGTAATGACCCACTGTGCGATATCTTCTATCAAATAGGTACATTATTTATTTTCTTGTATATTTACTTTCTCATCATTTGAATGCAAGTATATTTATTATATCATTTTTGACTTAATTGTCTTAAAAGTGATTTGATAGCCCCCTAGAAAGCCTTGTGCTTCTTGGATCTAGCATATGCTAAGCAATCCACTCAACCTACTATCTAACAAATCCCCTTCTAGTTTTCTTGTGATTTACAGGTTATCCTCACTGGCCAAAGAAGAGTTCCCACATTTGTCTAGATCAATGCATGCATTATACCAGGTATTCATCTACACACCTTAATATTCACTTTATTTAATCTAATTTTAAAACTAATAAAGAAAATAAATTGAAACATTTTTGGCATGCCTAGTGGGATAACCCATTCAGCAGCGTCAACCCATTCCTTACCACACCTTGACCTTTTTACCCTTAAGGCAATCCATAATAAATAAAATCCACCCTAGCCACCTTTATCCATAAGATCAACCATACCATAATTACTGGGTTAACCTTTATTATGTTTTGATAACCTAAACTATGCAACCTTGACCTTTTTATTAAGTTATATTTTGATCTATAATACCTCAACTAATTATCTATGACCAAAATGTTTTACTCAATTTTCCTCCTCATTTCTTAGTTTTTAAGTAAGTAGTAAAATTGAAAGAGAGGGGTGTGTAAGGGTACCTGGTAGAAAGTGCACAAATTGAATCCAGATGAAGTGGAGACACTTCTTTGGCTAGGGAAGAATACCTACATATAATAAATCACTAAAGAAAACTTATTTATTAGACAAGTAGATGGGTGGATTTCCTAGAGGGAGCTAGATCCAAGATAACATGAAATATATGGAAGGTTATCAATCCACCTTCTTGATACAAGTTAATGTTTGTAAAAAGGAAAGTTGCATAACATGAAAAGTACTAGATATAAAGAAATAAATACTTTTCAAATGGAATGCTAGTGTTATAATAAAATAACATTAAGTTAAATGATAAATTATTAAATAAGTGTTCAGGTCTAGTCAGGTTATTATTTCTAGTCTATTAGGTGATGGGGGCCAATAAAATAGAGTTTGGTTGAGGTTTGGTTAGTGGTTAAAGGTTGTTGGTTTTGGGTAAAAAAGGGTCACACGATGACCATCAACGGTTAGGTTAATTGTCAACAGTTAGAGTAACCATCGATAGTTTGACAACTAACCATCAGTGGTTAGGGAAATAACAACAGTCTAATAATCGACCATCGACAGTCAGGGGAACCATTGATAGTTAGATAGTCGACCACTGGTAGTTACTGTTAACAGGTCTAGTTAAGGTAAATGGTTGGATCTATAGGTTAGAGGGTATCACATATTACGCTGTTGGAGGTTGGTTGATGTGTTGAGAGGTCAGAGGTAGTTGGTTAGAAATGGTATGGTTTAGTTAGAGTTAATAAGAATAGAATACCAAATAAAATCTGATCAAGATTTTTAACTTTAGAAAAGAAAAACTAAAACAAAGAGAAGAATACCTATTATCAATAGCAATGGAGAAAGGGTAGGTAAGACCTAGAGGAAATTCATCAGCATAACGATACTCCAACATCTGACAATGATTTGGGTAGCATTTTGGTAAGGGTGAATACTTGTAAAGAGATTTTGATAGCATGCACTTATGGATTCTCTCTCTCTTTCTTCTTCTTACATCTCTGTATTTATAAGAATAAGTTCCCAAATAGAGCGGAAGGAGTTACTAATTAGCCAAAGATAAAGCTTATGATTAGATAGGTGGATAAAGTTGCTAATTTGAGCACTACAAAGTTGATTTGTATCACTAAACAAAAATTTATTAAGTTGGGTGTAAATTTGATCTCATATAGGTTAAATACATGACCATCAACAGTTAGAGTAACTGTTAATGATTAGAGTGTTGATCATCGGTGGTTAGGGTGTTGACCATTGGTGGTTAGAGTACTGACCATCAATAGTTAAAGTGTTGACTATTGATGGTTGAAGTGTTATTCGTTGACGGTTGAAGGTTAAGTTTGGTTTAAAAGTTGAAATGGTCAAGTTTGGTCAAGGTGTTAAATTTGATCAAGGTGGGTTAAAATGGTTAAGTTAACAATTTAAAAAGTAAGTCAACTAGGTGGTTAACTAGCCACAAGGTTGGTTAAAGGTTTAAGTGTGTTTCAACATCAAAAATGAGGTAGTTTTTGAGTGTCTAAAGCCTTTATAAAGAGATTGAATATTTTCATTACACAGTCAATCTTTGCCTATTTTGAATAAGACCATTGACATTGGGCAAATGGCCATTAATGTCAGATCTAAAGCATTGGTTTTGGAAAAGTTGAGGTAGCCATAGCATAGAAGTTGTCTCTTGTAAGAAGTGGGTGTATTTGTTTGAAAGGCATTTTTCTGTCCATGGATGCATTACATGTCATGACAGTCACATAGATCATACCAGTCATGACGTTGTCACTTATTAAAACAATTCTTGGGCACAGCAGAGAAATAAAGGTGTATATTTACAACTATGTATCCAGGACATCTATTTGGATGTGTGGGCATCTATTTTAATAAAGTGGAGTCAAGCCAAGCGAAGAGGTATGTTTATAAAGCTGAGCCCATGAAGGCTCCATTTGAAGGTGTCTTTTTCCAATTGAAAATGGATTTCAACTCAGGAGATAACCACAAGTTTAGACCAAGCATTTAGATGCACATGCTTCTATTTTATAATCTCATCTTTTTAATGTAGATAGGAAAGCACTGTCCAGATGAAAGACATTTTGTTTTCATTTTACGGATGGTCTTTGGGACAGGGAAGCAGATTTATGTTATTAATCTTTATGGCTAAGGAAGGATCTGGATGATATATTCATCCTTCTTATTAAAAGGTATATCAAGGTAGATCATGGACAACCGAGCCTACAATGGACCTAAGCCTATGTGATATGTCTATCAATTTGATGAAGGCTTTCAGGCCATGGGCATATTTACAGAGAGACTCGAAAGAGGTACTAGTAATACATACTCGATTCCATCTTAAACTCATGTTGGTATAGACTGTTGAAAGTTAGCTAGAAAATGATCTACTTATAGATTATGTTATTTGTCTTTCTTCTATTTTAATATGGTCTTTTAGTTACAACCATGGATGAAATACAAAAATTAGGTATTATGCAACAAATTTAATGAGAATGACAAAGCTTATCATTTGGTTGTTTATGGATAGAAGGTGGTAGAGATCACAAAGCTGAGATGTATTTGAAAGACCAAGTCTGAGTCAAAGGTAATATGTTTATGTTATGACGTTACATGAGCCTCTATTATTTCATATTTCTTCTATTTTTGTATAGCTTGTAGCTATGGAGGAAATGTATGAATAGCTATTATAATAAGGTACAATGCCTATTGTTTCAAAGACCTTTGGGTCAAGGGTGGATGTATTATTTTACTTACAGGGTAGTTAAATACACATAAAAGTATGATAGGCAAGGAAACCATGTATTTATAACTATATATTGATATATGTGACTATAACTTTTACTTCCTTTAGGCATAGAGGGATGTATAAAGTTATTGTATGTATACAGTTATAGTATAGTTGTGGGGAGATTATCAGAGTTTTAGGTCTGTCAAAAGGTAAAGGCACTTTGATTTAATATTGTACCCCTATGAAGAGTTTTTACAGATACTCTTAATGGAGAAAAATTACCTGAATAAATGGAGAAGAATGAAGAGGTGCTACAGACTAAAAGAAGATGTTTTGTTGATCAATTGCAGAGTCTTTATATAGTTAGGTTTTCAACACTATTACAGGGTCTTTAAATCCATTTATGATGTAAGTTGAAAGTGTGTAATTGTATCATTTTTATAATAGATCAGATTGTGGTTAACAACAATCCTAGAGACATATCCCAAGTGATGGGTGAACTCCGTTATCATGTTTTGTGTCAAGTAATTCATTTTTAGTTTATTCTAGTTTCAATTAACTTAGTTCATGAATGGATTAAGGTAACATTATAAAAAATAATTGGAAGTTCAAATTTGATGCAAAATAGGGAGTTTTAAATTGAGAAATGAATAGTCAACTTTTTCTAAGCATTTGTAATCATTCTTAGAATTTCAGTATCCGTTTACAAAAAATTATTTTAGACCCAGTTTACGGATCAAAGATGATCATTCATATATGAACTAAATTGGTAATTTGTAGTGTCTACTACATCTAAGGCTTGGAGTAAGAATCACCTTGAAAAATAGAAAGATCATTCAAACTGAATTTGCTCATAAAATGATGAGAGTGTAAACAATGGTTACTCACAAAATGGTGAGAGATTTTAATGAAATTGCTCATAAAATGGTGAGAGAGTGTGACAAATAAAGGGTGTAGTAATGCATCAATTTTAAATGCACGGTGCACACAAAAGTGACTCACAAAATGGTGAGAGCATTTTAGAGACAACCCTAAAAGAAGAAATGATCCACAAAAATGGTGAATGAAATCAATCACCAAGACTGGTCAAGTTGGCTACAAATGCACTAGGAAATTTTATGTTGCCTACATAGACCCATGGATACAGGGTCCAACATGGAATTTAGGTTGAATGTAGTTCTCCCAAGAATGGGATGAAACATTATTGTAAATGAACTAGGCAAATGGAAATGGTCATGATGAAATCCATGAGAACATTTTAGTTATACTAGCTAACTAGGAGATGCATGTCCTAAGTGGCATGAATACAATCTAAATGGACTTGTATACAACCATTTTTTTGGGTTTTTTCTAGGCATATCAACTCAATGGAGAATTATAAGACATAGACTGGGTTAACTCACAAAACAATGAGAGCATGGCTTAGGGTATCAGTAATTCATCTATTTCAAATGCACAATGCACACAATGGTGACTCATAAAATGATGAGAGCATTTATTAAAATTGCTCATAAAATGGTGAGAGCATTGGAAAAGGGGTGACTGAGCTGACCTCAATGTAAATTGAGCACTGCCTACATAGTCTCGAAGGACCTCAAGTCCATGTAGTTTGAAATAGGTAACAACAAGCTTGTGAATAGGCAAATGGAAAAGTATAGAACTTTGATGCGATAATGTGGATAAAAATGGGGTTATTTCTACCAAAATTAGTAATAATGAGGAAACAATGACACAGGTTAGTTATACTAATTTTCCCAAAGGTGGGTATAATTAATAGCATCAATAATGAGATATAATGTGATAATAATTAATAATGAAATTGCCAAACCACTGTCATACTGCCCCAAGATAACACCTCATTCTAAAAAATATGTGCTCAATAAATCACCATACTAAATCAACCACTAAAAATTCATTAGAATATAATCTATGAAGGCGCTCGAAGAACCAATAGATCAGAACCAAGGTAAAAAATGGGCGGGTAAGGGAGGAGTAAACAAATTCAACCAAATAGGGAAGGTATGGAAGGAATGGTATATCTTATAGTACAAGGAAGGTGAGATTAAGGTACAACATAAATGTTCCTCATACACAATACCTTAGGTCTCTCAAGCGAAAAAATGTTTGAGATGTATTATGTTCATGGGTTCATCAAGCTCATATTATGTTATGACAATTGGCTATAATGGTAATAGGGTTGCCCCCAAGTGATAAGGTAAGGTAAATGGTAGGGTAAAAGGCAAGGCACAATAAATGATTTTATTGTTCTTATTGATGTGGAGATGCACATCCTAATCAACATATGATACAACTAGAATAGTTAATTATGTAAATTATTAGCTCACACCCATTCTAAATAGTTTCTCTATCAAGAACCTATTGTTGATTTGGACTACAATAACACTATTGTGATCTTCATTAGTCTTTGATTTTATTTCCTCCAAACTTCTAGACAAGATGTCTATGCACCTTCTATAAAGTAAAGTGTAGCCAGGGATGGTAAATAGGGATAAATAGTGGATAAAAGGTCTGATTTGGCAATGGAGAGGTGGATAATAATGGAATGTATAATCGTTGGGTAACAAATTAAGATTAATATTTTTAGGCACAACCAATGTTGTTGATTCTAGATTTGACATTTTTTTGGTTGTGGTGGGGCCAAAGACTTATAAATATGTTCTCGATAGGACCACCAAAATTTTTTATTACTTGGGCCTAAGAGATGTTGCCATTTAATTATTTTATAGATTGGAAAGTATAGTGATGTTATCTTTGATAATTTCTTCATCAAGTAGTGAAGAATTGTTATGCTTAGCAATTGGTGCCTTGAATAGGTTTTCACCAATAAAGTTGTCTTGATTATACCATAACACCTCCAAAAAGGTTTCACTATGAAATGTTGAATTTTCACTTTGATTGTATTCTAATGCTTCAAATAAGGTTTCACTAGAAAATGCTGAGTTTGGACTTTGATTACCCCCTAATACCTCCAAAAATGTTTCACTAGGAGATTGTTCTTCTTTTACATGATTGTGGTATTGATCCCCCTAATATTTTGAAATTGATGTCACCATGGATGTAGTTCAACAAGGCATGATTCTATCAATCCCAATCGACACTTGTGTGAGGTAGAATGCTAATATAATGGTTAAGTTGGTTGGTGTTAATAGCAAACGGAATGGTAATGGAATGGGAAGAGGTAGCACAATCCTTGTAGAAGATACTAGGAAAACTTGTGTCGACGCTGAAGTAATTAGATTAAAAAACCATGGAAGGATCACAAATGTATTCAAATTAATCTTTAGGGCATGTGTAACCAATGTCATAATGACCACTAATGTATTTTCATTCTAAAGTTGAGTCTGACTCAATAGACTTTGAGTCTGATGTTGATACTAATGTTGATTCTACTTCTGATGATAAATCTTATATTGGTTTAAGAATAGAACCTAATTTCAATTTTGATTCTTCATTTGGTGTTGTGACAAAGATGTTATGTTGAATGTTTGGTATTGGATGAGTAATGCCCTAGGCTTGAATAATGGGCTCTTCAAAAATATGCTCAGCTAAGAAGGACTCCAAAAATACTATCTTGTCAAAGTGAAGTTTCTCAACAAAAGGGCAATGGTCAATAAGAAACTCCATATAGACTAGCTTCTCAAAATGAGGCTCCTTAAAAATAGGGAAATGGTCAAAATGATGATTTTCCCAAAGATGGTTATAATCATTAGGGGGTGACTCAACAAATACAAGCTCATCAAAGTGAGAATACTCAACCAAAGAGAAAGGTTCAAAGGGTGATTCAACACAGGTTAACTCATCACAAATAGGTATTTCAACAAAAACATCTTGGAATGGTTGGTTCTTTTGGCCTTGGTTTACACTTGGTTGCAAACTATCAATTTTGGACACATCTTGGTCTTTAAAAGATGGATCTTAGAGAGGTAATGACTAGCTTTGTTGTGGCTTGATGATGAGCTTGAATTTTATAAAGTGTGGGAATGTTTGCAATGGATGAAGAATGACCCATGGTTCAATAATGAGCTCTTTATAAATAGGCTCATCTAATATGGGCTCAACAAAGACTGGCTATGGATCTGGGATGGTAACTGTGATTCATCTAGTCATAATTATGCAACCTTTTTGGGATAATGAGATACCATATTTTGAAGGGCCTGAAATGGTAATGAATGGGCATTATAAAGCTTGGTTGCTAATGCAAGCCAAAGAAAAAGGGTTTGGAATGGTAATCCTTAGGCACTTCAAAGTTTGGTTACTAACGTAGGGCAAAGGAAGATTACTGGCATAGGTAGTGAATGGGCACTATGAAGCTTGGTTACTAATTTAGGCCAAAAGAGGAGGGTCTAGAATGGTAATGAATGGGTGCTACGAATCTTGGTTGCTAACACAAACCAAAGGAGGAATACAGGTATAGGTAGTGAATGGGTGCTACAAAACTTGGTTGGTAATGCAGGATAAAGGAGGAGGGCATGAAATGGTAATGAATGGGCACTGTGAAGCTTGGTTGCTAATGTAGGCCAAAGGAGACTTATTGGCATAATTAGGGGATCGACTACCATTATCATTTAAATGGCAAACTTGGCACTTTAATTGGCCCAAAAAAGGGCAATCTTGGCATATGATAATTGACATGGCCAATTTGGAAATTATCCCAAAGAAGGTGGTCTTGGTCTATGAAAATGGTCTTAAACATGATCCATGGAACTTGGAATTGGTTTAGGTAAAGCGAAATTAGTCTTTAAAACAAACGTGAGCTAAGCAATTAAAAATAAACTCAATCAAGGCATGTTTGGATCTATGACTAGGTCTCATGAAAAAAAAGGTCTAAAATTCATAAAACACTTGAAACATGGTCTAAAAGATTGGTCAATTCTTTCAGATGTCTTAAAACTTGGTCTAGATGGAACACTCAATCTATTGTTGTGAATGGTTTAAACTTGTCCTATAATGAATCTCTTCTTGAAATTATCAATGTAAATTTGGTCTTAAATAAATCCAATACTCTAAGGTCCTTCACACAAATGGTCAAATGAAAGGCAAATTTGAATCCTAGTCTCGACAAAGTGGTATGGATAAATATAATCAAGGTCTAAAATGAAAAGTGTTAGGTCTTTGGTAAAAGGCACAAAGCTAGACTTTTTTAGGCATGAACTAGATCTAAAAACTTTAAGGAAATGCTATGTTTTTGGTAAGAAGGAACAAAACTAGGCTTTAAAACAAACTAGGTTGAGATAAAAACTTGTAATTAATCTAACTTCTAAGGTGAATAATTTGAAACACTTTGAATTAATCTTGGCACATGGATTTTAAATTAAACTTGACCTCGCTATAAATCATTCACTCTAGGCACATGCCTAAATCTAATTAGGAAAGTCAATCTCAAGTAATTAAAATAAGAGTGATGAGTAAAGAATTCAAGCCCAAGTGCTGAGAAAGGCTCTAATGTAAACTAATTGTGCTTAAAGTTATACTTAAAAAGTGAATTCTGACCTTAGTTTAAGGCAATAAATCGATTCAAGGCACACATAAATAAAATCACTTACTAGATCTAGGTAAAGGGGTCTTTAAATCGAGCAAGGAATCAGTCCAAGTTACACAATTCAAAGGTAAGAGGTAAACACCTGAGCTAAATATAAACAAGACCTAGGTGTAGACCAATCAATTTTGAATCTGAACTTCACAAGACAAATTCTAAAATTGGTTTAAAATACTTGGATTTTTCAAATGGAAAACATCCTAGACCCAAATGGATAGCATAATGACACTAATTTTAGACCAAAGGTACATGTAATTTTGAACTTGGTTTGAAATAATGGAAAAGGTTTTTGGGATAACATGAGAAGCATAATAATGACCCCTGAATCAAAGGGTAAGATAATGGTTTTGGACTCAAAAACCCAAGGCAAATGTTTGAGATGAAAAAATTAATGTAACGATGCCCCACTTAAACAATTGAAACACACAAATGTTTTTGGGATAAAAAAACTCCAAGGCAAAAGTCTAACACCAAAAAGACAAAGAAACACTTCTTAAGCTAAAGTGTGATGAAAACATGTGATGGTTATGACCCATTTTAAACAAACAAACAATTTCTAGTCTCAAAACATCCATTTAAATCAAAGAAAATAGAAATAACACAAATGGTTTGTCTTATCCCTAAAACTGACACGAGTGTGCGTAGATTCTACCAAAATTTTCACTGATATACCAATGTTTATGAGGAATTAATTATTAATCCCAAAATTAAAGAACATGTGGAGGTAGATTTTTTATGCCCCCCTCTATCTCTCAAGCATTGGTACGTGGCATGAACTTAGAGTGAGGAAAACTCAACATTTGTCAAGAAATTTTATGGCTAGTGGGGTTGACTAAAAATCTATAAGTTTCAAAACTCACTAGATGGTCCTAAGTGTGGATAACACAAGAGCACAATCATGTCAATTAGGTTCATACTTGTTAACTTACTATAAAATGGTAGATTATTTTGCATAGCGACTCCAACTATGTACTACTTAGTAGAGTTTGATGTTTATCAAGACTTGACCCAAGTTTGCGTTAGGATTGGAGAGGCTATTCGCTCAGCCCCCTTGCAATCCTAGTATCACATGCCCTAATTTATATACCCTATTGAGGAATGAGGTTGGTACAATACTAGCAGATTAAACCATAGGTCAACACACCCCTAAAGAACTTGTGAGGAGGTGATCAAATCCTGCCCACAAACCAAATGCAAGAAAATAAATAAATGAAAAATGGAAAGACTTTAGAGGTCATTTCTGAATCACCCAGTCACTCAAAACTTGGGGAGAGCATATATAACATTATTTCTAACAAGACTTAATAAACAATGGTAATAAACAAGTGATTTTGGTCACCTGAGTTCCCTAAAGGGGATGGGGGGAGAGCATACACGTTATAGTTTATGTTTGCCAAAAAACAAATAAATCTAATCTATGAAATTTGAAACTATCTAAAGAACAAACAAGAGATGAAAAATCCCTTAAGAGCTCTAACTAAAATGTAGATTCTTTTTAATAGCACCAACTTGAAATGTGTTTGAAATTTTGGCACCTTGGCCTTGTTTGCACTTGTAAAAAACTTTGAAATTTTAAAAGACAAGTTTGATTAGGTTGATTTTAAGGACCAAATGAAAGTGTATGTGAAATTTAGAAGCATTTAGGCCTCTTTTTCTCCACCTTAGTTCTTGAAAAAAATGTTAGGGAAGTCTCTTGTCTTTAGGATAAAAATCAAATCAATAAACAACATTCTATTTTGAGCTCTTGGGTTTCTTAAAAAAACATAGAGAAATCATTGATGATTATTGTAGGGATCGTTATTGATTTCAGTGATCGACATCAATTTACTACGATCATTGTCGATTCCTACAATCACAGCAAAGATAGACATGTTTTGAAATAAAAACACTTGATAAAAATGTTTCAAACTCAAATTTATTACTACCTTATAATAAGAAGGTTATACATGCAATAAACGAATTATTGAGCACCAAATAAAAAAAATAAAGAAGTGAATTTTTTATGTTTATGGTTTGTTGTGTTTTGACATAGAGATCATCATCGATTATTGTAGTGATCATCATCGATTATTATTATTATTGACGTCTATTTGATATAATTTTTGATGATTTAACATTATCATTGCCAATCCCTGTAACTTTTGTTGACTACGTAGTTTTTAGCTGAGAGCTCAAATTTCTTTACTTTTTTTGGCAATTACATCAAAAACTTGGCACAAAAATGGTTAGAAGAAGTTTTTAAGAAGTAATTAGAAGTGTTTTTGTGGGGTATGGGTCTAGTCGGATGTGCCATTATATGAGATAGGAATCTAAGAGGAAAGTTAGTCAAGTGTTAGTATGATAAACCTCAATAAAAACACACAGAAAATCTAACACCTCAAGCCTAGACACTCAAAGAGCAAGAGAATAATACAAGTAACTAACAATATAAGACAAAACAAGTATTCTTTACCTTCTTTGTGAGAAAGAGTTACATGTTGGCCTTGGAGGAATGTGCTCGTGGGGTATGGGTCTGATCGGATGTGCCATTATATGAGATAGGAATCTAAGAGGAGAGTTAGTCAAGTGTTAGTATGATAAACCTCAATAAAAACACACAAAAAATCTAACACCTCAAGCCTAGACACTCAAGGAGCAAGAGAATAATATAAATAACTAACAATATAAGACAAAACAATTTTTCTTTACCTTCTTTGTGAGAAAGAGTTACAATTTGGCCTTGGAGGAATGTATTCGGTCATGTGCTCAATGAGTCTTTGATAATGGTGCTCCATGCATCATTTCTCCTTGTCACCTTGACAATGTTTGGCTTGGATTTGGAAAGATGTAGCAATCTATCAATATTTTTGCATTATAACATTATAGAAAATTTGTCTCTCAATAATTGAACATTTTAACATTGGCTTGAGAGCTTCCTTTAGAAGGACATTGGCACTTCTATTTATAGCCTTTCAAAATAACCCTAACCTAAGTGCAGCTAGTTTAGCTTTAACTTATGTTAGGTTTAGTTTAACCCCAATTGAGTTAAGGAGGGGACAAGTAATTAATATTTGGGATAGAGATCCCATTTATTAAGCATGGCTCTCCATTTCTAAATTTAAGGCTTTAATGGAGATATTTTCAATTTTTTGACTTTGAGAATGATGACATCATCATGACCTCAATTTTATTGGAATTTTCTTTTTACAATATTAATATTCGCTAATTGCACATGGAAATTTCATTCAAGCATTTAATTTTATTTGCTTAGTTAATTCATTTTGCTTAGCATTTTTGTATTTTAGGAATTATTTAAGTGCCCCACTTAATGGGTCTAAAGGCCAATCTATTAATTTGCTAGGTTACAACTTGATTGGAGATGAATCTATGAGAGATTACTATTGCATAAAAGTTAATACTTTAAATAGGGATGCTTCAACATAGTTTTGGGTACCAATGTTTAAAGTGAAGACGAAATTGGGACATTCAGTGATTCTTAAGCTTAATTTTCACTATTTGGTAGAAATCAATCTAAAGTCTGGTTGGACCATGGTTGTGACCAAAATGAGGTGTCTACAAGACTACATAAAATGTAAATTAAAAGTGATGAATTAAATGTTCACATGGTCGCCAACCAAGCTCACTAGGTGTCGTGTAGGACTCCAGGAGTCTAACACTCCAAGATACTAAGACTCAAATAACCTGAATATGGAATCAAACTTGTAGAAAAGTTAACACATTAAATATTCTAAGTAAAAAAGTGTCTGGTTTACTTTAGGGTTCAGCCAAGACTAGACTACATTAATTTTAGAGGTCAACAGGGGCTTTTAAGAAGGATCAATCAACCATTATAAATATATAATATGCTTGGGAAAATCAGGGTGAAGCATGGACTCAAGGATTTTCTTTGAAAGGAGTTGATATGAACGAGACTGAAAGTTTGGGAACTTTGAGTTTGATCACTTTAAGGAGGGGTCCCCCACTTATTCTTAGAAGGGAGTGTTTTGCCCACAATAAATGGCAACTTCTAAGGGAAAGTGGTGTTAAGAACTTAGAACCCAAGCTGTTAACCTTCATTCTTGGATAAAACACATACTGTAAGGAAATATTTAGCCATATTTTTAAAAAAAGGTGCTAAAGTCATGGACAGTGAGTGACATACTAAGCCTTATTCCTACCAGAGACCAACAATGTGTGTGAAGTGATATGTTTTCAATTGATTTAATTTTTAGAATTCACTTAAACAAGTCGAGGTTAGGCTAGACATTAGATCTCCCCAAAGGACATTATTGGTTATATAGTTTGGAGGGGAATGGTATGGGCATTGCTCTGATTCCATCCAAGCATCTATATCTATGAGAAATATACCTAGAGTCCCATTCAAGGCCTTACTCCACTATCAACTGAGATGGAAAGCCTATGATGGAAGTTTCTTGAATAACCCTTTTGAGGAAGACTCAAAATTTAGATTCTACATGTTATTCTAGTCTCCTTTTAAAGTTTTCTTATGACGAGATTTGGCAGTTCTATCTGTTGAGGGTTTGGGACTAAGTCAAGGGTGATAGGGTGCTTGGAAAGATATAAATATCCAGTCAATCTTAGATTGGTTTGGTGATCTCACTTTTCATCAAGAAGTTCTTATTAAGTGTAGTTTGATGGCTTCTATTAGGAAACAGGGTTGTTCTAAAATTCACTTATTCTTTAAGAATCACCGATCTCCATGATATGAAATGTAAAAGACTTACTTATAACCTTGAATTTCTTGAAATGAAAGTTCACCTTTGGTATTCCAAAGCTTAATTGTACCTCTCGAGCTTTCATCCCCTTTTAGGGTGGTTATTTACTATGAGTTCTCTAAAGGGCTCTTCTAGTTATGTTCACCATCTTGGTTTCAATTGAAAGCTATGTCTAGGGCACAGTTGGCAAGAGATGAATACCACATGAACACAAAAACACCAAAAGCAAAAAATGAACACAACAAAAACAAACACATAACTAAATAAAACTAGTCTACTATATACATTACCTCCTTTACCGAGATTACTCTCAAATTACACTGGAAGGGGTAGTTGAGAAGTAATGCTTCATAAACTATCCATTCATCGGTAGTGGGAGGTCATTGCCTTCAATGCCTTTAAGATGAAAGGCATTCTGGTTGAGTAACTCAGCTATCTAGTAGGGGCCAATCTAAAGAGGATCAAACTTGGAGTGATGGCCCTTCTTTTTGTGAGCTTTGTCCCACAATAATACTATATTAGAAATTCTAAAATATTTGACCTTAGCACTTTAACCATCACTTGACAATGATCTAATGCTTTCTAAAGTTGAGTAAGGCCTCATCTTGAGCTTCTTCTAACTATATGTCCAAGATCCTAGAGTTTACTTTATCATCTTATTCCATATACTATTCTATGAACTTGTATGTACGTAGCCTGAGTGTAATTGGAAGATCTGGATCAAGTCCATAAACTAGTAGGAATGGAAATATATTGAGTGCTTGCTTATGTCTGGTGTGGTTGGCCCACATAGTGAATTTCAACAATGAATTGCATTCCCAAGATTTCTTTTCTACAGATTTCTTGACGACATCAATCAAATTCTTGTTAGTTGATTCTACCAATCTAATTCCTTGCAAGTAGTAATTAGATGAGAACCTTAGGGTGATCCCATTATCATATGCCCATTTTATGCAATCTATGGATTAGAAAGTAGGACCATTATCACATACTAAGGAGACAGGGGTCTTGAACTAGGTGGTTATGTTGTCTTCCATGAACTTGATGACTTTATTGGTAGTACTCTTCTTTATTTCCCCCACCTCTATCCACCTTGTGAAATAATTTTTGGCCGTAAGGAAAAACTTATGGCCTAATGAGGAGTTGGGGTTGATGAGTCCTAAAAAATGTATCCCCCATTGGGCAATTGGCATCATTTCTATAACTGGTTGTAATGACATCGTAGCCTGAGTTTCTTTTTGGCAAAGGTTTGGCACTGATGATAGGTCTGGACATGTGCATGGACATATTTTTAATAGGGTAGGCTAGTAGTATCCTACCTGGATTATTTTGTGTGTCGTTGCATTTGCTACAGGGTGGCTAGCTCCCAGTTTCTCATGAAATTTGTCCATTACTTCCCTAGATTTCACCTATGATAAGCATATAAGATAGATGCCCTCATGATTCTTCTTGAAGATAACTCCCTTATTCATCATGTATTGCATAGCCTTCAATTTGAGGGATCTCTTATATGTTTGGTTGAGCCCAGGAGATGTGTTCCCATAGAGTAGGTAATGTATGATTGGGACCTACCAATCCTACTATAGTACTAGCTCCCAATCTAATTGGTACATAATAATCCTTAGATCAATTTTGGTTATCAACTGAGTAAGGTCCTATCCCTTAAACAATTTGGTAGGTTTTAATTCCATATCATATTCCTACAACTTTGTCATCCATCTACCTCTACATTCACCCAATTCATTTTATCCCAATATTTGCTTGATGGTTGGGTTTGGGATGATTGCATGCACCTTATTTCTAAGGATGCAGTGCTTGAATTTATTCACAGCCTTGACTAGTGCATAAGCATGCTTGTTGAGATTGGAATATTTCAGTTCTATGTCTTTGAGATTGGTGCTTATAAAAACCATAGGATGTTCTTCTCCATCCAATCTTTGCATGAGGCAGGTGACGATGCTATGCTCGAAAGCAAAAGGGTAAATGTATAATCTTGTGTATAGTCTAGATTGATTAGCATCAAGGCCTGCATGATATCTTATTTTATATCTTGGAAAGCCTTCTTCGATTCAACATGCCACTCCCTTTTTGCATACTATTTCAACATAACAATCAAAGGTTTTATAATTTCATCAAATCCAAAAATGAACTTGTGAATGAAGTTAATTTTCCCAAAGAAGGATTTTAATTATTTCTTGCTATTAGGCAAAGGTAACTTGGAAATCATATCAACTCTTTTTAGATTGATAATAAGACCTTTTTTGTGTGATGATATGATCGAGAAGCTTACCTTTGATGACATTGAACATGCTCTTCTTTGGGTTTAGATAAATACCATACCTCCTACACCTTTTGAATACCTTCTGTAAGTGGTGTATGTGATTTGATCTATATTTTGCAAACATAGTCAAGTCATCCATATATATTATTATGCACTTGCAAAGTAAACCTTCAAAATTGAAATCTATCACCCTCTGAAATGTTACTCCAACATTGATCAACCTATATGACATCCACTTGTAGGTGAATGTATCCCATTTAGTGGTGAATGTAGTTTTGACTCAGTCTTCTAAATTGACCAGGACCTGGTTATATCTCGAGAATCCATCCAAGAAGGGCATCATCTGGGATCCACTCACCATTTGGATCACTTCATCGAGGGAAGGTAAAGGATAGCTATCTTTGTCTAAAGCTCGATTCAGTGTTTGAAAGTCCACACACAAACATATTTCTCCATTCTGCTTTCACACTGGCACTAGGTTGGTTACCCATGTGGATTGGCAAACTAGGAAGATTATCCTAGTAGAGAGTAACTTATGGACCTCTCTATGTATTAATGGTTCCACGATTGGGTTCACAGGTCTTTATCTTTACCTGAATGGTTTATGTTTTAGTTTTAATGGGATGGTGTGATTAATTACCTTTAGGTCAAAGACTTTGAGGTCTTCATAGGCCCAAGCAATTACATTTTTATATCATAGCAACAAATTTCATAGTTTCTTGAGTTCGACGTCCATTCCAAATCTGGGCCTCCATTAATAGATTGAGATTTTTTCATGGATCCAAAGTTGATGGTTTGACACTTCTATATCTCAAACTTGGGTTTCCTCATTTAGGGCATGGGGTCTAAGGTGTCAAACATTATTTCTAGCGAAATCATCCCCTTCAAGATGTAGTTCCCATGGATGTTGAGGATCTTGTCCTTATCAAATTCGGTTTTAGGGTTGTCTCTATCTGCCTCATAAATTATTTAGGGTTCAAATACCCTAGCATTATTAAGGAGTTGGATCATTTGTTGATCATCCTTGAAGACTTGGAAATTTATCACGTTACCCGGGATAGAGGGACAAGGGACTAGTTGGCACCTTCAATTTAGAAAAAAAAATTATGCACATTTATGTTCTCAACTATATTTGCTATCACACTTAAAACATAACCATTTTGACCCTTTTTATTCATTTTTTTTTAGATGTCCACTAGGTAGGCTAAGAAAGATATGGTGTTGGGATGCTACAATATCTAATGTTAATGTAATTTTTCCTCAACATGCATACCTCATGTTGAATATGGTCCTTGTGACTGCTAAGAAACAAGTCATTTGGGTTCTCATCTATAATCTTCTCCACACAAAAATATAGGTTTTGAAATTGAGGAATATAATCCTTGACCAAGTTTGTTTTCCATGGCTTTGTCAATTGTCTAAAGTAATTCTCCATCACACTACTGCTATAGTGTGTTTGAAAATCCTTCGTAAAAATAGAGTAAGTGACACTAAGAGCCTTCTTCTTTTGAGCACACAACCATCGATACCAAATAAATTGTTTAAGTTATACATATAAGGATGTCATGGTAACCTTATGCCCATATGGGATCTAATGTAGATCCAAAAATATTTTCCATTTGGTTTATCGATTTGAGTGGATATTTTCAATTGAATTTATGCATGTCCACCTTCGATAGCAGGTTTTGAGGTACATAATTGTGTTATTCATGGAATGAGATTGCACAATATTTGGAATAAGATGGGATTGTCCCATAGATCCACCATTAGTCGATTGTGAGCCTAATAACATCTTGACACAATTTTAGAGAGAGGTCCGTCATTGTACATATTCTTCATATCTCCTTTTAATTCCTTCAACATATTCTCCATTTCAAACTCTATGTTTTGCATACTACTATCAACATTGCACACTTTCTCCTCCAATGAATAAGATTTCATATTAGAATTCCCAACTGATTTGAACTATGACTCTATCTCCTCTTTGTTAGGATTTTTCCCAAATGTAAATGACTTCTTTTCCTAGCCTCTAGTTTTTGGCATCGTCATGTTGAGGCTTAACAATGTAGAATTTGATTTTATAATTTGACCAAACAAATTTGGGCAATCGTCTTGAAAACCAAAACTTCAAAGAACAAACCCCCACTATATTTTTTGAGCTTTCTTAAAACATACAGAAATAAAAAAAATCCTAAAATGTGGTTTGTAGAGAAAATTTATAAAAACTCCTAAAGCCGTAATAACTCACTCAAAAATGATCACTAAATCCTAAATTGTTTAATGTAGTTTCCTTGAACGATTCTCTACCTTCAATTAAAAAAACTACATAAATTTTCACAACATTTTGTGATATATGGACAATTCTTAAAAATTAGGGGTTCGACCACACTTTTTTCTAAATTGAAACTCTAATACCACTTGTAATGAAATTACTTCACTAATAAATTATAATCACAGTAATAAATAACAATATTACTGAAATAGATTAGAATATACAAATAAAAAATTAGTCACTTCAAAGGGAAAACCTCTAAAACTTTACAATAAACACAAAATTCATAATATGATGATAAAATACTAACCACTACTTATATATACCTTAATTTTATTATGGAAACAACCTGAGCCGATCTTACTACTAATATAAAATTATATAAATGATCATATGACTTAATTAAATATTATTATAACCATAAGTTGATTATACATATCTCAATACATATTATAGATTAGAAACGTAACAACAAGAAAATAATAGAAAAATAAAATAAAAAATAAATAAATGGATTTTTTATTTTTATTTTTTCAAAAGTTACTAGACTTAAAGGAAATGGTGAAGATGAAAGAATCTTGGTTTTTTTTTTTGAAATGTAAAAATTGGTAAGTATTAGAACAAACAAGAAAGTACACCGAGATGAGAATGGAGATAAACTAGAAGTAATTAATAAGAGGACAAAATCATTTATAAAAAAAATAAGAGGTTGAAAAAGAAGGCCATATTGGTGGATGTAAGGCAAAGAAATTGTAGATGGGTTGTTAGATCTAGGAGTAGACATCACTGGGAGATGATGGGCATATTTCCACTCTAAGATGCTAACTATTATATATCTTTAGCATATGGCATTCCCAAATATCCTAAATGCACGTTGGTAGAGCAAACTTTAATTTCTGAGGGAGTAAAATGAAAGTGGATTTTGAGTTTATTAATGAAAATAATGTATCTTATCATGTATTATTAATTTTGAAATGGTTTGTGGATTGTAATGGCATATTGGATTCAAAATAAAAAAGTTTTAATGATAAGAGGTATTGGATCGATTTTTTGTTTATCATTAGAAATGGGTATGGCATTTACATGAACCAAAAATATATTTGATAATCAATATGAAATTGATTATGATAACATTTGTAATATATATACAATTGTAAAAATCCCTAGTCTAAACAAAGATTATGAACCTAATGATGATAGGAAAATTAGTTTGAAAATGAGAAACTTGAATCAAACTATGATATAGATATCTAATCTTGAATATTTGGTAGCGTGAACAAGAATTCACAAGTTATTTCATGCAAAGGAAAAGATCCCTTTTTACATCAATGATACCATAAATTCACAAGGGATACCATAGATCGACACAAAAATACTATTTAAAATTGAAAAGAAGCCCCACATATTAAATTCCTTGAATTCATCAACATAAGGAATTTGGAAAGTTACCTTATAAAAATGTGTAAGATATTCCATAGTAAATAACTGAAATTGGAAGGATTAGAAAACACATTTAAAAATAATACAATTAAATGGTAAGGGACCTGTAAATAAAACATCAAATCCTAAAAAGCAGTGGATGCTATGTTAAAAATCATATATATAAATAAATAATGATATTTTGAGGATGTAAGGAGGTTTACATGAACCTTTAACCCAAAAAACCATATAGAAATCTATAAAAAAATATTAGATCGGGATTGGAGAGAAAGATAAGACTTTGGGTACAATATTTATATTGAACATTGGAACCTCTACCATAAGTTGATATATGCATTAAGAGATGAGGAAAGGAACATACGAGTGGGAAAAATAGAATAAATACTTTTTTAATGGATTTTAACTTTTTGGACCCTAATAAACACTTATGCATTGTACTTAAAATAATTAGAGAAGTCTCACTCATGCCTAAAGATAAAGCATTAGCAAGCTAAAGTAATAAAAAAATGATAAGGTACCCTTGGGACCACAGAGGATTGGAACCAATTAGGTTCATTACTATACATAAGGAGACAGATTAAATAGTGTAGTGTTGCAAAACCCCATGGTAGAAGATGACCCCAAGGATTTGAATATACATGTAGAATAGGGTGAAATAGAATTTGTAAATTTGGATAAAGATTAGATTAAATATTGTTAATTTTTATAACCCAGTAATAGATTAATTCCACAATAAATTCATAGACATAAATTTGATTTATAACGATTAATATAATTGGGTTAATTAACAACTAATAACAGCGAAAGCAAAAATAACAATAAGCCAATACAAAAAGACAATAACACAGATATACTCAGGAAACCCCAATGCGGGGAAAAACCTGCAAATGTTGGATCTTCTATTCAGCCTAACAACAAACTTTTCTTTTGCAAAAAATACAATATATGAGTTTGCTACAACAATCTTACTTTTATAGAGAGCCTAGCTGTTGTACTTAGCGTGCAAGAAAAAGAAGCTTTCCTTAGCATGCAAGAAAAAGAAGCTTTCCTTGCTTTCTTTGGTTTTTCTATTTTTACACATAAAATCACACTAGGATTTATCTCATCCTTACAAACTCAGAAACATTCTAGAAACTATTGTTTCTGAAAATCCAACTCGAATTGTTTTAAAGCAATTCCACATTCCACCTTTCGAGCTACAAAAAATCAACACTCCCTCTTAGCGAGGAAGGTGTTCTGCACCACACCCAACTTGTCCCTAAAGAATTCAAACTCGCTCTTCATCAAGGCCTTCGTCAGGATATCTGCAATTTGTTCATCCGTAAGAATGTAATTGAGCTTCACTATCCCCTTCTCCACACAATCTCTGATGAAGTGATACTTGATCTCAATGTGCTTTGACTTGTCATGAAACACTGGATTCTCAGAGAATTTGATACAACTCTGATTATCACAATAAATGACTATAAGATCCAGCTTCTGATTAAAGAGCCCAGCTAGAAGTTTTTGAAGCCAGATAGCCTCACATGTAGCCATACTAGCTGCCATATACTCAGCCTCTGCAGAACTCAGTGCAACTGACTTCTGTTTCTTGATATACCAAGAGACTGCTCCTGATCCCAAACTGAAACTACACCCTGAAGTGCTCTTTCGATCAGTTGTACTGCCTGCCCAATCTGCATCAATAAACCCCTTGAGCTTCACTCCATCCTGTTGAACATACTTCAGCCCATAATCAACTGTGCCTTGGAGATATCTCAAAACATGCTTTGCAGCTATCTAGTGAACACGTTTAGGTTCCACCATAAACTGACTAAGTGAGTTCACTACAAAACAAATGTCTGGCTTGGTGTTGACCAGATACATAAGAGAGCCTATCAATTGTCTGTATAAAGTAGGGTCCACTGCCTCTGATCTGGAAGCATCAATCTTCTTCCAGTTGGTCACAAGTGGTGTTGACATAGGCTTACAGTCTTCCATCCTAAATCTCTTCAAGATATCAATTAAGTACTTCCCTTGTCCAAGGAAGATTTCTCCCTCTTTCTGCCACAACTCCAATCCCAGAAAGTAGTGCATCAACCCCAAGTCCATCTCAAACTCTCCTGCAAGATCCCGCTTGCAGTGTGCTATGAGCTCCTCTAACCCTGTGACAAATAGGTCGTCAACATATAACAACAATATGAGAAGTTTACCCTTCACCTGAACATAGTACAGGTTCAAATCTACCTCACTCTTGATGAAGCCCACACTTTGCAAGTAACTATCAATACGTGAATACCACGCCCTAGGAGCCTGCTTGAGTCCATACAATGCTCTTTTCAACCTGCATACATGAGAATCCCTCTCATGTGCTTCAAACCCTTATGGTTGCTCTATGTAAATCTCTTCCTCAATCACCCCGTTGAGGAAGGCCATCTTTACATCCATCTGATGAATCCTCCAACCCATCTGTGCTGCTATAGAAATGATAGCTCTTATGGATGAGTACCGGGTTACTGGAGCGAAAGTTTCATCATAGTCGACTCCTTCCTTCTGTGAAAACCCCTTAGCCACAAACCGAGCTTTGAACTTTTCCACACTACCATCTGCAGCATGCTTAATCTTATACAACCATCTCGAGCCCACCACAGACTTATCTTCTGGTCTTGGTACTACCTCCCACACACTGTTCTTCATGATGGAAGAATACTCTTCCACCCTCCATACTTGGTGAAACATTCTTTGACTCTCGTCATGTGGCGAGAAGCCCCACTGTCAATATACCATATTCTGTTGGCACTTGAACTTGAGAGACAGGCAATGAGTTAAAACTCATTCTCAAATTTTGATGCAAACTCGTCCACCTTTGCTGTAGCAGCAAATTGCTTCTTTTGCTTGTCCTTATTTTTCTTATTCAGACATTGACTGGCATAGTGACCCATCTGATGGTAGCAAAAACATTTAATCTTGCTCAGATCTTTCTTCTTCCCACTCTTGGAAGAAGAACCTTCCGATTGCTCTTCATTGGACTTCTTCTTACCCTTGCTTGCAAGAGCAAGATTTTCTTCATCTTAACCCTTCTTTGTCTGATCTCCTCGATGAGCACCTTCACGGATCTCCTCCTGAACAAAATCATCCCAAAGTCTTGCCCAATCAGGTAGCGATCTCTACCAACAACACACTTGACAAACACTTCCCAGTGCTTTGAAAAACCATTCAAGGCTATGCGCACCAACTCATCTTCATTAATCGTCTCTCCAACAGCAGCAAGCTCATCCCTGACCTGTGTTAGCTTGGACAAGTAAGAGGTCACACTCTCGCCTTTGGACATCTAGGTATTATGCAATTTGTCTTTGAGCATCATCTTACGACTCTGATAGTCGCTCTGATAAAGTTTTGTGAGCGAATCCCACATCTCCTTGGCGGTGTCTTTCCCCGATAAATGAGGAATTAAATGATCTCTTACTCCATCCAGGATAATTCTCTGAGCCTTGGCCTCTTTAACTTCATGTGAATCTAAGGCAATAGGATCATTTGTTGGTGGAGTCACTTTTGTGCTAGCATAGATCCACAGCCTGTTCTCCTTGAGAACAGATGTAATCCAAACCTTCCACTGCAAGAAGTTAGACACACCCTCGACCCTGGCCTCGTATCTAACGCTGGTTGCCATAGGCACAAAAAGAACTGAGGATGAAAAGAACCTAATTTTTTTTCTTGAAATCTGCGTTACAAATCTTGGCTTTGTATTCAGAGTTTAGAGCTCTGATACCATGTTAATTTCTATAACCCAGCAATAGATTAATTCCATAATAAATTCACAGACATAAATCTGATTTATAACGATTAATAAAACTAGGTTAATTAACAACTAATAACAGCGAAAGCAAAAATAACAATAAGCCAATACAAAAAGACAATAAAACAGATATACCCAGGAAACCCCAATGCGGGGAAAAACCTGCAAATATTGGATCTTCTATTCAGCCTAATAGCAAACTTTTCTTTTGCAAAAAATACAATATATGAGTTTGCTACAACAATCTTACTTTTATAGAGAGCCTAGCTACTTTACTTAGCGTGCAAGAAAAAGAAGCTTTTCTTAGCATGCAAGAAAAAGAAGCTTTCCTTAGCATGCAAGAAAAGAAGCTTTCCTTGTTTTCTTTGGCTTTTCTATTTTTACACATAAAATCACACTAGAATTTATCTCATCCTTACAAACTCAGAAACATTCTAGAAACTATTGTTGCTGAAAATCTAACTCGAATTGTTTTAAAGCAATTCCACATTCCACCTTTCGAGCTACAAAAAATCAACAAATACTTCTACCATTTATTGAAGTCCAGAGAATAAAATATTAGGTTATAAAAGAATCTAGATATGGTTAAAATAAGGGATTAGTGGGATGAAAAATATTTTATTTGATGGATCCAAATTAATGGAATATTACATGACTTAGAACCAAAAAAGAAATGTTGGAAAAAATATAAATAACTAATATTATTTTGAAAAATTAAATAAAAATAAAAATGTATTTTGGAAAAAAATATAAAATTACAAAATACAAAAGTCAAAAGAATATTAGAAAACATAAAAAATAATAATAGATCGACCACCAAATAAAAAACTAGAAATTGACTTCTTGATGAAGTAGGTTGTGAAACCTACAAGGATTCCCCTCTAGTAAGGAATTGAAGCTAATGTTTTACACTTGCTACATTTTGTTTTCCCAGTTCAATGTTTTGGAGTTGGCTTGCCAATAATCTTTATCAATTTTTCAATCTAAAATTTATCTTAGTAATTCCTTAGGCTTAGATGCCCTTCTTCTAAACTATATAGTTGTTATTTTGGATAAGTTTTCAACCACCACAAAGATAATCATGACCATGCTTTGTTGTGGGTAGTATTAACATAAAATCTATTAAGATTGACTCTAAAGGTTTTTTAGGGGTTGATAATGTGGTCTATATTCTTTAATTGTTGATCATTGGCTTTGCAATGCATAATCAACTATTTCTACTATGAGAATTCAATTAGTAATATACGTCTACAATATTTACTTAGTCTTCTCAACCCCAAAGTTTCACGCCCTCTTGATTAATTATTTGAATAGTACATCATGATGTTCACATATTCTTTTTTATAATATGTTTCGAATGGTGTTTGATATTGATATGAGATAATTGTAAGTAGGTGTCCAATTGTAATGGTGGTCGTTTTGCAATCTACTTTGGATCTACATGAATTGGAGATGTGATATGTGTGTATAATTGTTTCTTTTCCCAAAATATAATACTTCCATTTGCAAAAATGTTAGACACCAACGTAGAACTCTCAGTGATATGTTAAGTATTTATGAAAGCTAGTGAGGACAATAAAAAGTATGATCTATTCATTAATCATTATCTCGCCCTTTACACCACAACTTACACTTAAATTTAGTTAGGCATTTATGAGTCACTTGAAATTTTGAAAGTGATGGCGATATTTAACAATTATCTACTTATCCCATGCATCTTGATAGGTTATTAGCCTAAAATGATGTTAGCTTACTATTACATAGATTTAGTATGATTTATAAATAGTAATATTCTCTTCTGATGCTCACACACACAAGGTACGTGAAAAACTATTTTTAGTGACATGTTTCTTTGTTCATTCTATCATAATTTTAATAGTATGTTTTTTATTGGCTCATGTAATTACATTCCATTCATGGAAACAAAAGAAGGTGATATCAACCAATTTCTATAAAATTTTGAAAATAATCTGCATCTAAAATATGTTTCCATGAATAAGATCAATGTGATTGGTTGAGCAATACACGGAGATACTAAACACATTTGTTATATGAAAATGATGTTGATGGTTATGTTATATAAAAATATATAGCATACAAATATTGATGCTACAGGAAATGGAAAAACATATTTGAGAGAATAAAATAAGCTTCCATCTTTTATTAATTGAGACGACAAACCTTTTGGAAAAATCCTGTGGAGAATAGAAACTATAATTATATTTTTGGGTCTAAACATTCAACCCATCATCAAGAAAAAGTGTGGTGTTGAGTTTTACAACTTGCCCATTAATTCCACCCAATTTCAACGTTGAGAACCAAAAACCTAATACCACTTGGACACACATCCTTCAAACAATTTTAACCATTATAACACAAAGGGTGATGATTAATGCTATAGTGTGTCCCCTTAATAAATTAATAGACGTAGTGGGATGGCATGTTAATCAATGGACCAAAATTTTGACTCAAGACTAATCCATCCCTATTTAAGTTGTGATGACGAATTGCAATCTCCACTACTTCATCAATTCGTCTGTTCGTGTAGTTCTTTTCCATGGAGATCACCTTGACATTCTTGAGATGTGTTGTTTGGTTTTATCAAAGAGCTTTACCAAAACTGATTTAGAGATGTGATGCTTGCGTGCATCTTTACAATATTCTTCAACTTGAGCCCTGACTATCATTTTCATCTCTCCTATCTAAACCATGTCACAATCCCCACATTCAATGTTCTAGAATCCATTCTTATTCATAGGGTCCACTTTATCCATTGTTGTAACCAAGATATTCATAATAGTCGTGCGGTAGAAATACAACCCCAATATTATGTCTACCAAGGATATGAACTAGTATGTGGGAGACCCATTCAAGGTAGGGAATGTAGATTCTAGGTTGGGCTAACATTTGAGAAGTTTTTATTGTTAAAGGTGATTGCAGCATCATTGGAGATGAGATACTAGAATTACCTTTGTAGTGCATAGTGTTATGATTCTAATTTGCCTATGTTTGTTGTAACTAGTGATTGTGTTTATATATTGATGGTTGATATACATTTTCAATTGAAATGTATGAATTCATTAATATATTCAACTATTATATTTCAACATATGGCGATGATTGTGATTTATAATACATTTAAGCATTAGATTGTTTCAAATAATTTTGTTTTGCATACTGATTTATGGTAAAATAGGGTGATAACCTTGATTCTACAAGTATACTTGGACAAATATCTTGGTCTCACACTCGAGGAAAATGATTTAGAATGGCCACTAGAGGTAGAAAGGAAAGTGATTTTTTAAAGTGTAATAGTTTTAAGTGTTTGAATTCATCTTTAAATAATTGGATGATAATAGAAAAATATATAATTACTTACAATGTGTTGGGTACACGACAGGTAGTGGGAATGAAATACATGATGATAATTGTGAATCAAGGTAAGGTATTGCATGCACCAAAATATTTTTGGGAATGGGAAATCAAACATTGACGATAATGGTGAGTCACGATAAGGCATTACATGAACCAAAAGATTTGTCAATATAGAATTTTGGTGTGAAATCCTTGGGTTGAAGTGTGGGTATCATCACTCTCTGATATTAACATGAGCGCAAAAGTCTAGAAGAAATGTCTACTCATGGAAAATAATCATTAAACCTTATTACAAAAAGTACATGAATGAAAAGGAAGTCAAAGGAAACACTTTCTCATGAAAAAAATAGTAGTAATTGAGGAAACACCTAACCATGTCACTACAACAAAAACCTCAAAATCCTTCACTTTTAACGTCGAAAATTCCTAACAAATTAACAAAATTTTGTGTTTTGCTCACTATCAAGTGCCTCTCTTTTGTTGCTTTGTCTAATTTCTCCTATTGGATGTTGTGGTGTTTTAGGCTTGACCTCATCAAATAATAAATCCTCAATGTGGCAAATATTGGTTTCATAGGGCCTCTCTTCTCTTGAGAAGTATAATCAAACTCCATTTTTGGATTAAAACTTCCCTCTAAATAAGGGGGCTTCATGGACTCTTCACTTGATTCTACTACAACGCCCTCCCTCCCTAGTTGACAAGTCCTTACTTCCTCTAGAAGGGAAAATTGTCTTACAATCATTACCCGCTCCTTCCTCGTAAGTGGCGTCAGATCCTCTGATTCCAATAGTTTTTTACTAAAATTTGACTTTGGCCTTGCTTCGACTTGTGCATTGTACTTCTCCTGATGGATTTTTAGATTCAGTTATCTCTCGCAACCTATGTCTTATTTCTTGTTCCACCAATCAAGTAGACTGTCTACTTGATTAATCCACTTAGTGGACGTGTTTCTTCTACTGCCTTTATTTAGATCAATAGCATTAATTCTTTCTCATACGACATCGATCTTCATATTTTTCCTTTTCTCGTGAAGACACCTCTCATTGTATCTTTATAAAACCTTGTCCTCATGTTTCATGGTTAGTTCAACACAAAGATCTTCTAAGATAATGTAGTGCCTCCTTGTTAATGGTTATTGTCCACTGAATTCCACTTCTACTGACTTTACCTTGACCCTACTCAAAAGAAACAACGTTAGATATGTTTTCTATAAAGCTACAATACCAACAAAATGCTATTGCAAAATTATAGCCACATATATATATATTCAAAAACATGACAAAATATAGGAAAATAACAACTTTATTCCACATGCTAGTGTTGGATACAATTATTCGATATAAGGAGGCCCTATCATATCAATGGCAGTACCCCAACATTCATCTTGCTATTTACAAGACAAAAATCTGAACTATTGTTGATTAAAACACAATCATCGACTTCAACCGTTCATAACAAAATGCATAATTATTACACTACCTAAAGCCGACGAGAATATTAACATGACAAAACCAGCTACATAACAATAACAATACTAAAATGATGGTCTACAATAAAGACGAATCATGTTTTATGATTTGCAGTATTTTTTAACTCCCTCCAGATGTCTCTCTAAGATCATCAATCCATCTCCACCATATATCGTGCAAATGTTTCCAATGGTACATGACAATTTGGTCAAATTAGACGTGACAGTATCCAAGCATGCATCAAATCTTATGTGGTCTTGATCATTGGCTTTGTTAGGGTCCCATACACATACATGGCAAACCGCAAAAAAATACTCATTATTGCAAAGTGCTAAAAACATCGTTCCCATTTTTTTATGGTTTGTTTTCTGATACCCTTCAGCCCAACCATCAAGAGGTGAAATGAAATGAAAATGAAATGAAATGAGTTTTAATGACGTCCACGAGACCAAATAGTCTATGGGACCAAGTGTCAAGATCATTAGAGATTCTTCATATTCTTTTCGAAGTCATCTCGCGTCCTATGAATCTTTACCAACAACCACGTTGTGTTGTGTAGCCTTTCCTCCTCAAATAATTCACTAAAACTGCACACATTCACACTGTTATCCTGCTGCTTACGAATATCCTTGTATGCATCACACTCCCTAATGAAGTGTCGTTCAGTTTCAACCACTCTATCATTGCAAAAAATGCAAGTTCTATCTTCCCATCTTTCCTTGGGAACCGTCCATCTTCCCGTTTCACACCTAAAATGGTGTGAACCGGTCCTCAATTGTGCCATTAGGATCCTAGCATTGCCTTTAAGTTCAGCACTTAGGTATGCTTTATCCCCGTGCTCCCAAGTGGGATTAAACTCTTTTTGATATAATGCATTTTTTTACGTCCAGTCTGATTTGTCCACATGGCAGTCCTGAATTTTTCTAATACAAATTTTTTTATTTCCTCTTTGGAGTTAGGGCACTCATGTAACTTAATGCTCCATTTTCCCAGCCACTTGATGTTTTGCTTCATCCACGTCTTCTTCCTTCGATCTAGCACCTCGTTCACCACCATTTTGGGCCACCGGTGATTCCCCATGTTTTCAACCTTTTTCATGTAGCTTAGTCCCTGTGAAATTGCCATAGCTTCCATTGGGAAAGTACTGGCTTCCGCCAGGAGGATCTCATATGGAACAGTTGCTTTAACTTTAAGACTACTGGTGATAAGATGTTTTTGAATTCTTTCCAACTGTCTCCATCTGTGATTTGACATGCTACTTCCCCAAACCTCACACCCGTAGAGGACAACCGGTGTGACCAGCAAATCAAAAAGGGTTTTCTTGGTTTTCCAATCCCAAAGTTCTGCTTTTCTGCATCTGTTCTGGAGAAGGTAAGAAGCTCTCCAACCTCCTTGAATCCTTTTTGCCTTGCAAGTTTCCCAACTGAGTCTATTATAAAAAACAATACCAAGATACTTGTATTCTTCGACGATTTCCAACAGACTACCTTCGAACATAAAATTAGTTTGTTGTTGTTTCCTTTTTAAAGAGAATATCATGACTTTAGTCTTGCTAATGTTCACTTGCATCCCGACATCTTGGCAAAATAGCTCTAAAGCCTTCAAATGATCCCTCAAACCATCGGCAGCTTTTGCTATAAGAATAAGATCATCTGCATATAAAAGTAGCTTTACTACAACACTGGGCAACTGAATGCCACCTCCTTCAGTTTTATTTATCCATTCCTCAAGTTTGTCAATGAGTCTCATGGAAAAGCGATCGTTTCATTTTCGGCATTTGTGGTTCTGTGACATTATGTATACATATCTAGATAGATACCATAGGATAGAAGCAGGTGCTGGAAGATACGCTGCAATGCATCTCCTTTAAAAATATGCCATGTACATAACTCACAATGTTAATAAAGTTTGGGTTCCAATTCTGTTATCTTTCTTATTCATCACACTGAATATTTTTTATCATTTTTAAATCATTGGCTATAACAAATACTACTACTGCATTAGCGCAAAAAATACTAGCAGTCTAAAGTGTTGAGAGTATAACATGAATTATAAAACAAACATTATATTTTCTAGCCTCTTATCTACAATGTTTATATTTTGAGATTTTATAGGAATGAAAAGAAGCTGCATTGCCTGTGCCATAGTAAAGAACATAAATTTTATATGTTTTCTTGTCAAGTGGAAAGAAAATGTAATTAAAGAATCTTTAGGCTTACATTTTTCTTGATGAGATCGATCCTCACTACACTCAAGAATTTATGTTCTCTCTATTTTTTGTTACAAAAGCTTGCTATGGAGGACTGGTTTTTATTTGGTTTATTCCTAGGCAAAAATAATGTCGGGGGCCTCCGTGTAGAACACTCGTTTGCTTCCAAAAATACTCTTTCAAAATCATGTTTTCGGATATATACTTCGGGCTTTGCTACTTGTAATATTAGTCTCAGCTCTCACTTGTATTCTGCTCAAGAGACTGCAAGGTGGAGATCGTATATCTGTGTAAATTCAAAGTCAATTTTTCTACAGAACAAGAAACTTCAAGAGCAATCCAAGCTTCCAATTCCATGTCCGAATATATTTTTAATAAGAATGTAAAAGACTAGTTATCAGCTACATTTGGACCTGACTTCAGGTAATGACCTCGTCACATTGCAAGATGGTTTTATCCCCGCATTTATCATGCATCATCTACTAAATTCAAATTGCACAATATTTTATTTTGCCATCTTTCTGAACTATTCGTTCGCAACCACGTAGCAGTAAGAACAAGTAGATATTACATCCAAGATTTGTGATATCAAAGTCTTGTACCGCCTTGCATTATTCGGAATCTACTGTATCGGATCAGTTGGCTGCTACTATGAATATTAACTTTAAGAGCTATTCATTTTGACAAATACGACGACACTGACATCCGGCTGGACTACTGATGAGATATAGTTATACCCCAGTGAAAGTCTGCAGAGACTCGGAACTTGAAAATTAATCATGAATATTTATCACAATTTGTATATATAGATAACTATACCCCAATTTGTATATATTTGTATGTTGGTTTATATTAGCTCAAGGTTTAGACTGTAAGATCTTACATCTCATCATTCATAGATTTGACTGTTTTTGAGCTTAGAGTGCAGGACCTTACATTTAGCTTCTTACAGCTCTCCGCAGGGAACATGTCCATAAAACCTTATTATTAACATGCATGCTCAAACACACACTGAACTTTCCAAACGAAAAAAATGATGGGAAATGTGATGAAATCCAAAATTTAAGTGATGCCACTCAAACAAGATCAGCCACTTAACAAGAAAATATCGTCGACGCCGGTTGACGTGTGGTCCAGCAGCCAGTTGGAGTGCTTTTGTCGGAGACTACATATCTCCCATGCTAATACAGCTGTTTCAAGAAGGCATTGTAAGTGGAGGGAGACCCACTCTGAAAAAATGGGCATTTATTTACCTACCTATAAAGAGCACGAAGGGTTCCATCAACCTGAAAGCACTTTACGACAATTAGTTATATTACAATGAATACACAGACCTGCCTGTCCAATAATACAATGGTGTATATATTAACACCTCATAAATACAGCTGTTTCAAGAAAGCATTGTAAGTGGAGGGAGGCCTGCTTTAAAAAAATTGGGACCTTATTTACCTACCTATAAAAGAGTACAAAGGGTTCCATCAACCTGAAAGCACTTGATAACAATTAGTTATATTACATGAATGCACAGTCCTGCCTGTCCAACAATACAATGGCATAGATATTAACACCTCATATTACAAGGAATTTGTACAACAAATATATTGAAGTGCCACCTATCTGATTTTAGACCTACAAAAACAATCACCCATTCTTAATGTATTACAAGACTCTTTCTCTCTCTCAAATGAGGAAAAGGCATGCAGCACCCATAGCTTCATTACAGAACGGTGTTAATGTGAAGAGCCTTTAGCAGGGCGGTTGCCATCTGCTTTACAAGCACCTGACCACCAGAGCGCTCTCCATCCCTCCGTTCTTCAATAAGGCTTTGAAGTTTAAGAGGCAAAGCATTTTCAACTATAAGTTGCTTGGGCCGAGGATGATGCTCATAGACCGCCTGCAACAAGCATTCAATGCAAATTAAGCAAGCATTGTCCTTTTGTATGAAAAAATAATTTGTTACAAGACAAAATAATTCTTGTTATAAAAACTAATAGATTATATTCAATTGCAGAGTTTTTCAATTCAATCTTGAATATAGGCTTGCGAGTGAAATTGAACAACCTTTCAATTGCTTCACTTGAAACAAAGAAACAATTGACGTAGACAAAATGGTGGAAAATATTGTTTGATGCACAACAATTAAGATTTGACTATTCGCATCCTGGGGAAGGATTCATCCAACACTTTCGTTCATAATTAGATGCCAGTTTAGAAGAGGCTAGCAACAAGTAACATAGAAAATGTCATGAAAGCATTGTCGACTTTCAAGATAATGCTCTTGCTTAGCTGATCCCTGCTGAAGATTGATCAACTGTTGGTGGAACAAGGAGACTAATTGAGAATCAAAAGTACACATGGGTACGTCTGTCCCAGATTCTGCAGATTTGGTTCCCATGGTTGTTATAGATATAATGCATTCCTCTATCCATATTGATGTTCACATCTATATTGGCTGCTTTTATGAGTAGGAGTTTACCAAAGTAAATGAAAAATGTATGTGATTTTGAATTTGCTGATAGTATCTTTCCTATTTGAATATATTTCTTTCAACAACGTGTTTTCTTGACAAAATTGTTGGCTTACAATCTTGTGAAAGGCCCTCTATGTCTAAAGACCAAATTATAAATGTTCTGAAACTTAAAAGTCAAGATACTGAGAAGTCAATTTATACCCTCCTTCCCATAAATGAATCTGCTAGTGATGTCTCAATGCTAAATTATACTTATCTCAATATAGACGGTAACCAGTCAAAAATAAACCTTAAAATGAATTTCAGTGCCCACATTGTCAGTTACCAATTGAAGTGCATCCCAAAAAGCTAAACGAAAAAAAGTAAAGATAATACCATTTTTTGAATCCTGGCCTATTATATACATATTTTTGTGTATTATATTCAATAAGAAGAAATCAAGAATCCTAAGTAAATGAAACACCCATGAGAAAATAATTCATTTTATCATGTTTTAATTATCCTCCTAGCTTTCAAGTATTTCTACATGTATGCCAAGGTCTTCTCATGATTAGAAACCCAATATTCTTTCAATTTTTATTTCAATGGACTTTCCTCAGATGATTGTGGAATTTAAAATTCTCTAATGTTACATAGTGTTGAGAAAGGTATGTAGAGATAAAGACAGACAAAGAGACCATCCTAGGTGCATTACAAGATAGACAACAATTTATATAAATGGGAAAATTTCCTCCAAGAACCTGAAAGGAAAAGCACATCCCCGATTTTTTCCCATTCACTGATCACACTACAGCCATGTATGTCCTGTCATGTTTTAGATAACTTAACAATTAGAAATGATGTACATGATATAGTACCTCGCACCTTGGGCCCACCTATTCAGTTCTAGAGCTTTTGTAGTCATTATGTGGGATCTTCTTCCAAGAGGTGAACAAAACAAGTATTACATCCAGTATAGTTTTGTGGATGTGCACAACATATGCATGCACCCACTTTCTGACAATGATGAACTTTGGTTGAGTTAACATTTTTGTTAAGGTTTATAGCATTAGATTAACTCTTTCACCCCCTGATATGTTGTATATCCTTCAGCTACATTGACCAAATTTGGTAAGTTGAGGACATTTATGAAATTTCAATCTCATTTTGTAGCACAAATTTAAGGCAGAAGTAGCATGAATGTTATTTACCAATTCAATTTACTACCTCAAAGATTCACGCTTGCTGGGTAATATGTGATTTTGAATTCATACAAAGTTGGTGTTATTCCTGGTAAATTATGGTGCAGCTTAGATGGCAACTTTATATGCTTCAAGGTATAGAAGGGTTTCATAAGCAATTGCCCATCTCCGGGCATCCAAGTAATCTACTTAAGGAAAAATTCAGAATTTTTTTGTATCCAAACACAATTTGGTTGAGAAGTGCAATAAATTATATACAGTAAATTATTATACAGGATTCACCATCTATCTCAGATTCTCAACACATGCACAGGCTTCTATGTCCAACAAAAGTTGACACTTAACTTTTGTTCATTAATAGTAAAAATATAAAATATTACAAAGCCAGATTCCCACTTGAATTTTCCGCATAATCTGGGTCTGTCTAAGGACTCAGTAACCGTAAGCTTCTTTAATAGAAGCTTGTTCCTAGCAATAGTTATAATAGAAATTAGCTAACTACCTAATAGCATATTCATACTAAGATCCAGTAAGTTATGTAAGCATAACATTAATAAGCATCCTGGCAAAAACAGTCACATACTATACATCATTGTCACACATCTGGTGGTAGGAGCTACTCCTTTTAAGCAAGCAGATTTTGGAGACAGTCTTGAGAAACAATGATTATTTGAGGATTTTCAGTGTCTTTGTTCTTGACTTCATTATTAATGTCCATGGCCTATGGTGCGTGTCCTGCTTCCATTTTTGCCAATATTTGCAATATTTTTGCCTCCATATTTTGATGATCGTCTCCTTTATAGTTTGAGATTATTCTTGAAAACCCTCGAATCAAATATCAAGATCTCAATCTGCTTGATTGCAGAAGCAAATTGTTCATTACCTCTTTGCTCCATCTTGTGATCAAGCAGTGCAATCAATTGTTGGGTTCAAAGCAGCATATTCTGCATATTGATAGGAATGACCTTCAAAGTGTTTCCTGTAAAAAGATTCCCAAGATAGGCATGTTGGTATGGAGATTGATGAGAGGAGCAAAGGTTAGAGCAAGTGAGTAGACAAAACTAACGGTATCAGGTAGGTGGATACCCACGCTGGAGTACCAGGCAAGGTTATGTTGTTCATGAACTAGTAGGCATATTGGCACAATGAAACTGAACTTGCTGAATCCAAGAACAATTTAATACCCCAGAAACTATGGTGTATTTTCAATGATCTTCTCAAGAACGGAGTGCCAAAAGGTTTTCACAATTCTCACCAGCAGGCATGTATGGTTGAGCATTGGTTAGAAGCTCCGTCTTTTAATTAATTTTTTCTACGTTACCGGATACACCCCTACGCCCACCTGGGTACGAGTACGCGATGCCCTGGTACAGGTATGGGGGGCAGTACGCCCAGCCAATGCCCAGGGTATGCCCCAGCCCCTGCGGGTACGCCGCAGGGGCTGGGGCGTACCCTGGGCGTTGGCTGGGCATACAGCCCCAAAAAAAACGTTTTTTTAATTTTTCCCCTCCCTATTTCACTTAATAAAAGGTCAAACACGGACTTCAAAAAACAAAATAAAGTATGAAAACCTCTGCAGTTTCAATGGCTCGCTGTGTTTTCAAAATGTGAGCCTCAGTCGATTCATCTGTATCTTCTTTATTAGGGCCCCTATATACAACAGCTATGAAGGTTGCCAGAGCAAGTCAGCGAGTCTTCCAGTTATTTGATCTTGTTTCAGCCTTGCCAAAATAAAGGGAATAAATGTCTGTAACATGATCAAGATGAGGGAGAGGTTGAAATCAATAATGTCTTTTTTTGCTTATCCTCTATGTCCCAAAAATATGGTTCTCCGGGACTCTTTTTGTGCAGTACATACAGTAAGATCATTTGCACAGGTATAATACAAAAGCTCAACTCGTGGATAAGCTCAAAGAAGAGAACAGGCCATGGTCTTAAGTTGATTTAACACCAGGTCATCTCATTGTAATCTTCACCAAACTGCAGAGAGTGCATTTTCTTGTCTTTATTTTTGTCCATACATTGTAACATTTGCACTATGTACTTGTAATAAGACTAATCTAAGTTCGACAATTGAATATTATGATATTTGGCATCAAATTATTAGTATTTTGTGGTTAGTTAACTTATTATGTTTCCTCTATGCATATTATGTGGTTAATTTTGCTTATATGGCTATATTTTTATATTTTTTATTTTTTATATATATTTTTGTACGGCCGTACCCAAACCCAAAAAAAAATCCCCCGTATCCACGTACCCAATACTTATACCTGTCCCTGTACCCATACCTGTATTGGCTTCTTAGAATTTTTTTGTTTCTTTACCATGGTTCCGTGAGAAAATTCCACTAAGCATTTTTAAGTTTGAACCATTGCATAAGATCTCTTCGGCTGCAGCATCACTATTCTGCTTCCTATATAAACCTCAAAAGCAGACCACATGTGTGACAAATATTTTGCAATCACAGAACTTAGACGCTCCCAAGGAAAATCATGGTTGGAGCCTCAAAATGTGCTTTTTACTGGCCTAAGGGCAGTTGGGATACAAGATTTTATGCCTTCTGATCATGTTCATCTGCCCAGGATAGAATGGAGCCAAATTTGTATTGGGAGCCATACAGGCCTCAAAAATGCTTTGCTAGAACCTCGGGAAGTGGTTGCATTTCCTGGGGTTCCTGTACAAGAGAAAATTATTATTTTTAATTTCAAGTTTCCTCTATTCTTGACCTGTCAGCTTTGCACGGATTATAAAGATCCCAATAGGTGCGTCCAGCTGGGATGATGACAGATGGTCTGACAGTCACAGGACCGTTATCCTGAATTTTTATCAAAGACACAAATGCTTGGGCCAATGAATACTACTCTAGGTCTTTCCTCTATTCATAGGGGAGGCTTCTCTGTTATTTATTATACAAAGAGATAAAATACAATATACGAACTCTCACCAATTACATATTTGGAAGGATAAATTCACTCTTTGTACTTATTTGCCAAATACATATTTTGGGGGTTTTGTAAAATATTCTTGAGAATATATTGAGTGTAACTAAATGTCAAAATGCAACTACAAAGTTTGTTTTTGTTAACCAAATGACGTTACATTGATAATGTTGTTCCCAAAATCTGTCACTCTTTTTTGGTACAACATATGAACTATTTTGGTCCTACAGGGCAAAATTCTCTCTTCCCTTCTCAAAAATTGTTTTGGGCATTCAAATTCCCCATTTTTCAAGCTTTTTCAGCTAACGAACTCTGCAGGCCCATTTCTTCGGACTCTGCAGGCTTATTTCTACGGACTCTACAGATATGTTTCTACGGACTTCGCAAGCTAGATTCTACGGACACTTTCAAGGCTCAAGAGACTCAGAGAAACTACAGACTCTGTAGGCTAAGTTCTACGGACGCATTTCTACGGACTTCGTAGGTTGATTTCTACGGACTCTGCAAGAAGGGTTCTACGGACTCATTTCTACGGATTAGTTTCTACGGACTCTGCAGGAAAGCAACAAGCTCTCAACACTTAAGCATTTTTCAAGGTCGGTTCAATCGGGAAGTTCAAAGGAGTCTTTCAAAAGCCCGAAGGACAAATGCCCTTGCGGAGGGCACTTGGGAGCCAAAATGGACCATTGCAAAAATCTGAAGGGTAGTTTTGGGCTTGAACAGCCCTTACGAAAGGCAAAGTTCTCTTTCGGGAAAAGAACAGGGCAAATGGAGCAAAGGAATTCCTTTGGAAAGATTTTCCGCGGCAAAAATGCTAAGGCAATTCCTTCGGACAAAAAGTCCGAAGGAATTCCTTCAGACTTTTGTCCGAAGGAATTAGCCCGACCAAAGGAAAAGCCCGACGGAAAGCCGACTGAAAGCAAGAGGAAAACGGCTAAGGCAATGGAACAATTCCTTCGAACAAAATTTCCGAATGAATTCCTTCAGACATTTTGTCCGAAGGAATTGGAGCCCCGAAGAAGCCCGAAGGCCACCCAAAGAAACCTGAAGGGTAAGTACCCTTGCAGGGGGCTCTCGCCGAGAAAATGGACTTTTCTCAAAACCCTGAAGGGCAGGTCCCCTTCGGGAAGGATCAAACAAGAAAGCCGAAGGAAATGACCAAGGGGTGACGGGCCCCCAGACGTCAAAATTAAGAACCATGAACTAGCCGTTGGGATTTAGACGTCCGGTGACGTCCCCGTAGCCATCAAAATCAGGGCAATAAACTAGCCGTTGGCTTTCAAATAGTGACGTCCCCGAAACCGTCAAATTCACGGCAATGAAATAGTCGTTGATCTTTGAAAGCTTGAGTGCGGACCTGAATGCAAAAGGCCAAAATGCCAAAAGGAAGAACTGCGAAGAGAGAGCTGAAAGAGCCAACAAAGCTGGGAATATAGCCTCGAGAGCTCAAATTCCAGGAAAGACAAAGAGGGAAAGACCAGAAATATTTGTGTAGGAGTTATTCCAGTAGGTGGAACAGTCCACCAAGCAGATATTTTGGCTTGCAAACATTGAAGGCGCCACCTGTTTGTCTCCCTTAGATTTAAAGGCGAAGTGGACAGCTGCGCAGACATCAAGGGACAGACCAGATGACCCAGGCCCAGGAGAAGACATTTGGAGATGAATTGACACGCCACAATTAAGGCAGCCGCCCTGTTCCAACATGGTCCTTTGACAAAACTGAAAATACATTCAAAGCATTGAATGCAGCATGGGCCGTTCCATGGGACAAAGCGCCAAGCCTTTCTTAGCTGCTATATATTGTAATCTCCTTTTTTATGCAAGGGAGATCTCTCTGATATAAAAGTAAAATTCTGCCAAAATTGAAAGGTGATTACTGAGACTTTGAACTTAGATTGTTGATCATATTTCTTTATATGAATGAGAAAGCGGGTTACTTTCAGACTTTGTGCTGTTATAACTTGTGTAATTTAGAAGATTGTTCTTATGTCTATTTTCTGAATGCGTTCTTGTCTATTTTATTGAAATAAGCAGAACTAGTGGAAGTAATTAGGAAGGTGTCATGAAGCCAACTGTGAAGAGACTTTGTGCTGCCACAATTGCCTTTAGTGTGTTTGTCTGTTTTTTGTTCCTGTGTAAAGGACCATGGGACGACTTTGTGCCCTCATTGTCCTTCGTATTTCACTCTTGGGCAGTCGAGATGGAGACTTTGTGTTACATCTCAGTCTGTTGGTTACTACGCCCTTTGTTACCAGTTACTTGTCACTACTTGAAAGAACTCCTGTTGTTTCCTGCAAGACCACTTTTGAAAGAAGAGAAGTGCCTTTAGTGTTTTCACCAGAATTTTTTTCTTTGTTTGTGAACATCATCTCTGAAAAAAGAGAGATGGATGGTGTTGTCTTACCCCTGAGTGTTATTTTCTGCATATATATATAGTATATAGCTCCTCATATTTACAGGGAACCTCCCCTTGACGAGAGGAGAGATTTGTCCCCTTTTGATGCAATAAACTTGCACATCTGGCCGACCGATCTCCCTATGTTGTGGTTGAAGAGACCTATTTTGCTCATCAGTTCGCTGGTAACAAAATATTCATCCAACAGTTTTTGGCGACTCTGTTGGGGATGTTACGTGCAATTTGAAGCCTCAAGTTTTAGATTGAAGCAGTCCCTAGCCTTATCCATTTCCATTATATAATTTGGTTTGCAAACCAGAGCCGCTAGGGAAGAACAAGCAGTTTGAAGCCTCAAGCTTCAAGCTAAAGCAAGGCCAGTTCTTTTTCATTTTTATTCTACAATCTGGCAACTCCATGTTATACAAAAACCCAGAGAGTTCAAGGTGTTGTTGACCCTGTTTTTGAGTTGGTGCAGCAAGGAAATTTTGATTTGTTTCCTCTACAACTTCAAGTTCAATGATCCAGGAGTGTTCTTCCTACCAATACCAAGTCACCAACACAAGGCAGAGCTTCTTTATTTGCTGTCACCAGAGCTTTGCCTATCCATATTCCATCCAAATTTGTTATCCCCACTTTCCATAATCAAATCATGGAGGTTCAAGGCCCCTGGGGTAACTCTTTTGGCCCACTCAATCTAACTCCACCTCTACATGAGCTACCACGCAGTTCAAAGAAGAATTTCTCCAAATTCTTTGGTGATGGAAGAGTTCATTCTGATGAACACATTGCAGCTTTCAGCATAGCTTGCGGTGTGATAGGTGTGGATTATGAGGACGTAGCAGTCAGGTTGTTTGTGGAAACACTACAAGGCGCTGCTGCAGATTGATTCTACCATCTGCAGGCTTGGTCAGTGACTGACTAGGATACTTTCAAAGCCAAATTCGAAGCAAGGTTCAAGCCTGCAGAAGATGTGCATGCCCTGCTGGCCTAGCTCACACAGATGAAGAAAGAACCCCATGAACCTATGAGTGATTTCATTGCCAAATTTGACAAGCTAAGGAACAGAATTCTTGCAATTGCTCAGCCAACACCTGAGAACCTTAAATGTTTTTTCATCAATTCACAGCTGCCTAAAATAAGTTTTCTACTGAGACGGGTTGGCCACATAGACTTTGCTGCTGCTCAGGATTTGGCCACTGAGGTGGAAGATGATCTCATCTTGGCAGAGAAGATAAGAAGAGATCCTAACAGAGGCAAATCTTCTTTATCTTCTGAGAATTCATCTACAGGCACCACTGATCAAATGGTGCAAAAGCTAGCAAATGAACTGCTAGCCTTGAAAAGACAAGTGGCCCAAGGTATGTCTGCTTCTTATCGAGATATGCCAAGAAGGACATTTCAGAACCAATCATATCAAGGCAATGCTGCCAGAAGTCAAGGGCAACCAAATCGTCTGCCTCCCCCACAAGGAAAACTTGCCATTGAGGCAGCACCAGCGAACTCAGCAGTTGGATATCTGGAAACAGGAAATATGATTTCTCTTTCCAACCTGAGTTTGATCAAGAAAATGACGCTAATCTCTTTGCAGCAAACCAAGAAGAATCAGCTGGCGACTCCAACATTGGTTTCCTAAATTATCAGGATGAACCTAGAAGTGAAGGTAAAGTAGTTGAGGGATCATATGTTTTCACCCGGTCGAAGAACCAGTCAGCCCAACACGCTGATAAAAAAAACAGAGGAGCAACCTCAACCTGCAATTTCGATTGCCAAACGAGAAACTTCTCTACCTTTCCAGCCAAAGGACCCAGTGATTGCTAAACAAGTAAGTACCCCAAAAATTTCTGCACCTTCAACTTCTATTTCGCAGATCAGTCCTCCCCTCCTAAAAACCAAAATGATGAATTGTCTTCCCTGTTCCTAATTCATTTCAGACATTTGACATAATCGACCATGTCAAGAAAACCAAAATTCAAATGTCTGAATTTGAATTCCTACAAGCCAACCCTGAGCAGTTGGATAGGTTGGTTGAGTGTGTGAAAAATAAAGCCGTCCCTGCAGGACAAGATGTTAAGAAGGTAACTCATGATTCTCCAAAGAACATGTCCATCCCAAACAATCTTGTCATTACTCCTGTTGCCCCTAGGAAAATAGTCTTTCTATGTTTTTTTGTTGATAAACGGTCACAAACTGAGCAATTGCATCATTGATTCCGGAGCTTCAGACAATGTCATGCCTGCCAAAGTGGCAGAATCTCTTGGTCTCACACTGACCAAGACATTTGGGAGATGTTTCTCCATGGAGAACAAACAAGTGCCACTGCTGGGACAAATCAAAGACGCCCAATTTGCATTTGCAACATTCCCGAACAAGAGAATCAAAATGACAGTCTTGGTGGCCAACGTCCTAGCCTCATACGACATCCTTCTTGGATGAAATTTTTGCAAAGATGTTGGAGGAGAATTGAGCATGGACCTATATGAGGCAATGATCCCTGTCAAAGGCGTCATGAAGAGGCTGCTCCCTGAAAAGGAGGCAAAATATGTTGTCACCCAAACGTCAGTACCTGAAGCTCAAATTTTGTTTGAGTCTTCAGGCAGGGGTAATTATTTTCTGTCTACTGAAGACGTTTCTGTTACAGCAGAAGAAAATCCTGTAGGTGGCGATCCCAAAATTGATTCAAACAAGACATCAGAAGAATTGGTAGGGTGCAGTACAGATGAAAAAGGATCTTCCCTCTCTAATGAAAAAAATTGATAGAAGATCAGTTTCTGATGATGTTTGGATCCTGCAATTCGATGGCAGCAATTCTTCTACCGGTGCTAAAGCTGGGATTGTTCTAATATCTCCTCAAGGAGATATTTTTTCTTCTTCATACAAGCTGCAGTTCAGCAACACCGACAACACTGTCGAGTATGAATCTCTGTTACTCAGGTTGAAGGCAGCTTAAACCATAGGTGTTAAACTCCATGCCAAAGGAGATACTAAGCTGATGGTTTGTCAAGTGAGAAACCTGTCAAACTAAGAACAAAAGATTGCGCCATCATCGCAATCTGGTATGGGATCAAATTCAAAGTTTTCAAGCTTTCAATATTTTTGCAGTGCCCAGAGGGACTCATAATCATGCAAATTTATTCGCTGTCCCTGCAACCTTCATGGTTCCTCACCTCGATTTCAAAGATAATAAGTACACTATCAAACTGGTCTTGCGACCAAGTGTGCTTGACAATGCCAATCATTGGTAGGTATTTGATGCTGACAATCAAATCATGTGTTGGACTGCACTAGAAGAGCAACAAGCTATGGTAGTGGACCATACTGTCGCGTGCCAAAGTCAGAGAAAGAAACTCTTTGCCAAGAGAGCAAATTTTTATGGTTTTCAGATTGGAGACCACGCCTTGCCATGGGGCAAGAAGAGAGAACCAAAAGGAGTGCACAAAAAATGTGATTCCTGGTGGAGAGTTCCATTCGCCCATCACCGATTCTGGGGAGAAAATGGTTTCTTACTAAATTATCAAGGTGGAACGCCATTTTCACTCTCACAGTGGGCGGCATCTGAAGCGCTTCAATTCTTGAAGCATAAGATAAGATCATTTGTACATATGTATATTTGTAGTCTTTAGTTTTGTTTGTGCTTTTCATTTTCGTTTTTGGCGTCTTTTTTTTTTGGTAGCATGACTCCATAGCCCAATGGCATACTTAAAGGCACTGGAGATTCTGGTTTCTACTCCCCTCAGCTGCTTCAAAATTTTAATCTGAAGGAAGTTCCCCAACTGGAGCCAGCTGTTGTTCCCAAAATATATCACTCCTTTTTGGGACAACATATGAACTATTTTGGTCCTACAAGCCAAAATTCTCTCTTCCTTTCTCAAAAATTGTTCTGGGCATTCAAATTCTCTATTTTTCAAGATTTTTCAACTAACGAACTCTGCAGGCCCATTTCTACGGACTCTGCAGGCTTATTTCTACGAACTCTACAGGGTTATTTCTATGGACTCTACAGACTTATTTCTACGGACTCTGCAGATATGTTTCTACGGACTTCGCACGCTAGATTCTAGAGACTCTTTCAAGGCTCGAGAGACTCAGAGAAAACTACGGACTCTGCAGGCTAAGTTCTACGGACGCATTTTTACGGACTTCACAGGTTGATTTCTACAGACTCTGCAGGAAGGGTTCTACGGACTAGTTTCTACGGACTCTGCAGAAAAGAAACAAGCTCTCAATACTAAGGCATTTTTCAAGGTCGGTTCAATCGGGAAGTTCAAAGGAGTCTTTCAAAAGCCCGAAGACAAGTGCCCTTGCGGAGGGCACTTGGGAGCCAAAATGGACCGCTGCAAAAATCCAAATGGTAGTTTTGGGCTTGAACAATGCTTGCGGAGGGCAGAGTTCTCTTTCGGAAAAGAACAAGACAAATAGAGCAAAGGAATTCCTTCGAAAAGATTTTTCGCGGCAAAAATGCTAAGGCAATTCCTTCGGACTTTTGTCCGAAGGAATTAGCCCGACCAAAGGAAAAGCCCGACGGAAAGCCGACCGAAAGCAAGAGGAAAACGGCTAAGGCAATGGAACAATTCCTTCGGACAAAATGTTCGAAGGAATTCCTTTGAACATTTTGTCCGAAGGAATTGGAGCCCCGAAGAAGCCCGAAGGCCACCCGAAGAACCCGAAGGGTAGGTACCCTTGCGGGGGGCTCTCGCCGAAAAAATGGACCTTTCTCAAGACCTCGAAGGGCAGGTCCCCTTCGAGAAGGATCAAACAAGAAAGCCGAGGAATTGACCAAGGGGCGACGGGCCCACAGACGTCAAAGTTAAGCACCATGAACTAGCCGTTGGGATCCAGACGTCCGATGACGTCCCCGCAGCCGTCAAAATCAGGGCAATAAACTAGCCGTTGGCTTTCAAATAGTGACGTCTCCGAAACCGTCAAATTCACGGCAATGAAATAGCCGTTGATCTTTGAAGGCTTGAGCGCAAACCTGAATGCAAAAGGCCAAAACGCCAAAAGAAAGAACTGCGATGAGAGAGCCGAAAGAGCCAGCAATGCTAGGAATATAGCCCCGAGAGCTCAAATTCCAAAAAAAGACAAAACCAGGAAGAGACAAAGAGGGAAAGACCAAAAATATATGTGCAGGAGTTATTCCAGTAGGTGGAACAGTCCACCAAGCAGATATTTTGGCTTGCAAACATTGAAGGCGCCACATGTTTGTCTCCCTTAGAGTAAAGGCGAAGTGGACAGCTGCACAAACATCAGGTTACAAACTAGATGACCCAGGCCCAGGAGAAGACATTTGGAGATGAATTGACATGCCACAGTTAAGGCAACCGCCCTGTTCCAGCATGGTCCTTTGACAAAACTGAAAATACATTCAAAGCATTGAACGCAGCATGGGCCGTTCCATGGGACAAAGCGCCAAGCCTTTTTTGATTGCTATATATTGTAATCTCTTTTTTTATGCAAGAGAGATCTCTTTGATATAGAAGCAAAACTTTGCCAAAATTGAAAGGCGATTACTGAGACTTTGAGCTCAAATTGTTGATCATATTTCTTTATATGAATGGGAAAGCAAGTTACTTTCAGACTTTGTGCTGTTATAGCTTGTGTCATTTAAGAGATTGTTCATATGTCTGTTTCCTGAATGCGTTCTTGTCCATTTTATTGAAATAAGCAGAACTAGTGGAAGTAATCAGGAAGGTGTCCTGAAGCCAACTGTGGAGAGACTTTGTGATGCCACAATTGCCTTTAGTGTGTTTGTCTGTTTTCTGTTCTTGTGTAAAGGACCTTGGGACGACTTTGTGCCCTCATTGTCCTTCGTATTTTACTCTTGGACAGTCGAGGTGGAGACTTTGTGCTACATCCCAGTCTGCTGGTTACTATGCCCTTTGTTACTGGTTACTTGTCACTACCTGAAAGAACTGTTGTTTCCTGCAAGACCACTTCTGAAAGAAGAGAAGTGCCTTCAGTGTTTTCACCAGGATTTTCTCCTTTGTTTGTGAACATCATCTCTAAAAAAATAGAGATGGATGGTGTTGTCCTACCCCTGAGTGTTATTTTATGCATATATATATATATATATATATATATATATATAGCTCCTCATATTTACAAGGAACCTCCCCTTGACGAGAGGAGAGATTTGTCCCCTTTTGATGCAGTAAACCTGCACATCTGACCGACCGATCTCCCTATGTTGTGGTTGAAGAGACCTATTTTGCTCATCAATTAGCTGGTGACAAAATATTCGCCCAATAGATAACAAAAATAAAAATTACAAGTAAACTTAGGATATTACTAATCACTGGGACAATTGTTTCTTACTCTTCTTCTTTCTTCCTGATTGAGGGGGCCATGTCAGTGACACAGTTGGCGATGTCTTTGCCACCTTGGCTCAACACATCCAAGTCAATGACCCATCCTCTGGTACGGCCCACATCCTTTGATATGTGATTTTTCTTGGGCAGTTTGGTGTGGGATGCAAGGAGGTTAAGATTAAGTTGTGGGCCAATGAAATTTGATCTACTGACTAAACCTTTGTGCAGAGCAGTACCTTGCATGATTACATAGCATATTTGGATTGAATGGTATTATCACATCATTGGGGGCAATTACAGAGCATATTTGGATTGAATGGTATGATAACATCTTTAGAGACAAAGCCGTGGAATTCAATATATTTCATTTGAAACTAGAGATTGGATCCCTTGAGGTGATCTCTGTAAAGATCAAGCAAAGAAAGGAAGATCTCACAAACAAAGAGAAAGCTCTTCTGAATAGTTTGAGCCTCACAAAAACTCTTCTCCAGCCAGTGAGATGTGTGATAATCGTTCCTTAATGGGGAAAGCTAGATGGCAACCCCCAGAGAAAGGTTGGGTTAAATTAGACTTTGATGATGCTTCAACAAAGAATAAGTAATACGAGAATGGATAGTCTCCTTGGAAACAAGTCAAGTAAACACCTTGGTGATTTTTCAGATGGTATCCTCTTGGGCCTTGGCCACTAATAATGAAGTTGAGGCCATTGTGTCGGTCACTAGTATGAAGTTGGGTCTAAAGGGAAGTGATAACTTCTTGGAGGTCGAAAGGGACTCTTGTTGATTGTTCGTGCAATGAACTCTAGAGCTGTCTCTTGCTAGCAATTACAGAGTATCATCAAAGAATCTATCCAAGTCCTTAAAAGCTTCAGAGATATATTTTTCCAACATTGCTAGTTTTATTTGGTAAATCCCCCTTTTGTGGGGCAACCTTTAGCTTAGAAGACACGACTGAGGGTATCTTTTGCATCGAAAAAACCCCAAGTTTTCCCCCGACCTTTATCTGTTGGGGTACATTGCACCCACATGTTGGATGTGGCATTCTACCCACAATTTCAACACATTATCATATCTCTCGGGATTTGAAAGTAGGGTTCCACTTTGAAATCCCGTTTGCTTCTACCACTTTGAAAATAGTCCAACAGGCCTGCTGATTTCCTTTCTAATGTAGAGGTAACCTTGGGCATTGGGAACATGGGAATTGTTTTTTATGACCAAGAGGGGCATGTGCACTTAAGCTTTGTTGGAAAATAATCAATCTACAGAAAGTCCCATCACCCCCTATTGCAACATGATTATATTGAATCTTTGGTAGCTTCAAATGATTGTGAAAAGCTTTAAATTTGGTCTAACTCTCACTTTCACTCTCATAACTGTGTATCCTGATCATACATATTGATGTTACTTTCAGGTGAGGCATGAAGCTTGGCTTTGGAATAAGCAGTACAAGCTCCTGAACATTCTTTTCTTGTTCATGAGTATGAATCTGGATTGAACAGTTAACTATTTATCCTCTGATCCTACATACATTTTCATTGTCATTGCAGTTGTTGCCCCGTAAAAAATTGCTCTCTTAATCTTGTCTATGGTTTTATGCTTGTACATTTGTTGGCTCCAAGAGGCAGAGGAAGAGACCAGGGACATGGTGTAGGAAGGCTGCATTTCCCCAGGGAAGCTGCATTTTTTTAGGATCCTGTAGCAAACAAGGAGATTAACCTGGCTTTTAATACTATTTTAAAAAAAGGACTTCATCAAGAATATCCTAGGTGAATAAAATGCTTTTCCCAGGCCAGGGCGAAAACACACTGCAGAATTTCTGAAGCAGCAGTTTGAAATTCCTCCAGACGCCATGGTCCATGTTGAATCTGAACAAATAGATTAATAAGTGCATTGCAAAGAAGAAGCTAACAAGAAGGCTGGAAACTCATGCCCTTTCAAAGTCATGCTGAGTTAGATTGTATAAGTAAAAATGTTAAGGAAATGGAGGGTTCATTGCACAAGAAACTGCACACCAGTTTCACCCTTCAAGCTCATTTGGAGGCCTTAATCACATTTGAGGCTCAATTCTACCTCAAACAGGGAACATTCTAATCCCTGCTATGGGTCTTGCAAATGTTGGCAAAAAGTGGAAACGACCAAGGAGAGCCAGCTATTGAAAAATTGGAGATTGTAACTAGTCCATCTCCCTATTGTTTTGGAGCAAATAGAGGAAGTAGTTGTAGGTTGGGTGCTTTGGGCAGTGAAGTTGAATGCCATATGACTCATTCTTCAAGGTTTATGGTGAAGGTTTGAATTAAGGAACAGGAAGCAGTCATGTTAGCATGAGGAACCCTAACAGTGAGAAAGTTGAAGACAATCAGGGTGTGGATGGACTCTTTTCAATGATTGGGTTAAAATTTCCCTCTATCTCATTATTCTATTAATGGTCAGTTATTAGTCTGTAGGTGGAATGGCCATGGTCAATTTTTAGTTGTCCTCTTTTTATGTGAAATGGGTTCTAGAATTTTTCAAATAGCCATTGCTATCTTCCAAGTCTAGTGGTTTTACACCAAAGGGTGTGTTTGGTTCTATCTTCTACAGGGCTATATACTGGTCTAATTCTACTTAGGCCAGATTTGAGTAATCAGCTTCAGTTTTCTTTGGTGCTAACGAAGTGGTTGTATATTTTGCACAGAGTTTTCTCTAACTGGGTGTAGGCCATACAGACCCCTCATTAATTAATTAAAAAAAGGGCTACCCTGTGAGCCACTGATGAATAAAACTGAATTTTTCAGGTCATGCTCTAGGAAAACTCATCCGTTTTCAAGCTTCTCTTTAAATATTCTTCCCTCTTCTAAATTCAAAGTATGTTATCAAAAAATTGAGCAGATATCAATCATTAATATGAGGCCTATCATTATCACTAATGTTACTAGAATTGTGACTAAAATAAGGGCGAGGGTCCAATCAATAGAAGCCCAGATAAAATTGGGAATTGATTAAATTGACAGAATTCTTGGAATTTCGAAAATATGTCTTCTCTTATATTTTTTAGTGTTTAATCATTTTTTTTAAATCTCTAATGTTTTTTGTTAAAATAACTAATTGTTTTAAACAAAATTTTCAAAATCATGATTTTTATACAACTGACTAAGCCCCAAGTTATTAACTAATCACCGATTCTGCTTGAATTTTGATACTGTGTTTAAACATACCAAAATCTAAAATGATAATTAACACAATAAAAAAAAATTAGAGAGTAAATAAATCGCATCATTGCTGCAATATCCTATGTTGCAGGGAAACTATATTTTTTAAGTGGTTTATCTTTTACGGACTTAAAATGAGTATTATGCATTGTTTTTATATGTATTTATATTTTTTATGGCATATTGTATGAACGTTTCCATAACATTTCCAAACCAAGGGTTTTTTAAAAACTGTGTTTCCACATTTAAGACCTGTTTCCATTTCCTAGCAACATAGGCAATATCTAATGATATATAAGACTAGCCTGAGTTGGGCTCCTAAACAGCTCTATGTCAAGCCTCATATACGTTACAAGTTTACACAATCTACAATACATGTAATCACAGTTTAACCCCCTAACATTAATGCCATGACTAAGGTCGCAATATTATAAGTTAATATTATTTTATGTGATCAATAAGAATTGTAATCTTCCATCTTTTCTGTTAAAGATATGTATTTTCCTCTTTAACTTCATCTAAATTCACAAAGATTGGTTCAATCCATATTTCATTTAAAAATGTTAAAATTATTTAACATTTTGATTGATCTATAGTTGTATGATGGAACGTTCATATTTATAAAAGTTACCTTTTTTGAAAATATACAATTGTATGATGGAACAGATTCACAAAGTTTTTTGAAAATATGCAATTGTATGATGGAACAGATTCACAATTTTTTTTAAAAAAATACAGTTGTATGATGGAACAGATTCACAAAGTTCATTGGCTATTCTCAAGGTTGCTGACAAAAATAGGTTACTGAAAATATATCATATTTTCCTAGACCACACATAAATTCAAAAAAGAATCCCGTATGAATATTTCCATATTGTTCCTATGGTTGTTGCTACTAAAATCTCTAAAAAGGGAATTAATGTATTGCCAGTGATACTTTAATAAATCTTAAAACTTATGTCATTATTCCTTTCACTATTTCTTTTAGCAACTAGTATCATAGACTACATTGTTATTTCAATATGCTAAGCCAACTTATGGTATTCCTTCTAGAATTAAATTCATATATTTCTTTAAAAAAACATGAGATTAACATAACCTACTGAAAACCTCAGTTTCAATTTTTAATTTTAAATTTCAACTTTCAAGTAGTGCTTCTTTCACCTTTTAGCATGAGACTGGACATAGTCCGTATGCAATAATCCATTATTGAATGCAAAAGACTCAGTTGAAGGGTAGGAAATATCATTGACAGCATTACAAACAATGCTATGCAAGGAAATTGCAAGAAAGGATCTGAATAGATCCGTAAATCCAAAGTATAGGATGCCCAATGCCGAATAATAAAAAGGAGAAAGGAATAGGTGGCATATTTCCAACGAGATCAAACTATTTTTGCATGAATTTTATATAAGGCAATGAATAGCCATCTTGAAATTTTAGAATGACTGTATACAGAGATGCTTTCAATTGTAAGATTGGACCACACAACATGTTCAGATTATTCAAAGACATTATTTACAACTGTCATAAGTACCACAACGTTCATTTATTTGTTTCTTCTTTCCCTAGGATATTTTCAGGATGGAACATACCTGTCTGCTTTTCAGACAAACTAACCGGCCATAGTATAAATTACCAAGCAATTGAAACAAATTACTGACATATCTCTTCAAACAAGGAAACAAACAAACCTTTATCAGCTTGAGCAGATTGAGGCGAGCAATTGCATCTTGATGATCAAGCCGTGCCACAAGTAATGGTGTCAGTCCATTCACACCTAATGTTGTATTTATACGAGCAGATTTTCTGCAGTTGAATTGTGTGCTATTAGTAAAAGGGAAGCTTGAACAGAAACTAATAACAAATAAATCGCCACAAATATCAATCTAGATGTAAATGGAGGACAGCATACGTGATTATCTTTAGGAATGGCTCCAGGATATGGATAAAAGATTGTTCACTGCAACACTGAAAGAAAGTAACCAATTTCTGAACAGCTTCTTTTTTAAGCAATGCTTGCTCAACTTTTCGATGATCATTATCATGTGCCAGACAAACTGCAAGAGAGTCCAAGGCAGTCACCGCCCAGCCCTCATCATCCAGTAAGCTCAAATAAACATCCAGCCCATTGTGCACCCGCAGTTGCTCCCTAGTGTAACGAGAAGCATGTGCCATATCACAGAGCAAAGGTAAAGCAGTCTGCTTTAAAGGCGAGTCTGTAACAATGAAGTGCATTAAATGTGGAATGATGCCATTTTCTGCTGCTTGTTCTTGCCTTCTCTTGTTTATCTTACAAAGATTATATAATGCATTGAGTGCCTTCAGATAACCCAGTAAGACTGGAATTAGTAATGGGTTTTTTATAAAATTAATTTATTTACAAATCTAAACAAATTTTGATTGAATCCAGAATTTAAAAAACACGTGATCAGAAGATAGCAAACATTTTAGGAAGTCAAAAAAATGGCCAAGACAAAAATTGACTCGAGTTTAGAGTCAGGCATGTAGTGCTTCTGGATGCAAGGATGACTGAATATGTTCAAACGTGCACTCCAAAAAGTACAATAAATTGACTCGAGCTGATGAATTAGTGTTTGCTCACTACAGACTTTGACTTTGCCACAAATAATCAGAAGAAACAAATGTTGATCATAGTCAGTTGAAAATATACATGTTCAGGTCAACCTTGCCCATATTCAGCTGATATCTAAGTACATTTTCAGAAAGGTGCAATCAGTAAGAGTCAAAAAAACACAAGAAACTAAACTAATACTAAGCACATAGCAGGCTGTCCTATAAGAGCTGTCCTATAAGAGTGGTAAGTTTGTGGATTTTTCTCTCGCATCTTATACTTCTAGGATTATATCAATTCTCCTTATAGACAGTACAATATAATATTCCTCGTCTGGCTGTGTTGAACTTTTGCTATACTGAACAGGCCTAAGCAAAATTAGAAAACACAATATTAACATCATTAGATAGAGCAAGACTGATACAGGGCCCAGGAGAAGACCTGGTGGATAGACACACTTAATGTATTAAATGTCCTATGGTAGAAGCGTATATGAAATAATAAAAGGCCAAAAGATTTGATCAAAGTACTATGAGATGAGGAGAAACAGAGAACAATAGTCACCGTACTAGAACTGTAAGTTGCAAGATTATGTTATGCGATAGTTCTGTACAATGATCCAAGAGATTGGATGTGTTACAAGATGTCTAACTATTACCTACATTGCCGATATGGATACGGGTATGAGAATTGGATATGTGGATATGGGGATTTTTTGGGGGGGGTTTGGATACGTTTTTGGATACGGCCGTACAAAAAAATATATAAAAAATATAAAAACATAGCCATATATGCAAAATTAACCACATGATAAGCATAGAGGAAACAAAATTAGTTAAATAACAACAAAACATACTCATAATTCAATGCCAAATATCATAATATCCAATGGTCGATCTTAGATTAGTTTTATAATAGGTATATAGTGCAAATGTTACAATGTAGGGACAAAAATGAAAACAAATCAGGATATTCATGATTCATGAATCACTATCATACATTTATTATTAAAAAATGAGTAAGATAATCATAAATTTTAATCGACTTTAAAAAAATTCATAGTTTTTTATTTTTTATTTTTAATAATGCTTGTTATTAAAGTTATTACGTCAAATACTAAAAAAAGTAATAGATTCCATTTATAATATTTGTTTACAATTGTGATTGCAGAGCAACCGCGTTAAAGTCTTTGGGCAATGCATCGAACGGGCTCTACTTTCATTAGGGTTTGTTGCGGCCCATGCTATAAACAAAGTCTATGATTCAATTGCGAAGGAGAGGAGGGCCATTAGGAGCAAGACAGAATGGAGTTGAGCGCCATTGGACTCTTGCGGTCAAAAAGTAATGGCTAATGCAAAGCATGGGTGTATTACGGGAGAAGTGAAGTGTGCTCTGTGTACGAGCTTAAGAAGAAATCAAAACCCTAATCATCCTACAAAGTGTCAATTCTAACTACATTTTTTACTTTTTCTGTAGCAAAATTGAAAAAAAAAATTAAAAAATGTGTTTTTGGGCAGGATACATGGGGCAACGTGCAGGGTATGTCCTTGCCCCTACGGGTCTGCCCAGATATGTCCATGGACATATACGGATGTACCCACAGGGGCATGGACGTACCCTGCACGTTGCCCCCTGTATCCCCCCTCATATCATATCCAAACTCGTACCGTATCGTACCTAGGGGGATCTAGTGCAATATCCAGTAACATTACTATAGTTCCTATTTTATCTTTGTTTATTCTAAGAATGCAAGAATACTCTAATTTACAAGTGTAGAGGATGAAGGGACAATTGAACCATTACGGGAATGGTAGCCGCTCATTTAATAATTGTTCTTTCCTTTTGTCATTTTCCGTAAATGTTGTTGCATAGCTACATAAATTTAAAACACTACTAACACTATCAGAGTTGAGCAACATCAACAAAGAGGAGTTAGGGTTTTGCAGTATGACGACATGTGTTTGGGATATTTCTGAAGAATCTGGTCAAGACGACACATGGCTTAGAGTACTGCCATTATACCACGAGTCTCTCAAAGGCCCAAATCTTCTTGGATCAAAGACAGGCTCCCCAAAGCCACTGTTAGAGCTAGTTGTACGTTCCTTTCCATCCCCTCAGACCATAGTAGCAGAACATGCGATTTAAATGCGATTAATCACGATTAATTCTAATGCTTAGCCTAAAACACTTTTTTCAACCTGGTTTTATGGTGTTTTTTTCAACAAATCAATCCGCAAAGCCTTGTATGATGGAGCAATTTGAAATGTTGTCTACAATTTAAAAAAACTTAAATACACCCAAAACTTAAAAAAAATTAAACATATTTAATATTTTTAGTTGTGAAATATGGTGGAAATATTTCGCATTATAACTCCTTAATAATCTACTCTTGGATTAGTACCTCGTGGGCTAGATGTAGGTAGGGGAAAAATTTGTGCCTTCTTTAGCTCTTGCACTACACATGGAGTGCAAACCACGCTAGAGAGTATAGGTTGGAAAAATATTGTTCACGAATAGGCAAAGAAGGCAATCTCCAAATTTTGGTACAACTCTAGCGTATGGCGAATGCAATTATAGTTGCAAGTTTTGGGTTCACTGCCCCATCATACGTGCTTTGCATACTGATTTGTTAAAGGATGTTGTACATGATCTGAGCAATGTTCTTGCAAAGCATTATAAGGAATGGAAAAAATCAGAATGCATTATAATGTCAGATGGATGGACAAATGAAGCCGCACACTCATCAACTTCTTTGTGTCATGTGACATTGGCACAGTTTTCATTAAAAGTGTTAATGAATCTGAGATGATAAAATCGGGCAAGACACTCTTTCATCTATTTGATGAGGTTGTGATTGAGGTGGGGCCACAAAATGTGGTTCAATTTATTACAAATAAAGTTGTTTGCGTGGTTGTTGGGAGGCTTCTTAGGGTCAAATATGGAACTATATTTTGGACTCTATATGTGGCACATTGTCTTAATTTGACCTTGGATGACACAAGCAAAATTCCATAGGTGAAAGAAGTTTGGCAAAAAAGCCCACACGAGTGCTTAATATAATGCACACATTCATAGATGGCAGGGAACTTCTTCAGCAAGGGGTGACAAGGTTTACAACCCACTTCTTTATGTTGCAAACTCTTTTTCAACAACAAATGAATTTAATATGAATGTTCATTTCAATTGAGTAGATGGAATCTTCATTTGTGAAACATATGGTGCCTTACTATGTTTTATCACTATCTTTTTGGTAAGAGGTAGATAAAATTCTATCATTCTCTGAGCCTCTAGTTGAAATTTTGAAACTCACCGATGGGGATAAACCCCCATGGGTTATCTATATTAGGCAATTGATAGGGCCAAAGGCACTATTAGGAGCAGACTGGAGAATAATAAGGCCAAGTACATGTCATTATGGGAGATAGTTGTTAAAAGATGAGATCGATAGATACATTCTCCCCTCCATGTAGATGGATATTTATTGAATCCAATGTTGTTCTTCAACGGCTAATTTCAAGATGATGCAATTGTCACAGAGGACCTATTTAAATGCATAAAGAGAATGTTTCATAATGATGTTTTGAGACAGCCATAGAAGAGTTTTTGATGTACAAGTAGGCAAGGTGTTTCTTCTCTAGTAAAGTAGCCATCACAAGGAGGAAGACCTTCAAGCTAGGTAGACAATTTTTCTACATGTGTATGGTGAAAATGTTAAATTTTTATTGAATTGTGCATGATACAGTGTTGACAAAAGCTATTTTTATAGCACAATGGTGAGATTCCTTTGGCAAAGAAACCAAATACCTTCGATGGATGGCAATGCACACTTTGAACCAGCCATGCAATTCACCCACTTGCAAGCGTAATCGGAGTGTGTTCGAGCATATATATTTCAAAAAGCGCAATTGACACACTTATGAACAGATGAATGATTTAGTGTTTGTCTACCACAATCTTTACTTGAAGATAAAGAAAGTTCAAGGTTAAGAAATATTGCACTTCTAATTCTCAATTCATATGAAAAGTTGATTTATATTCTTCTAAAGTATTATTCTACAAGTCACTAACATATACATTTTATTTGATAATGTTAGGTACCATTGAGGAAGATCAGCGAATTGAACTTGATAAAATCAATCCAAAATCCGAATGGCTCAAAAATAATGTTGACTCTATTTATGATGAAGTTGACTTTGACTTATTGGAGAAGGTTGAGTATGACAATGAGGTTGTCTCTCAAATTAGGAGAGGCTCTAACCCTAGAGCTTCAACATCTACGCCTACTGATCCTTAGTCTACCTCGTTGCCATTGGCTCCCTCCCATTTTTTGTTCCTTTGTAAACGACAATAGTATGCATTTTGAAATGCAAATGTAATGCAAATTAGATAGTCTAGAAATTAATGAAAGAAAACAGTTCGCTGATTTTGATGGCATACAATCTCATTTAACTTCTTCTCATAATCTATATCTATTCTCTATGCAATTGAAATGTCTAATATGTATCTCTATGCCTTTAAATTTAAGAAAAAAACACTTTTTTTTCCCTTTTCCACATTTTTTCGACGGTTTTATGTTTTTTCAACTTTTTTACGATTTTTTCCTGATTAATCACGATTTTTTGAAAAACGCTTACACTTTTGAAAAAACTTTTTTTTTCCCCAAACGATTTTTGCTACTGTGCTTCAGGCCATTCAGAGGTTTGTGAGCAAGGCTGAGAGTGATGTAAAGGATTAACTCTTTTGCTTCCCTGAGGCTCAGCCAATCCTGTATTACCCTATTCAAATGCCTGCCGTTTTGGTGGAGGCAAACAAAAGCCCCTCTCCTGGATGATCTGTGTACCTTTGCTTGGAAGGGTCCTTGTACGTAATGTCTTCAATAACTGCAATTCTATGCTACTAGTATTGGTTAAAAGCCACAAAAAGTACATTACTGGCCACTAGATGAAGGATACAATCATAAAAATATGGATAGGGCCATTGAGCCCATTTTCCTTTCCTTCGTGAGGCCTTGTATGATGCCATCCAAGATTTTGACAGCATTAACTTTAAGGATAGAGAATGAGCCAAACTCAGTGTCTAGTTGGGGCGGAGATTGATGACTGCTACCAGAGGAGAAAAGCTGGGTATTACACTGTTGTTGCTCGGTAGGGAAGTCAATAACCAATTGTGTGGGAGCGCCTACCCATTCATAGCTCATCCCCCCATGACCCAAATTTTCCCTGGAAAATTGGGTGGTTGAGGAATTACTGGAGGTGTAAGTAACGCTGAGGGATTAGGTAACTGTGAGGCATAGGAGGGGGATTAAAGTTATCTAGGGCCATTTTACATAACTCTACCAAAGAATTGATTTTGTGCCGTACCTCTCTGAGGAGAGCCCACACTGTTTATAGGAGAGGTAATATGTACCTGTGAAGGCCCTGAATTCTGCCCTTGTCCAGCAGGTTGCTGGGGCTTCTGAAATAGATCAGGACCCATAAAGACACATTCATCACCACTACGGATAGTACATTGACTCCGGTTAACCCCAGCATCATGCATTATTAGCCTTCCCTGAGGAGAACTAACCTAAGTCTGCAGTTTGTCTTCTTCTTTGGGATTCCTCTTATAGACCTTAAGAACCTTTTTTTCTGGAGTACAATGACATTTGCAGAAAGCTTGGTTGCTATTTATACATTTTTCCACTAGCAGTGGGCTTCTCCTTACTGCCATGGCGGTCATTTCAATGTCCAATGCACGTAATTTAGGATCTGCAATAAAGATCGACTGATAAGACCACAGAATCTGCAAAGGGAGATTAACTGGCCACCATTGGCTAGAGGTTTCATCAATTGTTTCTTGGAAATTACTCTGATTTGAAGGCAAGTGAGTCAGTTGGAAGAGGTTAATCCAACATCAGATTGGATCACAAAGTATACGGAGACAAATTTATAAAAGACTTTAGCTGTTAGATGCAGCGAAGGAAGGGGAGAGTCTGTCAGATATCTAGATGCCCCTATTATCAGGATGTATTTGAGACTGGGGGCTGCATCGAGCAGTGTCGAGCAGAGTGGATCTTCTCCTACATACTGATGTTTTTCCCATGTTTTTGATGCCATGGATTTTGGATTCAGACAATAATAAATGGAACTAATAATACACAAACTACTTTCTAATTTATGTTCAATTGAATAATTGAACTACACTTTTCTATTTAGTGTATGTGTTGACGTGAATTTGTTTAAATTTTCATGTCTTTGATTTGCATATCTTTGAAGTTAAATTCTTGTAGAGTTGAAAAAAAAACTTTTTTTTTTTAGAAAAACTAATTTAACACGTCATCTCTCACAGATCTGAGTACCATGAATCAATAGGAATGTATCAACTAAAGATCTATGTTAGTGGACCCTTAAAATGATCACTGAAGTAACATAAATCTGATCTGGAAACTTAGAAAGTACACAAACATTGTAGAAATAATATTATTAAAACAATGCACTGGCACCCGCCACCCAACAAAATACCCGGGAATACGATGTAAACTCGAACTAAAACTGTATTGTACAGTCCAGAAGTTACAAAACCAGAGATCTCCTAGAGAAACCATCTTCACAACATGGCATTACTTCAACATTTGTCGCTATCTTCACTGACTGAACACTGAAATTTTCATTAGCAGGCACTTACATGTGTACTATCGATCTAAGATTCTCTCTCCTAGAATGACTGTGGCATGATTATGAAATACATGTTCGAGAAATCACTCCCAATCACATTCTGTTAGAAACTGTGATTTTTCAGTCGCTTGAAAATGATTCAATGGATTTTTGGCTTTAAGCTTATGTCCTTGCTATAAGATGTTTAGTCTATTAAAGATGCTTTTTGTTTCATACTAAGATTGTGTTTGTGAAGGAATCTACAAATTCTGAAGTGATACATTCCCTAAACAGATACACAATGTTTTTTTTATTTTTGACAGTGCCCCATTAGCACATACTGCATGGTTTCGTCCTAAGTCACAAGGTTCGAGTTCGGGTTCGAGTTCGACGAGGATAAAATTCGGTTCAAGTTTGGCAATGGATAAAGTTCGAAAAAAGTTCGCCATTAAGTTCGAATTCAATATATATATATATATATATATATATATATATATATATATAATTGAAAAATAAAATAAAAACTAATTAATTTTTTTTTAAGATTATAAAAAGAAAAAGAAATAAAAATAATAATAATAAAAATAAATTATATTTTTTTTAAGATTTTAAAATAAAAAATACTTAATTTTTTTATAAATTATATATAAATAAAAATCAATAAAAAAATTGTAAATAAATTTAAAAAATAAAAAGTAAAATAATAAAAAAATAATGTAATATATAAAAATAAAAATAAATGCAAAACAAATAAAAAATAAATGAAACTAAAAAATTATATAAAATGGAAAAACGAATTGCAAAAAAAAACCTAAAATAAAACTAAGTTTAATGTTTTTTAAAAACAAATTCATAAACAAAAAACCTACCTCGTCTCCTTCATGCTGGGTCGCCACTCCGTAGGTTTCTCTTCATCGCCGCTCAACAAGGCTTCCTTAGTCCTCCACACAGGGTCACGTATGAATCTATGATAATGTCCTCCATGCAGCACTCCACAGCAGGGACACGAAACAACTCTCCATGACAAATCCTCCATAGAGGCTCCACGCAACACAATGGAAAATGCAAATCTCATCTCCTCCACAACACGCAGAGCAAAAAACACAAACCTCGGCCCCCCTGCTCAGTGTTTTTCCTACTCAAACTATTTTAATCTAAAAGTTCGGCGAATCTAACGAATTTAATCGAATTTTTTGGTAAGGGCATAATATTCACCGAACTCTGAACTTTTACCTAAAAGTTCGACGAACCTTGTGACTTAGGTTTCGTCATATCATGTCCTATTATGTGAACTTTGAAAAATGGAAAAAAAAATTAGTCCATTGAGCATATTCAGTTGATTAGTAAGGCATTAATATCTACCTCAGTGATAACTTGTTAAGAGCTTAAATGGACTGAGTTTTAACAACTTGGAACTAATATCTACCTTGGTGATAACTTGTTATGAGCTTAAATGGGCTTGAGTTTTAACAACTTGGAATTAATATTTACCTCAATGATAACTTGTTAAAAGCTTAAATTGGCTCGAGTTTTGACAAGTTGGCAGTAGTTACTGTCGTCGCTTAGCAATTTATATAAACTCCGAGTTGGTAAATGACAGTCATATATTGTCAACACCTTGAAACATAGGGGACGTTGTTATCTCCACCCCATGGAATATATTGTGACTCTTGTATCATGAAGGATGATCTGGATCCTAGGAGATATCTGGTAGACAACTATCTAAATTGTTGGAAATCGGATGTGTTATATGCGGAAGCAAATATTAAACAAGAACTCAGAAAAGAGAAAAATCATTTCGAAATAAAGCACAGGCAAGATACATAACCGTAACAAAAATTCTACTAGCCTGACTATTCTGTACACAGCGTTCTTTCGAAAGAGATGAATGGCTATCTATTGTCCTCTAACTTGCTGATTTCTATCAACCTACATCTGTACATATGAATATACAATGCCATAGAAGGAAAAGAACCATTATGGCGTATAAAAAGGTTGCTCTTCCACGGGTAACTCTTCGCCTCCCTTGGATTATGTTTGAGCTTTATCCAGATGCAAAAGCCAAAGGTGGGCCACAGGCACAATTCCTTGCATCCCACGGGGGCACTGCCCCTCAAACCCACGAGGGGAATCCTTCGAGTCATACACAGAGCTCTGGACCCCAAGGGACAGAAGCAGATATTAGTACCGCCGCTGTCCTACATCACTGGAATTGTTGGTGTAGTATATGGTGGAGAAATAAGTAGGCCTCAACTAGGTAGAATATTGGTCTTGGTGGTACCGCAGACCATAAAGCTTGGTTTGGAATCGCTGTAGACCAAAGGAATTGTGTTCGGCAGTACCACCAGTCATAGAATCTGACCCACAACTTGGATCAAAGAAATTTCTGAATAATTCAGTGAATTCATACTGAAGCAAGTTCAGGAGAAGAACAATGACCTGTTAGGTGGTCCTATCTTGAGACAACAGTATGTGGGAACATGATTTGTACTGTACTTTGTTTGTGGATTACCCACTCCTTAGTGAACCTTTTTGAACTTCCGAGCTATTAGGTTGTCATGTGGCACGTTGAGATTATTAAGGGTAGATGTGTAATTACCTTACCTTGATAATTGTGATGTGCTTTCAGATGGTTGTCAATATGTTTTCTGCGATACAAGCATCATGGAAGGACACATTTCCATCATGGTATTTTATGATCTTACAAACAACAACACTTCTTGACATCATGCTCTGATTGGTACACTTGGAATATTGAGGAGAAATTGAGGTAGGGATAGAACACCTTGTGTTGTGGATTAAATTGGGTCTTTGAAATGTTTTGTGACGTGGTTGATGTATAGGGATCAGGAAAAAAAATCCATCCATCAAACAGCAAGATCAAAACCCAATTTCAGTCAACAGCAGAGCTTCAATGGGAGTATTAAAGGCTTGGTGATAAAAACCGCCATTTCATGTAAGCAGTAGTTACATAACCACCAGTTTCTACAAAGCGGTGGTTATGAAACTGCCACAGCTGTTGCATAATCTCCACAGCAGTTTCAAAACTGTCAGTCTGCATTAACCGACGGTTTTGCCCACAGTAGCCGTACAAGTACAATAACCGTAGAGGACGGTGACTCATAAGTTCTTGAAATGTTTTGGGATCCTTTAGTGCATGAAAGGACATTTCTGAGCATGATAAGAAGAGGCACGGATACAAGGCATTGGTGATCAGAGTTGGTGTTCAGCTGATTGTAGAAAAGATTGGAAAAGGAACAAAGGGAAGCTCAGTGAGAAAGATAGCAAGCTGTTGCAGTAATTGTTCTAAAGAACTCTTCGCAATCTGTCTTTGGCCATAGGAAGATAGGAACCTGGGCAATTGCCACTTTCAACTCGTTTTTCTCCATCATTGGGGTTTTCCAGACTGTGTCTCCACGGTTTCATGTGTTTTGTTCATGTTTCGTACATTTATGTTTTAGTTCTGAACTTCTGGGTTTACATTTCCAACAGTACATCACATCAATTCTTAGTTTATTTGACTAATTAGCCACCATTTTGAATTAAATTCAAAGTAGAACAGCAAGCCATGATTCTGTAAATTCTAAAAAGAAATGTTCTTAGAAGTTAATAGATCAGAGGTAGAGATGCAATAGGTCCGAGTTCCTCTTGTGTTGTACTTGCTGCCCATAGGCTCAAATCCAATCTGAATATTAAATAACCTCCTTTAGTGCAAATAGTTGTTTGATTCTTGGATTCTACCAACACGCAGACTACAATTACTCCCTTTCATGAAGATTCTTTCTACAGTCACTCTGTCATAAGGGTGTGAGGATTCTACTAGCACGAAGACTACTATTAGTCCTTTTCATTGCTTCATTGGGTGCAACGTGTTAGGGTCCTTGAACCTTAAAACCAGAAAAAAAAAAAATTATTCTCAGAATTTAAATTAACATGGGTTGCACTAAAAGTCACTACAACATACTCATAATCTACAATCTACTCCTGAATATGACCCATCGGCCATAGCTTGATTCTATTTAGGAGGGCTTGCATCCAAGATTATACAAATTGTATCATAGCTTGTAATAGTTCGATGCATGGGAAGATCTAAGACTATTTCCTATGCCTTTTTTGCAATGAGATTCCAAAACTTTTTGATAAATTCAAGACCAAGGCCCAAACATTAGATATTGACCATTTATTTTGTAAGGTTGAACTTGAAACCAATTTACAAATGCATAAGCAAATGATATCAATTCGTGGACCAAGGGATTCCTGGTAAAATAGCTTTTTTGTCCTATTCATTTGCATATAGTATGGCAAAATATCCTTTTAAGGTTTATTTAACTCATGCTTGTCCAGTTTCTTAAGTTCATGATTATATTTTCTTTCTTCAAGACTCTAGTTTCTTGCTGATTTCGTTTCGAGTTGGGCAAGATACCATATTTTCTTGTTTGTTACTTAAAGCAAGTTACCTTCTTGTGTCTCCCTAGACTACAGTGATGCTGGTATTTCCAGACTGGTTTATTTCTTCAGTCTATCAACATCTCCATGGTCCAGCTCACTCCTTTCATATACTCATTGAATGCCTTCCTCCCCTTCCTCCTGCACCAGGTGTAATTATAGTGATATTAGAAGACATATATTGCCAATTTATTCAAGTCACTTGGGCCTCTGCCTCATCAAACCCTCAACCCTAATATGGATTTGTATGCTGAGCATTTGTTATTATCCACATTTATAATAATTGAAATATTCAGACTATAATGTAGATCAACACAACACAATAGATATTGGTGGGCCAAGATGCCCAAATATTCAATATATGCAAAAACAGAATAATATCCTTATGGTAGGACAACACCATATAATACACCTTTTGGAAGGAATAACTCCATGATTCCACTTCGAGGGGGACACCTCCAATACTCTTTTACAATAGAAGACTCAACACTTGATTGATATCCTTCAAAATGATATTCATCTCCTTTATATAGACCTCTATATAACTAGCAATGGATGGGTAACTTCCTAATCCCAATGTAGGCCAACCATTACCCAATGTACTAATTCCACAAGTTACTCATTTATCCTAATATATTGGACCCATATAACTAAGGGGGATGTATGCCACATGTCAACATCTCCATCAATTCATATACATTAATATATCATACCCTAGGTACATAGCATTCCTTCCCTTCTTGACATGTTTCATCCCCAAAACATAAGAAACCAAATAGTGAGTGTGTTTCAAATCATTGCACACTTGTCTTCATGCTCGATCATCCAACCACTCAATGTGATCTTGGTAGGTGACAGCCATCGAACCTTGTTTCCAAATTCCATTGTGCTACTTTGATTCCATTCATGATCATATTTGTACCTCCTTGGTGTCCATTCATAATGATTCCTCCTCTGATTCCATGTTCTATAATCCATTGCGCTACTCTAATTCTATGCATAACCATAGTAGTTATTTATTGGCTTCCATGAATATTCATTCCGATTTCCCTATTGATTCCATGTTCCATATTCTTTTGCACTATTATGATTCCAAACATGACCATAATAGTTCTTCTTTGGCTTCCATGCATAACCAAAGTGATTGCTCCACTAATTCTGTGTAGTCATAGTGATTGTTAGTATGATTTCTTGTATGGTCAAAGCGATTGTTGCTATGATACTCCCTGACATGCCTCCATAATTGTTGCCTCTCATAATGATGTGGGTGTCTATATGCCTCAACCTTTACTGATATTGTGACCTTATCAACCTCCTGTTCTACCTCTTTCACACTTTCATTTGGTAGTGTTTTTGTCTCTTGAGTAGATGAAGTGTTCTTCTCTGCTTGTATTATTTCTTCATCTATTTCGTTTGAATCTTCTTTATGCTCTTCATCACCATCTTCAACTTCATCTTCATGCTCTACCTTGACTTTATTTTGTGCCTTTCCCATTGTGATGTCCTGTAAAGTAACCTTCCTTTTTTTGTACCAAAATTTCATGAAATGTGTCTGCACATTAATATTTATTGTTCCCCGAGTCTATGACCATGGATATCCAAGAACCATACCCACACCATCCATATCCAAAGCATAAAAATCTGAATGTAGAGTCAATATTTCAGTTTCAAGGATGCATCAATATCCCCCTCCATAAAAAAAATTTGAAGGTTTGGAGCCACAATTCTTTGGCATCAATATCCCCCTCCAAAAAAAACCCTGATTGCATGATCTACAAAAACTAGGGTTAATTTAAAAAACATTAAAATCTCGGTAATTTGTGCAAAACTGATCAAAACAGTCCAAAAATTTGACTGTAATTCTCTGTATGATAGTGCTACTTTGGTGAAAATTTGGTTGAAATTTAAATTTCCCCTATAGAGCAAATCTATGAAAAATCATAAAATCACAATAACTCACAAAACTAATCAAAAATTTCCCAAATTTTGACTATAGCTTTGTTGTATTATGATATCATGTTAGCAAAAATTTCACAAAAAAAATCCAAAAAATTTGGCAGATATGACAAATTTAATACAAATCCTAAAATAGCAATATCTCCCTTAAAACTGATCATCAAACCTCAATTTTTTTTCTGACTTACTTGGAATATTACCCAACCCAATAAAACATTTGTAGAAATAATTGCAACAGATTGCAAGATATAATTGATTCTCCAAAATTAGGGTTTCACCTACAATATTTACTCAAATCAATTCTTTGATACCACTTGTTATGATCCACACTTATAATAATTGAAATATTCAAAATATAAAGTAGATCAACACAACACACTAGATATTGGTGGGCCCACAATAGATATTGGCGGGCCAAAATGCCCAAATATTCAATATATGTAAAAATAAAATAATACCCTTATGGTAGGGCAACACCATACAATACTCCTTTAGGAAGGAATAACTCCACAATGCCACTTCGAGGGGGACCCCTCCAATACCCTCTCACAATAGAAGACTCAACACTTACTTGATTGATATCCTTTATAATGATATTCATCTTCTTTATATAGAACTTTATATAACTAACAATGAATGGATAAACTCATAATCCCAATGTAGGACGACCATTACCCAATGTACTAATTCCACAAGTTAATCATTTATCCTAATATATTGGACCCATATAACTAAGGGGGATGTGTGCAACATGTTGACATCTCCATCAAGCCATATATTAGGTACATAGCAGTATTTCTTGCAGATTGTAAATGACACCATTTGTTCACCCTGATTATCTTCAACATCTTTTGCTTACATGGCTAAGGAACTCCTTTGGCTAGTTCAGGGTATGTTCAGACCAATAACAAGAGACAACCCACCATATGTTGTGAGGCAATAAAAAATTTCTTCTTTGCACTCTTCAAGTGGTGGAGACAAAGGAGAAATTTATATTTAGGTGCCTTGTCTGTTATGACATCATAGAGAGAAATTGTTTTTGGTACATACACTCAAGATGGGCTCTTTCTACTTTTCCCACTATCTATATAAGAGGTATTTGGCTATTTAGTTTCCATAAGCGGTCACCATTAGACATAAAGGTCTTCAATGAACTTCTAGGTCCTCTAGATTGATTACATCCTTCCTCCAGCCTATTTTGGCCACTGGTGGTGTCAAGAACCCGATTGCTTTGGTAGTCACTAGCATAGATGGTGATAAATCCATGAAATGACATCCCCCTCCACAAAGAGCCACCAAAGGCACCTCAAACCCTTTATAGTTTTCTTACTGTACACCATTCACAATCCAAATTATAAGGGCACACACGCATTACCAATTTTATTTGTCGATATTAGTTGGTCGCAGATGTTAGGAGAGATATTGAGAGTATAATGCTTCCTACCAAGATTGGTAAGCCAAACCCTCTTAGCTCTAGTCATTCTTCTGAGGATGTTAGACTTTGCATTGACCCTTTCGTGGTGATCAACTAGGATGTTGATCCCTATTTTGATCTCATTTTGATACAAATTACAGCCTTTTCCCCTTTCGACTCTCCTCTCTTGACTCTATCAGCAGCTCTATTATTTGCATGGGAGATTAGATTCACAAATTGATTTATATTTAATTGCTTTAGATATATTGGTTTGTGAAGGGTTTACCATTTTAGGTTACCCCTCTTATTAGATCCCTTTGTTTCTTAAATCTAGATCTAGATTAATTTTAGATGTTTTAGTTTTAGTTTTTGGAGCTCTTTTAGCAATTTTGATGTGTTATTGAAACTTCTATTGGCATTTTTTATGTTATTGTAACTTTTAGCCCGAATCCTATTGAAACAGCTAGTCTAGAACTACGTTACCAATATGGATATGGATACAGATATGGGTATGAGAATTGGATACGGGGATACGGAGATTTTTTTTGAGGGCGTTTGGATACGTTTGGATACGGTCATACAAAAATATATATATAAAAAATTAAAAATATAAAAATATAGCCAGATAAGCAAAATTAACCACATAATATGCATAAAGGAAACAAAACAAGTTAAATAAAAACTTCAATATGACGTCCATAGCTGTATTTTGAAGTCCAAGAGTGAACAAGAGAGAACAAATGTGCAATGTGTTAGGAGAAGTGAATATCCAGACCTCCAACAATTGTAATGGTGTGACGTCTTGTAATCCCATTGGCAATATCATTTGCGGTATGACTAGCCATCCAACATGAGGGGGGGTTGCAGGGGGGCTGTTTAAGAGCCACCTGCTCAGGGATTTGGAGGTATAGGTCCTGAAAATAAATTCACGCAGCTATTGATAAAATAAGTGTGAATGCTGCTTTTAGGGTTGGGAATCCACTTTAGTTTGTTTTTAATTGTATTTTGAAGTCCATGTTTGACTTTTCATTCGACAAAATTGAAAAAAAAGGTTTTTAACGTCCGGGAGCGTGGGGATATGCCCAAGAAGCATCCCTGGGCTGGATACACCTGGATACATCACCCAGATGTATCCCCAGCCCAAGGACGCTCCCTGGGCATATCCCCTATGCTCCCGTACCCTGGGGCGTATCCCCCGCACTCCCAGGGTCGGGGGGCGTATCCAGTAACATAGATCTAGAAGGATAAGAACTATGTATTGCAGCTTCCCCGTTATGATTATTAACACCAGTCAAGATAAAATTAACAGTAGGCATATAATATTAATGCTTACCTCATTATATGTATTATAAACTACATATCCATCATGCAGCTTGAGATTAAGGATAATATGTAAAACTGGTCAGGCTATAAATGATTATTAACATTCTTCAAGATATAATAAAAGTATACTATGAAGTTACTGCTCCAATGAATTTAATCTTTAAGAAACTTACTTCACTATGTATTTGAGAAACCAGATGTCCATCATGATGCTCGAGGTGAGGGATAAGATGCTTCATGGCATCTGCCCGCTGCAGATACTCTAGACAATTCGGATCAGTTGATAGCTGATTGATGCATTTTAAAATCTGCAAAAACTCAATGATTAAATTATAAAATATGGCAGAATTCCCTTGGCTACAGTTGAAAACTGTAACTATTAATTTTGAAATTGGTCAAAAGAAGTACCTTTAAAAGAAAAAGTGGCTCAAGCTTATTAAGCATCTGGAAGAGGCGGATTAGCAAACTCAGGCTGCACATATATGACTTGACTGTTGTGTCTGCTCGAGAAAACTCCAGCAGAAGATCTGCTACTTTCTCCAAGTATTCTCTTGCAACTTCAGCGTCAAGAATGGGTGCCATCTGAGAAAGTATGCCTGATGATGTTGCACTCCCAGGCCTTGCGTTCAGAACTCCAGAACCAGAGAGAACACCCGATGCTGTCTGTGAGGCAAGACCAGATGTGGAAGCAACTCTCTCCCCAGCAGCTGCTCCACTTCCATTTACTGGTGGTCCATTCTTTTTATTTGATTTTGGCGACAGCTTTGAACTCAATTCAGCAGCTCCATTCTCTCTACCATTCTCTGAAATATCTGAGACAGTGTCAACCTTCTCACCACAAAACCCCATGAAACCACTTCTACAAAATGCAGGCTTAAGTTGAGTATTGATTCCACCAATGAAAAATAGATTTTACTGAAGATCATTGATAAACAAAATGAAAATAAGCATGCATGCATAAAAGAATGAAAGCAATTTCTATATTCAACATCTCATACAAGTACAAGAAGATGAAAATATAACAGATCCTTCAATCTCCCTAATTCAATTTCCTATCAGCCTTCTTTCCGAATACCATATTCAATAGATACAGCATCGATGGCATACCATGAATGCCATACCGTTAGTTTACAATCTGATTGACTCTTTGTAACATTGAATAACTTGAATAAGTGGAACATGAGTTACAGCATTAATAGCAGACAATCTACAAACTGATATATTTATTGGCAGGTCTTGCGGGTGCTGCAAGAACATGGTTCATATCAAAATATGGGAAGCCACAGGGGATGCAGGCATACATGCTGATTAAATAAGAGCGGCCAATAAACTGAAAGGCCATCTTAGCTTACTGGTACGGATCATTAAGGACAATGCTCTGAGGCCAATTGAAACTTCTGTAAACCACAGGGCAGAAAACCTAGCTCTAAAAAAATTAAATCTGAATTGAAGAACAGAAACATGAATCCTGAATGCTCGCTAAAAGAAAGTCCATTTCTTGATTTGTTTAAGATTGCACAAGAATGCATAATTTTTATGCAAGATTTAATAGCTTCAAAATATGAGTTCCACAAAATACATAGAAGAGAAAGAACCATAGACCTATGCACAAAGGACCATTTTCAAAAAACATGCCCCACTCTAACACCTAAGAACCTATTTATAGCTAATGTCCCATTCTAACTCCTTTGTCATTTACATTTGGAATAATTTAGATTTCCACAAAAGACTCAGCTAACTACAAAAAAGCACAGCGGATAGACATAATCAGGACATATATGACCATTAAAATTTCGAATGGACTAGTATACCAGATTGGTATATAGAAGAAGTATGTAGGGAATTATGTATTCAGATTCATATAAATATATAAAATAGAATACAGAAAGCCGTGAAAATATAAATAGATGATTAGATATATAGAGAGCTAAGGGACACATACCATAAGCCACGTCCCTTAAAAGTGATAGGGTGCATCTCTTCATAGCGAACCTTGAAAATTAATGACGTTTAGGTAAATATTATGCCCTCTTGTGTTGGAAAGGCTTTGACGTTGAAGCACACGTAGAATACAAGATCTAATAATATTCTGCTAAATTTCCACACTAGCAATGCATTGAATCCCAATTAATCCATCCCAAATCAATCTTGATTCTCACTGAGTTCTTTTGTAATTGAATACTTGAAATTTGTCGACTTGAATATGATGGACTCAAATTCCATGTATACCTTCAGTAATTGGGATTAAAAACCTAATAACTTTGGCATCAAATTGAATGCTCTCATAGTAGCGAGGGTGTCCATAAGGTTCAATTCTAGGCTTAGATTATACCTGCTCATCAACCTGTCCAAATTTTGAAATAATTCATCCATCTTGTGGAGTGTCGCCATTTAGTAATTTGTCTCAATTTGTATTCATTTTTTGTCAAAGGTTTGAATGATAGTTTGAATTGCTTTATTCATTCTAATCATGACTAATTTTAGTCAAGGTTCTATTAGCGACTGATATAAAATTTATTTTTTGCAAGTTTTTATTTTCAGACTTCAAACGTTTAACTTGGATAAAATAATTTCATTATGACTTAGTTAACACTTGAACTCCAAGATTCTTTTCTTTGAAGATTTTTTATTTTGACGAGTTAATTTTAAATTTGATTATTTTTTTTAGATTTTAATGATTCAATTTCAGCTCTTACTTCTATAAGTTTGATCCATACGGATCAGAATCAGGATCAGTCTACTTCATCATCCAACTAAGAACTCAATTAGTATCAGACTTGCATACCAAATACATTTTGTGCAGTGGCAAACCACCAACTCCTACGGGGTAGCAGTTGTGTTTGTGTCCTGGCAGTTCCGAATGTGTCATGGAAGTTTTAACTGTCATCTTGAGGTTACATTTGTGGCATGGCGGTTTTGACAGTTATCTGGGGGTTTGTGTCTGTGGCAAAAAGGTTATGCATGTATTGTGACAGTTTCACCCTGCTAAAATTTGCATCTTTGCATGAGAGAACTGAATAGAGAAAGTAACACCAACTGTCTCTTCCACTTTTGAGTCGATAGGGAGTCTCTTAGTGCACAAAAGGGCACTCCCAGAATTCCTATAATTCTGGGGCAAAAGCCCAATTGCAAAGCACGAGTGTGACAGTGAAGGGTTAGTTTGTCTAATTGGTTGTAGGAGGAAGAATTGTGATGCCAAGAGTTGTCTGAGCATAGCAGTAGGGCCAATGTTATGCCAAGGGTAGCCTGAATGAGCATAGCAAGAGGTTGAACGTTATAGTATGCTGCATGCCCAATCTGTGATTTTTGTAGATGTTTTGGACAAAAGAAGGAAAGGAAGCTGAGCTATTGCCACTCCAGCTAGTTTCTCCACACTGGGATTTCTAGGTTAAAAATCATTGTGTCAATTTGTTGAGGTTGCCATTCTTTCCTGTTTTATAATTGTTTCATTTCCTTTCATGCAACTATTGTTTTAATTCCAGCAATTTAAGAACATTGATTCCATAATTTTCCATTCTAAATTATCTTGATTGAAGTTAATTCAAGTAGAAAAACATCTTAGTTTTGTAATTTCCAACAATGTATTTAACTTCAGATATTATGGATACTATTGGTATCAGAGCAAGTTTAATCATTGGGTATGGTGGATAGCGTTCCGTTGCTTTGTATGAAAGTGACAAGAACAAAGAAAGAAGAATTGCAGCCTTACAAATCTGAGACTTCTACAAGGTGGTGGAATCAAGAAGTGAGGAAAATGGTGAAAGGATGAGGAAAGAACCTTACTAGAAGAGTTGCCACATTGGAATCAAGCATGGAGTATGTGATAAAGTCTCAAGATAACATCACCAAGAAACAGAAGCTAATGGCTAAGAACCAAGCATCCACAGACATGGAGGTCCATGCTCTTACCAACAAGTTTGGAATAGAAGAGGAGAAGCCACATGATGATGAACATGAATTCAAAGTGGAGTTCATGGATGAAGAGAAGCAGGTTGTGCAGGACAAAGGCAAAGCTAAAAATATCATCCGATCATACCCCTTTCAAAATTGAAACAAACATCAAAATTAAGGATTTTGAAGGGCAAGTAGATGCTGGAATAGTAGATAAATGGTTGAAACAAATGGAGGTTTACTTTAGTGTGCACAATAGTGAGGCAAAAAATATATAATTTGCATGTCCCGGAACAGAGGGTCATGCTCTCATTTGGTGGGAAAGTTATTTAGTTTCTTGGGAAAGAAGAAGAAAGTTGTAACTACGTAGGAGGAATTCAAAGAATTGTTAAGAAAGAATTTTTATCCTATTGGATACAAAATTGATTGATAGATTAAGTGGCAATATTTTAGATAGTATAATGGTCAAGGTGTATAGGATTATACAACAGAGTTTTCTAGACAAGCCATGTTATGGGCTTGGAATTGGAAGATAAGAACAAATTGACCAAGTACATGACAGCCTCCATCCATACATAAGGAAAGGATTCATCTCTAGCAAGCTAAAAAAGGAACTTGATGAGGCATGTGTGCAAGCATGCTACATTTGAGAAAGAAAAGAAGTAGATGGTGAATCACCCAAAGAGTAAAATCAACCAAAGAGTAAAATCAGCCATCCAAATCTAACAAGGGTAAGCGGAAAGGTATGAAAAAATCCACCATTTTTGTGTTTGCAAGGATCCAAAGTATCATTGTATTCAACGTGTTAAGGATGGACATATTGGTGCAAAATGTTGGATGTTGCATCCGAAATTACAATCAAGAATCAAACCAAAGAAGACTCCAAAATTTCCATGGCATCTTTGAAGGATAAAGCAAAGGTGGATATAAAGGATAGTTCCGATATAGATAATAAATTGGGATGTCTTGCTACCAACACAACTAGCATGGAGCAAGAAAGAGAAGAAATGAGCAAGTTTTTCCAGATCCATATACAAATCAAGAAGACCAAGGTAAATGCATGTGTTGATATTGGTTGTGAATCTAATTGGATTTAGATTAAGTTGTTAAAAGGCTTGCTTAAAAAGCTTATGATCATCCTCATCCTCATCCATATCTACTGCATCGGGTAAAAAAGGGTGTAGAAGTTCAAGGAACCAAAAGATGTAGATTCAAATTTGGCATTAATCCAGAGTATGTCAATGAGATGGAAGCAGATGTGATTCAACTCAATGCATTTGATTTTATGTTTGGAAGTCCTTGTATTTCAAGGATGCTATCTTCACGACAATTAACAGATACAAATGGATCAAACATAGGGTCAAATATATCATCAAAGCACATCAAATTAATGCCCGAGCTTTCCATGGTAACCGTCAACCACACCAAAAGATTCATTCATTCAAATAAGAGATTTCGTTTACTTTTTTTGAAGGATAAGCAAGATGATCGGTGAAAAATTTCTACAATTGATTGTGTTAACAAGGAGATGAAAGATTTGGATGTGTTGTTGAATTCTTTTCAATAAATGTTCATATCTTCCAAAGATTTGCCACCTAAAAGGGAAGTAGAGCATAAGATTCCATTTGCTACCAGAATCTCCTGAACCAAATATTGGCTTGTATAAGAACCACACCAAAAGATTCATTCCTGCAAACAAGAGATTTTGTTTTCTTTTTTTGAAAGATAAGCAAGATGATAGGCAAAAAAAATATACGATTGATTGTGTTAACAAGGAGATGAAAAGATTTGGATGCATTGTTGCATTCTTTTCAATAAGTGTTCATAGCTCCCAAAGATTTGCCACCTAAAAGGGAAGTAGAGCATAAGATTCCATTTGCTACCAGAATCTCCTCAACCAAATATTGGCTTGTATAAGAAATAACTTTTGTAGAGTAATGAGGTAAACTTTATTAGAACAAGGGGTCATATGGCCAAGTACTTTGCCATGTGGGTCACTCATTGTTATGGTATAAAAGAATGGACGAATCTTGGGGGATGTACATAGATAATGGAGTCTTGAACAAGATCGCCATGAAGAAAAAGTATCCACTCTTGCGCACTGATGACTCGTTGGACCAACTTCGACATGCTAACTATTTCACAAAGTTGGATCTCAAATCTGGGTACCATCAAGTTTGTATGAAGGAAGAGGATGTAAGGAAGACAAGTTTTAAAGCAAACAAAGATTATTTGAATGCTTAGCACTTCCATTTGGTTTTTGTAATGCACTTGCAACTTTTATGAGATCAATGAAAAATGTTATGAGGCCCTATGTAGATGCATGTTTCGTAGTGTATCTAGATGACATTTTGGTTTACAATGCTATGTAGGAAGAACATCTAACTCATTTGAAGCAAGTCTTCTACATGTTGAAAGAAAAATAGTTTTTATACAAATGAAACGTGAGTTTGCAAAGGAATCGCTAGTTTATTTGGGGTGTGTGGTTGGAGTAAGAGAACTAATGGTTGATTCAACAGAAGTTGAGGCTATTACCAATTGGCCCACACCATAAGAGTGTTATAAAAGCAAGGACCGTTGTTGGAGCAGTTTTAGTATATGAAGAAAGTTCATTCCATCATCCTCCATAACTGCAGCACCTTTGCATGCCATTGCAACAATAGGTAAGAATTTTCATTGAGGTAAGGAAAGTGATAGTGTTTTTGATTCATTGAAATATAAAATCAGTCATGCGCCAGTCCTCTTTCTAGTTTGCAGCAGCCATTCAAGGTTGCAACAGATGCGAGTATGCTATGGGAGCAGTTTTATTACGAGGTAAGCCAATCTATTATCATTCGGAGTTATTTTCTAAAGTCATAATATTCCCTTGTTTCTAACAAAGAAATGTACGCACTTGTTCAAGCAATCAAGAAATAGAAGCATTATTTGTTGGACAAGGAAACAACTGTTCATACTGATCATAAACCTCTTCAATATTTGCAAGTACAAAATAAATTGCAGCAAGCAAGGCACTACAAATGGATGGGATTTATTCAACAATTTCTGCTGATCAAGGACAAGAAAGGAAGCCCAAGTGAGTGACAGATATGCTATCTAGGCCAATAATTTCAAAGCAAATTCCAATTTTAGAAACAATTTCACAACTTAAGCCTTTCATAAAAGAGGCTTTTGAGGAAACACATGCACAAGATGCAGAGTTTGAAGAGACAACTCAGCATTTGAATACAAGAAAGATGGATGTTGAAGACAAAACTGATTTCTACCTCGAGGATGGGCTACTCTACAAATTGGACAAACTATGTGTGTCAAAGGAAGAAAGACTCGTATTGATGAGGGAAACACACAAATACAAATTTTCGAGCCATTTTGGTGTTGGAAAGACCGTGGCTCATTTGCAAAGGTGTGTATTGGCCCAAACTACAAGAATGCATCGTTAAATTCATTAGAGGATGCAAACCATGTTGTGAAAGCAAGCTTACAGTTAGGAGATAAGGATTGTATATGTCTCTATTTGTGCCTACTTGACCATGGAAAAGATTCTCTATGTGTTTTGTGGGAGGTTTACCCTATCTAAACATTCACATGATTACTTGTATGTTGTAGACAGATCCAACAAAATGTGTGTTCTAATTCCATGTAAGAAGACAATAAAAGGGCATAAAGCAATTGAATTGTTGTTTTCTAATGTTTAAGTGGATTTTGGTTTTGCCTAAGTCTATTGTATCAAATAGGGATGCAAGATTTTTGGGGAGGTTTTGGACCACACTATGGAGCAAGATGATACCAAGTTGAAAAGAAGCGCATCCTTCCATCCTTAAACCGATGGACAAACAAAAAATTGTTAATAGAAAGTTGGGTTAGTTAAAAAGGGGCTATAACAACAAGCATCCAAGGACATGGGATAAATCTTTCAGATATATACAACAAGGCAACGTGCACAACCACTAATAAACAACCTTTTTGAAGCAATTTTGGGGTTATTATCCTACTCAACAGAAAAGAGAAAGGGAAGTAAACTAGATTCAGAGGTGGCAAAAGCAACAAAATTCATTGAGAGGACTGAGCAAATCCATCTCAAGTTGAAATAACAACTAAAAAAATCTCAAGCAAAGTACAAGGTTATGCATGACCAAGATCGTCAAGAACATACATTCAAGGTGGGAGACAAGCTAAGTCACAAGATTCGCTGATTTTTTGGCTTCAAATATGAAATTTGCTGATTTTTCAGCCATGCCATGAAATTCGCCAAAAAATCATGAGGTTCCAGCCAAAAAAACCACAGCAAAAAAATAGGTGGCATAAATAGGGAAAAAAACCCTAGCAGGTCTTTGTGAATCATGTGTGATGTTTGTGTTCCGTGTGGACTCTGTGAATTGTGCAATTGTGGGGAACTTCAGCGAGTTGTGTGGATTGTGTGTTTGGATGCGTGGAGGAGCCATTGTTGCATTTGTTGTGTACTTGGTTGTGTCGACCCTGGAGGAGCTCCTTTCTGCTGCATGGAGGGTCGTCGATGGGTTGCACAGCTGGGAGGTTAACGCTTATGATGCATTAAACATTTCACATGAGTTGAAACATAAATTTGGAGGGAAAATAAAAAAACAAAAGAAACTGACACATCTAAAAATCGATAAGTCTTTTGGTTGGAGTGCATTAAGATTAGAGCACGGCTTAGGTGTATGTCCAAATTTGTAACTTTGAACCATATAATAAACCTAAATTGTTATTATGTGCACCACTCAAATAGTGAGAAGAAACTATACACTAACTTATGTCTCAAATGTCACCATCACTTCGTCATTATGTTGGTCCTCAATGTAGCTCCAACCTCATTTTATAAAACCTCCCCTCACCAACAAAAAAGTTCTTTTCACAACACCAATTTGTAATGCAACTTTGCTCACCAATATTGATGTATTTGTTGATTTAAACGTACATTCGCTTTGACCTTATTGTTTTATATTCATACATTTTTTGTTTTTTGTGCTTTTTTATTATTATTTTGAATTTTTTTTTTTTAAATTTATGTTTTACAACTTTATTTTAAATATTTTTTATTTAAAATATATATATATAATATTTTTTTTTCTTTTTTTTTTTAGTTTTTTTATTTTGTGATTTGCAAAGGGCCCTCACCTATACAAAAGTAAAATCGAGTAATAAACGCTGAAGGAAGAGGGTTATACCAAAGCACCCAACCATTCCAGTCCAAAACGGAAAACACCCATGAAAATAGGGTTGCCCAAAACTAGGGAACAAACCCTGTTACATAACAAGAAAGAATATCAAAGCCCCAAGAGCTTGACACCTATGCAACCTAAAAAAACCCTCAAAAGAATTGGGGTGAACATTGACATGACTAAAGCAAGGTTGTGTTATTCGGCCACTGCCAAGGCAGCCTCCGTCACAGCAGTGCACAAAACCTGCACATTCTGGAGATGAGATCAACCGCCATCCATGTTGGTTTGCAGAGCGTACGAGCCTTTGTGGCTGAATTTGCGCCTCGGACCGCCACCCTCTGCTTGTGTTCCATCCGCTTCCCAGGTGCGTTTCATCGGGGAGAAGACTCCTCCCAATCCCGCCGCATCTAGCATGGCATGCAGCGACCTCTACATGTGCACTAAAACGGTTCTTCACGTAACCGGCTTCGTCGAAAGATCCACTGCCTCGATTTGTTTGCCATCCAAGCCCTTCATGGCCACCATTACACCCCTGTCATCATAAAAATTGACCTGGTACTTGGCTACTAGCATCAACTTTTTAGAATCAAAGCGACCTAAAATCTTGACCAAGGGAATGGTGCCATGAGTGCATCCAAAGAGGACGCTGACAGCCCCCTCCTGACTGAATTTTCCACAAAATTCTCTAGTAGCTCCCACAATTTTACGAAATGCTCCTCCAATTCGCAAAAGACTACAAGTGGAATCAGCCCCACAGAGTTCAATCTAGAGAAGGGAAGCTCAGGGCCAGTTTCCATGTCTAATTTGCTCAACCATGCACAAAGGTCATCTCGCAATCCAAGCCACACTAGCATTTCAACCACCTTTCTATTTGCTCTCCCATCCTTGACAACTCGTAGAAATTTGTTGGCAAAGGCCGATGCTACATCAGAATTGGTCTCGTTTCACCATACTGTCTACTGTTGGCAATTTTCGCTGATGTCTGTAATATTGTCATTGATGTCAAAGGTAACTTGTGCTATCAGACATTAATGTCAAAAGTTGAATTGCATAGACTTATAGTGCAAATCGGACTTATGAAGAGCTTTTACTTATAAAATAAGTAAAGCAGTCTTGAGAACCCGAATGGGTCTTGTAGAGCAAATCAAGATTCCAGAACAACTTTACTTCTCTCAGCTTTATAAGTTAAGTTGTCCCGAGAACCCAAATGGGCCTAGCAGTGTTAATCGGGTTTATGCAATGACTTTACTTGTCTCATTTTTGTAAGTCAAGTCGTCTCAAGAACCCGAAAGGGTCTACAAAAGTTTATCAAGGTTTTGGAAGCACTTTACTTCTTTCATGTTTATAAGATAAGCAATGTGGAAAAACTGAATGTGTCAAGGAAGAGGTAATCGGGATTTTGGAGTGACTTTGCTTCTCTCATGTTTATGAGTTAAGCAATGTGAAAAACCCGAATGGGTCTAGGTGAGTTGATCGGAGTTTTGCAACAACTTTAGTTAGTTCATTTTAATAAGTTAAGCAAAGTTGAAAATCCGAATGGGTCTGGAAGAGTTGATTGGGTTTCTAGGATGACTTCATCCAAGTCTATAAGTCACGCTGAATGTCTATAAGTCACGCTGAATGAAGAACCCGAAATGGTCTTGAAGAATTCTTTCGGAAGAATTCTTTCGAAAATTTTGGCAAAGACAATTCTTTCGGAAAAATTGGCAGGGACAAATCTTTTAGCCAAAAGCCTACAGAGATTGTTTTGAAAGGCATGTAGATGCCTGCAAGAAAGCCAAAGGGTTAGTGGACCATTCAAAAAATCCGAAGGGTACATTCAAGAAAATCCGAAGAGTAAGGGCACTTCTCAAAAAGTTTGAAGGGCAAGTGGACCGTTCAAGAAAGCCGAAGGACACTTCTCAAGAAATCTAAAGGGTAAGTGGATTGCTTCAAAAAGTTTGAAGGGTATGAGGACCATTCAAGTCTTCCGAAGGGATTGTTACAAAAAAGCTGAAGGGTATGTGGACCTTTACAGAAGAGTCGAAGGGTACATTGCAAAGCCCCGAAGGGTATGTGTCCCAAACAAAAGTGTCGAAAGGGGACATGGACAAAAAGTCTGTGAAAATTGTCCCGAAGGGGAAATGTTAAAGTTCGAGCAAGTCTGAAGAGATCGACGAAAGGGAAGCATCTCAAAGATGTCGAAAGAAGCGAGATGAAGTCAACATGTCGAAGGTTAATGATCTAGTCAACATAAAGAGCAAGCATCTTTGATGATCCAATGACACACGCAAGTCAGGATTAAGAAGATCCAACGGAGCGAGTGAATCCAAAGCCTTAAAGGTGCTCGAAGGTTAATGAGCAATGGCAAAGTTAAAGATCAAGCATATTAGAATAAATCGAAAGGAGCGAAAGCAATCCTGATATATAGGAAGTAACGAGATGCAAAGAGGAGCTCGATGGTTAGACTTGGAGCGAAGAAATAAATCAAAGGCCCGCATTTAATATATTCTCAATGAACAATTGAAGGAACAAACAAAACCTATAAAAGATTGCATAGAGCTCGAGATTGATTGATCCAACTGATCAATCATCGATTAAGGAGGTTGTGCATTTAAGAGATAAATCCAACACCTACCAAACATAGTAAAGAGACCAGAACATTACGGCATGATGCATGAACCAAGACACGAAAAGGAAACGATGCAGTTATGACCAGAACCTAGCAGTCATCAAAGATAGAAAAGAGATCTGAGCATTGAAGTGTAATGTATGAATCTAGACACGGGGATTTGCATATGTCAAAGTCACATTGAATGTGAACAGATATCAAGAGTCAATCAAGAGGAGCTGAAGTGTGAACACATTGCATAAATGAAACCCTAAAACTCAATGTATAAACACATCTTATTTTTTTGTAAGGTTGCTGTTGTTGTTGCAATCGAGAGTGTCGTAGAGCAACTCGAAGAGTGTCACTTTGAAATGTATGTAGACACAGAGTGAAAGACAGAGCAACAGAGAGTGAGGCAGAAAGGAAGAAAGAGCACACAGAGAATGTGCAGAGATTGAGCAAAGAGCGAGCAGTTACAGAGTAAACTTGTAACAAAGAAACTGATCTGGGTTCATTTGTGAATCCATCTTGTATACTGAAGTTGTAACTTTATAGTTCTGATTGGTTAGTGCCATCAGAAAACTGAGTTGGTGCTCATTTAGGGGATTGGTGTCTCCTTAGGGAGTGGGTGCTTCCATAGAGTGGGTGCTCTTGAATGTAACCAGTGAGGTTAGCTGGTGAGGCATTTAACAGTGAGGTTAGCCAGTGAGGCATTTAATAGTGAGGCTGGATTAGAACAGTAGATTCTAGCAGCCATTTTCACCATGGTTTTTCTTTTTGAGTTTTCCACGTAAAAATCTTGAGTAATGTTTTGTGTGTATGTGTAATCTTTGCATTTCTTCTTTGACTTGCATATGAATTTGTATTTCCTCTAAATGATCTAAAAGAACTAGTTTTAGCTGATCTACTGATTCACCCCCCCTCTCAGTAGATAGTTGTGTTCAACATCTACATGTATTCCTGACCCAAAATTGCTTTCACTGCATCCATACTTCCACATTCAAGGTCCAAAAAATCAACCTCAGCCTATGGTCTGAAACACAATCATAGAAAACTATTTCTCACTAATCAACCCTAAGGGAAAGCACTGGAACAATCACCACTAGGTTTGTCACTGCGGTGTTCATGGTTGCCATCAGAGGGAGTGCCCAAAGGATTCACAAACAAAGATGGAAGGCTCCAAAAAGGAATAAAATGCCCCCAAATGCTCGTTAGCCCATAATTACATAAAATCGATTTAAGCAATTTACATGCTTCAACATTGAAGGCACACCATGTTAGCCATGGTTTAGCTTGATTGCATATCATTAGAATAGAAGACCTCCCTTGACTATTCACATGCTTAGAATTGATCAATTTCCTCTACACCTAACCATGTATCCCACTGATTGTCAATGATTACGTCGTTATTCTGGTCGACCCCAAAATTTGCTAGAAAGTCAACCTTTTTTGCTTCCCTATAGCAATGTCCAACCATCCAAGATTTCAATTTATCCAAAGAGGGCCAAGTGTTTGCTAGAATATTGTTGAGATTCCAAGCTTGGCCTGTCAGTTTCTCATCGCATCCACAATTATCTTAGAATCACCTTCAATCACCCATTTCTCAATGCCACATTCGAGTGCCAACTGAATGTCAGGGATATTCCTTGCGCCTCGACCTCATTGTTTGTTATGTCCTCTAGTTTGGCCGACAAGGCTCTAATCAGAGAATCGAAACAGTCCTTAATAAAGCATCCCGCTCCAAATGTGCCCGGATTGCCTCTTGTTGTTCCATCAAAGTTTAGCTTAAAGAAGCCCGCATGGAGAGGAATCCAAGTAGCGATTTTGCAAGCTAACGAGGGGATCTTGTTTACCCTTAACCCATTAACAGGGTTTTTAATTTGTTTTTTAATGTTCTCTTTTATTTTTTTATGATTTTTTTATGTCTTTTATTTGCTTATCATTTGTTTATTACATATATTTTAAAATTTATTTTATGTTTTGTAATTTATTTTTTATTTTTTTATTTTTTAATATTTATCATTATTGATTTTTAATATTTTTATGTGTTTTCTACGTTTCGAATTTAATGGCGATTTTTTTTAAAACCTAGACTCGAACCAAATTTTATCCTCGTCGAACTCAAACTCGAACTCAAACACTGAGACTTAAGAGACAAGATGTGACTTTACTTGAGAAAAGAGAGACTCCAAGGACAAGTTAGAAGGCTCAAACCTCCAAGATATATAGAGAATGATTTCAAGCTTGACTTACCTCCATTAACTAGAAATTACTTAGTAGTAAATTGTACGAAATTGCATTATATGAGCCATAATGTTGGATGAAGAAAACCAAGGGCAATTTCTACTCTCTATTGAAGACTTTGTCTTGCATACACAACAAGTGTTAGAAGAGGATGTGGTGTTGCAGAGAAAAGTAAGAGACACTAGAAGATGACCTAAAAAGCCTTGGCAGATCTGTAGAAAGCGAAAGACATCAAGGCAAGCAAGATGATACCTCAAGGCAAAAGTGGGAGCACTCTTCCCACATCTCCTAAACCACTAAGCTTTAGTGGGACCAAAAATATCCCAAAACAAGGAGGTAAGATCCATAGGGATCATGATCAATCTACTGCATCATCCCACTAAGAACTCAATCAAAATTAGACCAATAAACCAAACACATTTTGCACATTGGCAGAATTACTAGTTACTGCATTGTGGTAGTAGTTTCATTGCCGGTGATTTGTGTCCTGGCAGTTTTGAAAGTCTCATGGCAGTTTTGACAATTATTTAACATTTTCATTTGAATCATGGCAGTTTCACATGAGAATTAAATATGCAAAGTAACTAAGAAAATTCTCTCTTCCACTCTTGATATGATTAATAGTACTTTCATGCACGTGTCCTTTAATGCACACTGGGAGTCCTTTGGTGCACGAAAGGACACTCCCACAATTCCTATTGCAAATCATGAGTGTGAGAGTGAAGAGTGAGTTTAATTGGTTGTGGGAAGAAAAAATAGCCTACGTTGTTTAAAAACGGAAACCAAAACATTTCCAAAACACAGATTTTCAGAAACCCTTGATTTGGAGGCATTCGTACTATATATATATATAGTACTCATTTTTAGTCTATAAAAGATAAAACACTTAAAAATATATAGTATCCAATCAATCATTACTTCAAAGACAAAATGTACATTCAAATCTAGAATAAATCATCTAGATCATCCTCAAAATCATGAATGCAACTCCCACTATTTTTCAATATATAGTACTCATTTTTAGTCTATAAAAGATAAAACACTTAAAGATATATAGCATTCATTCATTCATTACTTCAAAGACAAAATGTACATTCAAATCTAGATTAAATCATCTAGATTGTCCTCAAAATCATCAATGCAACTCCCACTATTTTCCAACTTATCATTTATTGATGCTCTCTCTTGCAGAGGGCTCACCAATGCATCGAATTTCCCTGAGTGCACGCCTTAAAGTGTGCACCATGAATGGGGTGGGATCAGCTCATGGCACTTTGCGAGAGAGATTCTCATAATATTCTATCATAACTACATCCCTACATACCTCCTATGATGTCTCCTTAAAATCTTGAAACCCTGAAATACGGCTAAGTTTGAAATCCTAAAACCCTGAAATTTGAGTAAGTCTGGAATATAATAGGATCCTCCAAAACCTAGAATTTGCATCATAGCTCCAAGAGGTCCAAAGCCACTCTCAGACACCCTAAAAGTATATATATAAAATATAACTTAAACTATAAGAAACTTACCCTTGAACGTTTATTTTATATATATACTATCTAGTTCAGGCTCCTTTGGTCCTCGATGAGTATGTATACTAAGGTTTTACCTTTTGATTTCCCCTCAAAAACACCCATGCATGTGACAAAAATGTTTGGGATGTTTTTGGCACCTGTCCAAACATTTTTGGTACGCTTTTGGGACATTTCTAGAGCATTTCCATACTTGGAATGTTTTTGAGCCTGGTACGGGAGGTGGGGGGCATTTCAATGCAATGTAGAGAATTGTGGTGTAGAAATTAGTTTCAATGATCATAACAGTAGGGTGAATGTTGTAGCATGCTCAAACTAAGCTCTCTGCAACTGTTTTGGCCAAAATGAGAGGAAGCTAAGCTATTTTTGTTTCCAGCGGGATTTCCCCACTCTAAGGTTTCCAACTACATTATCGAATACTATTGTTTAGGGCATTGGATATGATATGATACGGGAATGGATATGGATATGTTGTGGATATGCCCTGCCCCTACGAATATGCCCATATTGAGAGGAAACTAAGCTAATCTGTTTCCAATCAATTTTCCCCACTAGGTTTCCAACTACGTTATCAGATACTGTTGTTTAGGGCACTAGATACAATACAATACGGGAATGGATACGGATATGTCAGGAATACAGGGGTATCCATAGGGGCAGGGGCGTGCCCTACCCATATCCCCAGCATATCTGTATCCACTCCCATATCGTAATGTATCCAGTGCCCTAAACAACAGTATCCGGATCCGCAAGGGCAGGGGTGTACCATGCCCATATCCCTAGCGTATTCGTTGGGAAAAACGTTATGTTTTAATTCTTAATTCAATCACTTATGGCAGAAAGAAAAGTAAACCAAGGGAAAACTATCAAAAAGTAAAGTCTGCAAGAACTCTCCTCTTGAAAATGAATGATCAAACAACGAAGATAAAAGGAGAACCGCAAGGCAAGAAAATTCTTTAAAAATACCCAAAAGTATCATGAGTCTGGCAAGACAAGAGAATTGACTTCAAGCTAGTCATGAATGTAGTTTGGTATTATATAGCATTAATGAAAGTACCTATACACAAATATCCATATGGATGTGGAATCATTTCTATGCAAAAGACCTATCAAATACCAGTCAGCATGCTCTACTTGAACTATTATGCAACCAAAACCAGGTGCGATCACAAGGACCTTGGCTGACAATGGTCACAAAAAACCACTTATTCTTGGGCCTCTAAAAGAGAAATAAATGCAACAGTTATGAGCTTTAAATCATGCACTTAAGCAATGTGAAGCTGAGATGTCAGATTTACTGCCTTTTGTAATTCAAAGAAAAGATTAATGGCTCATATCTGCAAACCATAAAACTAACAAATTATAAAACACTTTAGATGCCATCATATCACATGATGATGAAGACATCACAGCCGACGACGAAAATGAATATAGTGAATAATGAATACACTGAATTGTCTTTATTTTTGTCTATCCATTGTAACATTTGCTCTATGTACTTGTTATAAAACTAATCGAAGTTCGATCATTGATTATTATGATATTTGGAATTAAATTATGAGTTTGTTTGTAGTTATTTAGCTTCTTTTGTTTCCTCTAATGCATATTAGGTGGTTAATTTTGCTTATACGGCTATATTTTTTATATTTTTCATTTTTTATATATATTTTTGTATGGCTGTATCCAAAAACGATTGCAGGCCCAAAAACAAAATCCATGTATCCACGTATCTGATTCTCATACCCTGACCATATCCGCAGCTTAGGTTTCCAAGTTAAAAATCCTTGTGTCAATTTTCTGTGGTTGCCATTCTTTGTTGTTTTATGATTGTTTCATTTCCTTTCAGGAATCTTTAGTATTGTTTTAATTCCAGGAACTTGGGAACACTGATTCCGACATAATTTTGCAGTCTAAATTCTGTTATTTGAAGTTGATTCAAGTAAAACAGAATCATAGTTCTATAATTTCCACCAAAGTATGTAACTTCAGAGATTACAGATCAAAGTTTCTTCAACCATCTACTAAGGAAAATTCACTCAAACCTATCCCAAGTTAGATTTATTTAACTCAATAATCAAGGCTTAACCACTAGCAGTTGCCTTGATGGTGAAAGGAACACCAAAAGGGATGTAATGTTTTGTTTTCAAGGGGCAATATATTGGCAACATGGATGAATGGAAGCAAAAAGATAGACTTTGGGACCTCAATGTCTTGTCTCTACATTAGCAACATTGCATCATTTGATTTGAGCCGCACATCAAATGTGGAATCTTGTTTCAATCAAATTAGCTCTCATGGGTGAGACATAATATTTTTAAGTTATGCAGGAAACAAACAATGTTGTATTCGGACAAGCTGATTTAATGCCATATTCTGCTTGAATCCGAAAATGTTTGACAAATATGCATTGCTATGTTGGGTGGTGTGTTGGCTCATCAAATGGTGAAAAAAATTAATCTTCCACCTATTGATGGTTTTACTCTCACTGTCAATAGTCATATGCCTATTATTTGTAGCAATACAAATGCATTGTTACCATTACGTGGGAAACTCTAATGTTAATCAAAATAAATTGTAGATGCATCTTCGTCAAGACACTCATAGAGAAGACCATCACCACGTCATTAATCCTTTGGAGCGTAGGGGTTGTATTCATGCAGCAAATCTTACAAATTTGTCGACATCAAAATATCATGAGTGAGACGTATTGTTTCAAAGTTATGTAGGTAGAAAACAATGCCGCATATGGACACGCTGAACTTAATGTTTTCCTTTGTGAGGCATTATTCCACCCAAAGCCCAAAACATTGAACCTTAAATTACATACACAATATGATCCATAAAATTTACAACATGATTCATTACAAACAAGCTACTTTCAAATCACATATAAATCATTCCATATATCCCCCATTAGACTAATTAATGACATATTGGTAGACCTAGGACTTAGAAACCCTTTTGCAATCTCCCATGTTCTTAGGCACAATTTGTCTATCATTATCATTTACATCTTAGATTCATTCATGTGCATTGATACTTGAATTTTCCTTTAATTGACAAAATAAATTCATGAATTAGAATCTTGCTTTAGTGAATGGGCCTTAATCATAATAAACAAATTTAAGACTTTTCATATCCTTCACCCATTGCAGAGGGGTTCGTAGCTTACATAGAGTCATCATCTTTGATTGGTAGTTTTCTATCGTCAAGGGTGGATGAAGGCATCATGAGAGCTGGCTACTATCATTTGTTGCATTGACAGTAATTACACCTCCAGTGATGATTTTATGCCTCTACCTTGTATCTTTTGTTGCACATTTCCAAGTTCATACTTGTGTGAAACAAAAGTCTCTTTGAACATATCCTTGTTTGTTCATCTCCCAATTGTGTCATTCTTTGCATAGACTAATATGTTGTCCATTTAAATTGCCTCCTCTGATATGGTCATTATTGAGGCCACCTTCTCCTTTAGACTAGTCACTGCAAACTCATAGCTCAGGGGAATGCTCAAGAACTTTATTCTTCTAGGTTGTAAGAAATAAATAAAAAAATTCACTATGCACAATCGATATCAGACCTAGGACGATTGTAAAAAAGTATCTTAGGATTACATGAAAGAATGTAATTTGATAGTTGTTTCTCTTGTGAAAGTACTATTGTTATGAATACAAAAACTACTATTAGTGTTATTGAGAACGACAATAGAAAAGCTTGTAAATATCTATATCCATATCTACTTGCATTTGGCATCATGCATCACTCAATTAGATTATATAGAGGCGTCTTTCATTGAAAAATCCCTTTCCATTTTTTTCTAGCTGGTTTTAGAGTCATTTAATTAGGTTGTATCTAGTTAACATAGTTACCCCTTTTTGTCAATTTAGTTTTAGACTTGTCTAAATTGACACATGGTGCAGTCTCTGTGTTTTTGAAAGAGTCATTGGATAACTGACACCTATTTCAATTGTGTATTGGGTAATTGAAATGGTTCGGTGAAAGCTACAGATTGCATTGTCAAATGTGACCTGTCATTGAACTTCATGTGTATTTTATTGAGATTCTTTGAGTCTCACATCGAAATACCCTATCATTGCCCCTCACCATCACCATCTAGCGATGTATTTTTTTGTTTTCAGGTGTCAATATATTGGCAACATGGACGAATGGAAGCAACAAGATAGACTCTAGGATCTCAATGCCTTGTCCCCACATTAACGACATTGCATCGTTGATTTGAGCCACACATCAAACTTGGAATCTTGTTTTAATCAAATCAAATGAGGACATCCTCGCCCACCCTCAACAATGGAAAATGACAAATGAAAGATGTCCCCACCCTGCAAGCTAAATATATGGATAAGTGTTATCCATATGTCACGGTAGAGAAAGATTCTTGTCTTCCAAATGGTAATGTGCCCATCGACGCTAATATTATATTGCATTATTATATTATATTGTTATATGGGCCCCGTGTTATATGATATCACCTAAAACACCTTGTCAATGCCCTCACCATCATTTCCCAATGCACATCAGACGTGGAGCCTTCTCGCAATCAAATCAGCATCATGTCATCCTTGTCGACCCTTGACAATAGAAAACATGCAATCCAAAAATGTGCCCATCTGCAGGCTGCGTAACCCTTTGCAATGGGTGCAAGTCATGTAAATCCAACAATTGCCCTAAATCCAGCTCTGAGGTAGGATATCATTTCCCCTCACCATTGCCACCAGACTCACCTCATTGTATATTCTATTTTTTATATATAACATATATGTAGATTATATATTATATTAGTATACTATGTTATACTATAAATTAATATTAATATTTTAATATATTATTGTTATTATATACAACAATATATACTATAAAATTATTATTACATTTTATAAATATATTTATATAATATAATAAATAGGCCCATGTTCGTATTATGTGGCTATTAGAAGGAAAGAAAAAGAAAGAAGAAAAACGTGACAATCTGCATGCAAAAGATACAAACCATAATGTGGTGATTATGTTGTCTAGCACTGAGTAGTGTAAGTATTACTATTTATTTCTTCTACTCCCTATGTGCCCTGGTGTCAGCTAGGAGAAAGTTGTTGACTGTTAAACCCATTTCAACACACCAGCTGTCTAAGAAACCGCCTTGACGATCCGGTCATAACCCAACGCCCCTCTCCAAACTGTAGTTGTTATTAGAACGACCTTCCTAGTGCTTCAAGGGAATCATTAATACGTAGAGATGGTGGATGAGACTGTTAAAAAACATCTGATGTCTTCAATACGGCGGAGAAGATGCTCGGGTGTAGAGGACGAAATTCTGCTTGACAAGAACAGTCCACCTCTTTCCCTCAAAGTCATGTATTCTTTGAATCTTGTATGGGCTATGAAATCTGTGTTACATGGTGTACATTTTCTGAAGTGCCCTCTGGGCAGTTAACAGACTAATTTTTTGTAATATTGAGTTTGACCCTTAAAAATTACAAAAACTATAGATACCTGTGAGTAATATCAAACATTTTTATTCTTCTTTCCCATGGAAAAGATCAGGTCATATGCCCGATCATCACCACTCAAGGGGTTCACACCATAAACTCACAAAATTGGTCTGCAACCTCCACCATCAAAGTTGGGGACGACTCTAAGCATCAGACAATCCAGAGTTAAGGCCCTATCCAGAGGGGGCCATTAAGCTCAGAAATTTCGAGAACTCCATCTGGCGGCTTTCTGTAGAAAAGCTTTCTGAACAAAGGCATTCTCTAATGTCGTCCTTGATACACTTCGCCCAAGGTTTTGGATTGAGGAAGCCAACAGAACAGGTTCATGCTATATAATTATTATATTATATACAGGTTTATAATTCTTATATTATATACAGGTTTATAATTATTATATTATATACAAGTTTATACTTTTTTGATTGAATCTGTAATGGTTGGCAGTATCTATAATGTTTTATCAATGCAGGTTTAATCCATAATTTTTACATTGAATCTGTAATGTCTGGCTTGTAATGTTTTATCAATACAGGTTTAATCCATTATTTCTAGATTGAATCTGTAACGGTTGGCATGAGTCTCTATAACATTCTATCAATGCAGTTTTAATCTGTGAAGGTTGGAAGTCTATAATTTTTTATATGACCATAAATCTTTAATTTACAATTTTACAAAAGAAGCTCATTTCACCCCCAAAAAAATAAAGTCAATCTTTCAAATGAATTCCCAGACGTCATTGTCACATATAAAGTAGCTATGGTATGTCTGATTTGATCTTGAGAAATAGTAGATCTATATTTCAATGTGTACCACAAGTCTGCACTGACTATCAGGTATGCAGTCTCTGTTTTGGAAAATTTATTATATATGTTTGAAATATATATTCATTTTGGTCATGTGTAAAAGAAGCATTTGAATGCTAAGCCTGGGTTGTCAGCTTGCCATAACACATCTGAGATCATTGTAAGATCTATTCCACACATATATACGAGTTAAATAAGTTTTCCATGGAAATGTTGGGAGATGGAAAACACCATGGCTGTGTAGCTTTAGATGCAGGTTAGATTGTTGACATGTATAATAATGATAACTATTTTCTGCAACTAATCGAATGAGAATCCACGGATCCTTCACAAAACAGATCAACAATCACGACTAGATTGCCGCCGCTATGGAGCTTCAAATGACGCACAAATTTTTCGTGGCTTGAAAAAATAATACCCAAGTGTTCCCAGGTCGTATCTATACACGCGTCAGCATATGAATGGGAGATAAAACTTTAGGAAAGCAGGGTTTATCTGCAGCGCAGATCCACGTGGTGGTCAGGCAAGCAATGTAGAGACGAATCTTCACCATGTTTCTCCCAGAATAAGATGCCTCCGGCATAACTATCAATATGCATCATATACCATATATAGCCATATTCCATTTGCAATGTCATTCAATTGTTTGCAATAAACTTTTCAACAATCAGACGGATCTGTTCTTCCTAAAAACTTCAGTGGAAAAACAATTTTAGAATTACTAAATGATTTTAAGCCTTGGATAATGTACGATTGTGCCGTCATATATAATGTATGATTGTGCCTTCAAATATAATAAGCCTCTCTTTGCAATCTTCAAGGCAAGACAACTTTAATGCCGATACCCAAAAAAATTACTTATACTGTTTTTGGTACATAATTGAGTGGTGGATCAGTATATTTATATTTCCCCATTATAATTACACCCCCATACACACACACACACACATATTACTTTAGTTTTAGCTTTTTTACTTTATAGATATTTTTATTTTATCTTTTTTGTATTGTAAATAGATATAATTCTTGTATAATTTTACTTGTTTTAGTTTTATTTTCATACGCAAATGAGTTCAAAAACTTGAATAAGGTCCCTTGACCTGAATATTATTTACTTTAATTATACATGGAAGTGACCTTACAAGGAGGTACAAATGCAAAAAACTGGAGATTGCTAAGAAGTGGAATAGAGAAAGGAGGTTGGAAGCGTGATAGCAAAACTTAGGCAGCTACGTATTGTGGGAGGAGAGATGATGAGATTGCATAAAATATGAAGGCGGGAAGGAAACAAAGCTAGTTTGTGTTTGTAAAAAGAGAGATTACAATAAGAAAATGGAATTAGAGGAGAATACAAAACACAAAGAAAAGAATGAGATGGTGGTGTGGAAAGAAACGAGGCACAAGAATGGACTGCGTAGTTGGACAAGGATGTGTGTGTTTCTTGATAGTGCATGGTTATTCGTTATTTAGAGCACTGCTACAAAACTGGCTCTTATGAATCCACTTGTAGCATCATTCTTGTTCCAAATTGCTGAATTCACTTGTAACATCTCTGCCAAAAATAACCACACCATCTTAAAGCAACACGACAAAACAAAAAAGGTCATAAAGATCGCCTCCTTAAAACATTGTCCTTCAAGGCAATATGAATAACAGATTTGAAGTAATTTGATCCCTTTCAACAAACCTTGGAACTTCTATGAACCACTACTGTTATTGTCTCTTGGGCCAACGGGATAACTTGTATAGATCTATGAAAACTTTCAATATTCCCCGCTGATGTCCCTTGGCCACATAGATGAGAACAATTTCTTCCGACTTATGACTACCAAGTAGATAGGTGTCCTGCATTATCACCCATTGCAATAATGGAACCTAATATCTCCTCAATTTTAATCCCCAAAAAATACATGTTTAACCTGGCACAATCTAGAAATAACTTTGATTGCTTTTCTTGAGCCGGTGGGAAGGTCAATTCCCAAAATTGTATCCAATAGACACAATTTGTGAGATACTTCAACAAGTTCTATTCATTAAGGATCATGCAGAACTCCAACTCAATTCACTTTAACGCATAAGGCAATTGTTTCTCATGATTCTATTGTGATTAGCAGAGAACCTATTATAAGCAAGTCTGCTTGCCAATCTAGTCCTGGAAATTCATCTTTGAAGCAAACCTTGCATAAAGTTTCAACCCATAGAAGTGCTGCAAATACGGTGAATATGTCTCTCAACAGTGGAGAGCCATTATTTCTAAGCTAAAAATAAAACTAAATATATTAGCTCCATTAAAATATGGAACAAGTACATGGGCATTAGTATTACATATTCATATGTTGCTCGTCATCTTTGATTTTCCTTGCCCAAGTCTCTTTCCTAGCACATGTTCACACAATTATAAGAGAATGATAACCACAATTATTAAGAAAGTTTTTAACCACAACTTCATTCTTGCCTTCATGTTTATTTAGCCAGTCATTAAGGAAATGATCTTTGGCCCAAATATGGACAATAAGAGCTGATAAACCACTAGTTCTCTAAAAAACTATGTTATTGCTAAGCTTCTCCCACAACACCATTGGCTCTAATACCTTTGTCATGAACCAAATAAAAATTGTTGTAAACCATTGAACACAATCCCTAGAACTAAAAAATTTAAAGCTGAATTGAAGAACAAAAAATCAAAATATATGAATGTTCGCTAAGAGAAAATCTTTTTCTTTCTGTTTTGAAGAATAGAAACAAAAAACAGAATTTGTATGGAGGTCCTAATTTCTTGGAAATGGAAAAAACTGCACCACTATTAAAATACTATTTCTAGACAATACATGGGAGGGAGAACTTTATTGAGGAGGTATGGACGCCAAGTTGCCAACTCAAGCCATGAACATCTCTAAGCACAATATGGTAGCTGCACTTGGCCATGTCACAGTCTCCATAGACCTGTTGACAAAAGAACCACTTCCAAAAATAATGCTGGACTCTAAGATCTAAGAGCCTATGTATAGATGATGTCCCAATTTAGCCCTTCATCTTTTACATGTTCAACAATTAATTTTTACGAATAATTTTGATAACTAACAAAAGGCACAACCGACCATTACAAACATAATATAAATGCCTAAGCAATTTCTAATAGTCTCACAAAACTAATGATAATGGACACACAAGGTACTGATAACTAATACTGAAGTGGAATCAGAAGGCATAGTGACAGACTTCTTCATTGCTGAGTCCAAATACTAGCAAGAACTTCTTTCAGCAAATCAGCAGTATGCTCAACCGGAAGTGCTGGTATGAGTTCAGCTGTAGCATTGTTCTTGTCCAAAATTGCTGGATGTAGTCACATCATCTTCAAGCAAAATAACAGAACAAGGCGGAATCATAACAGACAAAATTGGCATGTATTTTGGATTTGAACTGAAAATAGTAGCTCAAAGTTGCATTTGTTAATTGGGTGCTGGTCACTGATTGTGGCAATAGACGATGCCTCAACTGTTATATTTAATAAAATGACAGCTCAACATAAAAGCAAAAATGAGAAGGTAACAAGCCTTTCTCGAAGCTGAAGATGGTATAGATACTGCTGAGACAAGCATAAATAACTTCAATTGAAAACGCTAGAAGTTATACTGACCTAATGTTACAACCTTCCTCAAATTTTTGATGCAAAGCGAGAATCACTATGCCAAGACCACCAGAGACAACCAATGATACATGAAAACAGTCTATATGCTTCACTGTCAATTAAGATTGAAAATTGGAAGACCTTCATCCTTACAGTGGCAATAAAGTTTCTGCAACATTCTTCTCTAGATGAGTTGCAATGAGCCATGAAAACAGTCTATATGTTTTAGTGTCAATTAATATTGAAAATTTGAAGACCACCATCTTTATAGTGGCAATAAAATGTCTGTGAATTCTTCTCTACGTGAGTTAGTGCCTTTAAAAACCATTTATAGTGGTAGTGCTTTAGAAATAAAACAAATCAAATATATTGAATTGATAAAGACGATGAGAGACAAGTTATAAAAAATTCAATTCAAATTCATAAACTATTAAAAAGTCATTGCCAAATTACCAATGACAATCGTGACATTAAGTAATACACAAATAATCAAAATGGCAACCGGTACAGACCTAAAGCTTATATGACTTCTCAATAGTAATAAAAATATTCACAAACTTATCATCATATCAAATAGAATGTATAAATCAGCTCATAATGTGGTAGACAAGGTAGAGAATAAATCTCTTTAACAGAAATACCATAAACAATTGTTTCATGTTTCAGAATATAACTATCTTTCTATACGCATTTAGACACTGCACTCTAAGGCTATACTAAAACAGGCAATGCAAAAATGCAGGAATGAGAAATTGAACTTGCTTGATTACAACATATTGTGGAGAATGCAAACTTAGCACAGCATTTCAATCACAATGTTGCAATTAGAAGCTAGAAGCTTTTCATGCATTAGCTTTAATAATAACCATAAAATTAAATAAATAACTAGCCCAAACAACACAAAAATAGTTAGTACCTGCAAATGCAGACATTAGATAATCCAGTTCACCATTTATCCTTTTCTCTGCTGATGCATGATGCAGAAGAGGCAGGATACTTTCATGTCTCTCCAAACCTCCTGAGAGATGGCGAATATATTCAAGCTGGCCCGAGACATGCCTAGAAGGTGGTTCTTTTTCTAGTAGGCTTAACAATGGCTGCACTGACTCATGCTGAGATGATGAGGTTTGGGCAGTTCCAGCTAGTCCATTTGAACCACGGGGTATCTGTTTCCATGACTGATCTGTGCTACCTCTTTGTGCCAATGACATTCCTCGTTGTTGCCTTACTATATCAGTATCAAAGCGAGGAGGGTCCTGCTGTCCAGAATCAAATTGTTCATGACCCTTGGACGAAGGCAACTGTGGTTCTTTTCCTGTGGAAGACAGGACGTTTTCTGCAGGGTCTGATGAATTAGTAACTACTGAAGGTTCTAATACTCCTGATGCTGAACGTGACTTCTCTGTTTGACCAGGGCTATATCTTGAATCGAATTGACTTAGATCTGACCTTTGTGACCGTGATGTTGAAATTTGTGAAGGTTCTGGAGTTCCTGTTAACATATGGTGGGGATCAATGGGCCCAGACCTAACCTTTACAGGATCTAGCTGACCAGAGCGTGGTTGAGATATATCGCGATGTCCAGAAACAGGACGGAAAGGATCAAGTGGACCTGACCGTGATTGTTGTGTAAGACCATCTGTTACAGACGACGTGGCACCTCCACCACCAGCAGAAGCAAGGCGTGTCGCTTCATTCAGACTATATAGGGTATTAACGAGCCTAATTAGGATACCATTCTTAGCAAGTATTCGACAGAAATCGTTCCTAGGAGTAGGACTCTGGAGCTTGAAAACTTGCCACATGCCATCAATTGCCAAATGTACCATTTCCCTGCAGAAACACAACCCAGGAAAAAACAAAATCATTGTGAGGGAATCTCTGTGAAAAGTACCACTCAAGTATAAAAGAATTGAAAACATCATATGAAATATAATCTTCAATGCAGTGAATGATTAAATATCCTGGAGGTGTCAGCCATCCCAAACCTGTATTTTGCATAATCTGGCTCCAGAAACCCAACCAACACAGGCAACCCACGACATGCAATGAACATCTGCAGGGTCAGCTGACTGTCCCCAGAGATGATGTAATGCCATAAATAGCCGAAAAGATGTCAGTCAATCAGCTTAACAAATAATGCACACCAACGAAAATATGACATCAACCTGCATGATAGATAAACACACCTTGTTTGGCACAGTTGTTGTACAAAATATGCTGCCTGCATACGGATTTCTCTTGAGCAGTCAGGACCTGCAAAGTTCATGATAACTGGAATCTGCGAAAACATTATCCAAAACTTTTGCAATTTAAGCAGTAGAATTAATTAAGAGATGACTAAATTGTTACCTGGCAATTAAACTGCAAGGCCACAAATTTTTATGTATATGCAATTGGGAATCAACACAAAAGTATAAACCATTTTAAACTAACAACATTTTCCTTGCAGAATAAAATCAGACTTACAAGACCGATAAGGCAGGCATTCTCTTGGAAAGCTGCATTGTCTTTGATGAGCTGATTAAGAATTTGCAATACAGAATTTATAACCTGCAAGTACAAAAATATTCTTTCTGGTATTGTAAGTCCAAGTATCAATGAACCATAAGTATATGTGCAATAGTCCAATAAACAAAATCTACCTAAAATCCTATGAAGTTGGTTAACAAAAAAAATCTCCAAGGTGATTGGTCTCTTGAATGTTTTGGGGCATTAGAAACTGAAAAACAAAGTTCGATTCCTAAATTGACTCAGAAATAAGTATAACTGTGCTAGGAAAGAATGAGAACTTACGTGAATGTTAGCTACTTCAAGCATTTCCATCAGAGGCATTAGCCCATGCTGGCTGACAAATATTATTTTTTGGTCAGGACAATCCTGAAACATTGCAACAAGTTTCTGGCATGCTGACACAATCATATCCTCCGATTCTCCTGGCTTCAACAGGCCAATCAATCTGCTGACTTCTACAGCCTATCCCATGAAGACAGACATTGTTGAGAAAAGCTGAGGTCTAATGTATCAAGAATATCCTGTAATCTTTTATATTATTCATATCGAAAGAGCAATACACAAATAAGAACTATTATTCAAAGTCATAGCCTGAAATGAGAATATGTTCAATCAACAAGATGTATTGTGACAAACAGCATATATTCCATGAGTTTTAAATATTTCCCCGTTGCTTCTATTCCCTACTAGTATAGACTGCTAATGGCCAAGCTATATTACAATGAATCACTACCAAGCTTCACAGCAATCTTGCCAAAATGAATCACAGGTATATTAAAGAAATAACCACATAAATAGTGGGCATCATGAAAGTAGAAGAATTCATGCCTACAAAAGCTGAACCAAACAGAAGCATATCACAAAGCATTCAAAAAACAAGAAAAAAAAAACCAAAGCCATTTGGAGCAGTAGCATAGTGTACAATCTTTCATGCATCTCCATAATCAATATCAGGAATAAAACTGATTAAATATTGTCACCAAAAAACTAACATCTCATATATTCAATGCTCAAGTTCAAATACTGTATCATATTCAAGTTACAGCCATATTCTATTCATCAATAAGAAAGCTCCATCTCAGCACGTTTTATACAATTAGAATATGCTGCTTCAAGATCTGGCAACTCCGACTTTGGAATAATAACTGTTACTCTTGCATATTGATAGATCAACCATACTCCAATTAATGACCATTTATTAGAATCTAATTTGAAAATGATGAATATCCAACTAACACACACAACACAGTGGCAATTTATTACAATTTAATTTGCAAATGATGAATGTCCAACTTACACACACGACACGTACTGAAAATTTATTAGAATCTAATTTGCAATGATGAACGTCCAACTTACACACACACGACACATACCTGCTCACTCAGATTCAAGTGACACTGTTATATACTTTTGACATATTGCATGTGCCAACTTCACTGCATAAAAAAATTACTTTGAGTAAAGCAGAGCAGAACATTGAAATGATGCAAAGGCTAAAAACCTCTTTATGAATGCAGGAGTCAATGAACCAACCAGATTTCCAAACAGCCGCAAATTGTTTTCTGAAATCTTGATTATACATAGTTATCGAATACCATGTGTCCCCTACCAACATCAAAGGCTGGATTGAAAGCAGTGATTAAGTGGGTGCATTCTGAACTCAAATTTAAAATATAAAATTTCCTAGAGAAAAAATAGAGAGAAATATCGAGCAATGAAAGGTTGAAGATTACATCTTATTAAAATTATGAAAAGACTATTTCTCCAGAAAAATGATCAGAACATTTTCCTACTCCGTGTGAAGAAGCATATTGAAGATGATAAGATATCAAAGCTATATATTCTTAACCAAACCCTTACTAAAGAAACAAAATGCTTAAGGGAAGAACAGAAAAGATGTTGTAAACAAGTTGAACATCATACAAGAAGAGAAGACTGGAAGAAGAGAAGAAGGTAGAGCAGCCCTAGACAACAACGAAATCAAAACTGAAAGAGAAAAAAGAATTAAGGTCAAAAGAAAATACTACAAGAAGTTGATCCTCAGCTCAACAAAATTAAATCCAAAAGAGGATGAAAAAAATATTTTCGAAAATATTTTCACTCAAACAAGGAAAAAAGAAGAAACAAGCCACCCAGCTAAAGGGGTGCATTGTAAGCCTGAAAAATTAAAGTCAAATGGATTCCTCCTGATCAAGATAAAGTCAAGTTGAATGTTGATGGGGTCTCAGAAGGCAGCCTATCTCTGACATAAGAGGCAGTCTACCCAAGAACTATACAGGTCGTCTTTTAAAGTTATTTGAAATGAATTTACGCATTCATATCAATAATATAGCAGAAGAGGAGGCTATGGTAGATGGAATTAAAACTAAAAATCAATTTATGGGTTAAAGAATTTACTGTTGACGGGAAAAAAATCAATTTAGGGGTTAATCGGATGCCTCAAAGGATCATTGATAAGGCAATATCCCTTTTTGACTGCTTTGATTCTAAACGCTTAAGACATTGTTTGGTAAGTTAAGATAAACATGTAGATCTTTATCTAATGCAGGGATCAAAAACAAGAAAGTTTGAAGGCTTGACACAGCTAATAAAGGAGAGGGGAAGGACACTTTGATGGTTCATTCTGGAATAATCCAATGGAAAAGGGAGGGTCCAAAGTAGATCGACCCAGTATGTTAATAAAGGTTGAGGGCCTAAATGACCTCTCCTTCGACCAAAAGGTCATTCCCTCAGGTCAGTTAAGTCCCCTTCCATCCAATCAATCCTGAACCAAGCAAACTATTCATGTTTTAAAGACCTATCTATGTCAAGGCCGACTCCACTAGTAGATGGCCCGAAATGGGATGTACTGGATGTTTAGCATGTATTAGCATCAAACCATAGATCAAAGCAGAAATATTTTCAAATCGCTGCAAAAGTTACATATCACTATTCAGAATAAGCAATACAGTATTTAATATTTGTTAAACAGATTCATTTTTGTTTCAAGAAAAGGATATCCTGTTGCTTATTCGCGGCCAGTTGTAGAGATACTTGCAAGGCATTTTTCTCTCTACAGTAATAACCCTACCCACCTTCACCTTAGATTACTTGCAATTATAAGACAAACTAAAAACGTTTTTTTGAATTGATATACCACCATTTTTTTAACACCTTTGTTAGGGAGTATCTCATATTATTAATAAGGAGCAATAGAAATTAGTATCCTCTTTACTTAAGGTGAGCAATGGCATGCAAGGGTCAATAATTTGCTTAACTGCTTACATCATGGAGATATAATCAAATATTTCAAGGGGAATTTTTTGGTCCTGAGATTAACATGGCGAACATCATCGCCTGTAGTATAATAACTCATGCCCCAATCATTAGAATGCATGGAAAAAGGTAAATGGAGCTGATCAGACAGGTCACTCCCACTCTAAATCTGATTTTACAATTGATAAGCGTGGGCACAGAAAAAAAAATTGGGTCAGCATAATTGGAGCTGTTAGACTTAAGAACATAGATCTATCAAAGATGGGTGAAACTCATGGGACTCTTAGAAGTTCCTCTCAACACCAAATCCAAAGCCCTAGCATCATTGCAGCTAAGATACCTTGATTTTTTGGAGCTTCCATGGTCTCTATCGTCAAAACCCAAATCTTGCATCAGTGAACTGCCAATCAATCCAATTCAAACACCACAGCCTTTTATGACAATGCTGTAATGCTGTCATTGTTTCAAGGAAATTCAAAAGAACCTCCTCTGACTACTACCAAATCAGCAAATGCTTCTGACAACATGCACGTTAAATAGAAACATCTGCTTTGTTCAAACCTTTATATTCTTGATATTTACTAAGATTCAAGAGATGCAAATATTGGATTTTGACACTATTCCTTAGTATCTTTAGTATCTGCTTTTTGTGCTTTATGTTTTCTTTGTTATTCTTGTTAAAAATCAAAATCTTATCCAAAAAGTCAACCATGGACTTCATTAATCAATCATCAACAAGAGTCGAGCATTACAAAATCAAGAAGCACTGCAAAAGGTTGTGTGTGTGCATGTGCGTGTGCGTGTGTGCGCATGTGTGCGTGTGCGTGTGCGTGTGCGTGTGCGTGTGCGTGTGTGTTCATAAAAAACAAAATACAAGAGGCTTAAGAAAACGTCAAAAACTTTTGAGCAAAAAAAATCGAGAAAGAAAATAGCTTATAGAATTCTCTTAAGCAAATATCCTAAAGCATGTAGTCTATGAATAACTTCCTTCATTAATTAATTTACGATTTAGAGCAAAAAAATTCAAATATTTAAAGCGATTAAGGTTCCAGAGAGAATGGATCACTCTTGGCCCACTCTCCAAAAGAACAACCGTCTTATTTGTACAGCCTAGATTAAGGTTACAGAGATAATGGATCAATGTTGCCCACTCTCCAAAAATATGACCGTTTTATTTATACGGCCTAGAAAAAAGAGAAAGCATGGTTCCTTATTTAATATGGAGCATTTTTTCAGTCGCTTCTTTTTCAATCCTCCTGATAGCTGCAGGCTATAATGAACACTAAACTTTTTTCAGAAAAATGTCTTTCTAAATGCAATCCAATCGAATATTCACTCATGGAAGAGGTCATTTGAATGCCATTACTACTTTAATCAGCTACTAGCACCCTATGAATTCTCTCTGAGGCATACTTCCCTTCTGTCAGATTCAAGGTTTAAAAGACAACTAAAGAGGTTATACAAAGCTTAATCACAGAGATGTAAAACCTTCCTTCATAATAATATTTGTGAATCAGAAAATAAGGTAATTGATACCAAAATTTTGCAGCTTTCCTCTAATAGAATTCAGTAATTCACTGTTATCTAATCTTGTAGGTCACCTGGCAATTCGTCATGAAACAAATTAAAGATTCATTTGACAAAAGATTTTACCAGAATTTTATTCTCAGTTACTGATCCATGTTTGAATGAGTTTTTTAGAGTTCCTACAAACAGTGACCCTGGGATAGAACTTCCCACAACCTACCCCACTCCCTGGTAATCAGCAAACAGCCGGCCTTATGGCCATAAAACGAAAATGAGATACAACTGCACAGAACCTCATACTTAGCAGAAAATGTACTCTAGATTATGCGTAGTATTCCAGTTTGTGACTTTTTACAACTGATGCCAGAAGGCTTTCTAACAGCTGTGACAGATCAAGATGTTAGTAGGACACTGTAACTGTCATAGAAAAGAATATGTTATTGCCAAAGAAGGATTATTAACTTCCAGCTAAAATTAGAAAGGAGTTTTTAACAGACTCCTCTGAACTAGTATAAAACTAGGAAGGCAGGCGATGTCTAGTGGTTCTGCAATTTAGATGTATATTTCAGTCGTGCATGTAGGGACTGCCCTTTATGTAACATACTCTGGGTTGGTCGCATCATATATTGTAAATTGGAATATTGTTACAACCCAGAAATGATGAAAACAGCAGCAAATACCTGTATAGGGAAAACATCCCTGCCTGCTACTTTTCCATCAAAACCCTGCAAATAAGAGTAAAGGCCTCCTTTTAAAAAAAGGAACGAGACTCAATTCAAAAGTGACCTAAGCCATAAATTTATAGAAATTTAAGCACAAACACTAAATCTAAGAGCATAACACACTTTAAACGTTCATGTTTTGCTTTCGTCTCCATGGAAACAGTATTACAGTTGCTAATTACCAGAATTGTTTCTAAAAAACCCAGCAAAGCAATTTAAAATATCAATGATAGCATGTTTATAACTTACAAGCCCATCTATTCCAATCCCATCCTCTTTAACAACATCCATCATCAAAGAAAACAAAGCATTTCCATTTTTCCTTTCTGCTTGGCCATCAATTTGTTTCTGAGCCATCCTTTCTTTCAATCTTGCTGCTAAATCATTTTTCCCATACTCAGATAAATTTCCATTACCCAGACTCATCTGAGAAGCAGATGCAGTAGCTGAGGTGGATGCTTCTGCAGTTTTCGATTCCCGATGCTTTTCGAGAGGCTCCTCAAATAAGTCATCCAAGGAGCTGTCTGCAGGAGTATCACTGACCCTACTTAGTATTGAAGATGATGATGATTTGATAGCCTGCCAAGAACATGTATATAATATTATCAGAATCTCACCGTATTATTCAAACAAAGGATAAACTCAAGTCATTTGCCTGCACATCTTAAGCAGCCTGTTTCTAAGCCTCTCAAAAGAGAATCAAAATTTGTTTACAATAACATCGCACTGGAACCCTAGAGTTCTACCAAGCTATCAAAATTGAAGGAAGTCAGACAATAAGAGTAAAATGAAGTGTAAGCACATGAACAGTTCTGATTCTTAAATAGTACTTCAGAAAAACATCTGGAAAACTAATGCAATCCCTTTTCAGCTAATAAACTTTAATGTTCTTGCATCAAATTTCAAGGGGATTGAAGTAGAGAGTCCATAAAAAATGATAATCTGTCGAAGCAAGAATCAGGAAATCCAAATAAACCCAGACTTTGCTTATAACCTTACATATTAATAAGGAAACAGCCAATCTCACATGTTTTAATGGTCACTGAGTTAAGCAAACCCATTTCCGAGTGGCATTTCATCATCTACATTGCAGCCAATACAAAGAGACATAAAATTTATATTAATTTCCCTAAATTAATAAATGTGGAACACTTCTCCATGGTCATCTTACCTCATACTCATCATTGCTTCCCACATAAAGAAACAGTATCCCTTATCAATAAACTCTCTAATTATAATATCTTATCAAAAGAGAAAGGGTTTGGTCAAAATATCCATTCTGTAAGACCATCAAGCATATTTGTCAACTTAAAGAAATAAACTGTCAAAAAACCCCGCATGTCAAATGCTCCAATTGTGTCAACTTCTGTATTTGATTCATCTCCAGGGTTTCCCAAAAATAACAGCAACAGTCAAGTATCTGTTAATATGAAGAAAATACTTGACACTCAAAAGATAGAGGAGAGAATGCGACATCTAGCCATTTGTAGATGTTGTGCACATTCAGCTCAACCACGCATCCACGATCAGACTGATGGACATGAAAAACGAACTTTCATTATTTGAAATATTAAACTGTCCATGTAAAGTATTAGCTGCTTGTCATTAGTACAAATCAGCTCAACCACACATCCACGAGCAGACTGATGGACATGAAAAACGAACTTTCATTATTTGAAAGATGAAACAGTCCCATGTAAAGTATTAGCTGCTTGTGATTAGTACAAATATACTAAGACTTTAGTGCATTAAATTACTTTTCATCAGCATGATATCTCCTTGCAATATATGCTCATCTTACCCAGTCTTTTGGCTATATATACTATAACATATACTCACATAAGGAATGTAGTTACCTTAGCCAATAATATACTAGCAGCATTGGGGAAGATTTTGCACGTTTCTTGTAAAGTACAGTTTGCGACTTGCATCTTGCAGCATCCACACAAATTTAAGTAGGACTTTTCTCAGTGGTGTTTTAGTATAGGAAATTGAACAACGAAATAATTCAGAAATATACATACAAGAAAAAGTCACAAAAAACTCTCAGAAATAAATAAGCACCTCATCTCTATTCATAACAATGTGCCTCTCCAGACAACAACAGATATGGCACTAGGGAAAATAGCCAAAAGAGAGCTCCCTGACCATATCATATTCTCTACGGGATGTCTCAATTGGGCAGCTACTCAACAACCACCCAACAGTACTGACTGATCTGACAAAAAAATAAAACACGGTTGTACATCATTAACACATTGCCATACATTAAAAAAGAAATAGTCAACATAAATTATTTATTGAGCAGGGTCATACTAGTACAAAGATATAAACTTAATTATTAAAAATGGACTACTATTTTATTGTCTACATCTAGCCCCTCCTCTATACTGTTGGTGCCCAATCCAACACTCACAAACACTTCAAAGGGTGATTAGCATAATATTCGACAAGGTTGGTGCTCCTATGTCAAAAAATGTAAATCCTCAAAAGCATTCTGCCGTGAAATATCTTCCATACGACTTTTTTCTGTTGTTTTTATTTCATGAAAATCATACCAAAATGAACATCTAAATCAAATTCTTCATAAAATAATTTCTATGAACTCTGAACTCGCTGGCAACTCGGAAAATTGTTGTCATATCATAAATGAGAGGTGTTGACATCACTGTAAATTTGCCTTAGTGTTGTCAAATCAGCTAATATCACTTGACATCACCTCCTCCTCTGCTACTACCCTCAGCCTGATTTCTCCAACCCCTAAAGTCACTAGCTCCTTACCTGATATCAGACTTATCCAAGCTTGGCTCTTTGATAGCCGTCATCAAGTTCTTCCATTGTCTTGGCTCTCTAGCAGCTAACGTCAAATTCTACCTTGGGTCACTAATGGCTGACATCATACTCTGCCTTGGCTCACTGACAAATGATGTCAATCTCTACCTTGGCTCGAAAATTGAACCCTCGGTCTGGCTTTGTCTAAAAAAAATTTGTCTTCATTGATTTGAATAATTTATTCCACCATCAAGCCCTTCAAATTTCATGCCAAGGGTTTTAACTTTACGCCTGAGGAAATAATTTTGGAAGTTGTGCAAATTAAAAAGTAAAGAGTTTGTTGAATTAAAGTCAAATTTTACATCAGAAATGGTTTCCCCTGGTCCAAACACTCACCTTCTTCAATTTATCTACTTTATTCTCTTTTCCTGACCTCTCCTCGCTTTCTGACTTCTCTTTCTCTAAATTATTCTCTTTGGCTGAAATCTTCTCTTCAGCTGAATTCTATTCTTCACCTGAAATCTTCTCCTCCCCTAAGAATTCTCTTGAATACATGGACACTCCCTTACCCCATCGACCTCCCTACTAAACCCATCGTTGACCCCGTCAATCTACCAATTCAAGCAAACCTGCCACCGCTGTCGATCCCTCTTGTTCGACTTCAACAAATTGTTCAACCTTTGCCCTCCTTGTCGCTGCAAACAATTGTTGTTTGATGACCATTCCTATGCACAAGTCGTTCGCAGTGTTGCAAAAACCTTCTTTGACCTTGCATAGTTCGACCTTGCCAGGCCAAGCATCAGTGTCCATTCAAAGCCCAGACTAGTTCGAAATACAATTTCTATCACAGTCATGAATTTTGAGATTTCTGTCGTATTAAAGGCATGCAATTTGCAGATAAAAGTCACAATGTGAAGAGCAGAATAATTATGCTAGGGCACGGCTGGATTTAGTCGTGATTTGCATAGCAAAAGAATTGTGCTAGGGCACAATTAGAATTGCAGACCTTTTGTAGAAATAAGAAGGAACAAATTTGCACCGCATGAGCAGATCAGACCATGAAAGGAAGAAGCGTAGGATTTCCAAACAAAATGTGGCATCCTGGACCAAAAATCACGATTTTCAGTTGATGATTTGACATTTCATAATTTTCAGAGCAATTTTCCAGTTTTTGTGCTAGGGCACAAATTTTGTGCTTTCAGATTACCCTCAGTTTTGTACAGTGAACAGAATGGAGCTTCCTCTAACACAAGGGTTTAAAGCTCCTCACCCATTGTTGGAAATAGTCATTGATGTCCGTGATATTGTCAATGATGTCAAAGGAAGCAAGTGCTATTTTGCATTAATGGCAAAAGTTGAATTGCACACACTTACAGTACAAATCGGACTTATAAAGAGCTTCTACTTATATAATAAGTAAAGCAGTCTTGAGAACCCGAATGGGTCTTGTAGAGCAAATCGGGATTCCAGAACAACTTTACTTCTCTCAACTTTATAAGTTAAGTTGTCTTGAGAACCCGAATGGGCCTAGCAATGTTAATCGGGTTTATGCAACGACCTTGCTTGTCTCATGTTCATATGTCAAGTTGTCTCAAGAACCCGAAAGGGTCTAGAAGAGTTGATCGGGGTTTCGGAAGCACTTTAATTCTTTCATGTTTATGAGTTGAGCAATGTGGAAAACCCGAATGGGTCAAGGAAGAGGTAATCGGGATTTCAGAGTGACTTGGCTTCTCTCATGTTTATGAGTTAAGCAATGTGAAAAACCCGAATGGGTCTAAGTGAGTTGATCGGGTTTCTAAGATGACTTTACTTCTTCCAAGTCTATAAGTCATGCTGAATGAAGAACCCGAAATGGTATTGAAGAATTCTTTCGGAAAAATTGGCAAAGACAATTCTTTCAGAAATATTCACAAGGACAAATCTTTCGGACACAAAAGCCCACGGAAATTGTTCCAAAGGGTATGTGGACCATTCAAGAAAGCCGAAGGGCACTTCTCAAGAAGTTCGAAGAGCAAGTGCACTGTTACAAAAGTTTCAAAGTGCTAGTGGACCATTGCAGAAAAGCCGAAGAATAGTTTTTGAAAACGCCGAAGGGTATGTGGACCCTTGTAGAAAAGTCGAAGCATAGTTTTTGAAAAGGCCGAAGGCTATGTGGACCCTGGCAGAAAAGTCGAACGGTACATTTGCAAAGCCCCAAAGGGTATGTGTCCTAAACAAAAGTGCCAAAAGGAGACCCGAACAAAAAGTCCACGGAAATTGTCCCGACGAGGATATGTTAAAGCTCGAGCAAGTTTGAAGAGATTGACGAAGGGGAAGCATCTCAAAGACGCCGAAAGAAGCGAGATGAAGTCAACATGTCGAAGGTTAATGATATAGTCAACATAAAGAGCAAGCATCTTTGATGATTCAACGACACACGCAAGTCAAGATTAAAAAGATCCAACAGAGCGGGTGAATCCAAAGCCTTAAAGGTGCTCGAAGGTTAATGCACAATGGCAAAGTTAAAGATCGAGCATATTCGAGTAAATCGAAAGGAGCGAAAGTGATCCAACTATAGAAGACATAGTACAAAACATAAAAAGGGGATCGATAGTTAGAGATGGCGCGAAAAAAGAAATCGAAGGCACGCATTTAATAATTCTCAACAAACTATTGAAGGAACAGACAAAACCTATAAATGATTGCACAGAGCTCGAGATTGATCGATCCAATCGATCAATCATCGATTAAGGAGGTTGTGCATTTAAGAGATAAATCCAACAGCTGCCAAACATAGTAAAGAGACCAGAACATTACAACGTGATGCATAAACCAAGACATGAAAAGGAAACATCACAGTTATGACCAGAATCCCGCAGTTGTCAAAGATAGAAACGGGAATAGACAATTGTTGTATGATGCAAGAACCAAGACGCGAGAAAATGCAAAAGTCAAATACGCATTAAAGGAGAATCCAGAACTAAAACTGGTTTAGTGCAAATAGAATGTGAATGCAATAAGTGAGTCGAGAAACCCTACTGAATCCTTGTATAAACACAACTCTTAACATATCATATTGTTGTCGCTGCTGCAACTACGTTTTCAAGTTTGAGAAAAAGAGCTGTCGATAAAAAAAATATGCAGACAGAGTAAAACGCAGAGAAGGAAAGGGAATGAAGTGTATTTGAATAAAGCATAGCCAGATGTACGTAGATACAGAGTGAGAGACATGCAGACAAAGATTAAGCAAGCAGGAAGATAGAGCACTCAGACAATGAGAAAAAAGTGAGCAGTGACAGATTAGACTTGTAACAAAGAACATTGAACTGGATTTACTTGTGAATCCATCTTGTACACTGGAGTCATAGCTCCATAGTTCAAGTAGGTTGGTGCCTGCATACAAACTGGGTTGGTGCTCAGTAAGGAGATTGGTGTCCCCTAAGGATCGGTGTCATTGAATGTAACCAGTGAGGTTAGCTAGTAAGGCATTTTATTGTGAGGTTGGATTAGAATAGTAGATTCTAGCAGCTGATTCTCATCGTAGTTTTTCCCTTTGGATTTTTCACGTAAAATCTAGTGTTATGTGTTTCTGTGTGTGTGTGACTTATGCATTTAGTTTTTAATTTACACATGAATTCATATTTTCTACAAAAAGTTTTTTGACGGACTAGTTTAGATCATCTACTAATTCACCCCCCTCTCAGTAGATAGGTGTGTTCAACAATTGCTATCAGAGCCTAGGGTTCCTAAGGAGAAGCTTAATCGGCTCAAGTAGATCTTGGATTAGTGAACACAATGGCCAATCAAAAAGGATCTTCATCAAACAAGGCTCCTCTGTTTGATGGGTCGAACTATGCTTTTTGGACCATAAGGATGGAAGCACATTTGTGTTCCCTAGGGTTCAATGTTTGGATGTCTGTGGTAAATGGATATACATCTCTTGCTGTAGCTCCTACCAATCAAGCTGCCAAGAAGGCTTACGAAAATAATGCTAAGGCAAAGAATGCTATTCTTTATGGACTGTCAAACTCATAGTTCGTCAAAGTCATGCATTGTAAAAATGCACAAGACATCTGGGACAAGCTAAAAAGTATCTATGAAGGAGACGTAAAAGTGAAGCAAGCCAAGCTGCAAACATACAAAGGCCAATTCGAGAGTTTGAAGATGATTGAAGAGGAGAAGATTGCAGATACCTTCTCAGGATAGATGAGATTGTGAATGCTATCAGAGGACTTGGAGAAACAGTAGAAAAGTCAACTATTGTTAAAAAAGTTTTAAGGTCTTTGCCATCAAGATATTATTTGAAAATCTCTGCAATAGAAGAAGCAAGAGACTTGGATAAGCTCACTGTGGATGAGTTGCACGAAACATTCACAGCCTATGAGATGAGAATGGGAGAGACAGAGCTGATTAAAAAAAAAGCTACATTCAAAGTAGCAAAGCCAATTAAAGATGAGACAGCCACGTCGAGATCTGAAGAGTCAGATGAAGAATAAGCCAACTTTGTCAGAAAGCTAAAGAGAGGATCTGGAAAGTATAAAGGTAAGTTACCTTTCAAATGTTTCGACTATGGAAAGGTAAGACACTTTGCTACTAAATTCCTCATAAAAAGGGAGAAAATTCTAAGCAAATGGAGAACAGTAAAAAGGTAAAACCCCATAATACATATAAGAAAAACTTCTTTAAGAATAAGAAGGGCTTATACACATAAGAAGACAGCAACTCAGAGAAAGATAGTAATAGTGACAGTTCGGATGATGATCAGGACTGTGCTTTTGTGGCTAGGGGAAATGAATACCTATTCATGGCAGAAGAATCTACATCATCAAATCAAGAACAAGAGGACGATAAAGATTGGGATGAAGAAGAGGAAGGTGAAATTGATCTAGAAGGACAACTAGTCTGTGCTCTAGGAGAGATTGAGAAACTAAGAAAAAAGAACTCTAAACAGAAGAAGCTTGGGCAAAAGGAACTTGAGAAATCTAATCAAATGATAGTGACTCTGAAAACTCAAGTTGAGGAGGCTAAAAGAATAGAAGAGGTAGTTAAGATGGAACTGCAGTCCAAAACTAAAGAGTGTATAAAAATTGAAGCAAAAATAGTAACCTTGCGAAAAGAACTAGATAAAAGTCTAAAGATGACAAAAGGGTTAGACATCTTAAATGAATTAATCAGGTATCAAAAACTCTCAAATGAAAAATCAAGTATTGGATATGAGAAAGGTAAAGATTCCTCAATTAGTATGTCAACTAGTCTGTATGACAACTTCAAGATAGGAGTAGCAGAAAAAAAGAAAGTGAAAAGCAAGGATAATAAGATTGACTCAAACAATGTTGATGAGAGGAGAATTTTTTTTGAAATGAATCTTGAAATCAAAGATGCAGAAGGATACACCAAAGTTGCAGATTTGAAGAAACAAAAGGTTAGAAGAGTTCAATACACGGCACCAAGAAATGTTACAACCAGGTATTACTCATCTTTTTATGGTTATTGTTACAGTTGTAATCAATTTGGTCATAGAGCTATCGAATGTAGAGTTGTGCCTACAAGAAGAACTAGCGTTGTAAGTAGAAACACATTTGCTCCTCTGTTAGATTCAAGTACAATATGCTACAATTGCAATAACTTTGGTCACATAGCCAAGCACTGTAAGACTAACTTTGCAGTGTCAAAAGTAAAGAAAGGCAAGTCTTCTAATAAGAACAAAGGTCCACAAGTTATTAATAAAGAAAAGAAGACGACATATGAGAAGCCCAAGGAAACGTGGAGAGTGAAAAATCAATCCTTGATCGCTTAAACAACACTCCACGCTAAAGAGCAAAATTTATGGGAATAGATAGTGGGTGCTCAAAACACATGACTGGTGACAAAAGCAAGTTTGTCAAGTTAAACAAGTGCAAGGAAGGAACTATTAGTTTGGGAGATAATACTGCAGTAAAAATCAAAGGTAAAGGAACATTGCATATAGATGGTAAGCTTTCTACTCATGATGTACTCTATGTTAAAGGACTTAAACACAATCTGCTAAGCGTTAACCAAATGTGTGATAATGGATATAAAGTCGAATTTGATGTTGAAGGCTGCAAGTTGAAGAGATCTGTAAAAATAGTTGCAGAAGGAAAAAGGACCGAAAACATCTACAATCCTGTTGAAGTAAACAATAATAGTTGCCTCATAGGAAAGGTTGATGAAAACTGGCTATGGCATAGGAGAATGGATCGCGTCAATTTTGACAATTTAGTCAAAGTAAGTTCAAAGAAGTGTATAAGACATATGCCCATAATCACCAAACCCACAGATACTACATGCAGAGAATGCCAATTAGGCAAGCAAATAAGAGTCAAGTTTCAGACAAAAGAATATACAACAGCAAAGCCTCTACAGATAGTTCATACTAATCTATGTGGACCTACCAAGACTAAAGGATCAAAAGGAGTTCACTACTTCATGCTATTTGTTGATGATTACTCAAGAATGACATGGGTAACCTTCTTAAAGGACAAATCTAAATCCTTTGAGAGATTTAAGATCTTTCGAGCCATGGTTGAAAATGAGATGGGAAGAAAAATCAAATGTCTGAGATCTGACAAAGGTGGAGAATTCACTTCAAATGAATTCGTAAAATACTGTGAGAAACATGGAATTAAAAGGTACTACTCGGCTGCAAGAACTCCTCAGCAAAATGGAGTTGTTGACAGAAAAAATATGACTATCAAGGAGATGGCCAGAACAATGTTGAAGGAAGCTAAACTTTCTGATGGATATTGGAGAGTAGATCAAACAGCAGTATGCATTCTAAATAGAGTACAGCTAAGGGTGAAAAGCAACAAAACGCCATATGAACTGTGGTATGGAAAGCCTGCACAGTCAAATACTTTAGAGTGTTTGGAAGCAAGTGTTACATCAGAAAAAATGAGAGCAAACTAGGCAGGTTTGAGTCAAGATGTGATGAGAGAATCTTTCTTGGTTACTCCACTCAGAGTAAAGCCTATGTATGTTACAACAAAAAGTTGCACAAAATAATTGAAAGCATTAACGTCAAGGTAGAAGAAGGATTCAAACAAATTGAGCCTAATGAGGAGATAGGAATTGAAGAATTAGAAGTAGCAAAAAATGAAGTAGAAGATAGTGAAGAAGAGGAAGAAAAGAGTGGAAGGGCACCTAAAAAAATTGTTCAAAAGGAACATCCCAAGGAGCAGATAATTGGCAACAAAAATGAAGATGTTCAGACTAAGAGAAGCGCTGTAATGAACAAGGAGCAAGTGAATTTTGCTCTATTTTCAGAAATTGAGCCGAAGACCTTTAATGAAGCCAACATGGATGAAAATTGGTTGAAAGCCATGGAGGAAGAACTGAATCAAATAGAAAAGAATAAAACTTGGGAATTAGTTCCTAGACCTTCAAACAACAACGTAATAGGAACAAACTCAATGAAGATGGAGTTGTTGTAAAGAACAAAGCAAGATTAGTATGCAAGGGATATGCACAAATACAACGCATAGATTTTGAAGAGACATTTGCTCCAATGGCAAGACTGGAGGCGATAAAAATGTTCTTGGCATTCTCTGTTCACAAGAAGTTCAAGGTATATCAAATGGATGTGAAGTCAGCATTCCTAAATGAAAACTTTGAAGAGGAAGTCTACATTGAACAACCAGAAAGATTTCAGTTAGCAGAAAAAAAAGATTATGTGTGTAGACTAAAGAAAGCTTTGTATGGTTTAAACATGCACCTAGAGCATGGTATTCACGATTGGATCAATACCTGCAACGACAAGGATTCAGAAAAAGGTGTGCAGACAGCAATCTGTACTTTAAATCAGAAGGTGAGCATATGCTAATTATTGTTGTCTATGTAGATGATATTATCTTTGGAGGTGACAATAGTAACATGTTCAAAGAAATTGCCACACAAATGCAAAATGAATTTGAAATGTCTATGCTGGGAGAACTTTTTTTCTTGGACTACAGATTTCACAAACCAGTGATGGGATATTCATATCTCAAACCAAGTATGTGAAGAAGATGCTCAAAAAATTTGGCATGGAGGACAGCAGACCAGTTAGTACTCCTATGATAACTGAATACAAATTGAGCAAAGAAGATGAGTCCCTTGATGTCAACATTACATTGTATAGATCAATGATAGGCAGCTTGTTGTACTTAACAACGTCAAGACCGGATATCATGCAGGTCGTGTGGTACCCTACAAGTGAAGATTTCACGTTGATTGCATATGCAGATGCTGACTGGGCAGGAAGTGTGGATACAAGAGAAGCAATAGTGGTGGTGCATTCTTCCTTGGAAGCAGACTTGTGTCATGGCTGAGCAAAAAGCAAGAATCAGTTACACTTTCTACAGCAAAATCAGAGTATGTTGCAGCAACAACATGTTGCACCCAAGTATTATGGATGAAGCAAACTCTCAGAGATATCAAAGTAGAGTACAAAGAACCTATCTCTATCTTCTGCGATAACTCAAGTGCCATAAACATATCCAAGAATCCAGTGATGCACTCCAGAACCAAGCATATATCCATCAAATATCACTTTCTGAAAGAAAAGGTTGCAAATCAAGATGTCAAAATTGAGTATGTTCCAACAAAAGACCAAATTGCAGACATATTTACCAAGCCTCTTCCCAAGGAGCAATTTGAGTATCTGAGAGAGAAGTTGGGAGTATTGGCTCCCACACCACATCACTAATTTTTAGTGCTAGGGCATGAATCCAAGGGGAGTATTTAAGGAACATTATAAACCCCTGGATTAAGAGAAAAGACAGTTTGGTGAGAAAACTGTAATTCTTTTGCAATTTGATGACAAAGGTATGCTAACTCTAGCTTATTATGCCTGTCTATATAGAGATATGTCGATTCTTGATTGGTCTTTTAGACCAATGCTATATACATGCTCATCTGAAGAATCATGGAGTCAAAAGAGCTACATCTAAAGAGCCTGCGTAGAAACTTAGGGAAATATGCCATTGCCTAAGGGGGAGTCCTTCACAAAGTGCTCTAACCAGCCAGGTCCGAGGATCAGAACAGCCAAGCTAACAGTGAATGTTATGGCAAGGATTCTTTGTCATTAATGTCAAAGGGGGAAAAAGACGCAGAATGAAAGGAGCAAGCAAAATGAAGATAAGAAGAGTTAAGGCATTCTGATAATGTTTTGCCATCAATGACAAAGGGGGACATGGTTGGAAATAGTCATTGATGTTTGTGATATTGTCATTGATGTCAAAGGAAGCAGGTGCTATTTTGCATTAATGTCAAAAGTTCAATTGCACAGACTTACAGTGCAAATCGGACTTATAAAGAGCTTCTACTTATAAAATAAGTAAAGCAGTCTTGAGAACTCGAATGGGTCTTGTGGAGCAAATCGGGATTCCAGAACAACTTTACTTCTCTCAACTTTATAAGTTAAGTTGTCCCAAGAACTCGAATGGGCCTAGCAATGTTAATTGGGTTTATGCAACAACCTTACTTGTCTCATGTTCATAAGTCAAGTTGTCTCAAGAACCCAAAAGGGTCTAGAAGAGTTGATCGCGGTTTCAAAAGCACTTTACTTCTTTCATGTTTATGAGTTAAGCAATGTGGAAAACCCAAATGGGTCACGGAAGAGGTAATCAGGATTTCGGAGTGACTTTGCTTCTCTCATGTTTATGAGTTAACCAATGTGAAAAACCCAAATGGGTCTAAGTGAGTTGATCAAGTTTCAAGATGACTTTACTTCTTTTAAGTCTATAAGTCATGCTGAATGAAGAACCTGAAATGGTCTTGAAGAATTCTTTCGGAAGAATTCTTTCAAAAAAAATGGCAAAGACAATTCTTCCAGAAATATTGGCAAGGACAAATCTTTCGGACAAAAAGCCCACGGAAATTGTTCCGAAGGGTATGTGGACCGTTCAAGAAAGCCAAAGGGCACTTCTAAAGAAGTCCGAAGGGCAAGTGGATTGTTACAAAAGTTCTGAAGGGAAAGTGGATCATTGCAGAAAATCCGAAGGGTAGTTTTTGAAAAGGCCGAAGGGTATGTGGACCCTTGCAGAAAAGCCGAAGGGTAGTTTTTGAAAAGGCCGAAGGGAATGTGGACCCTTGTAGAAAAGCCGAAGGGTACATTTGCAAAGCCCCAAAGGGTATGTGTCCTAAACAAAAGTGCCAAAAGGAGACTCGGACAAAAAGTCCGCGAAAATTGTCCTGAAGGGAACCCGGACAAAAAGTCCGCGGAAATAGTCCCGACAGGGATATGTTAAACCCCGAGCAAGTCTAAAGAGATCGAGGAAGGGGAAGCATCTCAAAGACACCGAAAGAAGTGAGATGAAGTCAACATGTCAAAGGTTAATGATCTAGTCAACATAAAGAGCAAGCATCTTTGATGATCCAACGACACACGCAAGTCAGGATTAAAAAGATCCAACAGAGCACGTGAATCCAAAGCCTTAAAGGTGCTCGAAGTTTAATGCACAATGGCAAAGTTAAAGATCAAGCATATTCGAGTAAATCAAAAGGGGCGAAAGCGATCCAACTATAGAAGAAAGTACAAAACATAAAAAGGGGCTCGATAGTTAGAGATGGCGCAAAGAAACAAATCAAAGGCATGCATTTAATATTTCTCAACGAACTATTGAAGGAACAGAGAAAACCTGTAAATGATTGCACAGAGCTCGAGATTGATCGATCTAGTCGATCAATCATCGATTAAGGAGGTTGTGCATTTAAGAGATAAATCCAACAGCTGCCAAACATGGTACAGAGACCAAAACATTACAGCGTGATGCATAAACCAAGACACGAAAAGGAAACAGCACAGTTATGACCAGAATCCCACAGTTGTCAAAGATAGAAATGAGAATAGACAATTGTTGTATGATGCAAGAACCAAGACGCGAGAAAATGCAAAAGTCAAATACGCATTAAAGGAGAATCCAAAACTGAAACTGGTTTAGTGCAGATAGAATGTGAATGCAATAAGTGTGTCGAAAAACCCTAATGAATCCTTGTATAAACACGACTCTTAACATATCATATTGTTGTCACTGCTGCAACTGCGTTTTCAAGTTTGAGAAAAAGCCTTGTTGACAAAAGAAATATGCAAACAGAGTAAAATGCAAAGAAGAAAGGGGAATGAAGTGTATCTGAATAAAGCATAACCAGATGTACGTAGATGCAGAATGAGAAACATATGCAGACAGAGATTAAGCAAGCAGGAAGATGGAGAACTCAGACAATGAGAAGAAAGTGAGCAGTTACAAATTAGACTTGTGACAAAGAACATTGAACTAGATTTACTTATGAATCCATCTTACACACTGGAGTCATAGCTCCATAGTTCAGGTAGGTTGGTGCCTACATACAAACTAGGTTGGTGCTCAGTAAGGAGATTGGTGTCTCCTACGGATCGATGTCCTTGAATGTAACCGGTGAGGTTAGCCAATAAGGCATTTTATTGTGAGGCTGGATTAGAACAGTAGATTCTAGCAGTTGATTCTCACCATGATTTTTCCCTTTGGGTTTTCCATGTAAAATCTGGTGTTACGTGTTTTTGTGTGTGACTTCTACATTTGTTCTTTGATTTACACATGAATTCACATTTTCTGCAAAAAGGTTTTTGACGGACTAGTTTAGATCATCTATTGATTCACCACCCCTCTCAGTAGATAGGTGTGCTCAACACATCACAAGGTGTTGACCCCAAAATTTAAATATGCTAGCATTTGCAGCTGGATATCTAGAATTGAGGCTTTAGATTCCAAACTTTGAGACCTTTTGTTGCTGTTCCAAATGCAATTGCAAAAGAAATGGTATTATTGCAAAATTGCAAGCAAAAATCACTAAGCTCGAACAAACCCAAGCCACCCTCGTTGATTCCCCATGCCTTAGCAGCTTAATGAAGTGGTTTCAAAAATTAAGAACAAACAATCAGAGATGATCATTCAACATGAGCACCTTAAAAAAGAAACCACAGTGCAACAACAATCTATCCAAAAACATGTTGAGGAACAAAATTTGTCGGCACAAGCAGCAAGGGGAAGAAAGCACCTCCAATTGTGGAAATCGTTGTCCATGCAAAGTTTGTAGAAGAAAAAGCACGTCAAACCAAGGCACTCAACTTTCGTGTTCATGGCCTCCCTAAACCACTTGATCCCTTACATGCAAGGCACACATTCTTGCAGGAATCTTTAGACTTGGAAAATGTCTCCCTTAACAAAGCTTGGACATTGTCGGACAACACCATTGTTATCCAATTTCAAACTGCAAAAGAGCATTTGCAAGCTCTTAAAGCAAAAAAAAACTTTGTTCCCTCCAGCAGAAATGCATGTAGATGCAGATCTCACACAACTCAAGGTGGAGAAGCTTTCGAAAGCTTGCATTCAGGTCGTAGCTGCCAAGAAAGAAAACAAGTGGGTTGTTATTAGAGACTGTAGCGTTGTCATTCGTGATTCTGCCCATCCTAGGTGGTCACGCTTTAAACCGTAAGCATGACAACAACCTCTGGTCTTGATGGGTGGTGGTGGCATCTCCATTTCTTCTTAGAACTGCAATGACACTTTATGATCTTCTCCAAGTACCTTCCGTATTGTTACTGCCTCCAGGATCTCATCTTCCTCATTGCGACCCATGAGAGCCAGCCCCAAATGGGCCCTCCATCCAATCACAAGGTACTCAAGGGTTTTGGCTTCTCATCATGAGACAAGCAAATCATGTGGTGTTTGGGGTTCAAGTGGTGTGGCTTGCCTCATTCAAGATAGCCTCAAGCCTAGAGTTTCACGTATGGCTTCTAATGTCCACTCTAGATACATGTGGCTACAGATTCAAAGGGACCCACCTTCTTTTCGAATGTCTTCATAGCTATACGCTACTTCCCCCTTGCCACATCTCCATTCACCATTCACGTTGATGGGTACCCGTACCTTGACCTCTATCCAAAGATCTCTCGATACTCCACTATTGATGATATCATTCTTCTGGGTGATTTTAATGCCCCAACAAGGAACCTCCAAATGCTTATTCATGACCTTGCACAAGATGAGTTGTCTTCATGGGTTGGATCTAGAGGAGTTTGGATTACATAGAGCCTTTGCTGACATGAATTCTACAGTTATGACCTATGGGAGACACCTTCTCCAACTGGGTGAATCTTAGAGCCTCCCGATTCTCAACGGGCTTCCTCACTTTCCCAACTCTGGTAGATTCACTTGTTCTCCCCATGTCGATGGTGCGAGTGTCATGGTTTATGTTTTCACCAACAGATTCCTCATCCCCCATATTTTTGGCTTCGTTATTCTCCTCGGCTCCCACTTGTTGACAATGTCATCTTGATGTTCACCCTCCATACTAGTTCTCATCATTCTCCCCCCCCTTCCCATTCCACTATGCCCCCCAATACTAGACACACCACAATCCACTTTGATGATGACTACACCATTGACTATGCTACACGTCTCTCCCTTCGTATGTCAAGAATTTACTCCCTCCCTCTTCTCACCACGGATTTCATGTATGAGTTCTTACATAAACCCTCTAAGATGTTACCCTTGAGTCTTGTCCCTACACTATACATTCCTCCATATCCCTACCTACCACGGAACTAGCGCCATGAACTGGTGGTATGATGATAAGTGCAAATATCTTCATCCAACCCATGACCCTCCCTCCACTGCCACCCTCCGTAGGGAGTACCATTGTCTTCTCCATTGTAAGAAATGGGAGTTCCTTGCATCTAGACAACTTACAATCCCTGCTGATCTCCACCACTCACCCAAGACTTTTTGGCGTACTCTTCTCCTATTGGCTGTAAAAAGTGTTTAACACTCCAACATGTATGCCGCAATCAACAGTACAATGGGACAAAGCCCCTCTTCTATTTGCGGGCAAAGCTATCTTTATTCAAACAAAAATAAAAACACAAACCTAACATATTTACAAATATACATACTAAATTATTTTAGAAGGGTTGTGGGGGGACGGGGCAAGGGAGTTTGCATGTATGCAAAAAGAAACATGATAGAGAAAATAGAATAAGTCATCCTTACAAGAAGAAGATAGAACGTGAATAGGTAAAGGCAGATTTCACCTAAATATCACATTCACTAATCTCAAAATAAATTTACTATCAACTGAGATCTTTTATCACAAAGAGAGTAAAGAGATCAATATCATGAATAATTGTACCATTCATTCATAACCAAGAACAAGCACAAAGTCCTACAACAACTTTGCTTTTATTGATTTCTAGAAAAGCATAGTTCTTTCCACCCTCCCTTTCAAAAGTTCTTTTCTTGTAAAAGTATTACAAAATTTACAGCCTTTCGAGAGGCATGCAAGCATCCTATTTATAGGAAATTCAATTCCTAAGACTTAGGAAAAAACTTCTAAAATAGAAATGGTTACACATTTTAAGGTGCATGTTGACTAGTTCAAACTGCATGAAAAATTTGCAAAAGCCCTCATACCAAAATGTAGTATTCAACCTGCGAACAAGATCACGCTAAAATACAGCTCAGAGCTGCGAATTAGGGTGTCTTCTCCAGCACTTGGTCTTCTTCTTCCTCATCCTCGATTGTAAAGACTTCCTTCTGCATTGATTGTTGAAAAAAAAAATTGTATTCTTCAAACCTTTGCAATTTCCTCTCAACCTTCTCATGATCTGGGCCTTCAGAATGTTGATATGGAATTTCGGCCTCCACTTGTAGATTTATCATCTGTTGAGGAATTCTTTTAAATGCCTTCAAATCTTTGTCTAATCTATCAAAAGAATTCTAATAATGCATGAAATTCTGGATTGATTTGAAATTGAATGCAGAAGATGAATCAGTTTCCCGCCGGATCAATTGCTTGAATTCCTCTTGTATATCTTTGACAGGGACCACGTTTCCTCCATCTCCGAGGAGCAAACATGCAAGCTTCTCAATTACTTCCTGGATATCGCATGAGGGATTAGTTGCTAAGACTATGGACTCCTTGAATTTGTGTAGGGACTCTTCTATTGTCTTGATTCTAAATTTTGTTAATCCCCAGAATCCCACTTGATTTGCTTGATCTTCCTCGGTCAATACCCCTTCGCTGATTAAACTATCCTCATTGGCTCTGGTCAGGGCTTCAAATCTAGGCAAACAATGTTTTAGCTTATTGAGCTCTTTTCTATAAACATCCTCGTTCTTGTAAGCATATTGGATTTCTTCGTCAAATGAAGTAAAGACTTCAGTAGCCATGTTATTGACTTATTTCCCTATTCAAGAAGCTTTTATGACCACTCTTCAGTGGCTCTCCCCATATTTCCTATTTTTCAATCGTTCTCAAAGTCTTATCATCTGGGGTATATTCTTGGAGTTGAGGCTGAATCGAGTTGATCAATTTATGGACCATTGACGTAAGCTGCTCTACTTTTTCCTTCAATTGATCCTTTGTTGCCTTGTCTTGATTGAATTTATCGATCAAAGAGTCGATAGTTGTTTGAACATCTTCCTTCAACCCCTCATGAGTAGCCCTACCCAAGTGTACACTTGAAACTTGGTAATCTACAGCCATTACTTCATCCTTAGATTCTTTCGGAGGGGGAACAGCAACCTCGACATACCTCTCCCCTTGTTCGTTTCTAACTACATGAGAAACCTTCTTGGGTTTCTTTGATGCTTGAGGAGTAGGCGCGGTGAGAGCACTGAAGTTGATCTCCAATGGTGGAACTGTCTTTTTCCTCTTTTTAACCACTTCATTCAGCCATTGGGGTACTCTAGTATCAACGACCTTTTGCAAAGATGCTGGTTTCGTTTGCCCCTGATGTAGAATTACCAGAGCCTTATTCGTCGCAGATCCCATCTCTATTCCCGTTTGTGGTGAAGATATAACCTTTTCCTCCACTGCTTTTTGTGTATTTGATTCTTTCTTTGGGATATTAGGTGGGAGATCTACCACTTTAAGAAGAGATTCCTATGTCTTTGGATGAGATTTTCCATCTACTGGGAGAAATTCAATGCCTTCCTTAGATATAGACTAAGAAGGACAATCTTGTAGTTCAACAGGTGGAAGATCTACCACTATTGAGGAAGAAGCCTTGGGAGCTAAGAAGGGAGTATTTGTTGTCACAAACTTTAAGGTGTTATTCTTGATTAATACATGTGAATGAACCACTTTTTCAAATGTTTTAGTCAACATGGTTGATATCCTAGGTGTACCTTTTCCACTAGTCGACTTCTTGATCTTGAACTTCAAGGTTCTCTTTTCTAGCTGAGGTGAAGGTTCCCTTGCCGATATCTCCTCCTCGATAATTACCGGACCAACCGCAACACTAGAAGATGTTGTAGGATCCTTTCCTTTTTATTGTATCAACTCAAGAGGTAGTAAATATCTACAGCTTTCAAGGGTGGAAGAAGTTCAACATCTTGTACATCCACCCCTTTACTCTGGAGCCATGCAAGAGTCCTGCAGAATACTACTCGGGTCCGATCCTGCAAGGATGTTATTCATGCTTACTCCACTCAACCCTAGGCAAAGGCTTTGCCTTGATATTCTCGTTGAAATAGAAGCGATCTATGACCTCCTCATCATCTTCGATATCTATGTCCTTGGGAATGTACACTATGTTGAACCTAAGTACCTATCCAAGTGTGAAGCGATAGTAATCAAGAAGCCTAACTTCTCTTTCATCATTGCAGTCCATCCAGAAATCCTCGTAATAGGTAACATGCTTGAGCGTCGCACTCAAAACGGCCTCTGCCATTCCCCTTGCATCAAATGAGGAACAACTGTGAAATGGCCGAAGAGTAACTTGAGCCATATCTGACTTAATAGATTTAGCCTTATGCAATGTAACACAAGTGTACATGTCGATAGACATTGGGAAGTGGACCCCAACAGACATGCTTTGTGACCCAAAACTTGTGAGTCTCCATCAGTTGCCTTACTAATTCCACGAGTGCCCATTTGTCATAAATGAACTTTGGAAGCATATACGGAGCTATCTCACATCCACAAACCCTAATGTAGGAAAATGTAGGAAACTATATGTACCATCCACCCCATCTCCCTATCTTCGAAGTAGCAGCCACAGAGAAACGTAGATTATAAGGATCCTTTTCAAACATCTGAATGACAAATTGAAGGAATGCATCATTAACTCTGCAGATATGTTTGGCACTTTCCCTCAATGTCAATTGTGGATAATATTCATAGACATGTGATTCAGACATTTGGCCAATGGTAGTCAACCCACTATAGAACCTCCTCTGTGAGACTGCATAAATCAAGTAGGACATCATGTAGAACTTATGGGTGGTGATTACCCCACACAGTTGTTTGTGAATTGAGTCACTAATAAACTCAGCCCAATTAACATATTGCATATTAACATGTATGATTTGGATGTATTGGAACATCCATTATTGGTAATCCTTCGCTGCGGGATTTCCTACCACTCTGTTGAGAAGAGTGATAATATCACCAATTTCTAACTTGTAATCCTAGCAAGCAATTACCTTAGGGACTCTGGCTAAGGAAGGTTTAGGCTTAACAAGCCAATGCTTATTCAGAGACCTGACATAGTCATCCTTGTTCTTCTCATGAAACTCCTGCACTGACTCTAGGGTAATCTCCATGAAGGCCTCATGGTCTGGGATCCTCAACATTTCTTCAATATCATCATCCCCAAGTCAAAATAGTTTCACCTCGAGGGTTCTTGACTTCTTTGTTTTCTCTGTCATAGAGATTTGCCAATGTCATGACCAATTATGAACACTGCACAAAAACTGGAAAATCAACAGCCTAAGGCAATTTGTTGTCATAAATACTCTGTATCCAGTCATTCTTAAATGGTGCGTTCACTCTATTCCAAAAGTCGGCCATATCTATGTGACCCAATTCGGTGTTTGTGACCATGTCTATATTGGAATCAATGTTCAGTGGAGGAATAACTCCTTGAAACATATACTTCATTTCCCTTGCTTTTTCTTTTCCCCCTTTCTTCTTGGGCATTCCAAACATATGCTACTCGTGACGAGTATGGGAGAATAGGGATCTTAGAAACGGATAGTGAATGGGAACAGGAAAAGCAGTGGCAGAGGGAGGGGAGGCAAAGCAGGGAACTGCAATGCAGTATGAGAACTCCGACATCAAGGTTTGGGGGCTACAGTGTAGTCGAATAATTCCATTGTCGGGGTTTGAGGGCTGCAGTGCAATCAGATAACTCTGATGTGAGGAAGGGGGAAAACTCTGACATCAGAGTTCATGGGTTGCAGTGCAATCAGATAACTCCAATGCAGAGAAGAGGGAAAACTCTGGCATCAAGGTTTGAGGGTTGTAGTGTAGTTAGATAACTCCGATGCAGGGAAGAGGGAAAACTTTGGCGTCAGGTTTTGAGCGCTGCAGTGCAGTCGGATAACTTCGATGACGACAACGTGAGGATGCACGGTAAGAGATTCCAAAGACAAAAACAAACGAACACAAAGTCAATCAGCAAAGGGAAACACCCAACCTGCAATAAAAACCTTCTAAAACAATTGCAAACCCTAGGTGCACCTATTGTGAAGAAAATGGGAGAAGCACTAAGAAGAACGGCCTCCAAATGCTAAGGAATGATCGAAAACCCCTAAGTCGTGAGGAAAGACAGATGCAAAGCTCCAAAAATCAAGTTTTGATGGTAAAAATGAATAAAGGGGAAGAGATTAAATAATGGGTAGTCAAGGAGACCCCCACATGCGCAGGTCTCAGCCCTCATTGTGGGGGAAGTGCACTGTAGCCGTCGGGTTCCGACGATTGCACTGTAGTCTCTGGATCCTGACTCCAAAATTCATGAAAATGACTAAGTCATAAACATCACATTTTTCAACTTTTTCTTCTTTTAACTTGATTATCAAGAAAATTCAAATGGGGTACTCCAAATTCACAAGCTAATGAAATTTGGGGACATCTTCTCCCAATGAAAACACAATTTCCAACATCACCCCCAAAGCATGGGTCTCCTATGCCAGCTCCCTCTATCATGTTCCAATCCAACCTGCAACCACCACCCCAACTCCTCCACCATCCTCTTCTATTTTGTCCACTTCATTTGTCAAGAGAGCTATTTTGAAGTTGTGCACCAGCAGAACAATTGATTGCAAAGGTCTCAAAACTGAGTTCATCAAATATGGTGTGGATTCCCTTGCCTTTCCACTTGCCACGCTCTTTAATAAGGTGGTGTATTCGGGTTTCTCTCAATCATGGTCCTAGCACATCATTCATCCTATTCATATGTCCAAGGATCTCTCCATCCTTGGCAACTATTAGACCATTATGATTGGGCATACATTTCCCAAATTTTATGCCACAATGTTAAACATGCAGTTGTCAGAGCACTAGAAAAGGAATAATATCAAATCTACGAGGTAGGATGACTTCAGAAAGGACTACCAAACTATTGACCACATCTTTACACTCTAGGCTATTATTGAAGAAGCTCATCACATGCCTTCCAAAGTCTTTCTTTGTTTTGTTGACTTTAAAAAACGCCTTACTCGGTTCCAAGACACCAGCTTTCTAGAAGTTGAGAGATACCGGCATCCCAAATTCTCTAATCACCGCCGCTTAACTTTATGAGACTATTATTGGGCAGTTTCATACTTCTCAAGGTTTTTCTAATTTTGTGAAGAGTACCATTAGGGTCAAAAAAGGATGTCCTCTATCACTGACCCTATTCAACATCTACATTGATGAGTTAGAGAAATTTCTTCGACAACATGCCCATATGGATGATGGTTGTATTTTGCATGAAGTGCTTATAGTTATCCTTCTTTTTGCCAATGATGTTGTCCTCCTCTCACACTTTGTCGAGGGCTTACAACGACAATTTGATGCGCTTGCTCATTTCTGCAAACTCTAAAGCTTGTGGTCAACATTAGTAAAATTAAGTTCATGATCTTCAATATCTCCAAGCACTCTCTCTCTCCAGATTCCATTTTTTATACAATGAGGGACTTCTAGAGATCACATAGGCCTACACATATTTGGGGGTCCAATTTTCTGGTCCATCCTTTAGCATGAAGTTTGCCTCTCACCTGCACCTTTGCAAGGGGTATGCCTCTTTTTCTATCTTGGAACATCAATCTTTCTAGTTCCACTTCCAAGGCATCCCTTCCAAGTTACACCTTTTTGGTACAATCATCAAACCTACAATTTTATATGGTTCAAGGGTTTGGGGATCTAGCTTAGACGTTGTTGACTAAGCCCATATTGAGAGGGTCCATACTTTCATGTTGCAATGCATGATCCAATGATAGTTTCTCGCATTGATGGAATAACCGGCAAGTAACCACCGGTTGGTTGGTTACTCGCCGGAATTCTATCCGACGAGTATTCACCGCTCAAAACCGCAACCAACAGTTTTTTTTCTTTTGAATGAACCGGCGAGTAACCAACGGTTACTCACTGGTTTTACATCCCATGGAACCCACACGGATTTAACATGCAGAGCCGATGAAATGCAGGTTTTCCCCCCCAAACGCAGAAAATACATGGAATGGAGTCTTATAAAATGCAACACACCTCACTCTTCACTCACACACGATTTAGAGCATTCTAAGGCGGATTGAGGAGATTTAAGCAAACAAATTTCCACGTTAATTCATTTTATTTTTATTTTTATTTTTATTTTTATTTTTATTTTTATTTTTATTTTTTTAAATTTCCAAATAAAAAAGGAATTCTAAATTAATTGAAAACATGTTTGATACATATTTGTGATGCTTAGTATACAAATTTGATACATTCCATTTTAATTGTATGCATTCCATGAATTTCCGTCAAATTTCATGCATTTATTTATTTTATTTTTAAAAAAATTCCAAGCATGTAAATGAATTCTAATGCAATTGAAAACATGTTTGATACATATTTGTGATGCTTAGGATACAAATTTGATGCATTACATTTTAATTACATGCATTCCATGAATTTTCGTCAAATTTCATGCATTATCTATTTATTTATTTTTAAAAATTTCAAGCATGTAAAGTTTTGTAATTTAATTAAATACATGTTTGATAAATATTTTTGATGCTTAGTATACAAATTTGATGCATTTCATCGCATTTCATGGAATTGGTTAAATTTTTGTGTTTATTATTCATTTAAAATTGTTGTTTATTATTCCATTAAATAACCGTTATACATTATATTTATAATTTGTTCATTCAAATCAAAAATCATAAATGTATTTTAGTTTCCGTTTTATAGTTTATAATTATCATTTAAATTTTATTTATCGTATTTTAATAATTAATTTGTATTTAATGTTTTTATTTTTTTATGTTGTTTTTAACATGTTTGCGCTTTGCAAGTTATCCATTAGCAAACAATAGCATCCAGTTGTGCATCATGCTTAGATTCAGTCAGTGGCAGCCAGTCGGCTCCTCCTCATGCTCGCACGGGTGCATGAAAGTATGCTACACGGGTTGAAATGTCCCAAACGATTTCAATTTGCAACTTTTGCTCCAAGATGTCAAAAGGCATGAATCAAATGAAGTACCATCTTTCATGCATTCCTTGCCACGACGTTGCACCTTGTCCCAATGTCACAGAAGAAGCAAAACGAGAGATGATGATGGAGCTTGCATCACTAAATGAAAAGAAACTAGATAGGGCAAGGATGTAAGCAGCCCTAACAACCACTAGTGCCACATTAGTAGAGAAAGAAGCGACAGCGATGACAAAAATTGTGGGCTCTAGTCGTGGTCCATGCACGTGCCATGGCACATCTGCACCGCCTTCATCTCAGTTACACTCCTTTTTTATGCCTAGAAACACACCTGGGGCACAACCTTCACTCCAAACTACAGGATAGAACAAGTAAGTGCATGCAGAAGCAGATAAAGCATGAGCAATTTTTTGGTACTTCAACAACCTTCCCTTCAACATGGTGAAGAGCCCGTACTAGGAATATTTGGTCACAACTTTGATAGTTGTAAGGAAAGCGTACAAGGCACCCTCTCCAAAAAACGTGGGTGGAAAGTTGCTCAAAAATACAGTTGAAGACGCAAAGTTGATTGTCGAAGATCAGAAGAGGTTGTGGCATAAATTTGGATGCACCATTCTTTCTGATGGATGGATGGATGGAAAGAACCACACCCTCATCAACATTCTGGGGTCTTCAAATGGTGAGCTAGTATTTTTGAAGTCTATTGATGCATCAAGTAAAATTAAAAATACAAAAACTTTGAGCTTGATGCTAGAAGAGGTTGTCTTAGAGGTGGGCATCAAAAATGTTGTCCAATATTATTACAGACAATACAACAACATATGTGGCAGTTGGGAGACTTCTTAGGGAGAAACATCCATCTCTCTTTTGGAAACCTTGTGCGGCACATTGCCTTGACCTTCTTTTGGAGGACATAGGAAAACTTGATTGGGTGAGACCAGTTGTCGAAGAAGCTAGAGAAATAACTATGTCTACAGTCACCCTTGGGTTCTCAGCTTGATGAGAGAGCACACCGAGAGAAAATAGCTTGTTTGAGCAAGCGTCACCAGGTTTGCAATGAACTTTCTTACATTGCAAAGTATTTGTAATTTGTTGACTCCTTTGAAGCAAATGTTTGTCTCTCAAACATGGATGGAGTCATGTTATTCCAAGAAAATTGATGGAGTGAAAGTTTTGAAGACAGTTTTCAGTGAGGCATTCAAAATGAAAGCTACAGAGATTGTTAAGGTAACTTGAAATTGCAATTTAAGTTTCAAGTTGTTTGCCTTATTTTCAATTTTTTTAAAATAAAGTTTTTCTTTTTTAATTTATCTATAAGTTTGTAACACTAACTTTAATTTGTTTGTAACTTTGTAGCTTTCGAAGCCTTTGGTAAGGGTTTTGCGATTGGTGGATGGAGAGCAAAATCCAATGGGATATATTTATGAGGCCATGGATAGAGCCAAAGAGGCAGTGCAACATTATTATAGAGGTGATCGTGCCAGATTTGATCCCATTTGGAAGTTGATTGATCGGGGTAGAACAATCAACTCCACCAACCCATCCATGCAGCGGGGGTACTACCTTAACCCCAAGTTTTTCTACTCCGATGGCTTCACAGATGCTAGTGGAGAGGTTATGAAGGGGCTATCAACATGCATTGAAAGTATGACACTTAACGTTGAGGTGAGGGACCTCATTATTGCAGAGTTGCAAAACTACAAGCAAGCAAAGCAAAGGCTCTTTTCTTTAGCACTAGCCATCCAAGGGAAAGCCACGTAGTCACCAGGTAATACAAAATGAAATCTTTACTTGTAGTTATACCTTATCAGTTACATATTTACAAATTTATAATTATTAATTTCTTACAAAGTTTTGAATATCTTGTTTGCAGGGTCGTGGTGAGAAGATTGGGATGAAAAATACCCCAAATCTTCAAAGGCTAGCCCTTCGGATTTTATCTCAGCATTGTAGCACTTCTAGATGTGAGCGCAATTGGAGTTTGTTTGACTCCATTCACATGAAGAAGCGCAACAAATTGAGACAACAATGGCTCAATAACTTGGTGTTTGTGCAATACAACTTTCGACTTCACACAAAGAAGTTGGAGAACGCATCGGAGGAGCCTATCGATCTAGATGAGATCGATCCCTGCAGCGATTGGATTGCACATGAAGCCCCCATGTTCATAGAAGAGATTGTTCACCTCGAGAGGCAAGCTATGGAGGGTGCAACTGAAGTAGGAGAGATTAGATTGGAGGACATCCTTGGAGATGAGGCAGAGGTGGAGCCACAAGGATAAGTGCAGCCTTCTAGACAGAGCGAGGCGGGTCAGCGGAGTGGGAGGACTAGAGTTTCTCGGCCCCCCTTATTTTTTTAGAGAGTAAAAAAGAGAAAATTATAGATTATTGTAATTTGTACTTGTAGTCTTGTAGATTCTTGTATAAGACTATAAGTCTATAAGTATTATTGCAGTTTGTAACTTTGTACTTTGAGACTTTGTTGTATCCGCATGATTATGCGATTTCGTACATTCTATGCATTCAAATCTAATAGAAAACACTTTCCCTATGTTTTACAAACTCGTTCTATCTATTTTGTTTTTATAATTTCTGAAAAAATAATGTTATTTTTAAAAATTCAAGTATTTTTTGCCTTTACCAGTTATTGTTGGTTATTCAACCGAGTGGGTCGAATAACCGTTGGTTACCCATTTTGGGCCCTTGGCGAGTACACGCCCCAACCAATTATGCAAACTATGGTTTCTTGGCACATCATCCAGGCCGACTTTTCCACCCAACCGCTATACCTTGAGACCATCTTCAAGCTTAATTTCTACATCTACAAATTCAGATCTTTGGGGGACTCAACTTCTAGTTGTGAGAGATATCCATACTTAGCACTTTGCTCTTCAGAGAGGATTTCTTCACTGGTCCCCTCCAGACGTCGACATTGTTGGTACTTTGAGACTAGGTTGCTCCTTTCTATTGAAATCTCTATTGATAGGCTACCCCTTTTCATGTATTCCCTAGACACCACCCCCCCCTCAACTCCTTGCCACAAAGGATGTCATCAGTAGAGCTAACAAAGAGGACATCTACAGATAGTACATCCAGGCCACCTCGATCTCCCCCCATGAGTTGCTCAACCCCAAGCTTGCTTTTTACGCCAAGCATTTTTTACAAGTAGCGGATGGTATTATTTGTCACCCTCGCTATCTCCAACACCATTGGTCCCATGGATTGAGGTTTACCCTAGGCCAGATGAGTGTGTACTCACCAGTTACGAGTTGAAATTGATCACCACATTCACAATCAGGACTGGATCTACCGTCTTTGCTCCCTCCAAGAGGTGGAGATCGAGGAACACTTCATTTTCAAATGCCCCATTTACCATGAGATTCGGGGAAGCTATCACTACCTCTACAAGGACTCAGATCTTTGGGGGACTCAACTTCTAGTTGTGAGAGATATCCATACTTAGCACTTTGCTCTTCAGAGAGGATTTCTTCACTGATCCCCACCAGACGTCGACATTGTTGGTACTTTAAGACCAAGTTGCTCCTTTCTATTAACATCTCTATTGATAGGCTACCCCTTTTCATGTATTCCCTAGACATCACCCCCCCCTCTCAACTCCTTGCCACAAAGGATGTCATCAGTAGAGCTAACAAAGAGGACATCTACAGAGAGTACATCCAAGCCACCTTGATCTTCCCCCATGAGTTTCTCAACCCCAAGCTTGCTTTTTACGCCAAGCATTTTTTACAAGTAGTGGATGGTATTATTTGTCGCCCTCGTTATCTCCAACGCCATTGGTCCCATGGATTGAGGTTTACCCTAGGCTAGATGAGTGTGTCCTCACCAATTACGAGTTGAAATTGATCACCACATTCTCGATCAAGACCAGATCTATCGTCTTTGCTCCCTCCAAGAGGTGGAGACCAAGGAACACTTCATTTTCAAATGCCCCATTTACTATGAGATTCGAGGAAGCTATCACTACCTCTGTAAGGACTCAAGCAACACTCATCTACTTTATTCAGATATCGAAACTAGCGATACCTGGCTCTTTATCTTCGCAAGATCATCACCCATTGACACAAATCTCTATAGGAGGAGCCTCGAGCTCTAGAGTCCCCATGTTGGTCACCTTTTTCTTCGAGCCCATCTAGGCAATTGGCAACACTAAGCACCCTTTGGACGCTAGTACATCAGACATCAAAGTTGATAGATCAATGAAGCAGCGCTTTTCTCAACACACCATTACTACTCAAATCCCCCAACCTGCTCTCCCTCGGAATCGTGGCTCCACTTCATCCTATCAGCATGGCCCTGCTCCTTTCTAGAGACATGAATCTACTACTTACTGACTTCCCCCTAGACCACTAGAGCATCGTCACAATACAAGTTTCATTTCTATTAAGGGAGCTACATCAACCTTGGATGGTAGGGGACATTACAATGGACTAAATGCTCAAAACCCAAGGAGTCAGAAATCCCCAAAAATAGCCAAAGTTAACCTTGATACGATTAATCTTCTAATAAATCAAGAACAGATATTTGCCAATAAATTGGCAATTTTTGACAAGTAATAACAATGATTACTCAACAAAAATCATAACTTTATTGCCCCAAGCAAAGGATAAAAGCAAATAATTAAAAAAAAACAATTTTATGCTTATTTTTTCATTTTTTCTCGTGTTTTTTCTCTGCATTTTTTCCTTGCGATTCACAAATACAATGCACAATCAACGGAGCAAGGGATTTCTAGCGATTTTTTAATCTAGATTGCATACAACAATAGGAACAAGGTCCTTGTTAAGGACCAGATTTAATACTTTAAGGCAAAGACATGGATTCCTATCTTTGCAATATCACTCTTCCTCTGACTTTCAAATTTCTATTGGTTTGTTTTGCTAAATATTGGCTATACTGTTTATAATCAAACTCTCACGACTCAGAGTGATTGACAATGGTACATAGGCTACATAATTATCACTGATAAAGTCAATAGAGCCTAGGGTTCTCATTCTTACTTCAAGGCTGCCTCACCAAATACATATTGATACAATGATTAACATTGAACAAGGCCCAAGGGTATACGATATACAGCCACACAACCTACAATTGCTTACTGCTTTTTAATACATTATCCATTTTCAAGCCTCGAGGTAAACATAGTCACACAGCGCATAGCCACAAGTATTTATTTTATTTTTCATTATCATTTTAGTATGAATCGTGATATCTACTTCATCTTCTACATTTTCCTTTAATTAGCAATGAGGGTTAGATTCTAAAATTTTTTTTTTGTTTTATAGGGTTTACGTTGTTTGTTTAAGAATGGCATCGGCATCCAGTTTCACTCCCTGTTATAAGCCTAAGTCCCAAGGCCCTTCATTGAAGCATTGTGAATCGGTGGCAAAGGGCAATTGTGTTATATACAATTATTGCAAGATGAAGATGAGTGGAGGTGTCTATCGCCTTAAATACCACATCGCATAACTACTAGGAAATGACATTGTATTGTACACACAAGCACCACTTGAAGCTCAAAATGAAATAGTTGTTTATCTTGCAGCTTATGCAAAGCAAAAAAAGAAAAGCGTAGCAAAGGATGATTATAACAATGAGGCCTCTTCTATTGCCCCAACTCCAGGGCGTCGGGGACAGGGACAGAGCTTATACACTATAGATAGTTCAACTATTCGTTTTGTTCCTCAAAGTAGTCTTAGGTCAAAGCCTTCACTTGAAGGTGTCACTTAGAATCGGGAAGTGCACAATGAAGCAAGGATAGCAGCAGCAAAATTTTGGTACTACAACATTCTTTTCACTATGACGAAAAGTCCATATTGAAAGAATTTGGTCACTGCATTTACTGTTGCCAAGAAGGGGTTCAAGGCTCCCACTCATGATTTGAGTGGTCTATTGTTGGAGGATCCCTCAAACAAAAGCAAGAGCAAACAAAAAGTATGGCAAAAAAAGTGTTGCACCATTTTGTCAGATGGGTGGATGGATGGGAAAAATCGCACACTGTTTAACTTTATAGTGGCTTCAAGTGGGCAGTTGATCTTCTTGAAGTCAATTGTTGCCTCCCACCAAGTAAAAAATGCAAACACTTTGTGTGATATGTTGGATGAGGTGATGTAAGTGGGTGTGCAAAATGTCATCCAAGTTGTGACAAACAACGCAGTAGCATATATAACGGAGGGACTTTTTGAGAAGAGGCACCCTAAACTTTTTTGGACCCCTTGTACAGATCATTGCATTGATCTCCTACTCGAGACATATAAAATATATCGTGGGTGAAAAATGTGGTTGAATAGGCAAGAAATATCACCAAGTTCATCTACAATCACAATTGGGTGCTAAACTTGATGAGACCGCACACCAATGGAAAGGATCTTGTGCAATCAAGAGTCACACGATTCACCACAAATTATATCACATTGTTGAGTATTGCAGTCTCACTAACATCCCTTACATAGATGTTTGTGAATCGATAGTGGTTGAAGTCTTCCTATGCTAGGAAAATTTAAGGGGAAAGGATCAAGAAGACCATTTTTTATGATGTGTTTGCGATGCACATGGAGGAAATCCTTAAGGTAACCTTAAATTTAACTATTTTTTTACATATCATTTATTTTTAGTGTTCCACGGGGACGCGTCCCCCTCAAAATCCCCACGTTTTCGGGACAGGGTCGGCAGGGGGACATCACCTTGCCGCACCTCCACCGGCGCCATCCCCAGGACGTTTCCCTCTAAGAGGGGACGTCTCTAGGGCTTCCCTTCAAAAAGGAGGCATCCAGGGACTCTGGGATGTCCCTGGGATGTTCAAACGTCTCTCAAACCCCCAAGAAAAGCTCAGGCATCCGCCACGCTGGTGGACGCCAAAAAGTTTTTTTTTTTTTTTAAGATTTTGGTTTGTGAGCCCTCTACCCTAGCCGCTCGTACCCCCACCCCCAAGGCCTACCAAAAGCTTATAAATATTAAAATCCCTATCCCTCTCATTCCAAGTCACACAAAAACTTCATTGAGTGAAGTAGAGAGCTAAAAGTAGAGGCAGCAAGCTAAGAGGGAGAAGTTTGCAAGAGTGACAGAGCATTAGGAGAGGGAAAGTGAGATCAAGAAGAGGATAGAGAAGCCAAGAAGACTCAAGACTCTTCAAGTACATCATTTGAGCCACAAAATAGAGTTACACCTATACAAGATGCTGAGGTGAACGTAGGGTTCATGAAAGCCATTCAAAAGTACGATTCTACAAAGGCTAACATCACTCATACTGAGTGGACAAAATTTGCCACTCTTAGGGGATATTCACAAGAGGCCGAAATAGATAGGGAGATAATGACACAGGAGGAACCAATTTTGTGGTGAACTTTGCATAGGCATGCTTCTTTGACTACCGATCTAGCCATTCGTTTGTCCCAGGTTTCTAGTTCTTTTGATGCTGAGAGGAACTGGTCTACTTATAGCTTCATCCACTCCGTTAAGAGGAATAGGCTTACCTCTAGGAGGGCAGAGAAGCTTGTCATTGTACATAGTGCCTTGCGTCTCATTGACCGCAACACACTTATGTACAAGGATAGTCCATCAGCCAGATGGGATGTAGAGCCAGAGGAGCCAACACAGATTGATGATGATGTTATGCAGACAAGGATGGTTGGTATTGGTTTGGAGGAGCTTGAGCATGTGGAGTACAACAATTCTAGTGATGAGGAGTTTGGCAAGAACTTTGGGAATGATTAGCCATTGACTCGTTAGTATTTAATATTTAGTGTTTGAACATTGTTGATACTTGATTGTAATCATGAATCATCATTATAAAATTTTGAAAATTTTGAATTCGATATTTTCATTTTCAATGTTCAATGTTCATTGGTTCAATGGTTCAAACTTGAAACTTCATTGTTAAAGAGTTAAAACTTAAATGTTAAATTGTTCATGTTCAATGCAATATACTTATTCCTTGTACATATTTTTATAACTAATTTTTCAAGTACCATATGTATTTGCACCGCTCCCCCGCCGCCACCCTGCCATCATCCCCAAACTTAGGCCCCCCGTTCCCCCATCCCCCCATCACGTAACTCAGTGGAAATATGTTTATTTGTTATAATTTTTTTCTTAATTTTAATTTTAAATTTGTGCATTATTTTGTTTTAGGTGTCAGAGCCTTTGGTTCGAGTTCTATGGTTAGTGGATGGAGAGAGAAACTCAATGGATTGATTGTATGAGGCGATGGACATGGCCAAGGAGGCCATAGCCAATTATCATAGGAAAAATCAAAGAAAATATAAACCCATTTGGAGCATAATTGATCGGAGATGGAACAAGACGCTCCACCAACATAGTCATGCAAAGGTCTACTACTTGAACCTAAGTTTTTCTATTCCAATTCATTTAAGACCGATGAGGAGTTTATAGATGGCCTCAATACATGTACAGAGAGGATGGTCCCTGATGATGACACTAGAGATGCAGTTATTGAGGAGATGCAAATTTACAACAATGCAACAAGGAGACACTTTTCTTCAGGCATGTGCATTAAAATAAGAAACACCTCTCAGCTAGCAATAAACAAATTGATTCATTTGTTTTTACTTTTTAGTCTCATTACTCGTAGATCTTAGAACTATACTTCTTTCATTTATTCAAACCTAGATGACTTACAAAAATATAAATGTCCTATTTGCAGATGTGTGGTGGGAAGATTATGGTGTGAAAACACCAAACCTTCAAAGGCTAACCTTTTGTATTTTGTGTCAACTGTGTAGCTCTTCTGGGTGTGAATGTAATTGGAGTATGTTTGAAGTTTTTCACACAAAAAAGCACAACATGTTGACAACACAATGCCTAAATGACCTTGTCTTTGTGCAATAAAATCTTCGTCTTCAAATGATACAAGTGGAGGGAGTAGAGAGTTATGATGCAATTGACTTGAATAGATCGATCAATATGCCGACCGAATTGTTGATGATGTGGAGCCCATGTTTACTGCAGAGATCACTTATTGGGAAAAGGAGACTGAAGAAGCAATAGCATCAGGGGTAGCAAAGGCATCAGGAGTGGTGGTGAGGACCCTAAAGATATCTTTGTGGATGATGTTATTGCAGAGGAGAAATCTTTACTTTCCACTTCCACGAGGCAGTGGCAGCAAACTTAATTTAGGCGCTAGAGATGAAATGTAATATGTATATTTGATATTTCATGACTATGAGCAATATAGTTTCTAACTTTGTAGTCTGTACTCTTTTTTGGTCAAAAAACTAATATAAAATATGCATTCATTTCTCATGTCATTTAACAATGTTTTACATTTTATTTAAATTTATTTTAAGAATTTATATGTTTTTTAAGTAGCAATAAAGTTGTCAAGTAATTGCCAAGAAACTCCCAAGTCCCAAGTACAACTCAAAATTTTGGGTTGGCGAGTAATTGTCAAGTACGAGGCTTTAAACTATGCTCAAACCTACAGATTGTGTTTCCTCCCTGTTTGTGTTTCTCTTGTGGCAGAAAATAGGTTGAAAATCACATTTTTGTCCATGTGCCCTAGCATACTCACTACATTAAAATGTGTTTTCCATCCTTTACGACCCATTAATGGCATTTTTCTTCTACATCTAGGTTTCACGCAATAATGTCTTTTTTCTTCTATGTTTGGGTTTCACGCAACATTTTCCTTCTACATCATTCTCTTCTACTACTGTGAATCCTTATTTGTCGTTTTCCTTTGTGGCTCTTCTGTTTGCAAATCATGAATATATTTACTCTATCACGACGTTGAATGTATTTATTCTTTGTCAGATCCTCCTTGTTTATTTCAAATCATGATTTTCATGCATCATGTCTTGTCGTTCTATTTGCAAACACCGACTTCATTTTGATGATCCTAGTTTGCAACTCGACCTCTTCAATTCATTGTGCAGTTCGTACCCTTCTTCCCAAGGCTTCCTCAATCTCAATTTATTGTTTGTACCTTCTCCTAGGGCTTCCTCAGATAGTGTCTTTGATACCAATGTTAGCAAATATAAACACTAAAAGAATGAAGAGAGACTGGAAAGCACACTTATAAATGTGTGCATCCTTCTTTTATTGTGTGGATTGTAGTTACATACAGTTGGGGTAGTTTATAACTAATTGTTGGCTAATGAGTAACTAATATATTAAGTAATATATTTAATATTGGTATGGGTTCCTTCCAACATATTGGGCGGCTCAAGATGAATCTTACAAAGATGATATTCATGTCAGCAATGACATTGTGGTTGATAATAATTGTATACATCAAAATTTGCTCGCTTCTTCGCCACACTGATTTCGTCTCATAATCCCTAATTCATCCTAATATCATATTATTCACATATCCTAATATTCCCTATATTTATTCATATCACATACTAACTTTATTACCCCATCCCATGTCAATTAATCATCTATTATCATCTTCTTATTACTCCATTTTATAACTAATCATGTCCTCCAATATTTGTGAATTTAAAATTCACTCCCACCTACCCCTATCTACCTACTACCAGCTTCTCCTACAAGCCTAGTAACTAACCTCCATCTAATTGTCATTTATCAACACCTAATCATCATTAGACACCTCTAATGAAATCTAGTCTTCTACTCTCTAGAAGCCTCTACCGTCCTCCACACTTTCTAGAGAGAAGACTAGATTTCATTAGAGGTGTCTAATGATGATTAGGTGTTGATAAATGACAATTAGAAGGTTAGTTACTAGGCTTGCAGGAGAAGCTAGTAATAGGTAGATAGGGGTAGGTGGGAGTGAATTTTAAATTCACAAATATTGGAGGACATGTTTAGTTATTAAATGGACTAATAAGAAGAAAACCTAATGCACACCCATTAATACACTCGGTGGTTCTAGTAAGCCAACCGGTTCCATTTTGAGCATCGGTTCAAGTAGTGCCTCATTCAATCAACCTGTACCGGTGGTTCAATCCAATGGTTCGTTGTCGGTAGGGTGGGGATGAGGGAATCTTGGACAATCGGGGGGTGAAGGAATCAAATCTTGGGTGGGATCCTACCCCTGCCTACAGATAGATAGATAGATAGGGGTAATCTTGGCCTCCCAAGAGGACTCTAATATAGAGTATGTATATAATTGTCGTCCCCTATCTATCTATGACCCCTATCTATCCATCTATGGCTCCTTCCAACCCAAATCTATGAACTCCAATAAACAAAAGGGCCAATGGAACTAATCTAAATGTATATCTATATATGGGGTGCCACCATATACATTTAATAGAATATATAATTTATATATGGGGTGGGGGGTGCCCCTCTTTGGGTCAGGGGCCTGGACATGAAGTCTATCTAGATCTATAAGGGCCAAATCCGAATAAAGAAATATTCTCTCCAAATGGACTCCCCTTTTATAGAAAGGCAATCTGATCTCCCCCTATTGCGACGAGCCGAGAGCCACCAATATATAGAGGGGCAGCCAAGAGAACACATATCTCATATCTCAAGGGAGAGGGTTGCGAGGGACGGTGGGATCTCTCTATATGGGAAGTCGAGGGGGACGGGGTGGGCGACGGGGCCCTATCTACTATAGAGATTGGAGGAGGGGGGGAAGGGGGGGCAACTCCCCTATACATTTCTAAGGCGAGGTGTGAGCGATGATGGCTTGGATTGGAGTGATTCATGCTACATATAGAATCCATCGCCATCATGGATCAGAAGTCTTCTCGATACGATGTTACTATAATCATGTTGAAGTGATGCGCGCATTATCTATCGAATGGATGCATCGATCACTATATATAGATAGGGGCGTATGTAATAGTAATAATAGGCAGCTACTAGATAGACTCAGTTCAGACGATCAAGCACTCAATCAAGTCTAGTTGGGGCAATATATATAGATAGGGGTCGTGACCCCACTCGAGCCATATGGATATATAGGGCACGGGCTACCACCAAATGACAAATTCACAAACTCAAGGTACCTACCAAGTCTCTGCAGTCATCCAATCATTGGTACTCGTACCTTCGCTCACTATGATATCGATCACAAGGGATTTCAGCAATCTCTATGCACAAAACCAGCACCAAAATCTCTCAAGGGCGAGGGTACCAATGACTAATCTTTCCTTTCCATCCCACTAACTTGTCCGTTTTCTCCGTCAATATACCCCGTCGACACCTTCTCTCATTGTCATCTCATTAAATTCACCTGTCTAATTCCCCATTAGGGAGAACTACATAAGCAGGAAGCGCTTGGTCACTTCAAAGTGTGCGATAACTTCATAGGGAGCACTACTCGGCTTGAGCTTTTTTGAGACTATGTAGGCAGTGTGCAGTCACTTCAAAGTGCTCGAGGACAGCTTAGACACACTACCCAATTCTTCCCTTTTGACCCTTGGTCACTCTAAATCACTTATTTTTCTCTCCCCACCACGTCACTTTATCACCATTCAACTTACGCTTTGAGTCACATCTATCAAATTATTGTCAAACATCTTATTTTTAGGGTTACATCTCCCCTGGCAAGCTTCCCTGTCTGGATACATCAAAAGCTGAGACCCTTTCGTCGCTCTTTTGTTACAATTGGTTCCCATTTGGGACATGTCAACAACCGTGAAACTATCATTTCACTCCCTTGCATGCCTTTTCCTAAGGCATTATCTATTCATGACTCATTGCTATGGTTGATTTTCTTCATCGCATCCTGTCCCCTTCTCTTTCCCATCTATCACATCTCATCCCGCCCCTCGTTTCCTCTTTCAAGTGGCCACCCGTCTCGTTCCTCCATGTATGTCTCCTCGAGGGGGCATCATCTGTCCACTAACTTACTACCTTCCACGACAATTTTTCTTCTTTGAAAGACCATTACTCTTCTTCTAGTCGCAATGCCCTTTCAAAGAGGGGCAAAATATATACATCAAAATTTGCTCGCTTCTTCGTCATGTTGATTTCGTCTCATAATCCCTAATTCATCCTAATATCATATTATTAACTTATACTAATATTCCCTATATTTGTTCATATCGCATACTAACTTTATTCCTCCATCCCATGTCAATTAATCATCTAATATCATCTTCTTATCACTCCATTTAATAACTAATCATGTCCTCTAATATTTGTGAATTTAAAATTCACTCCCACCTAGCCCCATCTACCTACTACTAGCTTCTCCTACAAGCCTAGTAACTAACCTCCATTTAATTGTCATTTAATAACACCTAATCATCATTAGACACCTCTACTGGAATCTAGAGTCTTCTACTCTCTAGAAGCCTCATCCTCCCCACTCTTTAGAGAATTCTTCTCTCAAGTCTTTTAAAGAATTTTTAACTCCTTAGAAATTCCTCATCCTCTACTATATAAAGCAATCATCCTCCATGCAAATTCAAGGAGGAGTGAGAGGAGCTAACTTATGATATCATGATAAACTCGTCTATTGTCTTCAAGCATCCATTATCATCTTCCATATCCAAAATGCTATCCAAGTCCTAAGTCACAAGGCAATCCAACATTCAAGCATCAAACAAAGTCTACTTGTAATTGGGGCACATCATTTTCATTTGGAGGTGGATTGAGCTACATAAGTGAGGTATGAATGTGTATTTCATTTACTATTTTGCTGCTCTCTTTGCCTACCTTGCCCAATCAGAGGTATGTTCTAGATCGGGATAGTTGTAGGTGATGATCTTCATTGTTACTTGCACTCTTTGATTCCTATTCCAATCTATTGCATATACAATGATGAAGCACACTCATAAGGCGCATCGAGGTAGAAAACGCAACACAAGGTTCCTAGACTCATTTCATACTTTTTCTTACTTACTAGTAGATGTAGAATTGTCGCTTTAATCTTGACTCTTGATATACCATTTTATTTCATTTTGAGTTATCATTTTAATGTACTAATCAACTCATCTTAACTGAAATACAATGATTATCCTTTAAGCTGCATAGGAAATACATGTGCAGCTTAATCCAGAAAAACAATTCACAAAAAATATGTAATGTGAAAACCTGAAAACTCGAATGTTTATCCCATTTTTTTGACATTTACATTGATTTACAGTAATTGTGTATGTAAAATTGAATTGGAAGTTGCATTGTGATGGCTTAATTATTTATATAAATCCATAATTTAACCAAAAAAGAAAGAAAGAAAGAAATTATATAAATGCCCATGGATGACCAAAAGTAGGTCAATGGGACTCATGGATACAATCGTAAACAATGGAAATTTCAAGGAAAGATTAAAAACATTTTTAATGTAAATTTTTAGGCCCAAGCGCCTTCTGACTAAATCTCCCATTGTCCCTAAAATCTGTAAACTTGTTTTCGTATCCTCACTTACCAGAAACTTCTACAAAAACTATAATTCTTATGCCAATATCCTCCACATAGCTATTTTAGTTTGGGGACATTTATATTGACAACAATACATACCGCCTACTTATATCAATCCCCCCGTTAGTAAACCTTTCAATCAAATAAATAAATTCACTCGAAGCATTTATGGCTAGTCTAGTGTATTTGATCCAAAGCAGATCATGAAATATATTGAATTCAATTCAATTGATAACACTACATACACTAAGTAGTTTGTATGACTAAGTGATAGGAACCCGAATGCTACAATATGGAAAATCGGACAATTACTGGCTATATTAAATTTTGTTCCTTTTGTGGAAGGAACAACTCCGAATCACGAGCCACTTCGAGGGGGCTACCTCCTTTGAGCCAATCTCAACTACGAATAACTCTTCGATGCCCTATAACATCATATGCCCCTATACTTATACTATTTCTTACCCACCCCACTCCACATTCTAATGCATGTGGGATTATTCACTATACTATTATACCCCTCTAAGTACATTACATTCCATCCCCCTTAAATATGTTTCGCCCTCGAAACATGATAAGAAATAGGACCAAATGAAAGCTAGACCAAAAAAAGATTGAAGACCAGATGGAAGCTCTGCCATGCAATCGTTTTTGCTTCCACTTCTTCCGCCAATGCTGGGATATGAACATGGACATGAATAGTGTGAATGCACGCAGTATAGCATGACATGGAAGTACATAGAGAGCTCTGTATGAAATAACCACAATGGAAGACAGGTCAGCTAGGAGGTTAGAGTCTAGCGCTGAGATTTGAAACGTGACAATCATATGCTCAAATCTAGAACAAAGGAACACAAAATAGTTGTCCTGGTGAACCAACTGAGGGTATATGCCATCCCCCTTAGCATTGTTTCCCAAGGGAGGTGGAGCCTTGATTCCCTGCTTGGAATCTGTGATTGTTGACTTGGGCTCATCTGGGGTCTGCTCGAGCATGATGGTTGCCTGAATGGACTTGTTGGAGTGCTCGAGCATTTTTGGTGCTTTTACGGTCTGAGGAGGCATTGTTTGGAGACGTTCCCAGTTGATGTGGTCTTTAGTGTGCTTGGCTAAGCCCACAGCTTTCATCATTGTGTGAGGACTGAACATTTCAACCTCATGTCAAATTGTATCGGTAAGACCATTGATGAAGCAACATGGGAAAAAGGCATGAAAAGCCTACAGTCTGGTTGGCGAGTGCTTCAAATGCTGCTTGATATTCTCGGATGGTCCCTTTTGACGAAGTTGAGTCAAAGCCACAATAAAATTACCTCCAGATAAGACAGGAGTCCCCATGATTACAATCAAATGGACGTCGGCTTCAACCGAAATTGCGTCCTTTACAATATGGCAAATATTTTAAAGTTTTTTTGTTTTTTTTTAAGTTGTTTTTTTTTTCTTTTCTATTTTTTTTTTAAATCTTGTTCCTTTTGTGGAAGGAACAACTCCAAATCGCGGGCCACTTCGAGGGGGCTACCTCCTTTGAGCCAGGCTCAATTACAAATAACTCTTCGATGCCCTATAACATCATATGCCCCTATACTTATACTATTTCTTACCTACCCCACTCCACATTCTAATGCATATGGGATTATTCACTATACTATTATACCCCTCTAGGTACATTACACTAAGATAAGTAACTTAAGACACACTCACTTCTAAAAGACTATCCTTGCAGGAACAGTGTATGCAGGTCAGTGCAGGGATAAACTGAGAATGCAGGAAGGCTCCAAGTGTGATTCAGACACACTGGGACCATGAGAAACTTAAAACAATCCACACTTGTCCAGTTTGGCTTAAGACAAACTCATCAAAGAGGTTCAGCTTAAGGCAAATCCGTACACCAGAAAACAAGACATACAGACATGTTCGTACCCGGCCAAACCCGTCCACATAATACAACATTGCAAACTCCAACAGATCCAAGGAAGCTCAAACACTTAAAATTCCATCTTTTCAAAGGCTCTTGTCAATTGGGGTCTCTATTCGGACCGATTATTGGGTGTGCGTATAAATACACCCCTTGGGGGTCATGTGGTTCATCTTAATTCTGTGTTTTGGAGTCAGAGCATGTATGCACAGCTGAGCAGAGTAGAAAGTTGAGTTGTAGAAGCACAGCTCCACTCTTCCAGAGTTTTCCCACATTGGGTTTCTACAAGGTAGTCTATCGTGTTAGTTTTGTTTTCTTGCATGTTTCAGTTATTTCTTTCAATTCATGTATGCATCTACCTACAACAATTTGGCACTTAGGCATCACAATTCTACGGCAAATTATTGTTTTTGAGCAAAATACATACAATACAGCAAGAAGAATTCAATAAGACAATTCATTATAAGTTAAGAATTGTGTTGATGAGTTTGCTATGGAATATCTATGCTAAATACGGAAAGTATCAGAGATATCTATTACAGGTAATACATTTAGTAACAGAATATATATAATCCACATGACTACTAAAACTCTTTATTTGATATTGGTACTATAAAAGTCCACATGCTTCTTCAGTCCATTCTAAGGCTTCAGTAGAAGGTAGTTACTATTAGAATTCAGTTCCAACTACAGAATTAAAAACTTAAAACATACAGATGTCAATTTCCAAGGATATTAGCAACCCTGCATGTAAGTTTAGCAGAGTAGGTATGTCTGCAATCAAAGCTTTCAATTCTAAAGCATTTGTACTATTAATATTGTAGATTAAAGGATCTAAAACAAATTCATTAAGATTTCACTTTTGTTTCAAAAGACACAATGACATTGCAGTATACTTGAAAAATGATCTCTTACCTTTAGAGGTTTAGATTCTACGGCCTTGTGCTCATGATTGCAAACATCAAAGCCATTAGCTACATTTTTATAATCCTGTGATCCCAAGAGACCTCTCTCTGGTGACAGCACTTTTACATCCACTTCCAAATTTCCACTGGATTTTGGAGAGCCTTGCTTTCCACAGTTATCTGTTTCATCTACAGTGTTAGCACTCGATGAAGTCGCTGTCCCCAATGATTCTGCAAGACGTTTTGGTGCTTCTTCAGAAGCAGACCCTGATACATAAAAATCAGAATTCATAAGCAGTTGTTCAGGTATAGCCAATGTTGCCTCTTGTGCTGATACTTGGTCACTCTCCGAATCAGTAATGCCGGAATTTGCACTGGAAAGCTTTGGAGATGTTGAAGCCGACCCTTGTCTATCGCTCTCTTCATTGATTGACCCACTACTGTTCGTATCTTTTATTGCAGATTGTGCAACTGTATTCCCTTCCTGGGCAAGGGACAATGCAGCTCTAACGTGTTATGAGCAGAACAGGCTGAAAGAAGTTTAATTATACTAGCTACATTTATGACTCCCAATGTATCTGTATTGCATATCTAGTTTAGTGCTGATAGTTTATTCTTTACATGGAGATTAGGAAATCAGTCGAAAGCATTCCAATTATTTTTGTGGTATCTAAGCAAAATAAAAAGTATATACAGCTTTCCAGAAAATCCAAGTGTAAATCCCTTACAAATCCTGAATCAAATAGCTCCCTCCTCATATTATCTGTAGATGGTCGTCCTTCCTTTTCCCCATCTTCAATAGTTCTCTCCACAACTGTTGAAACATCTTCGGGTATATTCCTACGTACAGAGCAAGATAATTAGCCATAACACAAATTGCCATTAACAGGACATGTCCAGAATTATTTCAGATCTTTGGACTCTTTGCAGAAAAGTCATCTTATTTTCACTCGTGAGTCATCATAAGCATTACATCAATAGTGGGGTCTCTGCATTCAGGAAAGACGCAGACACAGAAAATGAAAAATCTTTCTTTCTTAAAAGTTTTAAACTCCTACATAAGAACTTTTAACATAATAAAAAAACTTGTGTCCAAGCAAGGCTTATAAATTGACAATTTTGTTGCTAAATAAGAACTTAAATTCATATGCTCCTTTCCAAAGTAAGTTAATCTTCTCAATATTGACAGTTGTCCCAGACACTCGTTGATAAACTAAGTCATTTCTAACAATTAGACAAGCATATTCAATGCCTTCATTTATCTGCCTTCACAAATTATAAGAGTGTGTATGTGACACTAAGGGAGGTGTTTCTCAACATCTGGGTGGGATGTTATAGGGTATCCCTGTAAAAGAACTATTAAAAGAATTTAAGAGGCATATGGAAGACAACCCATGCATGAAAACTATCTATCATCAATGTATTTTGACATCTGAACAAGCTCGGAGCATTGACACCAATGAAGTTTTAAAGGCCAATGGCTGCTCCCAGAGATTAGTTTAATGTAGATGAATTATAAATTTCGAATAGCACAGTAATTGAAAATACTTCAGTTATGCATACCATTAAGACTAAAACAAAACTATATCACGACTAATTCATGCAAAAATGCCCTCCCTTTCCCCAGTACGAAGGTTTTGCTATGCTCATTTTCAAGAAAGTTGCAAAAATTTATTATAACTTCTCACGGAAAAATTCATTGTCATTAATCACAACACTCTGGGCCACAATTATGTACAGATTGAGTAGACTGGCTGACAAAGAAACCAAAAGATTTTTGTAAAATGTGTGCTCAGTCTTTGGTATCACAGAGATACACTTTTGATAATGCTCTCAATACAATCAACATGATATAGTAGCTAAATTTATGACACCTACACTATTGTTTCCTACTTTCATGATCATGAATGCCGGGAAATACTACTTGTCAACCTGTCCTAAACCAAATCAGAACAACAGTTTCTATTTTCAATATGGCAGTCAACCAATAAAACTGTGAGAAGTATGTCTTGATTCCAACTAAGCATTTCATTTATTATACTATCACCTGTGACAATTTGACCTATGTTGCCATGAAACACACAATATCATTGATCATCACCTTAGCGTCTATAGTTAGACACATCATAGTCAAATGACAAGAAAGGAAATCAACAAAACTGTTCATCTTGCTTTCTACAGGGACCATATCTAGTTACTTGGGTCAATCCACATAAGCCACTGAGACAGATGCTTGTTGAACATTTCCTTCCGTCCTTGGATAGTTTCTTTATCCGATCCAAGTATGTTCAACACAACTAGTGTCATAGTCTGTGGCTTCTATTCAATGAACTCAGAATTTGCTCTCACTAACTCGGTAAAGGCAAAGATCAGGAAGTATGCAAACACTGTTCATTGGTCATTAGACAGAGAAATATTTCAACTTTCGATACCCAGGCCTATAAGATTAGAGGAAGATTTTACTCATTTTTCCAAATTTAAAAATGTTACGCACTACCTTCATTAGACAGGACATAAATTTGTATCTTTATTTGTTAGGGAGATTATCTGCATCAGATGTTGCTTGCCAACGGAGTATAATCTTGAAGTGTAGGACCTCCTATGTATTACTTCTAATTATCATCCCCGTGTATGCTTCGTGGACCAAAAGCAACAATCTAGCCATGGCAATACGTGGAAGCTTTAATGTCTCACTGCCCGCAGACTAATACAACCAAATGGCATGTCACATACTTTAGGCATCCCTGGAACAACAAAGCTAAAAGCCCTGAACCGCGTAGATTATGTTTCCTCAATCAATCCATGACTAAAACAATACACATATCTTCAAATGATAGTCAGTATCCTTCATCTAACTATTTTGCCTCTTTAGTGCTTTGCACAACATACTAACCTAGTGTCCCTGATTGGTGAAGGGAGCAATCCAGTGACACGGATAACACAGATTTATGATCTAACATTCAAAAAAAAATCATCACCTTATAAAGGTTAGATATGAGATTAGATCCCTCACGGTTTCACAATTCTGTCACTTTCAACACCTTTTGAGTTTTATTGTATTAACTATCTATTACTATTTCACTTAGCTTTAGACCTAGACTAGGGTGAAAATAGTAAATAACCTAGACATGACGTATACTTATAATCTCTAATCCCATTAACAATTTTGATCGTTTGAGGATGTTAACTTCTGTTTTTCAATTTTATCATTCCTTGCTTTTATTTTTGGTCATTTGAGGATTTTGACATAGCTTTTTACTATTTTCTTTCTTGTCTGTTACATTTTTTCCTATTTCCTTTCTTTTCCTTTCTCAATGATTTAACGAAGGATTACTACAATGAATCGCCAAAACAAAATATTTAAGACACACACCAATAATTGACACATCACCCATTACAAAGACAAAATGCATTTCCCACTATTATTGTAGTTCACAGACAGGTAGCAAATCGTCTGGTATGTATCTTCATTGTTAATAATCAATTGCAACATTGAACAACAGGTTCAAACCAGCCACTAAGTCTCCAAATATGACCTTTTTTAATAGTCAGCAACCAGTCAAGGCAATCTATACCCATTTTAAGACAAGCATGATTTTTTCAATTCAAGATCTTAAAACGGCGGATCTAATTTCTTCTACAGCTGAATAAAACTTACATGCTATTAGAGCCAGGAAATCTATATGCCTATTTTCTGAATTGATATTCACAACACTTGCTTGAACTGCAGCACCCATTATTTGTATATGATTTTCATCAATGGAACATATTAGTTTCTTGATGCCAATATTATTCTCAATCGTAATGTCTTCAATCTTACACATCAGAGACTTGTTTTCCTGACAACTTTGTCATTTCTCGAACATGGAGATCAAGTCTAATTCTAGTGAAATGTACAAAGATTAGGAGTGCATCAACCACAATGTTAATGGAGATTCATATCCCGTCATGTACGTACTCAAAAAATTAGGTAAAAAATACACGGCTTAAGCTATTCATATAAGTAACGATTGTATATTTTATTTTGCCATTTATGGTTAATCTTATGCCCTTATGTTTTTTTAATCTACTTTTATGAAATGAAAATTCAGTTACTACTTATTATAGATCATATTTATAGTATTTTACTTGTTTATACCCCTCCGTTTATCTCTGAGTTTGGTACATAAGTATTTGTGCTTTGTAGATTTGAGAGGATTTTTCTTCGTGCCTCATTGCTCCTTGTGTTGTTTGTACATTTCACCTTTTGCAAAGATTTACATTGCAGATGTGTGGATTCCTTGCCTTCTTTCCCCACAGTGATGATCTTTAGATATTTTAGAGGCTTTTCCTGCATCTTTGCAGGTGTCTTTGTTGGTGGTTTTGGCACACTATTTGCTTCTGTATTTCTGATGCACATTTTACATTAGGAATTTCTGACACACATCTTCGGTGACATGTTGTCAGTCATTGCTCTGAGTTTTCGGAAGTAGTCAACAATTCCAATTCTCTCTGCAAGCCTATGAGCTCCAACATCATTTCATAGCTTCTTGAAGAGAACCAGATTATTATTTCCATCTGTCATTCTGATGAATTTGTGGCAAATCTTTTCTCGAGGGTACTTTATAAACTTTAAAATTTGTAAAGTTTTACTAAAAATTCAGATGAAGTTAGTTGTCATTTAGGTAAAGTGTTAATCAATAGCATTTCCCTTTAACGTGTTGTCCTAGGTTAGTCTTAACCATTTAGCTTAAGGGAGAGTGTCAGGTTTTACTGTTTCTCTGGGTCCAAGTATTTAAAGTCCTATATTCCCCAACATGTAGGTGGAAATATATAATTATCCACATTAGTTGAATGGGATGAGTTAAAAACATTAGGGCAGCTTTCATAAAAGAGCACACATTCAAATCCCCCGGAAAATGATTTGAAGTATAGAAATTGAATAAAAAATATTACATCCAACTTGATGGGTACAATGTACCCCAACGGATGAGACAAGGTGCAGGGCCCAGGGGAATCTGAAAGAAGAGATACCCCTCAGTCTTGGCATCTAAGCCTAAGTTACTCCACAAGGGAAATATAGGTGGTGATAAATTGTTTTATAAGCCTCATTCCACTTGTGCATGCACTCTAAAGGAATATCGACTCTATCATTGTAACAAACGAGAACAATTATATTCACATACCCTCCTATCCTCTGTTTATCACTATCTCTTTCTCATTCAAATAAATATCCATTAATGATTGTAAAAATAGAGATCATTGTAGTTATGCACTTTGAAACCCTCTCGGATCTTTGTACCTTTTGGAGGTTTCATTTGTAGGTACAGATTGTTGCAAGATTTGTCATTATTCCTTATAAATTGAAAAAAAAATGTGCGAGGTTCTCTACTTTACCAATCTTGCATCAAATATTATTTATGTAGTCACTCAAATTTGGTCACGAATACTTGGATATGTCAGTTTTAGCCCTATTCCAATTTAATTGACTTGAGCACTTAATCAAAACCTATTTTGCCACCTCACCCTATCCTAAGCACCTATATGGACCTATTTATTTTCTAATTGTTATTTGATGCCTACAGAAATGTTCTTACTGCTAAAAGCACCCCTAAGCATCCGTTCAAATAGATCCATACCCAAAAGTCACATGTTTCCCTAAAGGACAAACACGTCTTGTAGGGGACAATAGTGGCAAATGTTTTTGTCCCCTATAAGACATTTTTATCCTTCAAATTCCAATGGTCATTTTTCAAATTTGAACCCTCCTTTACATTGTGATCCATGTTTTTAGGATTTTTTGAGTGAGGTTTTCCCCTTTGGATTGCTATAAACACACACTCAAGTCACCTATCATACCACTTCGTAATTTCAATACAAAAGAATACTTACACTACTGCACATTGATCAAAGCGTCCATAATCTTCCCAATTCTGATTCTAATCACTTTAGTCCTCAACTAAGTCCAAAGCCTATTTTACTTAAGCCAAAGCAAAGTATGATCAAGTATTCAAGCCATCTCTAGATGCATTCATATAGTCAAAGTAGCACAATCGCACAAAACACTCTAAGTGGGAGAACTACATGGGCTTGAATTCTCTTTATGGAGTATTGGATACGTAAACAACGTTTAGTCATCACAGGGGTGATTGGAGTTAGCTAAGCCCATTACATTCCCCCCTTTTCTATTTGCAGGTTTCAATCATTACAATTCCTATGAGGGTTTCAACTTTGAAGAACTCATTTGTAGGTCTTTCACACACATTTGAAGATCAAATCTTTACATACAGACCTAATTTATGTTGCTGCAAACAATCATGCCGAGTTTTTAATTTTTAGCAAAGGACAAGATCAACCAATTCATAACTATAGTGGCAATCGATCTTGTCCCAAGGTGGAGGATCATGTCCTTCACCAGTTTCAGTACTCTAACTTCTGGCTATTTGCAATTTTAGTTCTTGTTTGTCAATTTCAGCCTTTTGTCATCTTCACACAGTCAGATCTCAGACAAAAACAACTAAGTTTGACATTTTATTCATAGCTAGCCTCATTTCTTTCTATTGCACTTTGTCGAATCCAAAATTTTGCTTTTATTCTGCTTGTCGAAAGTTGATTTATAGTATTCTGATATATTCTATTCAATTTATCTAAATTAGGGTTGATAAACCAATTAATTCAAATTTGGATAAAACATATTAATGGACCCAAAATAATCATACACCTTTATTGGTGAACCTGCCTTTCTATTTGAGCATTGCTTCAAAAAATTTGTCCTAGGGTTTAAATAAATGCTTGAACATTTGAAACTAAAAAAAATTTCTTTTGAACTTGGATCTAAATCTACTACTAAAAGAACATGTTTTTGACCTCGAATCTAATCGATGACACTAAAAGCATTTTCTTTTGACCTTATATCTTATATCTAATATTAAAAGAACATTCTTTTGACCTTAGATTTCATAAAAATTTACTAATCTCCATACGCAGAAATTCCTTATTCCTTCTAACATTTCATTTTTTGTTATTGTTTGCAACATCTTTTCCATGTTATTTTTCTATGCCATCTAGAAAACATGCTTCTCATATCCCTTTAAGGCAAAGTGCTAGGTTAAGTAGGGTTCCTATTGATCACATCCAAATCCCTTTTACCACTGTTAAAATGGATTCTACTAATACAAATATTGGTTCCTCTTCTTTTGATGAACAAATTGTTCATGAATATTTTCAAGAAGATAATCATCATGAACAAAAGTTAATCAAGATGATCATAATGCACAAGATACCCATGAAGGCTAGATATGTTCCATCCTGATGAACTCGTCCAACATTTATCCGATTTTCAATAAGGACTTCGTCAAATGCCACAAGATATACCCAAAATAATTGGAGTCCTTTTAGCTTCTAAAAATGCACAAAAAGCAAAAAGTTCTACTTTCAATACACAACAAGAACCACTTTTTCACATTGTCAACCCTACTACAAGTGTTGCTACTTCTACTGTTGATGTTGTTATCACATTTACATCTTTGGATTTGGGAGCAACTCAAGGATTCCAACAAATCTCTATGCCCACGACTAACCAAATGACTCATATAGGACTTTTGATAGCTACGCGTACTACATCACATACCTTGCCTACTAGACAATCCCCGGTGCAAACTATTTCACTTTTGCATGCTAAAGTGTTGCAATTAGAACAAGGTATACCAAAAGCTAGACAATCACTAGATTCATAAGCCTTGCTTCAGAATCCATTAACACCTGATATTGCAATATATTCTTTCCTTGTAAGATTTGAAGTTGCTAAAATTCCATTATATAAACATAAAGGAGATCCAAAACAACATCTTAGATCTTTCCGTGCAGCGTGTCTCGATTATGCTTTCAATGACAAATCGCTAACCAAGTTGTTTCCAAGAAGCCTAAAATATTATGCCTTCCGTTGGTTTTACAATCTACCTGTTCAATCAGTCAATGCATTCAATCCACTAGCAGATCAATTTCTCGAACATTTTGCTATTAACATTGATGAAAAGATTCCTTACATGCAAATTGCTAAGTTTAAGCAAGAAACTAATGAGTCTCTTAGTGATTATTTAATTCATTACAAAACCATGCTTGCCAAAATGATTAACACATTAGTAGATAATGAATTACAAGATATTTTCAAACAAAGTCTAATTGCACCTTTGCATGAGTCAATTATTTTCAAAAATTTCAAATCATTTGATGAATTTTTTCATGCAATAAGAAAAAGAGAAGTCAAGCTTCTTGCTTTAAACATGCTCAACTATGCACCCGCATCTACATCTACATCCTCAACGAAGTTTCAAAGCAACCCATCTTACAAAGTTAAATCAACGAGTATGAAACATGATGCAAAGATCGCAATTAATATTATTTCTCAACCTTCTAACAAAATTGTTTTATTGAATTAACCAAGAAGGCAACACTCTATATTACCAAAACCACCTCATAAATTGCTACAAAAGTTACTTGAATGCAATCTTATTACTCTATCTCCACTATTTGAAATAGACATGAATAAACTTCAAGGCAAATATTTTCATAGCAATGCATATTGTGATTACCATAGATGCAATGGTCATTCTACTAACAGATGTTTCAAATCCAAACACCTTATTCAATAATCTACAAAAATGCTATTGAGCTAGGCACTCTAACAGAGGAAACTAAGCCTTATAAAAATGAAAATGCTAAGTTGAAGATTTTCAATGAGCCCTTTCCAAACTATGATACTAACAACGATAATTCAACAGTGCATATCCACCTCCTAAGTCATATGATCACCCACTAGATGAAATTATTGGTACAATTGTTCAAACTACTGCACCACATCCTATGATTACTTTTGATGATAGTGAGATTGTGGATGATGATTATGATTTTATAAATTTATGTATACAAACTTATATCGATCAACAACCTAATCACAGTGTGTTAGTTGATAATGAATCAAATAAGAGTGCATGCACCATGACATTATTTCATTTATTGGGTTACACACAACATAATATACAAGCAACTTTCAAAAGTGTCAAGACATTTAAGGGAAAACAACAAGTCACTTTAAGACACATTGTGTTGCCTCTTCAAGGGGCCCCTGCTATACTACCAACTTCTTTTCTAAATTTACCACAAAATGGGGTCTTTGACATGATATTAAGATGCCCTTGGTTATAAAAGCTCCATGTTGTAACTTTTATGGTACATAGGTGCCTAAAGTACATTCATTGCAATCAAGTTGTTACATTTCTAGGAATCAGATATGAGTACCCACTACAATCTATGGTACCTCCTCCCCATTCACCACCACAGTTCATTGATATATCTATGTAAGAACAAAGCACATTTACAGTTGTTGCACCTAAGCAAAATATTTGTAATCAACCAATTTTTAAAAATGTGCAAAAGACTCAAAAGCAACCAATGCAAAAGCAAGTATATCAAAAAAATGTCCAATTCTCAACAGGCACAATCATATGCAACACCTTCCATAATGGTGATACATACTGATCAGCATGTTCCACAAAGAGCACAACACTTAGCACAATCTCTTATAGTCCTCAACAGATTTCACATCATTCTTCATCTTCTAGAGCTACTCCTACATGGGATTACACGAGCAGTGATCTAAATAGTTTTCTTACATTACATGATGCATTTTTTTATTCTAATTCATATACATCTTAACACAGTTTGTTCATGAAAATGCAATCCTTATACCATTTATCACAAATTCTTTTGATTCTCATATTGATGGAATCATTGGTTAGCTTGTTGCATTTTCAAATATTCTAAACAATTCAAAAAACAAAAAATCTTATTGTACATAACATCTTGACTATTGCATCATGTTCTATTGTTTGCATGCAATCAATTTGATCAATTCTTCTCAGCCCTTTGCTCTTATTGACTTTTTGGCCTTTTGGCTCTTCCTTTTAACTTTCCAAATCTGAACAATCCAAAATGGTTGTCTATTCTGCCATTTACCTCTCTGTTTTCACAATCTACTCTGACAAAAGCATTTTATGTCAAGGACATAATCGACGAGTAGGGGGCAAAACCTACTACCACTATTGTCCTCAGTTGGTCAATCATGTCCTATGCAAATTTTCACTCAAAAATCAAAATCTAAGCACACAAAGTCTCAATATTGACAATTTTCAAACATTTCCCTCAGTTACAGTATGCAAAACATTACTTAGAAATACAAAGTCTTTTTTTTCATGTGCTATATTGTTCATACATGCTACATACTTTGACAAGTTTCAATTTGATAAAACGATGATGTACAATCAATCCTTTGCATACCTATTATGTTCCTACAGGTTTTCTACTACAATCACGTATAGAGTGGGGGCATCTTGCTTATAGATGGGCATGCCATCATTCCTAGTGCATACTTTACATTGACATATCTCACAAATTGTTCAAATCCATCTCTTTTCTTTTGCTTTTGAACCCTTGCTTATCATTACTTTCTTTTGTTCTAGGTTGCAGAATTCAAAAAAGTACCAAAAAATCAAAAATTGCAAAAATGCAAAAACATACAAAATATTTTAAAAATCCAAAAGCAGGGCCTAAACATGTTTAGAAATCTAGTTTACATCATTGGCATATGTTATTTATCTTGTGATCAATAGATAGCATATTCTTTTTATATGACACATGCATTTCACTAGTATTCATGAGTGTTGTGCAATACATACAGATCTCACATAGACTAAGATGTTGGACTTGCCTCTATCCAACAACGTTGCTAAATTGGGGGCATCTTTTTCATAGGTTATAGTATTTACAGGTGTATCATTTTGTGACTCCTATATTGTTGAACTATATACACTTTTACAAAAGTTACGATAACATTTCCATCTCACATTGTGTACATGGATATGTTATTTGTTGGGATATGATTACATTACATATACATGATCTAGACTATATTTTTAGTTCTTATGTTACATTGATGTTGTTACTTGTACATAGTCGATTAAATTCTTATTTATCTATTGTGGAGAGTCCTTGTCCCTTATGTTCAATTTGTTTGAGCATTTGTATGAGATCATTGTTTGGTGCGTGCAACATTTGAACAAGTCCATTGCTTGCAACCATTGGCCCTTTATTTGTGCAACATTTGAATATGTCCATTGCTTGTGACCCTTAGCTCATTGTTTGTGCAACATTTGAACATGTCCATTGCTTATGACCCTTGACCCATTGTTTGTGTGACATTTGAACGTCCCTTGTATGCGGCAATTGGCCTTATCGTATGACATTGCAATTGTTATTAGTGTGCGCTTGTTGAGCTTATGAAGTTTAATGAGTGCCATGATCCATATCAAGCACTAGTTAATGCATAGGATACTAATTCTACATTTTACTACTATGAGCTTCAATGATCCATTTCTATAGACCTTGCCTCAAATTTTACATACATAATTCAACCGGTATAGATCTTATTATGTTGACATACTTTTCACATATGCTACATTATTCGATAATTACATCTTACCACACATGATAAAGTTAACTTTTCTTTTGATATGAGTGTTTTTTTAGATCAATTCCTTCACCTCAAAAGAGGGGCATTTAATGAGCTTTTTTTACATAAGTTTTTTCAACAGCAAAATCAATTTTGGTACAGAATACAGTTTCAAAGATTGAGAATAGTAAAAAAATCAATCATTGGGACAGATTGTGGAGGCATATGACATGCATATGCACTCACATTGCAAGATCAAAGTACAAATTCATATAGTTTTAAGTGCATGATACAGGTTCATGTACAAGTTTTCAAACAGATTTCATAATTTGCATTTATATACGGTTACAAATTTTACACACTGTTATCTTTCAAAATTCAAGGGGCATGATACAGATTCATGCCATGCTTTCAATACTATTTACTATCTATGGACATGGTAGGAGCATGAATGTTCTCCATTCTCTTTTGATCATGCATTCATGAACAAAGCGACAATTGAATCTACAAGCCATCTATAGTGGTTGATTCAGTTAAAGTGCATAATGCATAATTTAGAGATTCAGTGCTCTCTAGCATTATGTCTGAGAATCCATTATGGATTCCAAACCATTTCACGTCTTGGAGTTATAGACACCAACAAAATAGATGGAGATTTTTGTGTCCCTCAATGGGTTTTATTTTTTACACAAGTGCAAATTTAATTTGGGGTTTGATCACCCTCGAATTCTCCATTCGTTCAATGAAGGAATGAACTTCTCCAAGTGATTCATAGGAAGCACCAATTCTCCAATGCTTCAAGGAAGCATCATATCCAAGCAAAGTCACAAAAGCAACATTGGTTTCATACATACAGATGTAATTATTCCTTGTTTTTCTCAATCTTTTCAAATTTAAGTTATATTTCAATTTCCAGCTTCACATATGAACACTAACTATTTTACATCATTGCAAGATTTCTTATGGAACACCTTGCATGATTTGGAGTTTCTCCTAAAGCCAAAGTGTGATGTACACATGTAGGTATTATTTCTCCTTTACTCTATTAATTTCATTTCTAGACTAAAGGGGAAAAAATGTAGTCAGTAGAATTTGGTAACGACTACTTGATTATGTCAGTTTTGACCCTGTTCCACTTTAATTGGCTTTAGCACTTAATCAAGACCTATTTTGTCCCCCCGCCATATCCTAAGCACCTATATAAACCTATTTATTTTCTAAATTGTTATCTGATGCCCGCAGAAATGTTCTTACTACTGAAAACACCCTATAGAAATTACTCCATTTTTGGAGTAAATTCCTCATAGGTGAAAGAGCCGACGCTCGGGTGTGCACAACATAATTTTGGGAATCAATCAAATTCATTATTTATTCATTGAAATGCATTACAATATATAATTGTTTGTATCTCCTACCAACAAGAAGTCAAACTTTATCTCTTATCCCTTACATCTCTCTACCACTTCTCTCCTATAAACTCTTACCTTTAATATCTCTAACTAGCTTATCTACGTGAGATGCAACTCACTCACAATATGAATTATTATCTCCACATGTTTATTTCACACTTACTCAATAATATTTAACCATGTGGAGTATTAACCTAATTAACCTATGCACCCATGTGAGGACTAATTCCTCAACATTCCCCCCTTAGTGCAAACATGGGGAGAGGAACTACAAACCATATGGGTTTTACATATATATTGCCCCCCACCCCCGTAAGATGGACATCGGGTTCTTCCGAGAATGAGTCAATTACAACGTATGTGATTATTACATTGGAGAGGAGATTTATCACATAGAAAAACTTATTTTATTGAAAAATGCCTTTTAAAGGCTTATTTGATGCCTTTGACTAAAAAAGACTGACGCACACAAGACTTTGACTTTGACGCTTAAAACACTATAGACTATAAATAAATAAATAACATAAAAATATCAAATGACCATGACGACTAACATAAAAAACAACATTGACTTAGACGACTACAGAGGACTAGGACACATGAAAAACAAATCTAAGAACTAAATCTAAAACTATATAAAATAAAAAAACTAGACGAATAATAAGCCACTATAGAGGACCAGGACACATGAAAAACAAATATAAGAACTAACTATAAAACTATATAAAATAAAAAATCTAGGCATAAATAATAAGCTAAATGGCATATTAATCCATAACAATGACAGTTTTTAATTTTTTTTAAATAAAAATATAAGCCACAACATATAAAAACTTAATAAATAAAAAAATCGGATCTAAATATAAAACTTAGGACTTTGTAGTCTAAAACTTAAAATACCTTATTTAAGATCTTAAACAAATCAGATATTTATAACATACCTACACCACTCAATATCTAAAAAACTACTAAACTTTAAAAAAACTACTCATGAGCCAAATAGCACGAACCACAAAAAAACCACTACTAAAAAAAGAAAACCACTGATTGTTTTTTTTAAACTAAAAAACTTAAAACATAAAACAAAATACACACAATACTATAAACCTAAAAACTAAATAAACAAAAACTTATGAAACTAATACCATTAACCAAAATAAAATGAAAACCGCAAGTAGAAGGAAGAAGGCAAGCTTGGACAGATTGGGTGGTTAGGTAGCAGTCTGATGTAGACAGCAGTCATTGTTAGGCAAGGGGCAAAATATCAATACCTCACCAAAAGAAGAGATGCCGCCATCTTTGAGGAGAGTTTGGGCGAGCTCGTTGTTTGAAGCCGTGGTCGCCATATGGAGGCCAAGAAATGAGTTGTGGATCTTCTCAGAACTGCCATATACGAGAAATCATTCTCCACAAAGAAAGCACAAAACGCAGAAAACTGGCAGAAAAACCATTATACAGCATCAAAGTAGAGGATCCACGTGATGAGCTCTTACAGATTGTGAAATCCACATAATTTTTTGTAGAACGTGACAAGTTTGGAGTACGGATAAAGCCAAACAATACAAAGCGTTTTAATAGGAGTATTACCCAAGGGGAGGACGTTCAAAGATATACATAGATCTTTATCAAGCTTGTACGCCCAGAGATGTTAAATCAGACCAATGCAAAGCAATTTCTCCTTAAATACAATCTTTAATTGGATTTAATAGACGTTGAAATCCAAAAACAAATGAAGAGTTGCCCCCAAGTATATCCTATGGTTGCACTCTAAAAATTGAATTCTTCCTCGCTATTTTTCTTCTCCCACAAATCTAAAACAGAACTAGCAACCAGAAAACTAGAAAATATAAATCTATATATATATATATATATATTTGTTTTTTTTTTTTTTTTGAGTGCAAACTGTGGACAAAATGATGTGAAAACAGCTGATTGAGTGGACAACATGGAAAGAGAGAGGATAGTACAAATGGATGGCGAATGACAACAAATTATCACTTGGTTTGCACTAAAAATTTTTGTCAAAGTGGAAGCAGGGGTGGATGGACAAACATGGCATTTGCATGTGAGCTACCCTGCATAGCCATTGCGCCATAGTGTTACAAAAAGCAATGGATGGAAGGCAAAAGAGAGGTCCAAAGAAGAACCTGCTCTGATACCAGATGTAGAAATTACTCCATTTTAGAGTAAATTCCTCATAGGTGAAAGTGCCGAAGCTCGGATGTGCACAACACAATTTTGGGGGTCAATCAACTTCATTATTTATTCATTGAAATGTATTACAATATATAGTTGTTTGTATCTCCTAAAAACAACGAGTCAAACTTTATCTCTTATCCCTTACATCTCTCTAACACTTGTCTCTCCTAGAATCTCTCACCTTTATTCTCTCTCACTATCCTATCTATGTGAGATGCAACTCACTCACAATAGAAATTATCCTCTCCACATATTTATTTCACACTAACTAAATAACATTTAACCATGTGGAGTACTAACCTAATACACCTATGCACCCATGTGAGGACTAATTCCTCAACACACCCCTAAGCATCTATACGAATAGATCCAGATCCAAAATTCACATGTTTCCCTAAAAGACAAAACATCCAGTGAGGGACAATAGTGACAGACGTTTTTGTCCTTGGTCTTCTAATAGTCATTTTTCAACTTTGAGCCCTCTCTTACATTGTGATATGTGTTTTTAGGATTTTTAGCGTGAGGCTTTCCCTTTTGGATTGCTACAAAGGCACACTTAAGTCACATATTCTACCACTTGGCAATTTCAGTACAGAGGCATACTTACACCACTGCACATTGAACAAAGCTTCCCTATTCTTCCCAATTCTGATTCTAGTCACTTAAAGAAGTTATCAGCGAAGTCCAAAGCGTATTTTACTTAAGCCAAAGCAAAGCACGATCAAACATTGAAGCCATCTCTAGATGCATTCATATAGTCCAAGGAGCACAATTGCACAAAACACTCTAAGCAGGAGAACTACGTGAGCTTAACTTCCCTCTTCGGAGTATTGGATACGTAGACAGTTTTCAATCATCACGGGGGTGATTGATGTCAGCTCAGCCCATTACACTCCCTCATTTTCTATTTGCATGTTTTCAATCACTGCAAGTCCTATTAGGGTTTCAACTTTGAATAAATCATCTGCAAGTCTTCCGCACACATATGAAGGTCAAATCTCTGCATACAGACCTAATTTAAACAATCACAAACAATCAAATATGAAATCTATATCACACACATCCCTCACACTACTCTTCTCTTTAATCTATCCACCAAGCATACTCACCCTTGTCTATATTTCGCATATCAACTCTAGAAACCTCCATCTTTGTTTATGTCCTTTATAGAGCCTTCATGATCATCACCTTATTAAGACATTCCTTAACCCTTAAGTATTATACACTTAGAATAGAACCATTTTCAACAAAGGACAAGATCAACCAGTTTAGGACTATAGTGGCAGTTGATATTGTCCCAAGTTGAACGAAATCGTCCACCAATTTCAATACTAGCTTTTGGGTATTTGTAGTTTCAGTTCCTATTTGTCAAGTTCAGCCTTCTGTCAACTTCACACAGTCAAATCTCAGACATAAACAGCTAAGTTTGTCATTTTATTCATAGTTATCCTCATTTCTTTCGATTGCACTTTGTCAAACCCAATATCTTGCTTTTATTCTACTTGTTGAAAGGTGATTTACAACATTCTATTTTATTTTATTCAATTTACTAAATTAAGGCTAACAAACCAATTGATTCAAATTTAGATAAAACACTTTGTGGATTTGGCTAGGTTTGTATAGTTATCTTGTACAGTTATTTAAGTTGATTAATTTTGTTACTTCTATATTATTTTGCTTAGTATTTGTGGTAGATGCAATTTATCTTGCTCTTGTGGTTATTAAAGAGTTAAAATCCCTTTTTGCATATATAAATATATACAAACATATAAAATTAAAAAATATACATGACGAGATTATGGGAAATAGTAAAAATCAATGTTATGTATATATGGCTCGAGAGATGTTGGTAGGGACACCTCTTAAGGCATTGGTTGGTAATGAATATTGAATACACATATATAACAACATTGTTATGTTGATTAAGTCTCTTAAATGATTGTGCAAAGTTAGCGATTGAGCCATGTGTAGGCACTAAAATAGAAACATTATGTTTGTAGTATGTGGACCGACATTTTACATTCAGTCGACAACGATCATAAGTATGTTTGGAAAAAAAAATAGGGCTAGTTATGTATTTGGAAAAACTCTAAGTTGTGTTAGTGTATGGCCATCATTGATTTTTTGGTTAGTATAGGTAGAGTTAGGTGGTTGGTGATCATTGGCTTCACTGCCACACCCATTAACCTTCAATGTATTTTGGTCTTGACCTAGACTTCGACAAGGAGCTCTCTTGTGTGCAATCTCCCAGGGCTTACCTGCTGATTTACTTTACTATTGAGATAATAGAATCAGCATTGCTTATATTCTATGTTTACACTATTGTTCATATTTCTGGTTAAACAACTTTTTGTCTAATATCAGTTTATATTTTTAGACAAGGCAACCTACATTTATGGTGATGTTGCCCATATGACACCAGGTCCATGATGTGATGTATGTGGAGAAAATTTCCTGAAAAAACACTAAAGATGGTCGGGTGGCAACCAAAGTAACGTTAGCAGTCAATGAACACAAGAGGAATGCGGTCACAAAAGTACCAAGAGGAATGGATAGAAGTAGAAGATCTGCATGACTGACGGAATAGAATGCCAAGAAACAAAGGTGGTGTGTTTTCAAACAAACTTTTGAAATAAGTGACTTGAATATCTGTCAAGTATGAAGTCAATGGAGTTTTAGGATCCATCCTATGGATTTGAAAATTTGAGCAAACAAGTTCAAAGAGCTAGCACATCCAAGGCCTAATGGGAGGTAGACAACCATGCTGAAAGGATTGCTCAAGACTAGGTAGGAGTGGGTGACAATGCATCTAGTAGTGCTCAAGTGGGTATTCCGACATAGGACAAGTACACCACCATTCAACAAAAGAGGATCTTGCACCAGGGTTGCCAAGGAGAAGGCAAGAATGCTACGATCGCCAACATAGCAAGTCTAAAAGTGACGTCATAGAGATTGCGAGTGTTTCTCAAAGTCCAACAGAAGGATTACAAGATGAACGGGACACCAATGCCTCATTATAACTTCCAAAAAGGAGGCATTGTACATTAGCAATGGGTGAGGGGAATATTTTCTCAGTTTTTTGCAAATGTTCCATTCAAGTTTCGTAGCATAAGAAAATTTCAAAATACATTTGTTCTATAGAGGGCGTGTCGTAAGAGGAAGGAAAAATTTGTTCTTGCAATGATTTCAACTAAGGCAAGTAGACATGAATGTATGGGCACGCGCACAAGCATGCAAGCTAGCGAACAAACGAGCAATAAGGAGAAAGGTGTATTCTTCAACCAAGACGAAATATATAATCAATGTGAATCTTGTTTTAAATCCTGTCAAGGAAGTTGAAGGTGTGGCCCCAAGTCACAAACCACAACCTAGTCCAAACACCAACATGTCAAAACAAGATGAGCTGAAAGAACAATATGAGTTGACCTAGAAGACAAAATACACAATGCAAACCAAGATGAGGATACTATTGTGACCTGAGTATAGTTGTTTCCATGTTTTCGACGACCAAGTTACCTTTGCCATCAAGTAGGAGATTGATGATATTTTAGTCATTGAGAAGTATCACAAACCTGAGACGAAGTACCATGAGTAGCAGTCTAATTTGATCTCTTATAAAACTTGATGCCTAAATAGAATTTTCCGAAGAGGACAGCCTAGGTGTTGAGAAAGAAGAGGACAAAAGATGAGTGGAAAATAATTGGTCTGGCAACTAGAGAATCAACCAGGGACAGACAATGTAAAATTTAAAAATCATTTTTTTGAAGAAATTAACCAAATACTAGGCAAAAATTGAACAAAGACGAACAAAAACCAAACAAGAGGTTTGGCTGGCAGAAAACACAAAAAATCGAGGGTTGAATGTCATTCATACAATTGTCAGAGCTGACCTTGCCAATGTACATGACATAAGGCCATCAACACTTTGACAAGGTGATATAAGCTCCTAACATGCTCGGACAACCTCCTAATAGGGCCATAAAATAGTTGACTCCTAATTGGGCCATACGCACCTCTGATAGGGCCATACAACAACTAACCCTTGTGTGGCTCATACAAGCCTCTAAGTCCTCAAAAAAGGTTGTACAGCAGGCAGCATGGCCATAACAACAAAAAAAACCCAGGTTGTACAAGCAAAAGGTAGATGCACAATTTTCATGTCAGTCATAATTGTGTTGTACAAGATTGCACATGAGCCCAAAAAAAATGTGAGGTTGTAAATGGTCACAGACGTCAATGTCATAGGTTTCTAAGACACTTGAAACTTTTTCCTAGGTCCTTTGCATGAATTTCTAGAAAATGTTGTTGGGTAGGGTTCAGTTTGTGGATTTCTAGGGTTCAAGCAAAATAAACCTTTTCCCAATCGAGAGTTGATGTTCAGAATTAATTCTTTGCCAATTGACCAAAAGTTAAATTCCATGGTTACTTATTCACCAAAGAGTTGGAATTTCCACAAAGTTGTGCTTTGCCATAGAGTTGAACATCACTAGACACCCAATGTTAGAAAATACGAATGTTGAAAAAATGAAGAGAAATGGAAGGCATACGCCACACTGACACACTCGTGTGTCTATCCTTTATTAAGCACAAAAGAAGTTATAGTAGTTGGGAAGGTTGATAACCAACCATTAGTTAATGGTTAACTAATAGTTAATTAATAACTTTAAAACCCTCCCTTATTAACCGTTCTTATTTCGTGAGAAGGTTCGATCCAATGACCAGAAAACATGAGGGAAAACGATAAAGAGAGCTCTGATACAAGACACTTTACAGCCACCTAACATCCACTTACACCTTCAACAAAAGACATAAAGAACACTTAACATGCCCTGCATAATACGATAAGCTAGCAACTAGGTACGAATCAGAATTTGGGAAGGGAGAGAAATCTACCACATATGCAAATTGTTGAATGAATATACACTATGCCAACACTTGAAATCTGAAAGTACAGCCCTTCTATTGATTGAGAGGTTACACAACTCACCAATGGCAGAGTCTAGTCTTGCCAAGAGAGGGATAAATTTAATCAAGGCTAAAAGCCAACTTATAGAGAATTACAAAAGCCAAAAGATTGGCGTTAAAAAAAGAAGAGGATCAACTTAGATTAACTCAAGGCTGACTTTGTCTTTCAATAAAATATGTTTTCCCTTTGTCTTTGCATGAAGCTCCTTGGCGCTAGAGGAAGTGGACTTGTCTTTGCATGAAGCTCATTAGTGTTAGAGGAAGTGGACTTGTCTTTGCATATTGAAATGCCCACCTCTCTTTGCATGGAAACCCATGCCAATGTCAATTTTAGAACTCTGACTTGATCCGTTGGAAGCCAAGTTCGAACGTTTGATACGCTGAGTTGGACGAAGAGATTATTCTCCTTTGCATGGAAAACTACTAGTAGATGTGGCGTTTAACAATTAGTCAATTCTAAATCTAGAACAGAGAACTCGCCATCTGAATTTGGAACTCCGATTGAGCTGTTGGAACGTTACAAGCTTAAGACGGACGAAAGTTCTTGCATGGAAAACTATCTTGCTGAGTGAGATAAATTCAGGTTGAATTTATTTCCTACCTATCTATTTTATGTTTCTGTTTATGTGCATGCGTTGCTTTTGGGTTTATTTCAGCGGACTTGTCTTTGGTCTTGGATTTTTCTTCGGATCTTTTGTTAGTCCATTTTCCCGCGAACAGTTTGTCTTGTTTTATTTCCCTTCGGATATCTCCTTCGGCTTTATGTCCTCACTTTACCTGCGGCTTTATTTCCCTCGACTTATCTGTGCTCGGACTTTGCCTTTTCAAACCCTCCAAAGGATTTCCTTCGGACAATTATTCCGCTTGAATTGTCCTTGAGTTATCTTTTCCCGCAGGCTTTTGTCTTTTGAATTTCCGCAGGCTTTTTACTTTGCGGGCTTTTTCCATTTGTTCTTTTCCCGAATTAATCCTTCGGACTTTTGTCCAAAGGATATCCTTTGTTTTTTCTCTTTTTGCCTTCCGACTTTTTCTATCGAGTTTTTTTTTTGCTTTGTAAAACTCTCTGAATTTCTTCGGACTTTTTGTCCGAAGGAATTCCTTTGGACAAAAAGTCCGAAGATATTTTCTTCTTTGTCTTCTTTGGCCACCGGCAGAAAGCCCTTCGGAAAAATTGCAAAGGTCTTGCCACCGACCAAGTGCCCTCCGCAAGGGCTCGTGTCCTTCCTCTGTGCCCTTGGGGGAAATCGCAAAGGTCCTATCACCGACCAAGTGCCCTCCACAAGGGCTTGTGTCTCTCAGAAATGGCTTTTCGGACAAATTGTAGGGCACTCAGGTTTTTTGTAGGGCACCCGGGTTTTTTGACTTCTCTCTCAAATTTCTTCGGCCTTTTCTTCGGACAAAAAGTCCGAAGGATATCTTCCTTTGTTATTTCCTTTGCTTTGTTGACTTCTTTCCTTGCTAGTTGCATCGTTGTACACGGCTCCTTGGGTAGCTGTAGGTATGGATTTAGGCTTGATTGAACTTTACAAAACCTTTTCCTTTTCATTATTTAGTACCCAAAACTAATTTACAAGACAAACTGGCAGAAAGCCCTTCGAAAAAATTGCAAAGGTCTTGCCACCTACCAAGTGCCCTCCACAAGGGCTTGTGTCCTTCATCTGTGCCCTTCGGGGAAATCGCAAAGGTCCTGTCACCAACCAAGTGCCCTCCGCAAGGGATTGTGTCTCTCAAAAATGGCTTTTCGGAAAAATTGTAGGGCACTCGGGTTTTTTGTAGGGCACCCGAGTTTTTTGACTTCTCTCTCGGATTTCTTTGGACTTTTGTCCGAAGGAATTCCTTTGGACAAAAAGTCTAAAGGAATTACTCATTGGGCTTTATTCTTTGGCAGACTTTTCTTTGTTTATTCTCCGAAGGATATCTTCCTTCCTTTGTTATTTCCTTTGCTTTGTTGGCTTCTTTCCTTGTTGGCTGCGTCACTGTACACGGCTCCTTGGGTAGTTGTAGGTATGGATTTAGGCTTGATTGAACTTTGCAAAACCTTTTCCTTTTCATTATTCAATACCCAAAACTGATTTACAAGACAAACTGGCACATAAGACCATCTTCCGAACAGTAAGGTTGACAATTTTGCCCTGTGGGGCAAAAATGTCAACATTAACTAAACCAAAGACTACTCCAAGTTTGTCCTTAAATTTTACAAAGAAAGTGGGACCAAAGAGTTTAGTCACTACATTTACAGATTGCTCTTTAGAGATCAACATGAAATCTGCAATTCTAAGACATTTTGTTGCTGTCCAATGTAGGAGCTTTGCTATAGACAAAAACTGGAAATGATAGCCAACATCAAAACAAAGATTCAGTCACGTGGACATAAGATGTGTCAAGTTGTCCACCAATTCTCTAATGGGTGATTCATTGACCGGTAATGAATCATCGTTGGCTGTTAACTTCAGGCCAACCTCAATAATTCTTAATCCAAAATCATGGAGATGTTGATCAAATATAATATCCAGGCTCGTGGAGCTTGCTTAAGTCCGTATAGGGATTTAATCAACCTACAAACTAGATGATATCATCCAGGTACATGAAGACCTTCAGGGAGCACCATATAGACCTCCTCAACCAAATCTCCGTTCAAGAAACTAATATCAGCAACTACATTGGAGGGCCTCATTCTAATAACCCTCTAGTGACTTACTAATTGTTGGCAATGATGCCAACAGGTCTAGAAGTTGGGGGGGTGAAGAACGAAGGTGGGCGAAGCGGGTTGGGGGAGGGGTAGATGGAGGCACTAAAATAGAAATTATTTTGTAGTACGCAGAACGATATTTTACATCAAGTTAGTTTCAATCATAAGTATGTTTGGAATAAAGCAAAGTTATGATTAGTCATGTGTTTGGCCAAAGTCTATGTTGAGTTGTACCCCAAGCTATGGTGTAACGGTTGAGTGGATGCATCCTATTGGAACAAACCAAGTTCAAATCCCACCAGCAGTCAAGTAACCTATAACGGGGGACGCATGATTGGCACATTGGCAAATAGACAATTTGAGGACTGGACACCCTGATTGTGATCCAGATCGGTGTGGGCCCATTCAATCCCTCATTAATCAATCAAAAAAAATATCAAGTTAGTGTATGGCCATGATTAATATTTTTGTTGGTATAGATCGTTGGATGGTTGGCAATACCAGCCAACCTTCAATGTATTTATGTTCGTGACCTAGGCTTGAACAAGGAGCTCTTATGTGTTCAATCTCTCTGGCCTTATTTGTTGATGTATTTTGCTATTGAATAACAAAATCAATGTTTTCTTATATTCTATGTTGCTCTCTGTTTTTTGCATCCATTGTCATTCCTATTCCCGGTTATACTACAGCTTATTGCAATGTATCATTGTATATTTTTAGACTAGGCAACCTACACGAAGAGGTCAACTTGATGAAAATGTTTACATTGTTTGAATCATATATTAAAAAGGAGCCAATGCAAATACAAAATAATAGATGCGAACAAATTCTTAAGAGGGGAAGACAGAAAGTCATCGCCAAATCCCAACATTGACAAATTGTTATAATTGACTAATTAAGTTTTAGGAGGACATAAATGTTAATAGGATCATTTGACAATGTACAAGAATTCATTTGAGCATCAAGTAATTACTTATTCAGATTTGTATTGGCAACCACAACACTAGGCAATGTTGTGATATTTTCACACGTGCTTCTACTTGTCCACTGGAGTGAGGATTTGTAAAAATGATTTGAAGGCAATACCTGATTCGTCCACCCGTCCGCTGGAGTGAGGATTGTAAAGCTCGCCTCGAATTCTGTATCCATGGGTGCATCAAGAGAGTTTTTGCGTCGGGTCTTAACTTTGCATTCTGGAAAAGGGCTTACAAAACAAAACATTTAGAGCAATCCAATAATGGTGGTGAAATTATTATAATTAGCAATTGCATCTTCAACTTTCCACTAATTTATGTAAAGCTTTATAAATGGTCAAAAGACACTTCATGGACTTGGCCACAATGAAAATTAATAAGGATTTTAAAAATAGTTTGAGTAGTAATAGTAATTTTGAGAAAATATAAAATTCGACAAAGAACACAAATTTGTTGAAGAAACTGCTATATTTACACCACAGGTAGATGCACTAGGAATCAATTGGGTCAAAAGATATCTAAATTTTTGATCAACTTCCACTACCTTGCGGAAGCACTGATGCAGAAAATCTGTGATGCCAGGCGACAAATGCTCAGGTAGGGGGGGATGCTCATCCTGCAGCACAAGAAGAATATTCAACATTGTAGAATGCCAAGGGTGAAAGAACTATACCAACTCCAAGATCCAGACAAATGTTTAGAATTCTGATTTCTTTCAGAAACTAAACTGCACAAGAATTACTTTACTAAAATATATTTTAGCAAGATCAACTTAGCTGGCTACCACCTGCAGAACAAACTCGAAAATTTGAAGAAAAGCAAAGATTTACAATTTCTTTCAAAACTTAGACTCAAAAATGAATTCTTTGTATAAATTATAAATTTCAAATATAACTAAGGATAGATAATCAGCACTAATACAGAGATCACGTCCACCTGCACAATCCGGAAAAGGGCAGGCATTGGTTGAAGATCATAATAAGGAGGTACACATGTGAGAAGCTCAATGACCGTGCAACCTACACTCCAAATATCAGATGCAGCACTTACTCCTGACATCTCAATAACCTGCAATCAAAAAAGTCACAAGTTGAAAGCTGTTGAAGCCAATAAATTCAAATGTTCTGAATTTCGCTTCAGAGAACTTGTCATCAACCACTTCTGTATGATCAAATAATAAAAAAGTTTTGCTTCTGTTTTATCTAAGAGTAAACGCAAAATGTTTTACTATACTGCATTTTTAGAAAAGGGACAACTACTACCACCTTCCATTGTTTTGGCCATAAGCACTAATCATAAATAACATAATCATTGTCAGGGCATGTTGTCAACACCTATGAAGAAAGTTGTTCCATTCCCATGCTCATGAATGTGTTACAGTAAAGAGTCACAAATTACTTGAATGTGTTTAAGTCATAGTTACCATGTTTGAGAACTTCAGTTCATTCGGAAGGATAAAAAATTTGTAAGTTTGGATTTTTGAGAAAAGTTCGGTTCAGTTCAGAAAATTAAAAAAATATAAATTTACATATTTGAAAAAAATAAAATATATTTAAAATATACAAATATTTAAAAAAACTGGAAAGTTCAAATTTATTATAAATAAATATATCATACATGCAATTTTTAGGTTCTAATTTCAAATTTGTTTTATAAAAAATCAACTTGGCTCAACCAACATATAAAAATGTTTTAAGTCATAAAGATACACCAAGGGGGTCACTTAAGTGACACCACCATTTAGAAAAAGAAGTCAACATGAAAACATAAAGTGCACAATTTAATAAAGTTTAAATAAACTTAAGAACACTTTAAAAAATAACTTAGTTTAAATAGGCTTTCCCCTCCAAAAGTGAATCAAGCAATCTCCACCCTTAGATTAGGTTCTATGATTCTATCACAACCGTTGGATTGGGCAAAGCTTAAAATTTGCCCTAATCCATAAAGATGCTTCACAAAGGTCAACCTAAGCTTTGGAGGTTCATTTGTAACATGAGCAAGGTTGGGAGAAGGAGAGTGAGGCGAAAGGCTTGTCCATGCCTTGTCCGCCCACCCCCAAACTCTAGCACAACCTCCACGGACCCGTAAGCTAAAGCTTGCCATGGGGGTGGAGGCATCATTGTTTTAGTGTAAAGTTAGTTTCATTTGAGGAGTAAAAGCCCATAAGGCTTCACCCCATGTGTAGGGGGGTTCCACTACTTTTAGATCTATTTTCAACATATGAATTGTTTGTTTTGTTTATCTCGTAAATGTTTTGCAGGTTCATACACCATGTACAGCGAGAAGAAAAAAAATATAGTAAGTCAAGCGATAAGAAATTCATCTGCCATGTTCTAGGACTGCAATTTTTTTTTCTTTTACAGTTTATAATATTTTTCAGATCAACAAATAAAACATCAAAGAATCCACACCAAATCAGACATATTTGATTCAGTAGATGCCGTAAATCCAAAAAGTTTGGTCAGAACCAAACATTGCCCTGGTTCGGACAAACTTGGTAACTATGGTTTAAATTCTTATACTATCATTGAGTTTAGGACAAAGTGGCCTTCTAGTTTTGAATCCACAAATTTTACGCCAATAACATGATAACAATTCTAGCTGAACCTAAGGCTTCTCCAGAAACCTTTACTTGCAGGTTTTTAAGGACAACACAAATTTATGGTACAAGGTTCACCAATATTTACAGGGAACCAGCTCATAAGAAACCTGGATTCTCACAACATAAGCAAAGGACACAAATTATCACTAATCACTTAAAATTTGTGTGGCCTAACATTTGTTGTACTTTTTAGTTTTATCCATCTAGAATATTTGTTCTATGCCATCACATTTTCATTCATCAACTTCGATAGATAATGCTCTCTCGTAGAATATTTTTCCTTGAAATCTTCAACCTAGAACCATGCAATAATTGGATCTTAAAGCAGTTACATCAAATTTGTAGGTATATTTCCAATAAGATTATTCGTGTGTGCAGCTTTTCCGGGCTCCCATGTTTCTTCATATTAAAAATGTGTTTATGTTACAAAAAATTATATGAATTGTTGCGAGATAGAATTTTTTTAATTTCAAGTTAATAAGACTCAAGGCTCAAATACACACTGAATAATTATTAGTCCTTCCAACTTCGGAATAAGGCCATTGGAGACATGCTAGGCACCACTTTACAGGGTGGTCTCCAATAGGTCGACATGCATCGATTGCTTACAAGCGATTCCAACGAACCAAGGATAAAGCCAAATCACAAGAGGAATCACCCCATTCATGTGAATATTAAAGGCCCAATAATCTCACCTCCGAGAACCCAAAGAGTGGGGTTACCCTTATGGATTAGGCATTGGCTCAAAATAAATTATGTAACCTGATGACTTAGTCCCCCCTAGCATGCAATGTTGACTCCCCCTGCACCAACCATTTGTGAAAGGCCTATCAATACAGAGGTAACACCACAAATATAAGGTTCATCATTAGCACAAACCTCGCATCTCACCTACCAAGCAAACAAGCAATCACCTAGCAACACTCCCCACCAAGGGAGCAACATGAGCATTACCCTTCTCATTTTGATCTTCTTCATCGCTGCACCCAAGCCCCTACACAAACCTCTAAAAATCAGTCCTATTTTGTAACTTTACCAAGATAGAATAGTGACCCCTTATAACAAGGTGAAGTAATGTCCACCACCTCCCCCACACAATGTGCACCTATTACCAATAGATAGGCCAAAATCCATCCTAATCCTAACACCACAACCACCACAGTCACCTCCCCAACCCTAGCATTTGGAAGCCAGCTAGGGGCCTCCACAATGATAAGCTCATATCTACAAGCCCACCTGATGAATTCCCTCACTTCTTGCATCTTGAACTCCCTATAGCACTTGTGAGCCTCTAACTATTGAAACTTATGAACTTCTACCATGCTTCTACTTTGACCTAATTGCTCATATTGTTGGCACATGCCTCTTGAGTCATTTCTTGGTCTTATGACCCCAAGCCTCACGAAATTTCATACTTAATGATGGTTTGATCTCTTTAACGTGCATAATAAACTGAGATTGGGTAAATATTAAAGCTCACTATATAATAGCTAGTCCCACTACACTGAGGTCGAAGAATTTCCAAAGATCCAATTCATCCCTTAAGCCACAAATCTTTGAAATGAGCTCTATCGACTAGCATCAACCAATCCTACCAATTTAGAACCAAACATGAGCACCAAGAAGACCAACACTTAAAATCCAAACATCTTAGACTAGGTGCCTCTCTTACAAGTTAAAAAGTGTCATCCCATAAAGAGTACAATAACTAGATAATCCTTCCAATACAAAGCACAAAGTCAAAATAATGGTACCACAATTATGAAATTAGGTTGATTTTGGTAGTGTAAAACCCATCTTGATGGGTCCCATTGAGTTATTGTTGCTTGTGGTATACCTTTGTGTTATGTGTCTTTTATTGATATATGTGTGTATTAGACACAGTACCTTACTATGGGTCGGCCTATATCTATTTCATATTTTGGTAAGTGTATAAATAGAGATTATGTCTCCCACCTTACCATCTTATTCATATTGTAATCGATCCATTATATTTGAGTGATTATTCTTCTTTTGATGTCTTTCGAACACCAACAAATCTATATTCTCATCCTTACATGTGGAGTTAATTACTTGATTGACTATGTACATGTCAGTAACCTCGTGTGGTACCATAGCTTAGGGTTGTTATTGCTTAAGCCAACCTAGGTTTTGGTCCTTTGCTCCTACAAGGGTGTGCAGAGGAGTGCAATATCTCACAAGGTGTTGGGTCACCACTTCTTTACTCTGTTAAGGGTCAACTTTTCTAAAAATGCCAAGAGATTCAACAAGTTCATGGGCAAAGGACAATTTTTATCTAAGATTTGAATTCTTGTCAAGGTTTAAAGGTACTAAGAACTCGTTCGAATAGTTGTGGGTCTATGAAGCTCTACCAGCACAAGATTTTTTATGTATAGGGAAAGGCATTTTTATAAAGAAGGCCCCCATCAGGTGCAACATTTCATGGAGATTATTGCAATTTTTTATTCCTCAACAAAAATTAGCAGATGTCTATTTTGTATCCAACTCTTAATTAGACCATTTGAGCCTCCATGTTTAGCCTCAAATTTTTGTATACCTTTGATAGCAAGGTCTAAGCAGCAGTAGCAAGTCATCTGGAGCCTAAGCATGTGACCAATCACAATGTCGAAGTAGCTTGGCACAAGAAAATATTTGGGGGACAGGTTCAATAAAATCCAAGCGTGTTGTGTGTAGTTTGGGCACTTGGGCTAGCGCGCCGAATGCAAGTTGTTTGGTATTGGGAGGTTCGGGGTTCATTTCCCCCCACATGCCCTTGGCGTGGTCATTTTTAAATCCATGTTGTGATCACACAGCAATGGCTATTAGCGGTGATTGTGCAAATTGATAGTGGTCAAACTGGTTTAGCAATCTACTTGGCATGAGGAACCAACGCGCGTGACCAATCGCTATGTCGAAGAGCTTGGCACGAGGAGTACCAACATAGGACAACAAGCATGGTGAATGGCATGAGCACACAAACAAGGATTTGAGTGCTAGGTTTAATAAAATCCAAGCGTGTCGTGTGTAGTTTTCATGCCCAAGCTAGCCTGCTTGAAAAGCCTACTCAACACAAGTTGTTTGATATTGGGAGGTTGGGAGCTCGATCCCCGCCCCTCGCATGCCCTTGGTGTGGCCTTTTTTGCAGCCATGTTGCGATCGCATGGCAATGGCAGTTAGCGGTGAATGTGCAAATTCCTAGCAATCATAGTAGTTTGGTTGTCTTCTTGGTTGTTTGTGTGCCTCATGGCTAATTGAAATTAATTAGTACAAGGTGTACAACCAAAGTGAAAATTGCAAAAATTCCAAGAAAATCCCAAAACCCAAGTTGAATAAACCTAAAGATGTTCTATCTAAAGGCAAGGATAAGGCCTTTATTGAGATCCCAAAGGACAAAGAAGACCCCCTTCCTAAACAAGACTCCAAGGCAGATGCAGAGTTTGTTCTTCCTAACACAAATTATAAGTTGCTTGATAGCATACAAGGGGATGTAAAGACTAACATTCATACCCTGCTTTCCAGGAAGGTAACCAATGTTTTCTCAAAAAGCAATCAAAACTCCACAACTGGCAACACTAAGCCTTTCATCGATGGCAAAGGTGTTGGTGACGATCTGATTAAACTTCAAAGTAGAGTGGAATATCTTGAGAAGGACCAAAGGCTACACTACTCTATCCTCAAATGGTTCATGTTGAAAAATGGCAGACTTTGAGCTAGAAATGACCTCCTTCACCAACAAATCAATGGTAGGCAACCACATCCCCAAGTTAAAGTTGCCTTTAACAATGACATTTGGAATCTTACAATAAATTTATGTGAGACCAGGGAAGAACTAACCAAGATCAAGGACAAGATTTCGGAAATGGAGACTAATCAAAAGTCCCTCAATAAAAATATTCATAAAAATCAACAATTCAGCACATTAACCATTAAAAATTGTGCTCTCAATATATCCAAGCTCCAAGAAGGTGCGAGGAAGAGAAAAAACAATCCCAGCAATGAAGGAGTCTCCAACAGAGCCAGATTGCAGGAAAAAGGTAAAGAGACCACAATTGGAGATGAAGACTTGGAGTTTGCGGAGGACCACATTAAATTATTAAAAGAGGAATGGGAAGTTGCCATCTCCTTGAACATTTTTTTCTCTACCAAGCCTTGATTTTTGTAGTATCTTGTCTTTTATGATGCTGCTGTAAGACTGCTGTTTGCTCAAAGTCTTGGTTTTTTTGTGGTTTTTCTCTCCGATCAGGCTTTGTTTTTGCCTTGTTTTGTTTAGATCTTAGTATTCTGATTTTCTTGGTTTTGTTACCTGTTTTGTACAAGGGTTTGGGCTCTTTCAAAAGCCCACCCTTTATCAATAATCAAAAAAAAAGTTGAGTTGCTAACACATAGAGGCCATTCAAGGCCAGTGGTTTACTATTCATGCTGATTTGTCCTATCAAAATTTTCCAACAAATTAATGTACTCCAAGTGGTGGTGCGGCGTGCATTATCAACAAATCAGTACAGGGGACGCACTGTAGGCTCACAAATCATGAGGAGGAATTAGCTTAGTCAGTAGATCTGGAAGTGACAAGCAGCGCACTCCGGTGACTTCCTGCCAGTTTCAAATTTGAATTATATTATGTGATTAATTAAAAATTTGCATATTTTGGAGAATTGGTACCTGCACTTCAAACGGCCATTGCTTTGTCATACAGGCTCTGATTGAGCCCATTTTTGAACTGTTGGAAAGCGTTTTTCCATATCTTTGTAGCAGAGGTGTTCATTTCTCAATTTTTAGGCTTCTTTAGTGGTCTTAGCATGAAGATGAATAAGATTCCAAGTGTCCTAGTGTTGTCAGGGCACAATTTCCATACATGGAAGTCATCCATTGAGACTGCTCTGAGGACTAATAATTTGTGGCAGATCTTGTGTGGGAATGAAAGAGTTCCTTCTATCAAAAGAGTCTAGATGCATTTTATAATCAATAAGATCAAGTGACTAAGATTCTTCTGAATCAAATTTCTTATATCATTTTCATGTGAAGAAGTGCAAGACTTCGAAAGAGATGACGGATGTCCTAGACAAGTTGTTCGGCAAAGTTGATGAGTTGAGGGTCTATATGTTGAATCGTGAGCTAGCAACACTTGAGCCTTTGTCATTTGATAAGATTGACAACAATGCAGCTCACATAAAGGATTTCCTATTTCAGTTTGAGGAGTACGGTAACGTGTATAAGAATAATGATGTTGAGATCATCCTTGAGCAGATGAGGTTGTGGTATGATGTATTTCTCTCCACAGTCTTCTCCCAAAGGGTTGTGTCAAAAAGAGGTCAAGAATCTCAAGGAGAGCCAAGTCAAATCAAATTGTAATGCTAAGAAAAATGCTACTATTGGACATACTTCTCAATCTTTTCATGCCTTTACTTCCAAGTGTGATTTCATTGTAGATTCTGGTTGTACCTTATCATATGGCCAAGGATGGTAGTTTTTTCCATAAGCTTGGAAAAGTTGGTGATAAAAAGGTTTACATAGAAGACAATTCAGCTCTTTCTATTGTGGGCAATGGTGATATTGTGCTTGAAGATGGCATGATTAAATATGTTTACAATGTACCTGATTTGCATGTGAATATGCTATTTGTTTACCAACTAACTCAGCAAGGTAATAAAGTTGAGTTTTGGCCTGATGCATTTCTTGTTCAAGTTGTTACTAGTGGCTTGCTGGACAAGAAAGAAAAATCGGAGCCTGTATGCAGATGTGGTTGTAGTTGATGATGCTAGTCGATTGTGGCAGGAGAGATTGGACACTTGACTTTCAGAAGCATTCAATTGCTCGGCCATAAGAATATGGTTATGGGTTACCTTCTATTTCTCCATCCTGAGACAGGTGTGAAGGATGTGTGCTAGATAAACATCACCACGAAGGCTTTGAGAAGGAGAAGGAATGAGATTCTGAGAAGCCTCTTGAGCTCATTCATTCTAATTTATGCACCATGAATCATCCAACTCGTGCAAGATCGAGGCATATTTTGACTTTCACAGATGATTTCTCTAGATATAAATGGTTTTGTTGTGGAAAATCCATGTCTCTAGCATCAAAGAAATTCATTTCATGGAAAGCCATGGTTGAGAAACAATCCAGACATCCTATCAAGTGTTTGAGATCAGATAGAGAAGGGGAGTATGTTAACCATGCTTTGGAGGAGTTTTTTTACCAAACATGGCATTGTTTGACAACATACCATGGCTTATACTTAGCAGAATGGTCTAGCAGAAAAAACAGAACTTTGATTGAAATGACAAAGTGTATGCGCCAATTCAAACATATGCAAGAACTTTTTTGGGGCTGAAATTGTTTGTTGTGCTAATTATATTGTTAACAGGATTCCTACAAAGGTTGTGCAGGATGTTATGCCATATGAGAAATGGGGTGGTAGAAAGCCTACCATTTTCACTACAGAGTGTTTGGTAGCGTTATATTATTAATAGGGTTCCTACAAAGGTTGTGCAGGATGTTACACCATATGAGAAATGGTGTGGTAGGAAGCCTACTCTTGTTCACTACAGAGTGTTTGGCGGCATTGCATGGGCCCATATTCCAAATGAGGAGCGGAAGAAGCTTGATCCTAAGTCATAAATGCATTATGGTGAGCTGTTCAGAGAAGTCCAAGGCCTACAACTAATTGGATCCTTCTAGGCATGATATTACCATTAGAAGAGATGTCATCTTTAATTAGGTGCCTACGTTTATTGATGCATAATTGTGCATTGATTCTTCCAGGACTGTCTAGATTAATAATAAGGATGAGTGTAAGACACCTAGTTCCAGTTTTGCAAGGGCCCATATTCCAAATGAAAAGAGGAAGAAGCTTGATCCTAAGAGTCATAAATGCATTATGGTGATCTTTTCAGAGAAGTCCAAGGCCTACAAAAAATTGGATCCTTCTAAACATGATGTTAATTAGAAGAGATGTCATATTTAATAAGGTGCCTACTTTTGTTGATGCATAAGTGTTACTAGCAAAGGACGTCAGTTGGAGTATCTAGTTGCCTTGGAAGGAAACAATTATCGGACCCTTAGAATATTGAAAGACTCAAATCAAGCTGCGTGACGTTAAAATCCTTGTCATGGTATCTCAGATTCTGCTACACCTTCTGGCACAAATTGTGGTGAAGCTAAAAACGATCAAATTGAGCATTTCTTGACATGTTTCATCATATACAAAAGTATCATTAATGGGTCCAAATTACAAGTGACTTCTATCGACCAACACAGCCTAGGCCAAAGCACCTGCAATGAATGTGTTACTTATCATAATAGGAAGGCAAGATTGTGAGAAACAAGTGGCTAGAATGGAGGGCATTTTGGGTGAAAGGGCCTACCTGAAGCGCCGACATTTTATTGAAAAGATATAAACATGCCTTTGGAATGCTCTCCATGGGAGCGGCGGCCTTGCCTTTTTGTAATCAAAAGGTGTACTTGAGATGGACAATAATGATCTCTTGCAAATAAATATGGCTCTGTGCTATTTCAGTGGGAGACTCCATTGATTTGTTTCAGGAGTGTTTCATTTGTTTCTTTAAATTACAATTGGGCCTCATTAACATGTCATACGGCACAACTTTTGTTGTGTGCTAGGCCCCCATGTTGGCGATGGCCTTATTATAGGGGGGGAGTGGGAGGCAAGCGTGTAGGGGGCCAAGGAATATATTAAAGAGTTTGTGAATACTTGCATAAGATGAATTGGAACGAACTATAGAGTCTATGGCATCATCTAATTATAATAATGGTTTTCACACTCGTTGAACACTTTTGACCCAAGGAAGGAGCCTTTAGGCGTAATTTGGGTATGGATCTCGAATCTCAAATAAGACCAAGATATATTTTTAAAAAAATTCCCTCGTAAGGCAATTAACAATTTTTATGATATTATATCAATGCATTGTTTTTCATTGACAAGCCCGTCAAGACATAGTTGATCGTGATTACTTTGAAGAGACTTCGATGCATGTGTTTTGAAGTATCTTATGAAGGTTCGCAAGCAAAAAAATACAATTATTTCGAGATGGTTTTTCAAACTCGAATGAAATCGAGAATGATATAGCGGATGGCAGGAGAGAATCGAGACTTGAACTTTTCAAAAGAGGATCTTCACAAGTGCATTAAGGAGTGAAGGAGAAAAGGAGAAAAGCTAAAGCAAAAATTATGGGCATTGATGTATCCATGGTCTACCGGCTCTAAATGTGCTCAAATCAACGATGTTTGTTGCGGCTTTTATATTCACCTCTAAAAGAACTTCAATAAGACTGCAAGACAAGACCGTAGCCACCACAGACAAAGGAAGATCAGATTCCTCTCAAACTGCAGCCTACAAGAGAATAAGGAACTGTGACTTTACAAACAACTTTTCTTAGGCAGCCTCCCCAACAAACAATTCTTTGAATGGCCAAATAGATTCTAGAAGCACAGCAAATAATCCCATTTTTTAAGGATCCAAAAGTTTGGAAGAAGCCTCCAGACTCTTAGAACAAAGTGAGGGTGATACAAGTCATAGAAGAGGACGCTTATTGTCTCATAATAAAACCTTATGATTACAATAAGAGACTATTTGAGCTTGCACAAGGGTAAAGAAGCAGCCAGTCAATGTCTCGGCCCCAATGCATTTATCCTCAAAATGCATCAAATCAAAAGGCTAATATGGATGATGGACGAAGAGGAAGGTCTCTATCTTGTTGGAAATATTGTGAATTAAAGAGTGACATGGATCCAACCTATAATAAGATACAACAAAGCCAAGCCAAAAGGCCTTGCCATTGTTGAAAGTAAAAGATACAATCTCAATGAACCTACCATAGATCAACTCCATCAACAAGGGTAGCAAAGATGTTCAAGCCAACAAAATGTTTCACAATCCTTGGACAATTGTTATGGTTGTGTGTCATTACTAACTAATAATGACAAGTCATCGATGCATAGAAAGGTTTGTGTGGAAGAGAAGACAATCAGATTAGTGCGTGCACAGATAAACTCCTTTCAAAGTGATCATCCACCTGAAAACATGGATGCTTCTGGACTAAATGAAGTTATTACACCAAAATTCCAGTGTGTCGTTGCCGAATTTAGATATGACCTTGAACAAGCCATTGGAAAAAGATCCCTTCATCCCCTACTTCCAATGGATCAATTGATGTGCCTCAGTCTAAGAGTGCAAATAAAATAAGGAAAGAATATGTTTCACAACTAAAGCATTCAGAAAAATATGCAACAGATCCCTATATTGCAGTGCCTGTGAAGAGAGCAATGGAGACGTGGGTATGAAGCCTAAAAGAAAATTTCACCAAGGTAAATCCCACATCAATCATGTATTGTGGGCCTAACAATTTATATACAAAATCGCTCCCAACACTCACCAAGGTATCAATCAAGTATCGTGGATTGATTTATATACAAAATCACTCTCAACATCATGAAGGTAAATCCCATATCAATCGTGTATCGTGGACTTTGTAATGTATGTACAACATCACTCCCAACATATCGTGAGTTAATGTGACCATCCAACCATCAAAGACCTGGCTCATTGAAAACCCAAGTTTTTGAACAAAGGTCAAAAGAGCATAAAGTTTAGAAAACATTCAAAACAATATCCCACATGCAACTAGCACAGATGTATTTGAAGGGTATATATTGAAAATTAAAAATATATGTACCGTTAAGGCATGGTGGAGACTACCCTTGATGACTTGGCAGGTTGATTTAAATGAAGAAATGGCGGATGACTTGAATGCGGGAGCTAAATTTTGATGGGCATCGTAGGAGGAACAATGCAGTGTCATGTATTCACGAGTCAACAAACATTGACCGGTAAGCACGAGTGAACACGCAACAAAGAGGTCAGTTTCGGATCTACATTGGTTCGCTAAGGTTGACCTCCAAGCTAAGCCCGAAAAGAGGAAACAGAGGCAGGGGGCAAGTATCAAGTGGTTGTGTGTTCATGGATAGCTAAGAAAGAAGAAGACTAAGTTAGAATGAGCGAACGAGAGCACAATTTTGGGCCTGCACTCATCAACATGGTTTGACCGCCAAGCTAAGTCCACAAGTGCAAAAGCAAAGCTAAAATCCCTTACTCAAACCTTTGCCCATAAGATATGCAAGACCCACAGGGCCAAGCCCAAAAGATAGTGTGCCACGTGGCATTGAATGATGACAAGAAATTTGGCGGGATGTCAAAATAAAAATTATTCAAATTTTCAAATTGTCATGCATGGGCTTGTGGTCTATACGGAAGGCAATGGCTTTTCAACTATATATTTTGATCCAAGTCTTCATTTTGCATGCCCTTTGATTCATTGGAAAGCTCGTTCCAAGAGATAAGCAATAGTAGTAAATTGGAGATTTAGCATAGAATTGGGAAGTTGTTTGTGATTGAGTTTCGATGTGTTTGCTCTTCACAAGGGATTACTCATGCACAAGCCAATTATATTGTTGGGAATGATTGGGTACGTACATGGTGATGGTTCTAATCAAATGATGGCACTCACACATGCCCTAATGTCTGCCCATGATGAATAACAAGTTGAGAAGGCCTATTGTTGTATGTGGTGACTCCATCCTTATGATCCTTGAAAAGTGATCTTGATGCCCTCCATATCCTTGTTATCTAAGTAGCCGATAAAGGTACAAGTACAAGTATCGAGTACATGGATACAGGAATTTTTTTGGGGGGGTTGGGTACGGCCATACAAAAATGCATATAAAAAATTAAAAATATAGCCATATAAGAAAAATTAACCACATAATATGCATAGAGGAAACAAATAAGTTAAATAACCACAAAACATACTCCTAATTTCAATGCCAAATATTATAATATTCAATGGTCGAACTTAGATTAGTTTTATAATAGGTACATGGTGCATTTGCAAAAGTTACAATGTATTTTGAAGTCCAAGAGTGAATAAGCGTGAACAAATGTGCAATGTGTTAGGAGGTGAAGTGAATATCCAAACCTCCAACAATTGTAATGGTGTGACGTCTTGTAATCCCCTTGGCAATATTATTTACAGTATGACAAGCCATCTAGCATGAGGGGGATTGCAGGGGGGACTATTTAAACCCCCCCTACCCGAGGGTTCGGGGGCGGAGCCCCTTAAAAAAATTCACCCAACTTTTGATAAAATGAGTAGGAATGCAGCTTTTAGGGTTGGGAATCCACTTTAGTTTGTTTTTAATTCAAATTGTATTTGGAAGTCCATTTTTGACTTTTCATTGGGCTAATTGAAAAAAAAAAGGGGAGGGGGGAGGATAGAAATGAAAGGTAAATGTGTTGTTATCTTTTGATAAAATGAGTGTGATTGCTGCTTTTAGGGTTGTATATGCACTTTAAAATGTTTTTGAATGTTTTTTTAGGTCCATATTTAACTTTGACTGGTGAATAAGGGGGGAAAAAATAAAAAAATGTTTTTTTGGTGGTACGCCCCAACCCTTGCAGGTACACCCGGGTATGTCCTCAAACGTAGCCTGGCATACCCACAGGGGTTGGGGCATACCTTGGGCATAGGCTGGGCGTACCCCCCCATGTACCTATACCAGTACGTTGCGTACTTGTACCCAAGGGGGCGTAGGGGCATATCCAGCAACGTAGCTTGTTATTGCAACTTGTCAGCAAATTTGCCTTGCAATATGTACCATATTTATCTTCAGCAGGAAGCTTCCTTCTATATGGAAATACATGCATTTTCCACCATGAACAGATGTGCTACCAAATGCTTCAATTGGTTGCCACATGTCATGAGATATTTCCATTAGCTCAAATTTGCCTTTCTTCTCCTCCAAGAAAACCATTCAGCTGCTCCTACATATTGATGAAGGTTGCCTTCATTTTGATCTTTTTGCCAATTCTGGAATGTTGTAGTTCCAAATTGTGTATCTATCATATGTCTGTTTCTTTTAGCTGTTCATGTTGTATGAGGAATTGCTGAGAGACCGTGGAGTTCATTGGAATCACTCAATTTGCAAAGATTGGCAATCTGGGTTTTGTTATTAAACTTTATATTAAAGTTTGGTTATCATGCTGAAAGCAGGACACATACAAATGTTTGCAGCAGGATTGTAAAAATCCTTGCATTTGTATTGTGCAATGAATTTTGGATGCACTTTCAGTAATACTTTGATTTTTCCTTGTATTGTTGATGTATGATAAATTCCTTCACAATGTTGAAACTAATCAAGAAATGAAGAATTGTGTATGTCACACTCGTTTTTTGCCACAATGTGTGCACATTTGTGTCAGATCTTGTAGATCTTGCATTCATGTCTCCTTAAGAATTCTTGCAATAATGCTAAGAGTTGGTAGTTCATGTGTTTGCCCAATGGATGAAACCACCAGTCTTGGTGATTAGATCAAATTTTAATAAATCCTTTTTTCTTTTGTTTGTGAGAATTCTGATTCCTAACAGAAATATCATATACGGATCCTGTGATGTTCATGAGCACAAGACACATTGCAAAACCAAGGATGCCTTGGAAACAATATGTGTTGTCGAAGGGATGTGTTTAATGTGCAAATCCATCAGTCACTTGTGCAGATCAAAATTATTTGTATTAATGGGCTTCTGGTGTACCAATAGCTACCACATTGTATAAGTAGATATGAAGGAGGCCATTAAGGTTGATATTTGGATTGTTTCGTGATATGGGTGCAGCAGTGAATGCGTTTTTATTCCGTTTGAATATCATTGTTGTCCCATTGTGTATGTTGTATTTAGTGTTGTGGGAATTCTGGTCTAATGAGGGTGATGTCAAAAGAGAGTTCCCTGTGAGCTTATTCACCTGGTCCAATGAGTGTTTCATGTCATTGATAGAGTGAATGAAAGGACAAACCGGTAGTGTCATCTTTATTCATTTGCTTTTTGTTCTGGTCTGGGATTTTTTATTGTGTGAGCAAGCGTCTATGGTGTTAGTGACAGTTAATTGGGCACAAAGACATAGCGGGTTTTACTCATTTAGCCAGATTGTATGCATATACAAGTTGTTCAGTACAAATGCATCGAAGAACTGTATAGGGAAACCAAACTCCCACCCGTCCCTCCTCACCCCCCACCCCTGGTGTTGCAGAGCCAGAAGTGAGGAGAGTAAACCCCCTCTTGCAAGTTTTTGCTTGTGTCTAAACCTTGCTTGAAGGAGTGAGTTAAACTGTTGTAAGAGGTCCCATTTATTTCTTCCACTTGCTCATCAAAACTCAGGGTGCAGATTTGAGCCCCAACAAGACCCATCTATCAGTGCAGCAGATCTATATATTACACATCACTTGGCAGGCATAAAAGATGGAATTGAGCAGGTAACATGTCAATAAATTTTTCAGAAATTTCACTACAGTTGCAACCAAATAAGCATAGATATCCGACATAAACTAAAAGGTCTAGAAACCCTGGGTGTTAGAAACTTAGAAGATAATGTTTATTAGGCTAGTATCTCAGTCCCATGCCCTTGATCTTATCCAAAGCTTAAATAAAAATGTAAACGTGGAAATCCAACATAAACTAAAAGGTCTAGAAACTCTGGGTGTTAGAAGATAATGTTTATTGGGTTAGTATCTCAATCCTATGCACTTGATCTTAAGCAAAGTTCAAGTAAAAATGTAAAAGTGGTCATTACACTCAACTTGTAAAAGTGGTGATTACACTCGCTTAGCAAGTAAAAATTCTGAAGATCAAAGTTATGAGTGAAAAAAAAAAAATAAGGCCCTTATCATGGTAGTTATTGTAAGGAAAGTTTAAACTCCTAAGGTTGTGGAAAAGGATCTTATCTCTCCTATTTATGCATGTCAAATTTATGAGAACACAAGAATAACTCTAGTCCAGGTCAAGGAGAATACATAAGAAGTATTTGGTGCACTCTACATACAAGAACCTCTCCGTAGAGTGTTGTAAAAACATTTACAGTATGAGGTATGTTGTTCTTCATGCACCTATGCATGAGATGGCTTTTAATTTGGCTTTGGTCATTACACTCGCTTAGCAAGTAAAAATTCTGAAGATCAAAGTTATAAGTGAAAAAATAAAAATAAGGCCCTTATCATGGTAGTTATTGTAAGGGAAGTTTAAACTCCTAAGATTGTAGAAAGGGATCTTATCTCTCCTATTTATGCATGTCAAATTTATGAGAACGCAAGAATAACTCTAGTCCAGGTCAAGGAAAATACATGAGAAGCATTGGTGCACTCTATATACAAGAAGCTCTCCGTAGAGCGTTGTAAAAACATTTACAGTATAAGGTATGTTGTTCTTCATGCACCTATGCATGAGGTGGCTTTTAATTTGGCTTTTAATTCCCCCAAGGGTTTTTCCACTTGCAAAAATATTTGGGCCAATCTTCATGTGGTATTTCTTTGTGTTATAATTTCACGGTTGTTTAAATTATTTTCGCGTTAAATCTAACTTCCAATATGCCTCAGACCATTAAATCGGTGCACCATCAATGTTGGAAGTTAAATTTAATGTGTACATAAATTAAATGTCAATCATTAAATCAATTTTGTATGAAGAAAATAAATAACATAAAAAAATTGAGCATCCACATAAAGATTAATGCAAATTTTTACAAGTGAAAAATCCTTGAAGGGAATAAAAAAATCACCTTAAGTATAGGTGCATGAAAATCTCCAATACACGCCATAAGATACAAACTTTACAATGTTCCACAGATAGGTGCCTATGTAGAGAGCACTCCTCTAGTATTCTCTTTGATCTTGCATGAGAATTAGCCTTGTGCTCTCATAAACACAATGTGTACAAATGGAAGAGATGGTATCCCTTTTTATAAACTCTTTTTTACAATAATTACCACAATTACAGTCTTATTTGCATTTCCCTCTCTTTTGCACTTTTAGCTTTTGACCTTTTGATTTTTTACAAGTGAGACCAGTGCCCACTTTTACACTTTTAGTCGAACTTTGCACAAGATCAAGGGTCTAGGATTAGTATCCCAACCCAATCAACATTATTTTCCAATAAGCATGGAAAATAATTCCATATATATGAATAAAATATCTCTGATATAACAATGGAAAATGAGTTTACAAATTACAACTTTTATCTGGTAAAAGATTCTTACAAGAGACACGTTTACATAAATGCAACAATGCATCTCCTAATAATAACAAAATAGAGTTGAGAATCCCCCATATAAAGCCATTTATGTTTTCACACTGCACAATTTGAACTATACATTCTTCACAAAAAAACGATGTGCAGATGTTAATCTAATTAATTAACATACTGTTCAGACACATACCTCTGGTGCCATCCAATAAGGTGTTCCAACAACTGAATGAGTATTAAGGTCTGCCTCAGTTAGCTTTGTTGCAACTCCAAAATCGGCGAGCTTTACTAAACCCTGTAAAATTGAAATGAGAAAATTAATGTCACAGACGCCCCTGCTGACAAACTATAATCAGCAGAACAAGTGATTACACACACCCAGCAAACTTCCAAGATTTATTTGAATATATAAGATGGTAAACAAAAGTGAATTTCAGGACACTTGAGAAAGATTCAACATATCTCTATTCTATATCATGGATAAAATGGCTCGATATCCACTATTAAATAATGGAAAAAATATTAATATATTTTAGATGAGAGTTACCTTGGACCTCTCTAATTGCAGTATTAGATTTTTGCATGGAAATACCTGTTCCCCCTGTACTAGCTTGTGAACATGGTAACTACTTCAACAGTTCAATTCAATTACATAAAATCTCTTTGGAAGATACAATCTTAAATAGAAAGGGTAATACTGGCAAGAAACAATTCTGCTGTTAGGTGCATGCTTGGCAGTCAGCTGCCAGTTTCTAGAAACAATGATTAGAACTTCTACGATCTTCAAGAACTTGTGGCTCAAACAATCTTCATTTTCCAGCCACTATGTCCCTCCTTTTGTGAATCAGTCAACTCATGATGGAAAGGTTAGCAAGCACATGCATAAGGAAAGGGCCACTCAACAAAACATAGCCATGATCAAAGCTTTGCACATCATTGACAATGCTCTCAAAATCATCATGGGAATCAGAATCCTCAACTAAAAAAAACAATTGCAAATATGGATAAATGTATTGTGTACTGGGCCAATGTGTTTCAACAGCAACGTAAACACAAACACAATTGAAAAGTTTTTATTGAGAGAGCTGGCCCATCAATGTATCGAGAAGGAAAGATTGCAAGGGTACTTCTGCCGCATCCACCAAAAAGGCATGCCTATCATGCAGAAGGGTCTGGAATAAACAATGAAGCTGCTGAAGGTAAACTGCTTGTGTTTGGAGATAATGCCTTGGTGTGATCAAGCTGGACCAGGCAACAATGGAGATGATGGACAGCCTGCTGGCTAGGGGACTTACCATGGGCTCTGCAACTGATAACAGCCTAACGTGCACTTTCATGACCTTTATAACACTAAGTATCTGGATTCTGTTATCTGTCCTCAGTTTATGCTATATGATATTAATCATAAGGCTCTTACTTTGTATCAGGCAGTCAGAAGAAAAGATGTCGTTTTATAACAGAATGCTGCCTTAGCAAGGTGTAGAAGCTTTAGAAGGTTTTCTTACATATTGTTTTCTGTTTTTAGACTTATGTGTTTCAGCTGATATTAGCTACATTGTTTGAAAACAGAAACGGAAATGTTTCCAAAATGCAGAAATGCAGATTTTCAAAGACCCTTGATTTGGAAACATCCGTACAATATATTATAAAATATAAATATATAAACAATGTATAATACTCATTTTTAGTCTATAAGAGATAAAACACTTATATATATATATATATATATATATATATATTTTCATTCATTCATTACTTCAAAGGCAAAATGTACATTCAAATCTAAAATAAATCATCGAGATTGTCCTCAAAGTTATGAATACCACTCCCGCTATTTTTCAACTTTATCATTTCCTGACTATAAATAATCTAGTTTGCAGGGGCTCGCCATTGCATGAAATCTTCCTGAGTGCATGCCTTAAAAGGGTGCACCAAGAATGGGGTGGGGTCCGCCCATGGCACTTTGCGAGAGATGTTCTCATACTATTCTATACTCATGACACTTTGTGAGAGATGTTCTCATACTATTCTATCATAACTACATCCCTTCATGCAGCCTTCATACCTCCTATGATGTTTCCTTGAAATCTTGAAACTCTAAAATATGGCTAAGTCTGAAATCCTGAAACCCTGAAATTTGACTAAGTCTGAAATATGATAGGATCCTCCAAAACCAAGAGTTTGCATTATGGCTCCTAGAGGTCTGAAACCACTCTCAAACACCCTGAAAGTATATATATAAAATATAACTTAAAGTATAAGTTTACATTTAGATATCCCTATCTAAATGTAAACTTATACTTAAATGTTTATATATATACATACATACACATATATACTAAATGTAAACTTAAACGTTTATATATATACATACATATATATGTATATAGATAGGGATATCTAAATGTAAACTTATATATATATATATATATATATATAGTCTAGTTAAAGGTCATCTGGTCCTCGGCGAGTATGTATACTATGGTTTTGAAATGTCCCCATAGCGACAGATTATCCAATTCTAGAAATTCACGATAAATCCCTAGCCAAAACAATTATTTTCTGATTTCTTATTCAAACCCTAGTAACTGAAAAGTACAGATTTCTGAGGTACCAAAATAGGGAACAAAAATATTATTTTAATCCTCAATAATTATAGAAAAAATGGCAAATATTACAATCAAATATTTCCACTTAAAAACATATTTTATGACAAATTTAGGGCTGGAAAATTATGATGAAATGCCAACTCATGTTTGTTGATGTCATGCATCCAATTTAGGCTAGGGAAAGCCTTAAAACCCACTCACCACACTTTAAAAGGGGGTCGTTGGCCTCAACAGGTGTTGCGCTGCCCTTCCTCACAGTTCGTTAACCCTTCTTGGGGTTCTTCTCCCACTCGCCCAGCTCCCTAATAGCTAGCCACCCTTGGCAGTTCCTGTGCCTTGTTGTTGAAGCTAACGGTGTTCAAAAAACACCTCTAAACATCTGAAGTTATCCAATACAACCCCTGAATTAGGGCTGCTCAACTGATTGGTAAGGGTTTTCATCCTTACTAATTCTCCGATGAGGGTTTTTGTCCTCAAAAGTATGAAGCTCTGCATTTTGTGCTAAAACTTCTGCTCTTTACTATTCCAAATCAAATTCTCCATGTCTTTTCCATTGACTTTTCTTTCTTTTATATCCTTCCTCTTAAAAGTGGCGCTCAACTTGGAGGGAGGGTTATGAAAGTAAAAAAGGATAACTCTTTTATATTATAAGAGTACTTTCCCACATGCCCCTTAAAAGCCCCTCTTTTAAGTTAAGATAAGAAAGGTAGTACTTAAAAGCACTTTTTGAAACTAGCGCTCAAAAGCACATTTTGAAACTTCACAATTAGAACCCAAATCTTTCCCTCTTCTTCCAACCCATTTAGCCTTCGGGAAACATGGAAAATTAGGCTAAGGGTCTTCCATACTTCATCAAAGAGAAGGGGACATTACAGTCCTCCCCTCTCGAAATCACTTGTCCTCAAACAATTACAAGTTTGGCTGCTGCAAAATAGATGCCCCTTCCCAAGTGGCATCCTCAGGGAGCAAATCCTTCCAACGGACCAAGTATTCCATGATGCTTCGGTCCCTAAGTCTCCTTTCCCGAAATCTTATGATGGAATCCGGAACCAAAATTAACTTCCCTTCATCATCAAGCGGTGGTAACACAATGGAAGGGGTAATCTGTTGTCCAAGTGCCCTTTTAAGGCATGACACTTGGAATACATTGTGAATCCGACTACCCTCAAGCAGCTCCAGCTCATAAGCCATTTCCCGAATCCTCCTTAGAATCTTTAAGGACCATAAAAGCGTGGTTTTAGCTTTTCCGCTCCACTTTGATTGAGGGATGATTGTTTATATGGCTTGAACCTTAAAAAGACCATGTCACCAACCAAACATCCTCTCTACCCGATGCTGGTCCGCATATTGCTTCTATTGATTTTGGGCCTACTAAAGGTTTCTTTTTAGCTGCTCTAAAATATCAATGCTCTGTTGTAACAAGTTTGCTACCCCCAAAACTCTACCATCCGGTAAAATCAGATCCACAAAAGAAAAAGGTCATACCCATACAAAGCTTTGAAAGGGGGCATGCCGATGGACATGTTGTATGACGAATTGTAGCAATACTCAGCCATGTATAGCCACTTATTCCACGTTGTTTGTTGTTCTGAAACAAAATTTCTGAGGTACCCTTCCATTTATTCACTATCTTAGTTTGCCCATCGGTTTGGGGCTGTTAACTAGTGTCGGGCGTCAATTTTGTACCCACCAAACGGAAGAGTTCTTGCCAAAATAGACTCATAAACCGGCTGTCTCGATCACTCACAATGTTCCTTGGCAGCCCATGAAGTTTAAAAACTTCCTTAAAAAAATATCAGCCACAATAGGAGCATTGTACTTGGTTGGAACTGCAAAAAAATGTGCATATCTGGTGAGTCTATCCACCACCACAAACATACAATTCTTACCTTGGATCATGGGCAGCCCCGTGATGAAATCCATTGATATGCCTTCTCAAAGTTGTGTGGGAATGGGTAAGGGTTGCAAAAGTCCCGCTGGAAATGTATGTTTGTCTTTGTTTTGATGACAAACCATGCATTCCCGGATGTATTGGAGAACCTCCCCTTTGGGACCTTTCCAAAAGATCTTCTCTCTCACTAATTTGTATGTTTTGAAGTATCCCGAAATTCCAGCCATTAGGGCATCATGTACAGCCCTCATGATTTGCTGCTTTAGGATGGATGTAGGGGTTAAAACGACCCTCTACTTGTACAAAATCAGACCATCAACTATTATGTAACTTTCGTCCTCCACCTTCCCTTCCATGACAGCTGTAGTGAATTCATTTTTTGCATATTCAGCTGTAATTACAGTGTTCCAAACTGCTGTAATCTCGCGTTTATTACAAAAAATGGGCCTCTTGGACAATGCATCAGCAACCACATTGTTTTTTCCTTTAACATATTCAATATCAAAGTCATAGGATTGCAATTTATTTAACCATTTTTGTTGTCTATCGTTCAAATCTGTTTGGCTAGGGAAGTATTTCAAGCTATTGTGGTTTGTTCTTAACACAAACCTTCCACAAACCAAATATTGTTTGAATTTGGCCAAGGCATGCACGATGGCCAACATCTCTTTCTCATAGATTTTGAATTTACGCTCCACTTCCTTGAGCTTCCTGCTTTTAAATGCAATAGGATGTCTGTTTTGCATTAAGACAGCCCCTATACCTTCTTCGAAAACATCACATTCCAAGATGAATGGAATAGAGAAATTGGGAACAATGAGTACTGGGCATGTACTCATCACCTCCTTGAGTTTTTCAAAGGCCTCCATGGTTGTTTTTGACCAGCTGAAAGCTCCCTTCTTCGTCAAATCCGTTTGTGGGGCAGCAAGTTGTGAAAACCCTTTCACAAACCGCCTATAGTAGTTGCATAAAGTTATAAACCATGAAATCCCCTCACATGTGTCATAGTAGTGGGGGGTGACCAATCCACAATAGCTTGTATCTTTTGTTTGTCCAAATGGACCCTTTGGGCATTGATTATGTGCCCCAAATACAAAATTTCAGGAACTCTCCAAACTCACATTTAAATGCCTTGGGAAAGAGGGTTTGTTGCTCCAATACTCCCAACACCATGTCCAAGTGTTGTAGGTGCTTCTCCCATGTCTTGCTATAAACCATATTATCATCAAAGAAGACCAATACGAATTTCTTCAAATATTGCCGAAAAATGTGGTTCATGCAAGACTGAAAGGTGGTTGGTGCATTTGTCAATCTGAAGGGCATCACCAAAAACTCAGTGTCCAAAATGACATCTAAAAGTTGTCTTCTAAACATCCTCTTCCCTTGGATATGATGGTACCCTATCTTCAAATCAATTTTAGAAATATACCTTGCCCCATGGAGCTCGTCAATTCTAGGTATGGGATACCTATTCTTCATGGTTTTCTTGATCAATACCCAGTAATCTATGCACATTTGCATAGTCCCATCCTTCGTCTTCATAAGCACCACCGAAGAAGCAAAAGGGCTCGAACTAAGCCTTATGTGGCCCATCTCCAAAGGTTCCTTGATGGTTTTCTCAATCTCCTCTTTATAGACCCTTGGATGGCAGTAGAGTGTAGTGATTACTGCTTTGGTACCTAGTTCCAACTCAATGTTATGCTCAAAACCCCTATCTAGAGGTAACCCATAAGGAATGTTACCAAAGATCTTTGCATGTTTAGCAAGGATGGGTTGAATATCCTTGTGAAGATGTTGTTCCAAATCAGATTTTTTGTGCTTATAAAACATTCAGCTGCCCAAGCAACCTGCCCCTGTGAAAAGCTCTTTCCATTCTTTTTGAAGTTACTACCATGGGAGACCCATTGTTCAACCCATGTAGTACCACCTCCTTCCCAGCTACCTTGCATTTTAGTTCCATAGTTTGGTAATTTTGGGTGAATTCCTCGAGTGTAGCCATTGCACCCCAAGTACCAAATCAGTTTCTCCTATGCCAACTACATAAAAATCATCTTCAATTCTATGCTTACCCAAAGTGAGTCCCAACTTGGGAATCTTCTTGGTGCAAAGGATGGTGAAGCCATCTGCCACGGTCACATTGAAGCCTCTAAATTCAGCAATTTGCAGCCAGCATATAGCTGCCAATTTTTCATCAATAAAGTTGTGGGTGGCCCCACTATCGATGAGCACGGTGAACTTTCTTCTTTGCAAGACCCCTCTCACTCTAAAAGCATGGTATCTAGGGGCTCTTGATAAAGTGGCAAGGGTGCCATCCAAATTATCCTCTTCCTCCTTTTCATTTTGTTCCTCCTCATAGGCGGCTGTCTCCACCTCTTCTTCTTCCTTCTCACCATCCGAAACTACCTCTATGTAATGGACTTGTCCTTTTCCAAGGCAACGATGCCCCCGTGTCCATGGGTCTTTGCATGAAAAACACAGACTTTTCCTTCTTAATTCGTTTCTTGACTCACCCCAGTCCTTATTTCCCTTTGGCAGCTCCTTTGGCTACCCCAAGCCTTGCTAGAAAGGCTTCCTTTGCTGTCCCATGGGGGCTGTTTCAGGCTGTTCAGAACTGGCAGTCTGAGGCTGCCCCAAGATGTTGTTCCTTTGCTGTCCCCAAGGTGCTGTTCTTGGCTGTCCAGTAGACGGAAACCTTCCTCTAGGAGCTGAATATTCTAAATTTAAAGCTCTCTTGATAGCATCTCAAAGAGATGAAGGATCAAAGCCCTTGACCAATCCTTTGTTGGGTTCAGCCAACCCTTCAACAAACAAAAATACAAGTCTTCTTTCACTCACATCAAACACCATTACTAAAAGTCTCTGAAATTCCGAAATATAATCATCCACCGATCCCTCTTGTTTGAGTTGTGCTAATTTTCTAAAGTGTATCTCTAGATCCTCTCTATCAAACCTCTTTGTTAGTCTTTGGCTGAATTCATCAAGTGTAGTGATAGATTCGTGCCCCTAGATGACTAACCCGAGGTATCACGACTAGTGCTACTCCCTCCAAATGCAAGGTAACAAATTTGAGGACTTCTTCCTCATACATGGGATTCAAGGATAAGTACGTATCCAATTTCTGCAACCATGATCTGGCTGAACATTTATCAAATCCATCATAAGCGGGGAGAGTTCTTTTCCCCAATCTTTGTTGTATGTCTTTCCATGGCTGCTCCTAATGAAATATTTTATTCCTTCTTCCAGTGCCATTATTCATTTTCAATTGACAGAAATAACTGAAAGACAACATATCACGTGTTGAAAAATTGAGGGCTGCATATTCTTCACCATATCATCCATGTCTTCCTCTTCATGTGGTTGACCCATCTCACCCTGAGGCTCTTCTCTTTGAAGGAATTTTGCCCCGAAGGTTTTTGAAGGGGGTCTAATGGAAGTCCTTTCATTACCGGAAGGGTCTTCTACACCATTATTTCCTGTTCCATGATTAGTTGACTTGTTTGAATGGAAACCCTGCATGATCTTAGCAAATCTGCCATAGATCCTTTCAAAGCATACACGTCTCTTTTTGGAACTCCTTCAAACACTATTGCATATCTTTTTGATTCCACGCGAGGGCCTCTTGTAGATAATTTAGCTCCTCTGAAGGAGGGGGTCTCTAATCATAGTCCCCCATGGCTTCTTACCCTGGATTCTGAAATCCTCTCACAGGCTGCCAAAATCTTGGTTTTGATACCACTAAAATGTCCCCTTAAGGACAGATTATCCAATTCTAGAAATTCATGGTAAAACCCTAGCCAAAACAATTATTTTCTGATTTCTTATTCAAACCCTAAAAACTGAAAATTACAGATTTTTTAAGGCGCCAAAATAGGGCACAAAAATGTTATTTTATTTCTCAATAATTATTAAAAAAATGGCAAATATTACAATCAAATATTTCCACTTAAAAACAAATTTTATGACAAATTTAGGGCTGAAAAATTATGATAAAATACCAACTCCTGTTTGCTGCTGTCATGCATCCAATTTAGGCTTGGGAAAGCCTTAAAACCCACTCACCCCACTCTAAATGGGGGTTGCTGGCCTCAACAGGTGCTGTGTTGCCCTTACTCACAGTTCGTTGACCCTTATTGGGCTTCTTCTCCCACTCACCCAGCTCCCTAACAGCTCGCCACCCTTGGCAGTTCCTGTGCCTTGTTGCTGAATCTAATGGCATTCAAAAAACACCTCTAAACATCTGAAGTTATCCAATACAACCCCTGAATTAGGGCTGCTCAACTGATTAGTAAGGGTTTCTGTCCTTACTAGTTCTCCGATGAGGGTTTCCATCCTCAAAGGTCTGAAGCTCTACGTTTCGTGCTAAAACTTCTGCTCTTTATTATTCCAAATCAAATTCTCCATGTCTTTTCCATTGACTTTTCTTTCTTTTATATCCTTCCTCTTAAAAGTGGTGCTCAACTTGGAGGGAGGGTTATGAAAGTAAGAAAAGATAACTCTTTTATAGGAGTACTTTCCCGCATGCCCCTTAAAAGCCCCTCTTTTAAGTTCAGATAAGAAAGGTAGTACTTAAAAGCACTTTTTGAAACTAGCACTCAAAAGCGCCTTTTGAAACTTAACAATTAGAACCCAAACATTTCCCTCTTCTTCCAACCCCCTTAGCCTTTGGGAAACATGGAAAATTAGGCTAAGGGTCTCGCATACTTCATCAAAGAGAAGGGGACATAACAGGTTTTACCATTTGTTTTTGGCTTTTATTTATTTTTGGCCCATAGAAATGCCCAAAAATGTCCCAAAAACACCCATACATGTGACAGAAATGGTCGGGTTGTTTCTGGCACGTATTCAGATGTTTCTGGAGCGTTTTTGTACAGGAAATGTTTCCGGAATTGGTATGAGGGGGGAGGTGGTTTTCAGTGCAATACAGGATTTTAGTATAGACTTCTCACAATGATAAGATCTGTGACCATTTGTAACATTTTGTACCTCCTTTGCTGTCCTCTTTAGTATAGGCCTCTGGTATGATAAGGGGGGTGCGTTTCAGTGCAACACAGGATATGAGTATAGGCTTCCCACAATGATAAAATCTGAGGCCATTTGTAACATTTTGTACCTTCTTGGCTGTCCTCTTCCTGTGTTTGCATATGTCCGAGGTGGATGTTTTTGTATTACACACTATATTTAATAACTTGTCCTTTTATTTAAAAACACCTCTTAATGCCGTTAGTATCTTACATACACATTCAACCTTTCCAACATTATATGGCTATAAGGAAGAACACACTTGACCAAAACCAAATATGATTTTGCGTGTTCCCAACAAAGCTCTAGCATCCTAATTATCCAACATCATCTTTCAGCAGCCACTCCATCAGACATGTAAAATAGCACCTGATATAGATAAACAAGATGGAAGAAGTGCACAAGACTAGCATCCAAGTGTGTGTAGCCCTAACCTCTTTTGTTGTCAAGATGTTTGCACCCTTTATATCTCTATGGATGACACCTTGTTCATGAAGATAAACCAAGCCTTCCAAAACCTGCACCAAGTCACAAAATGTGATTACACTTTAGAATGTGGACAAGAAACATAGTGTATCGTAGAGACACAAACACAAAAATGCACAATGAATGTAGGATCTAGAGTCTACCGGACATTACACAGGATTCTACTCAAGTAGCCAAACCTGTGCAATGTAGACAGCAACGAGGGATTCAGGAAAAGCTCCAAACTTGTTTGGCTTGATAATGCTGGCAAGTGAACCATTTTCAACATACCTGCATAGCAAAGTGAACAGGGCATGAACTTGATTCTGCCTGAGCAAGAAAAGTCTAAAAAGTCAGCGTATACTATATAAACTGCACTGTTACATGGCAGATGGTTAGTGTATCCCTAGTCATTTCCTGAAGTGAACATAGTCAAAAAAACAGATAGAATATGTAAAAAAAACATTCAATCAGCATATATCAACTTTAAGATGATACTTACTCGAGAATAATGTACAAGTGTGTTTTTGTCTTAAAGGAACCCCTATACTTTACAATATTTTTATGGTTCAAATTCTGCACTCAAAAGAAAATATGTTAGCAGAATACCAAAGCCTAGCACATGGATTACTCAATGCCCCATGCTTTTGATTGAGTATAAAAATATCACAAGCATCTCAGATCCTATATTGACTGATATGAATCTTTTCCGAGAAGACATACTGTACTATGCACGTTTACAATACTAAAGTTTTCTCCCATCAAAATAAATGAAATAATAAATGTTAAAAACAACAATTGTCCTCCATATTTTAATGAAGAAAATCAAAACATTATCCACAAAAAAACTTATCATATAGGATAGAATACAGTACCTTCAGAAGATCAATCTCTTGCTGGAGACGATGAAGAAAGGACATGGACAACAGAAACATTTCCAACAAATTAGAAATAATAAAATGTATACCCATACAAAGAAAGACAGGCAAATATAATCGTGATCATCAAACTAAAATGGTTATCTATTTAGCAATTACATAAAAGCTGCAAGGTTATAATTTATAAGAATTTATAAGAATAAACATGATATTGGAAATCAAATAATAAGACCGCATCCAAGTTAACAACAAAATTCAACAATCAACTTGCAGTCTTTGAAAGACAGTCTAATGTTATGAAAAAAAATTATAATGGTCTGACCATTAAGAAACCATAGTTCTATGTTTGCAAGACATAAACAAAGGAAAGATACAGAAGTGTCCAGAAAGTGCTAGTTCAGCCTCAAATATCAAATATTTATTCATTGAATGTTATTGATTCCTAAGGGAGAAATTTCCAATCAATAATTTCGTTAGTACAGTGTGATACTTCTTTAAAATCCTCATAGCGAATCGAAAATAAAAGTACATAAAAATTCAATAAAGTCAGAAATAATTAATTATGCTTAGTGTCTTGAAAGCTCATAAGATTAATGTTCTCTTTAATTTTCAATCAATAAATCTGTTAGCAAAGTGTGATATTTCTTTAAAATCCTACTAGCGAACCGAAAATAATAATACATAAAAATTCAATAAAGTCAGAAATCACTGAATATGCTTAGTGTCTTAAAAGTTCACAACATTAACGTTCTCTTTCACACAAGCATTTATCTGAAATCCAGCAGTGAGTCCAAAACAAAACCACTAATCTCCATGGGAAAAAACCTCTTGGCATCACCACTTAGAGAGGTACAAATTCGTCGCGTATGCCAGGATTAGAGTGCAACTGGACATATCCAAACCTCTGCCACAAGCAGTAAGCATCTATTCTAATGTTGGTCCATTTGTTTAAAATCTGGATTTCTAAGGACTGCCTTTCAGATGTTATGCTTACCACAAACTTAGTCATCTGGCTAGGAATTGCCCAGCGAAGAAAGAAGAAAACCATTATCACACCATCCCCTGATCCAACAACAGAAAAAATGTCATGCTCGTATGGAAGAAAAAGAAAATTATTGGAGGAATTCCTCTACAGGAGAAACCATCTGTGGTTCTTCGCAGATGAAATATGCCTTCTAAGATTTAGGCCGAATCCCATGCCAGTCAACATTGAAGGCCCATTTAACACAAGAACAGAACAACCTGAGTACTGCTGTAAGAGAGAGCCCAAACTAGGTGACTAAACCATCCAGTAACTATGAACCAAGCAATGAAATGGAACTTCAACAAGAAGAACGAGTTTAAGAGACAAGGAAAAGGAGCTTGAGCATATCACATTGGGTGAATCGAAAGCAGAATCAGAAAGTGGAGAGCTATGCCAAATATCCCAAGCAGACAATCAGAAGATGAAACCAGAAGTAAAACTGTAGAGAGACAGGCCTTCCGTGTTGGAAAGACTCCAGGAAGAAGCTCAAGATGCTATTGGGCAGAAACACAAATGACTGTCGTAGATATGTTCTCACAGCAGAGGGGGTATGGCCATCCACAGGCTCAATATAATGCTTCTCATGGAATGTTAGGGGTATGAATGCCTCTAACAAAAAGAGGTTGGTAAGATGACAACTTCAGCTCAGAAGACCAAATATGGTTCTACGTCAGGAAATGACGCTCCTTTAGACAAAAGTGACAGACTTGTCAAATCCTCATTGGAAGGCATAACAGGGCATGGCAACAAATTCTCAAGGTGCACCTGGTGGATTGTGTATCTTATGGAACCCAAATGCTGTTAGATATGTACAATGCAATAGAAGTGAGAATTAGCTGGCCTGTAGAGTTGAAAGATTCAAACAGGATGTATCAAGTTTCATTATAAATACCTACAAGCCAAATAGCCCATTAAGAAAAAGCAAGACTTGGTAGATGCCATCAGGGGTCTTGGAAAGATTAAAGGATCAAAGGGTGATGTTAGGAGAGAACTTTAAAGCAGTTCTCATAAATGAGGAGCCCCTAGAGAACACAATCACAAAAAGACTTCAAAAACTCTATAGCCCAGAATGTGTTAAGGGGCATTGATCTTAAAGAAGGAAGATTCACTTGGACAAACAGAAGGATTGGGTTCAATAACATATCTGAGAGATAGGTCAAATTCTTGGTGACCCCAAAATGGCTTGAGAAAAATGGATTGAAACTGCAATCCTCAGAGTCTCAAGTTCGGACCACAATCGAATCTGCCTTTCGGTAAAGTCGAATAACCCCCCTGAACAGTAGCCCTTCAAATTCAAGTTCATGTGGCAAAGGGATCCCTCATTACCGAATCTAATGGAAAACAGGTTAAAGGACTGCCCTACGAGTCAAGGAACGAAGATGTTCTTAAAACCTTCAAAAACATCTTTCAAGAGAAGGAAATCTTGGAAGCAGATCTGGAAGGCCTCAACAGCCTGATTCACATGTAGGCTATGTTAGAAGAGAACTCAAACAACGAGAAAAAACTATTAGCTAAATTGGATGAAGTATAACTTGGAGAGGAAATATTTTAGCACTGGAAATCTAGATTCCTGGATAAAAGAGGGGGATAGAAACACAAGATTCTTCCACCATTCCACGATGGACAGGACACAGGCTGACAGATTTAGTAATATAACTGCTAAGAATGGAACCAAGTTAACTAACTTGGACCAAATAAAAGAGGAAGCCATAGTCTTCTTTGAATATCTATTCATGAGTCACAACAAAACCATGGGAGGTGCGAAGGGATAGAGAAGAAGTGAACACTTGATGAAACCCTTTACGGAAGACAAGATAAAAGCGGTCCTAGATATATCTATTCATGAGTCAGAACAAAACCATGGGAGGTGGGAAGGGATAGAGAAGAAATGAACACTTGATGAAACCCTTAACGGGAGACAAGATAAAAGCGGTCCTAGATATGCAGAAGGGCATGGTCCCAGACTCCCAAGTCAGGATGGCTTCCCAACAGGATTATTTCCAAACATTTTGGAATTTGGTGGGTAAAGAACTGACAAAGGAGGTAAATGAATGCAATAAATCAAGAAAAGATTTAAAGGATTTAAAGCGTCCCTTCCTTGATCTAGTTACCCAGAAAGTGAATCCTGAGTCATTCTTGGATTTTAAACCAATATCTCTTTGCAACACGGTCTACAAGGTAATCACAAAGACCATATCTAAAAGACTCAAAAACTTTCTCCAAAATATCATTTCCCCCAAGCAACTAGTATTTGTAAAGGGAAGATAAATTCTTGATGGGATCGTTATAACACATGAAATTTTGCATTCGCTCAAAACAAGAAATGAAAAAGGAATAATCCTGAAAACAGGACATTTCAAAGCTTATGACAAGGTTGATTGGGCCTTTCTCAAAGAAGTTATAATCTCCTTTGGGTTCTCAAACCAATGGATAGAATGAATAATGAATAGCAGCCCTACAGGATTTTTCAAAAGTTCTAGTGTGACCAGACAAGGGGACCTTATCTCCGCATATCTTTTTTTAATTCCAGCAGAAGTCATGGGTAGGGTCCCTATCAACAATAAGAATATATAGAAAGATCAAAGGAATCCAAGCATCTCCTCCCCATCTACTCACATCCAGTTTGTAGAGGACACAGTCCTATTTGGTTGTGTGGAAGTTTGGGAAGTGGAAGGCTTTAAAAGGGCCCGAGACAAATATGAAATGGTACCAAGACAATCTATTAGCATGGAGAAATCAAAAGCTTACATCTTTAATACCAGCCACAGAAAGCAGAAAAGAATAGCAGAAATCATTGTGTTTCCAATTCGTGCTCTTCCAAGCAAGTACTTGGGAGTCCCACTGTTCACTGGAGCAGGCAGATTAAAAAAAAAGTGGAGTGAACTCTTGAGCAGATTTGAATCAAGATTGTCTATCTGGAAGGCAAAATGGATAAGGCATACCTTAAGCATTACCAATTTACATGTTCTCTGTTTCAAGAGATGCAAAAGGAAACCTCTTAAAAATGGCTAAAATCAGAAGATTCTTCCTTTGGCAGGTACTGCTGAACAAAAGAGAATTCCCCTATTGAAATGGCGTGAACTGCGTACACCAAAGCAAAAAGGAGGAGAAGATTTTAAAAACCTTGAGACACATAAGCTGACCTCCGGGAAAATCTTTCGTGGAGAATGTTCGAAATAACTGACCAACCATGGCACCAATTGCTAAGTGATAAGTATATAAATTCATGCGACTTAGAGAGAATCTTTACTGATAGACAACTACCACAAGGATCCCATATTTGTAATTTCATAGCAATTTCCAGAGATATCATCTGCATGAATATAACATGGGAGATGAATAATGTCCAGAAGCTAATTTCTGGGACGATTCACAGCTATGACATCAAGCTTTGAAAGAATCTGATGACCTAAAATAAGCTGAAGAGTTCTTTAAGGAAAGTTGGGTGGAAAGGGTCTGCAACTACTAGGAAGAATGTGATGGACCGTGAGAAGCTGGAAATCCTTCCAAAACTGCTACTTCCTAGATGCACAGAAGCAATTGTTACTCAATATTTTAAGCCATAGCAGGATAACTAGGAATCAAGAGAATGACATTGTCAGATGGACTAGTTACAGAAAAGCGAGATATAAAGCAAGGTTGGATAAAAGTTGACATCTAAACTCAACTATAAGAAGCACGATTGGTTGGCTACCCAAAGGCAAACAAATTTGCTTGGCTTGCCTACCAAAACAAAATCTTCAGTCAAGATAGACTAAAAAAGATGGGACCACAAGGTTGTCAATGTTTGATTTGTGCAGAGGTGAGGAGGAATCGGCAAACAACCTGCTCATGCATTGCCCATTTGCTAGGAACCTGTGGAACAAGCTTCTGTCTATGCTGGGCCTAGAATGGGTCTCTTAAAATTAATCAGGGAAGCTTTTCTCTCCTGGACCAAAAGGAGTAAGAATCTAAATCCCTTGTTGCAATTGCCCCAGCTAATAGTATGTGGAGAGTATGGTTTGAGAGGAATAGAAAGCTCTTCCAAGAGATGGAGGCCCTTGGTCAAGTTGTTGGTCCAAGGTAAAAACAGCAACCTCAATGAATGCCCTTGCTTGCATAAAGATGAATCCCAAATTGTTGTCCAATTGAGAGAATTCAATCCTAGGAAATTGGCTCAGCGTCAACTTTACACCCATTAATGAGCTAAGAGTAAGAAATGATCAAGAAGAAAGGAAGAAAGTAAAATGGCAATCCCCCCTCTGGGATTTATAAAAGCTAAACTTTGATGGTGCCTCAAAGGGCAACCCTGGTCTTGTAGAGGCAGATTGTTTGCAGAGACATCAAAACGGCATTGTTGCATCCCATGTCATCCCCCAAGCTACCAATAGCAAAGCAGAGGCTATTGCCCTTCTCGGAGGTCTCAAACCAGCGACTGGGAATGGCTATAAGTGTATACTGGTGGAAGGCAGCTCGATGATAATTATAAATTCAATGATCCAAGGGACTACACCTAATTGGAAATTGGAAACTGGACAACATTCTCAAAGAGGCGAGATAGTTGGTATCGCATTTTGCTGAAATAAGGTTCCAACGTATCTTCAAAGAAACCAACAGGCCGACTGGCCTCTTTGCAAATGCAGATGTGTGTCAACTGTCAGGACCCGGTTTCTACAATTTTAAGTGATACCACTGATGGATGGGCAGAGTTACCCAATCTCCTTATTAAAGATTGCCTAGTAATATGGTGGAACCAAGAAACATTAAAGGACCTAAAATTGGAATGTGGTGAAAGCCTTGCACATTTATTAATTAAAGAAGCTTGGCTGCTACTGCAAGACATTGTCAATCGGAGGTGGCCAAGCAATGTGACTCTTTTTCAGATCAGAATGGCAGTAGAAGGGATGAAAGACACCCCCCTTGCAGGTGTGGTTTCTAATAGACGGCTCAAGAGAACCTTTTGGGTAAAGGATGCAAGAACCATGGCCATTATCAAAATTGTGCTGGGGGGAGGATGGCTTAGGTAACGCGGAAGAGAGACGTATATGTGCTTTCCATAGAGCAAATTTCAACAGCAAGTTGACGATATTAGTCAAGGACAGTGCAATATGCTACTCGATACTCGACATAGTGTCAAGGGAAAGGGAGTATCCTACTTGATCTGAGCCTCTACCATGTTAAGAATTTTCTCCTGTGGGGTTGTCAGTAGTCTAAAGAGCTTCTCTTCTGTCTGTGGATCCAAAGAAGGCTAATTCTAATGGCAGAATGTTGTGGTGACCAACTGTGATTTTGTTTCCTGTTGAGACAAAAAGGGCATTATTTCCATACTTACCTAAGACTCCGGGAAAGCCAGATGAAGTTTCCAGGATAGCTAAAAAAATCCAAATTGTGGGCACGGCTATTAAAATAAAATATAGCTACTGAAAATATACAAATAAACAATAGAAACAACTCAAACAAACTAAAATAATCTGAAATTGAAGTATTAAATTTAAAGTTATACAACATGAATAAATTACTAAATAAAACCATTATGATAAATCATTAATCCATCGCAAATGATAGAGATACATCAACAATAACATGCTAAGTTGAGATGTCAAAAAAATGGACAATCTTAAATTTCACATCTATTTGACCATCACATTTGGAGAAGGCAATCGAAAAATCGTGATATCTTGGGCCTACTGTGCTGTTTGGAACCCATCCTTTTCATCCCAAAAAGATTTTTTCAAGCCCTATGCAGTGGTGCAGCTAGATTGAGAACATATATCACCAATTAGCGGGAAAATTGTGGAGAATGTAATGGAGACTTTAATCAGTATGGGAGGCATTTTTCAGATAAATATATTTAAGATATTTAAACTTTAAAATACAAATAAATTGAAAAAATACAATAATAATTTAAAATTGAAAAATTGAAAAAAAAAATTGGAAAGTCACAAAGTCCCCTAAAAAGAGGGGTGTTTCATGGACGTCCTCTTTTTTCTGAAATTTGGGTACTTCTAGGGGACATTACCTCCCATCCCCACAATGTCCCAGACATCTGGGAAGGCTCCATGATGGGGGGGAAGCGTCCCTGCATAACACTGTTTATTTCTATTATCGAGTATGCCTTTATAGTGTCTAAAAAGAACTACTGATTTAGATTCATTTCTGAACTCCTTGGACAAAAATTTTCTTAAGAACGAATCCAATTTAAGTAGCTATCGTAAATTGATTCTCCTTTAATCAAAGATCAATTCTGCATCAGAAAATGAAGTTGTAGAATTCAGAGTGATGGTGATTTTGAGATTAAGATGGGTGTCGGTTTGCTGTGGTGCAATTACTATTGAAGATCCAATCATTTCCCCAGTCTGGTTCAAGTTGGCATTGTGAGTCTTTTTCAAATCAGAATGGCAGGAGAAGGAATGAAAGACATGCCCTTTGCAATTGTGGTTTCCAATAGAAGGCTCATGAGAACCTTTAGGGTAGAGGATGCAGAAATATGGCCATTATCGATGTTGTGCTGGGAGAGGATGGCTTGGGCAACACAGTAGAAAGACATAAAAGGGCCTTCTATAGAAGTAAATTTCAATAGCAAGTTTACAGTTTTAGTGAAGGACAAGGCAATATACTACGGGATACTAGACAAAGTGTCATGAGAAAGCGAGTATCCTACTTGGTCTGAGCCCCTACCATGTTAAGCATTTTCTCCCATGGGGTTGTTGGTGGTCTGAATGCCTTCTCTTCTGTCTGTGGATCCAATGAAGGCTCATTCTAATGGCAAAATGTTGTGGTGACCTGCTGTGGTTTTGTTTCTTGGTTGAGACAAAAAGGGCATTATTTCTAATATTAAGTATGCCTTTGATAGGGTCTAAAATGAACTAGTGATTTAGTTTCTTTTCTAACTCCTTGGATGAAATCTTTCTTAACAAGAGATCCAATTTGAATAGCTACCCTAAATTGATGCGCCTTCAATCAAATATCAATTCTCAATCAGAAAATGAAGTTGTAGAGTTCATGGTGGTGGCAATTTTGAGAGTAGGATGTGTGTAGGTTTGTTGTGGTGTAATAACTATTGAAGATAAAATCATTTTCCCACAGCATGGTTCAAGTTGGCACTGCAGAAAGATATTATATTTCTGTTATGGGTACAGCCATTGGACAAGGTATTCTACTGTGAGGCCCAATGTGTATAAAGTGGAGTCTGTGTAGCTGGATAGAAAGATCTAAAACAAATGTAAAATTACAGATTTTAAGAATACAAATTGAATTTTCAGTATTTGGGTTGTGTTTTAGCTGCGTTGGCTTCTGTGTTGATTTTATTGATGGGGGACCCATACAACCCCATCTTTTCCAATCAAAAAAAAAAATATTGATATTATGGTTATTTGTCTTTATACTTTTTATTTTTTATATTTTATGTACAAATGTTTCCACGACAAGCCATACCCAAGCTCCAAAAAATCACTGTTTCCCGTACCCGTACTTGTACCTGTTTCATAGTAACTTAGGTAAAATAGCATATGGGTCATCTCTATGGTCCAAAATGGGGGTTGATGCCCAAGACCCTTGGCCTTTTATGGCACCATAATGCATCGAGGCCCGTGCAACAGGGCTGGTTAGTGGTGATATTGACATGCAAACAAACGATGTAGTTGGATGTATATGTTGAGAAGGATAACCCATATGGTTAAGTGGTACTCTTGATGAGCTTTGCGTGCAAGGACTATATATTATCCTTTTTATCGACAACAAGCTCAAAGTAAAAACATATCTTGCACCAGATTGGACATGTTCACCTTAGGCTTCTGTTCCTATGGAAGGTGAAGTCACCTGTTAACATTTTCTAATTTTAACTACCATTGCCCATCTAATCCTATTAGAACCACCAAAGTTGCAAAAATATGTCTCGAGCAAAAATCTAATATGATTACCTCTGTGTTGCAATTTCAAGCAACAAAAGTGGAGTAATATTATTTAACAAACAAAATATTCCAATTTAGAGAATGAATTGCTTTTTGGACTAATTACGATCTAGCTAAGGGATTTTAGGGGCCCTTCAAACCTTGTTAATCTATATTGACCTAATAAAAGATTCACATAAGACAACTAAGTTCTTTTCTTAAATGTTTAACTTCTATATGGCTTAACCAATGACCTTTGTAAATTAATTGGATATGTTTAATAGTAAACACAGTGAAAGATATGTTATGCCATTGAGCACAATAGTTGATGAAGCAAGGGTCCCTTGCGTATGATCCAAATGATTCCCACATATTTGTAAAGGTCCTAAAAAGTCTTTTCGCAGCCCTTGCATTGTTGTCTAGAATAGGTCCATGGCTCATAAAAATTGCATCACTGGATGTGACAATTGTGTTCAACTTGAATGTACTAAATATTGTTTTTGCATGACACCTTGAAAGCAATATAATACTCTCTTATATTTGCAAAATTGTGAAAACCATGCAATTCAAGCAGTTTTTCTTCCCACAACCAAAATCTATTGAACATTATAAATAAAAATAGTGCTTTCTGAATTAATAAGTGAAACGGTTTTCAAGCATAATTCAAAAACAACATACAAATAGGAAAAAGGGCATCATAAGTCTGTCAGGCTGGGTCAATTCGTTTAGACAGGGTGTCATCAAGCAAAAGACAAAAGAGCCCCAAAGTGTTCTAAGGGGTAGCTAGACCTCCAAAACTGTTGTCCAAAATGTTGTCCAAAGTCAATCAAGATTCTTAGCTCCCTAAGTGAAATATGAAAAAGACATTAACCATACCAAAAAACAAAACTGCCTCCTATAATTTGCTTGTGAAATGGGGATTCTACAGAATCTTTTTTTTTCTAATATTTTATCATTAAAGAGAGGGAATGGTTTCCATCCTCCTAAACAAATAAAGCTCGTGGTAATCCCCCAAACTTTCTTAAATACAGCAACATCAAGAGGCACTGTGATTGAATGATGAAAAACAAATACAGAGATATGGCAATAAATTGATTGAAAAGTAAGAAGCTATACATACTTAAATGCATGCCTCTTCACAGGCTCCAAAAAATGTATGAGAAACAAATTGTAAAGCATGTGACAAATCCTCAATAAAAACGAGTTCTAAAAATGTTAACAGGCCCACTATACCCAAAAAAATCAACCCATTGCATTGAATCCAACAGTACAATTCCAATGAAAAATCTAGTAAATGCTGGAAGGCAGTTATCACATTTTACCCAGCAACGCTGAACTCTATTTCTTAGATTGGACACGAACTACTACAATCAATCCACTAAGATGCCCAAGCTATTCTATAGAATGCCCCAACGCTGCAGACCCCGTAGATCCCACAAGTATTGCTTCTGCCAATTTGGTGAAGGCTGTTGCAATTTCTTGCTTTGACTAACATTGGGCAAAAAAAATCTACATCTTCCATGACAGATATTAATAAAGTACAGAACAGACTGTGATCTTTCTGTATGTACAAACCATGATAATGTTAAGATCCTCTTGAGGAATATTCTCCAAAGACACCTGCTTGATTGCAACAAAATCTCCATTCTCCAAGTCCAAGCCCTTATAGACGCGGCCATAAGCTCCTTTACCGATTTCATCTCCCAGAATCTGCCAAGAAAGTAATGTGTCACAACGTATAAATTTGAACAATAATGGACTCTAGAATCTAATTGTGAAAAATGCAAATTTCAATTACTTCTAATCAGCTGACAAATGTTCATATTTAAATACAGACATGACGAAGCTTTTTGGATATTGACAAGGGTGAAAACTTATGGAGTACGCTGAGCTGATGATAAGAGGAAACATTTTTACCAACTGACAAAAAATTTAGAGATAACAAATGCTAGATGCAGAAAATTTTAAGATTTGGCTAGTTGGTGAGAGTTTAAAACCTATGAAGAGCTTACCAAACTTGTGAAGTAAGCAAGCCTTTCATTAAGTTTGTGAAATTATGAATGATAAGAAGGCATGCCGAACCTAAAATCAAGTATTTAGCTTATTAAGCTCATACAGAAAGCAAGCCCTCCATTAAGTTAGTGAGCATTTGAATATTAGGTTGGCATGCTGAGCCCAAAATCAAGTCTTTAGCATACTAAGCTCATGACCTAAGTAAGCCTTCCATTTAAGCTAGTAAGTTTGAATGTTAAGGAGGCATGTCAAGCCTATCAACAAGTTTTCAAAACACTAAGCTCATGAAGTAAGCAAGCCTTCCATTAAGTTAGAGAGATCTTTGAATGTCTGAGAGGCATGTCGAACCTAAAATTAAGTCTGGCAAAATTAAGAGGGCTTAAATCTGAAAAGCACTTGATCCTAAAATATACCTGTAATCCCACTTTTTGGAAAGCACTCAAATCAAGGTCACAGGACTCACAAGTATGACAAGTACTAGCTGAGAGTTATTTACTTCAAACTTGGCTCAGAAACAAGCCGATTCTACCCAGACCCAGCATACTCAATCAAAGTAAGTTTGACCCATTTGTTACTTGCCAATGCTTCCCCAATACTCGTAAATATGCTAACATTTGGCAAATAAAAAAAATCAAACGACAAACAAAATTTCACAAGAAAAAGAAGATAAGATATTTCTCATTCTATGATAAATCCACTTAACAGCATATAAATTAACTAGGAAAATAACATCATATTGATTATATTGATGAAGTATAATGTGTTACAACTATATTTTTCTATTTAGTACATGTCATTATTCTATAATTTGATGTTCATGAAGTGGATATGTCATAGAATGAGAAATATCTTTCAATTTTTTCTTGTAAAAAAATTGAATGGTAGCATACTTGCCGAGTATTGGGTAGCATTCGGCATCCTCGCTGAGCAATTATTGACAAGAACAAACTTGGTTTGACTGAGTATGCTGGGTCTGGGTAGAATCGACAGGTTTTAATCAGGCAAAGACCATTGTATCGATTATATTTATCATGTGCAATGTATTATAACTATATTTGCCTAATTGGCATATACCATGTTTATTTTGATGTCTATAAAGTTGAGGTGTTATCGAAAGATTAATCTATTTATTTCTGAGACTTAAGACCAGGAGGTCTATTAGTTCCAATAATCCAATGGTATTTTGATTTATCATTTATGATGTGCATGTACTTTGATTTCTATGAATTGGATTTGGAATGAGAATTTTATTTTGGAAATTCGGATGGTGATTTATTTTTAAACACTGAGAACAAATACGACCTTAATGTGAATTTCAAAGACTACATACTGAACCTTTCAGGCCAATTGAGGTGAAGGAACATTTTCAGCCATTGCATATGCTAGCCCTTTGCTCTAATTGAGCAGTTGGCCAGGTGATCAACTCTCAAATTCTATGGGAATAATGCAAATCACATTGATAAATCAGTGCTTTCAGACCGGTCATCACGAGTTCAGAGCTAATGAATACATACCAAAGCATACAAGGGAGTTCAATTCTTATGCGAATGTGACTGAGAGTTCAAAACTGAGGTTTTTCCCAACTTAATGTTTGTAAGGAGTTATTTTGACAAGGAGCTCGAATTTGCAATCTAACCAATGGATAATATAATATGTAATATTTTCCCAACATCATGTCCACGTAACGACTTATCTATGTAAGGACATATTTGCAATCTAGACGACTGAAATTTCAAATCTTTGAGGTTTTACCAACCTCATGTACTTGTAACAAGTTCTCTATAAAGGAGCTTGGATTTGAAATTTGACTAACTAAAAATTAAAATCTTTGGTGTGTTCCTGCCCTCAAATGTTTGTAACAAGTTATCTATATAATGAGCTCAAATTTGAAATCTAAACGACCAAGAGTTCAAATCTCCGAAGTTTTCCTGACCTTATGTGCTTGTAACAAGCTCTATATAAGGAGCTCAAATTTGCAATCTATCCAAATGAGATTTCAAATATTTTTCTACCTCGTATACCTGTACAATCATCTATATACGGAGCTCAAATTCTCAATCTAAGGTTTTCCTTGCCTCGTGAGCATGTAAAGAGTTATCTATATAAGCCTACATTCACAATCTAATCTCATGTGTCATGCACTCCCTAAGGTTGATTTCAAAATCTTGTACGCAGTTTTTTCCAGAAAACAATCCATGTTAAGTTCACATCTTGTTCTCAACACAACAATCCTAACAGAAAAAGGTGACAAAGTTTTGCATTCAATTCAAATCCTGTGCTACAACACGATAATCCTAAAGTAAAAAGGAGTTGTGTTTCTGTACATTCTTGCTTTCATGGCTTTGACTACAGTTCAATTCTTAGAAGCTTGAAGCATTCATCGTAATCGAAGATAAAAACAATTTAAAAGAAAAAAAGAAAAAGCATTGATACAAATCAGCTTATTGTAAATATATTCAATGTATATATCTATACCTCAAATCTAACGAGCCAATTAAACAACTTGACATGAAAAAGAAAACAAAAACATAGGTAGAAATCCGGTGATTGTAAATATGACACACAGCTATGTACTCAATGTATATATATACTCACATATTTGTCGTTGAGAGTTTTCGATTTGTGAAAATGCGAAGAGGAAGGATGTCTCGACATTTTTGTTGATGTAGAAACAAAACCTCATTTCCTCTTCATGATAAAGTTTGTGCACAGACTATGAAACCCTAATTTTGCCCTAAAATATTGTACCGCGAAACCCTCGGACATTTCTTCTTGTTCTGCTTCGAAGGATTTGAGCTCCTCCTGTGCAGTGTGGTTAAAGAGCGCGCTAGTTCTGCGCCGATGCTTCCTAGGCGTTTGATCTGGGTCGTGGATCCGAGTAAAGAAGGGAGCCATTTACAACCAGAGGATTTGGGACTATGAGCTGTATCCCAAGAGGATGAAGTGAACTCAAATATAAATGTGGGTCCCACGAGGGAGTTATTCTTAGAGAATAAGGTTTAGCGGTACGGCGGGCGCACGCACACTGTATGACATCGATGGACGGGATTTCGTCCCATCTCCGTGGGAATGGATTTGGACCGCTGATTAGCAAAGGGACTGCTTTGAATTTGTTGCAAAAATATTTCTTGACCGCCCGCTATAATTCATCCAACATTTTTGACAATAGACATCGATGTGGATATTCGAGGGAGATTGATTTTTATTTTTATTTTTTATTTTTTATTTCTTTTAATAAATTAGTAGGTTAAATATGGTTATACAATAATTTTATCAATATAATATAATAAAATATGGAGATATATGTGAAATATTTTTTGGAGTGAATTTTCGTTATGTAATTATTATGTATTTTTTATATCGATGTGTTTTAATAAAAAATAATAATGTGTTGGTTTGATGTTTTGTTTTGGATTTGCATCAAAATTAGTAGATTGTTAGGTTTCAATTGTTTTAGCATATTAGTATGTTTGTCTCCATCCATATTATATACTTATTGGCATATGTTTATTGTGTTTTGGCTCTATTTCGCTTTTGTTTTTCTTTCCTCCTCGTCTTTCTTCTTTAGTTGGTTTTATGTTATTTTAGATTTATTGTCTAGAACGATACATTATATGTCTTTGGGATGGACCTTTGTGACCTTTGTTTTGGGTCTCATGTACCTTGTGTTCCTTATGTATCAACATTTTTCATCTATTGCATCTCAACTTGCGTGCAAATTTGGTCATAATTTGAATTTGAAAAGTCTATAAATATACATGTGTATTACTTAAATCAAATATCAATTACTAAATTAAATGAATCATAAGTAAAACATGCAGTAAACTCAATAGAAACATAAAATATATCATAAAAATATTGAGACACAAGATTGGTCTATAGAGAAACTAAATTCACAGGATAAAACCTTGCGTGTTATTAAGAGATTGTCCAAATAATTTATAAGATAGCACAATATGTATAAAACTTCTTCCAAAAAAGAATAAGAGAAAATATTTATAAATTTATAAATGGTAGAAGAAGTCGAATAAAAGTACTAAGAAGAGCGTGTGGAAAAAGAGACGTGCATACTCTTTAAATATGATAAAAAGTAGAAATAACTTCAATCATTACCTTAGCCAACCTTCTTAGTTTGTACTTAATGTCCCTATTTTCTATGAAGTGAGAAGAAAGTAGGTGCAAAGTGTCAAATAAGTTATATATAAAATGTAACTTCAATATTCTTGTGATGGGAATATATCTAATAAGACAAAAGAGGTGAACATTATATGCTACCTCATATTCTTAGATTATGTAAATTAAAATTTTACATGAGAATGAAAAATATATTTAAGATATTTTAATATCCGTATAAAGATTAACCCCAACACTTCCCTTGAGAGTTATTGTGGGGTTACAAAATAGAAGAACAAACCTTGAAAATAAAAAAGAGTTGTCATTACTCAATACTCTCACTTGATGACAACGTCCTTCAAGAGGAACAATTACAATTATAAAAAATTGAGGGGGAAGGGGGCGATGAAGGTAAGTCTTCAATTATATTGTAACATTGAAGATGAAATATTCTTTAATCTCCCAAGAAACTTCTTTAGAAAACAAGGGTGCTAGCATCAAGTCCCTACAAGGGTTTGGGAGGCGGAGAAAATAGTGGAAAAATATAGAAAGCTATGTTATGGTGGACTGAACTTGAGCTATGTTAATGGACAGGAGCTTTGTTTGCTAGATTTGTTAAGAACTTGTACCAAACCTCATGCCATGTTAGGATGCAATTTTTTGAAATATGTGAAATCTGGATTTTTGTAGTTACCTCAAGGTAAGTAAAAGATGATGACTCCATCACATAACTCATTACTACGGGCATGTTGGTTGGGTATCATACACAGGACATATTTATAATAAACACCTTCACTCTATGGCTAAACCACAACCCAACAAATAATCCATCTCTCTTGGATTCATCTAAACCCCTCTCATTCATTTTTCACTTAAAATTTAAATAATAAAAATGAATCTTAAACCAAAAAACAAATGAACCTATAACCCAACATAGTTGATTGTGTTTCCTTTGTATTATGCACAGAGTTTCATTATTTGCATTGATTTTTAATAAGTTAAAATTATAAACTAGTTGTAAACAACACTACACTTGATAAGCTCATAAAGATAACATCACACCATAAATCTCTCCATACAGGTCCATTGCATGACGACAATCAACTACTTGCATAGAAAGAGGTTAGATGGTGAAAAGCCCAAAATGGTAGATTACATTCACCATTCCTTCCCCTACTAAAAAATGTTTATGGTGCTCCAATATTAAGTCGGTCCCCTCTTATGGTGCTTAAATGTTAAGTGGGTCCCCTTGCCCTATGATTATTTCAATAAATATATGAGTAAAATGTCATTAAAGTAATAACAACTCATAAAATCCATATTAAAACAAAAACACAAGTAAAATACCATAAAATTTAATCATCTAATTGTTAGAAATATTGTCATTGATGTCAAAGGTCTAGCATTGGTGATAAAGGCCCCATTACATTTAATGGTATTTTTAATATTCATATCTTGGCTAATGTGTGTTAATATTTATTTAATATTAACGAATATATTTTTGGTTGCATATAAGTCTAAAGAGGGCCCATGGAGAAGCCAAAGAGTCACGGGGTAAAGACAAAAGAGGAATGGGATGCATATTCCCATGAAGAGTCATCTTCAAGAATTCCAAGAGTCACCATGTGAAGACAAAAAAGGGTATGGTGCATTTTGCTATGAAGGGACACTTTGAGGAATACGAAAAGTCACCAAGATAAAGACAAACGAGGAAAAGATGCATTTGCTTATGAAGGGTCACCATGTGACTTTTCAAATGCAAGAATATGAAGGGCCATGCAAGTTTGGTGTCATTTTTCATGAGGATTGAAGGGTCACAAAGGGCGAATGCCAAAGGTCATTTGGAAAGCTATAAATAAAGGCTTGAGAAGCCATTTGTAATATGCAAGAGAGTGCATGGTTTTGTAATTGTTTTATATAAGAAAAGAGGAGAGAAAAGCAATAGATATTATAGAGTTCTATCATTTGTTGAGTAAGCAACATTGAGAGATAGTTGTGTTTTATACACAAGAGGGGTTAGTGCTCATGTGGGTTTGTGCCCACAAATCTTTGCAAGGGGTTGGTGATCCTGTGGGTTGGTGCTCATAAATAGTTGTTATGTTGATGCTCGGCAAAGGGGTTGGTGCTCCTGCAAGTTGGTGCTTGCGAACTTTGTAATTTGAGTTGGTGCTCATTTATATACTTGATATTGTTCTCTGTGGTTTTTCCCACTTTGAGTTTTCACATAAAAATCTAGGGTCTCTCTCTCTTCTGTGGTGCATGTTATTACTTTTTTTTTATTACATATTTTGAATGTGTGATTAAGTGGTTAAAGAAAAAAATCATATTAAGTAAAAGATATATAATATATTGATTCACCCCCCTCTCAGTATATTTTGTGCTTAACAATTGGTATCAGAGCAGGTTCTTTTTGAAAAAGTTTTACAGCTTGAAGGTAGATCGAGAAAAGCACGATGGCTTGATCACATGAAATTTTTTCTACAAATAAAGCACCTTTATTTGATGGGATAAATTATGTTTTTTCGAGCATAAGGATGAGGACTTATTTGATGGCCCTTAGATTCGACATTTGGCAAGTAATGGTGGAGGGATATGAAGAGCCACAGACACTTGTAACTGATCCAATAGAAAAGAAGGCAAGTGAAAATAATGCTAAAGCTTTAAATGTTATTTTATGTGGTTTATGTGAATCAGAATTTGTTAAAGTTATGCAATGTAAATTTACTCGTGACACTTGGGTAAATCTTGATAATATTTACAAAGGTGATGGAAAGGTTTAGCAAGCTAAGCTTCAGACTTTTAGAAAACAGTTTGAGAGTTTGAAGATGGAAGAGGAAGAAAATATAGCAAGTTACTTTTTGCAGGTTGATCAAATAGTTAATCAGATTCAAGGTCTTGAAAAAAAGTTAGAAGAATTAATCGCAGTACAAAAAGTTTTGAGATCTCTACCATTGAGATATGATGCAAAAGTTTCTGCAATTGAAGAGATGGAGAATTTAGCAAAGCTAAAGATGGATGAGCTACATGGTATTCTTACGACATATGGGATGCAGACCAAACAAGAGAAATCTTCAAAGAGAGAAGTTGTTTTAAAGACATCAAAGAAAGAGAAGGCTAAGATTCAAAAATCAAGTGACAGTTTTAGCGATGATGAAGATGACAATGAAGCTCTATTCATTCATAAGCAAAAAAAAGCACAGATAAATATCAAGAAAAATTACTTTTAATGTTTTAATTATGAAAAGATTAGATATTTTTCAGCTAACTGCGCAGATAAGTATAATGGTGACAGTAAAGAAAAAAAGTCTACATATAAGAATAATTTCAAAGAAAAATTCAAAAATGGATTCGAGAAGAAGAGTTTGTATTGTAAACATCCTAACTCAGTCGAAGATAGTAGAGTCAGTGATTTAGAGGAAGAGATTCTATTCATGGCCATACATAAAGATGCCTTCGTAAGCAAAGGTGTAGATGATCAAGAAGAAGAATAAGATGAAATCGAAGTGAATCTGGAAGAAAAACTCATTTGTGCCTTAGAAGAGCTAAAAGCTCTTGAGAAGAAGAATAAAAGATTGAAGCTCCAGATCGATAAAAATGAAAAGGAGTCAAAGGAAACAATTGAAGATCTACAAACACACTTTGAAGAAGCTAAAATGAATGAAAAAGATATAATGGCATAGTTGCAAAAAGTAAGTGAAGAATGTCAAAGGTATGTTATTGAAATTGCTTCTTTAAAAGTATATATTGAGAAAACAAATAAAATAACCAATGACAGAGCAGTCAATGATTCAAAATTTGAGAATAACATTAATGTGTTGAATAAGATATTAGAAAGTCAAATATCAATGTCAGATAAGACAGGTATCAAATTTGAAAAAGAAAAAGAGAAGGCCACTACTTTTACAGACAAGGTTAACACAGAAAAAAAATAAAGAGCTATGTTAAAGCTCTTACAAAAGAGGAAATAAAAAAGGAAGAAGTTAAGAATACATATGACATCTCAAACAAAGAAGGTTGGAAGGAACATAGCTATAAAAGGCAATCAGGTTAGAGATACACAAACAGGTCCTATTTTTATGGTTACTATTTTTATTATAATGGATATGGTCATAAGAAAATAAAATGTCAAAAAAGGGCTAACAAATTTTAAAATAAAGAGAAGGAAACTCATGCAAAGTCAAGCAAAAACAATAACTCTTTTACTCCTCTATGAAGCTTTAATGAAGAGGCCATAATATGTTACAAGTGCAACAACTTCAGACACATAGCTCGATACTGTAGAAGTGTGTTTGAGTTAGTCAAAAAGGATCAAAGTTTCAAGGCTACATTCATCAAGAAGAAAGTTCAGATAGGTTCATGGTAGAAGAAACAACTTGAAAAATATATGTTGGTACAGACAGCTTTGCATGTAAGAAATGAAGAAAAGCCATGGTTCATTGACAGTGGATGTTTAAGGCACATGACAGGAGACAAGAGCAAGTTCATAACCTTGAAGAAGATCAATGGTGGCACAGTGAAATTCAGAGATAATACTACTACTAAAATTATCAAAAAATGTACACTAAGTTTAGATAATGGTAGAATGAAAATTGTAAATTTTTTGTATGTACAAGGTCTTAAATATAATCTTCTGAGTGTAAGTCAAATGTGTGATTAGAGGCATACACTAAAATTTTATGCAAAAAGTTGTAAAATTAAGAGAAAAGATTCAGATGTGTTGGTTGCAGATGCTCAAAGAACAAACAATAATTTGTATATGTTATCAAACATCAAAGGTCAAAGATGTTGTTTGAGTCAGATTGAAGAAAGTTGGCTATGGCACAAGAGAATGAGACCCTTAAATTTTGATAATCTTATCAACATTAGAAAGAAATAAGTAGTCAAAAATCTTCCAAATATTATAAAGCCATCCAACACGCTTTGTGGACCTTGTCAGCATGGGAAGTAAGTTAGAATGTGGTTCAAAACATAAAAGTACTCGACCAATCAGATGTTAGAGCTTGTTCACATTGATTTGTGTGGACCTATGAGAACTCAAAGTACTCAAGGTGAGAAATATTTCATGTTGATTATTGATAATTTTTCACGTATGACTTGGATAATATTTTAAAAAAAAAATCAAAAGCTTTCAAACCTTTCAAAACATTATATGAGAATAAAACCAGTTTGAAGATTAAGTGTCTAAGATAAGATCAAGGAGAAGAATTCATGTAAGATCAGTTTATTGAGTTTTATGAAAACCATGGAATAAAAAGACATTATTTAGCAGCCAAAACTCCATAGCAAAATAGAGTAACTGAACAGAAAAACAAAATAGTTCAGGAGATGGTGAAGATAATGCTAAATGAATCCAAGATAGCAGATAAATATTGGAGAGAGGCAGTTGCTACAACAGTGCATATTTAAAATAGAGCATTATTGAGATTCAATAGTGATAAGACTCCTTATGAACTATGGAAAGATAAACCAATAACAGTTGATTATTTTAGAGTTTTTGGCAGTAGATGCTTTATAAAGAGAATCGATGAAAAATTGGGTAAATTTGAATCTAGAGTAGATGAAGGTATATTTATTTGTTATTCTTGTAAAAGTAAAGCTTATAAATGTTATAACATAAGAACTAAGAAAATAGTTGAAAGTGCAAGTGTCATGATAGAAGAAGATGGAGCACAAAGAATCAGTAATCCAATAGACATTCCTAAAATCATTGAAGAGAAAGATTTTGAAGAATGAGATGAAGATGAGAAGAAGGAGAAAAAAGCCACCAAAATCCCATCCAAATATGTCCAAAGAAATCATAATGAAAGTGACATCATCAAAGACATAAATGAAAGATTTCGCACCAGAAGAATGATGGTAAGTGAATTTGAGAAAGTTAATTTCTCTTTATTATCCAAAATTTAGCCTAAATTTTTTTTAGAAGCTAGACATGATAAGCATTATGTTAAAGTAATGGATGAAGATTTAAATAATATAGAAATGAATGATACTTGGGAATTAGTGCCTAGACCAAAAGATCACAATGTGATAGGAACAAAATGGGTTTACAAAAATAAGTTGAATGAAAATAGAGAAGTGCCTAGGAATAAAGTAAGATTAGTATGTAAAAGATATGCTCAGATTGAGGGAATAGATTTTGAAGAAACTTTTGCACCAGTGGCAAGGTTAGAGGCTATTAGATTATTTTTTGGATATGTAGTGTTTAAAATTTTCAAAGTGTTTCAGATGCATGTCAAATCTGCCTTCCTAAATGGGAATCTAGAAGAAGAGGTCTACCTTGAGTAGTATGAAAGATTTATTCTCTCAAATGTTAGTAGCCATGTATGCAGATTGAATAAAGAATTGTATGGATTGAAACAAACTCTCAGAGCTTGCTATGCAAGACTTGATAAGTACCTGTAAGATCAAAGTTTCAAGAGAGGATTTGTTGACAGTAATCTCTACATCAAAATAGAAGGTGAGCATCAATTTATTATTGTGGTATATGTTGATGACATCATTTTTGGAGGAAACATTTAAAAGATGACAAAATAATTTTCTAATAAAATGCAAAAAGAATTTGAGATGTCTATGCTTGGAGAATTGTCATTTTTCTTAGGGTTGCAAATATTTTAGTCAAATAAAGAAATTTTCATATCTCAAACTAAATATGCCAAGGAAATGTTGAATAAATTTGGTTTTGAGGATTGTGCACCAATTGGCACATCGATGAGTACAATAAATAAGGTGAGCAAGGATGAAGAATCACATGTTGCAGATCAATCTTTATATATATATATATATATATATATATATATGATTGGTAGTCTTTTATATTTGACAGCATTGAGGCCAAACATCATGCATGCAGTAAGTATAGTTGTAAGATATCAATCAACTCCAAAAGATAGTCATGTTTAGTTGGTGAAGAGAATATTCAGATATATCAAGGGGACATTGGATTATGGATTGTGATATCCCACAGATAGAAATTTCACTTTGGTTACTTATATAGATTCAGATTGGGCAGGTTGTTTGGATGATCGAAAGAGTACAAGTAGAGGAGCTTTCTTCCTTGGTGATAGATTAGTTTCATGGCTAAGCAAAAATCAAAATTTGATGTCACTTTCTATAGCTGAAGTAGAATATATTCAATGGTATTGTGTTGTACTCAAGTACTTTGGATGAAGCAAACTCTAGAAGAAATCAAGATAAAATATGATGAACCTATTTCTATTTTTTTCTGACAACACAAGTGTTATTAATATTTTGAATAATCCAATGATGCATTAAAAAACAAAACATATTCCCATTAGATATCACTTTTTAAGAGAACAGGTTGCAGATCAATAGGTTAAGATGGAATATATCAGTACTACAGAGCAAATTGCAGATATTTTCACAAAGGCATTATGAAAAGACACATTTGAGTATCTACGAAAGAAGTTGGGAGTAATTATTTTACTTCCTGCCATTGGAGATCAACATCAGTTGAGGGAGAGGTAAACTTTAGCTCCAAGATAGGCCCTTTGCCATTGATGTCAAAAGGATAGAAGAATAGAGACAGGTACAGGTGCAAAAATAGGTGTAAAAATAGGTACACTGAACAGGTAGAGGTTGCTACAGTAAGGGGGAGTTACTGTATATTTTTTAGATTACAGTATGTGCAAATTGACATGTGTAGTACAAGTTTTAGGATGTAGTAGTTTCAGTTTAAGGTTGTCATCAATAATAAAGGGAGAGATTGTTGGAAATATTGTCATTGATGTCAAAGGTCTTGCATTGGTGATAAAGGCCCCATTGCATTTAATGATGGTTTTAATATTCATATCTTGGCTAATGTATGTTAATATTTATTTAATATTAACGAATATATTTTTGGTTGCATATAAGTCAAAAGAAGGTCCATAGAGAAGTCAAAGAATCACGAGGTAAAGACAAAAGAGGAATGGGATGCATTTTTCCATGAAGAGTCATCTTGAGGAATTCCAAGAGTCACCATGTGAAGACAAAAGAGGGTATAGTGCATTTTTCCATGAAGGGACATTTTGAAGAATACGAAAGTTCATCAAGATAAAGACAAAAAGGAAAGGATGCATTTGCTTATGAAGGGTCACCATGTGACTTTTCAAATGCAAGGATACGAAGGGTCATGCAAGTTTGGTGTCATTTTCCATAAGGATTGAAGGGTCACAAAGGGAGAATGGTAAAGGTCATTTGGAAATCTACAAATAAAGGCTTGAGAAGCCATTTGTGATATGTAAGAGAGTGCATGGTTTTTAATTGTTTTATATAAGAAAAGAGGAGAGAAAAGTAGGAGATATTGTAGAGTTCTATCATTTGTTCAGTAAGCAACATTAATAGATAGTTGTGTTTTATGCACAAGAAGGGTTGGTGCTCCTAGGGGTTGGTGCCTATAAATCTTTGCAAGGGGTTGGTGCTCCTATGAGTTGATGCTCACAAATAATTGTTGTGTTGGTGCTCGGCAAAGGGGTTAGTGCTCCTGTAAGTTGGTGCTTACGAACTTTATAACTTCAGTTGGTGTTCATTCATTGACTTGAGATTATTCTCTGTGGTTTTTCTCACTTTGGATTTCCATGTAAAAATTTGGTGTCTCTCTCTCTCTCTCTCTCTCTCTCTCTCTCTCTCTCTCTCTCTCTCTCTCGTGTGATGCATGTTATTATTTCAGTTTTACTACATATCTTGAATTTGTGATTAAGTGGTTAAAGAAAAAAATCAGATTAAGTAAAAGATATAAAATATACTTATTCACCCCCCCTTTCATTATATTCCATGCTCAACACTAATATTCAAATAAATATTTTTGTATATAAGGTAAAGATAAGGGAATGCCTAATATGTATATCATATTCCATGTGCCCTACCTACACTGAAAGATGACAACTCTTGCAATGTATAGATCTATAGTTTCTTTTATAAAATTGGAATAATTTGTTTCTTGAAATACTACATTTATAAAATCGCAACTAGATAAACACAAGTGAAAGGGATCCTACCTATTTGTGAAAGTGAAATAAGTATGATCCAAGTTTTAAACCCTCTAGAGAATTGTGTATTATGTGAAAAATGTGAGCAACGTAAGAAATTTTCCAAGCAAAAATAGAAAATGGGAGTAGAAATAATTTAGGTTTTCAATTTTCGTTAAGAGAAAGCATTGGGAAGTAGTGGTTTATCCTTCATTTTATGCTTCTATTACCATGGTGGAATTCTCTATTTAGTGGAACTTCACATTACTTATTCTAGAGGCCAAGGAAGATTCTTTATTATTCTTACAGTGAAGTTAAGATGTATATATAGATTGATGAGAAATTAATTGCATGGTATAGCATTTTTTCATATTCGATACGAATCTATAAAAGAAAAACCAATGTCTCAGTTTGGCAAAAGCAGGTACATCACTATAAGAAGGATTCGACAATTGCAAAGATGCATCCTTATCCATGTTTTATTTGTTTTGGTTATTTCCAACTCAAACAAAATTTTGCTACTGTGTTTACAATATTTGAATTTTCATGTGATCACTTACAATACAGGGATGTATAAAATTCAAAGCCACAAGATAAACAATTGTACAAAGATATGAGTGCATAGCTATGAGCTTAGATAATATAAGTTTGTTCATGATTCGATGAGATTTGGTACAGCTTCTCTGAAGAATTAATAAGTAAAAGGTCAAATGGGGAGTAAAAGAGCCTAGCTAAAAAGTTAATTGGAAGCATTACTAAGAAGACATACATGACACACACTAGAACCAATGTCTTATAAACCCAACCAATCAAAATCCTTCTTAGCCAACTTATCAATATGATCCAAAATATTTGTTGGTTAAGACATAGATGTGATGTAAGCTCAAGGAATGTTATGTCTTGTCTTACCCCAAATCATCATCTAAAAACCATTTGAAACTTTAGCTTATGGACACAAAACACATCACATCTATCTTTTCTTAAGCATGAAGGCAAATAGGACCTTTGATAACCTTACCAAACAATCAAGATGCAACAGAGCGTAAGGAAATTGATCATTCACAGAGTTGTTCGGTGATTCTTCTAATTTGTCTATGTACTCTAATAGAGTAGTAGCCTTACACTTGGCTCTATCTGAACCATCCTACACCAATGCAGTCAAGGGTGTATAAACTCCCAATCTCTGAACTATATCCAAAACATGCATAATGCAAATAAGACAACAAAAACACTTTATTTATTGTAAGGCAAGCCAATCTCGATAAAGTCCACCAATACAAAGATTGCGTTTGCATTCCCAATGGCTACCTTCCCTTATTAATGATTAGCAAGTACAACCAGTAGGACCAGGGCTTCATCTGCCACTCCAACATTGGAATCAACAAGTAACTCCATCAAAGGGGTCAAAATTCCAACTCTTAAAGCCCTTGATTTATTTCTTTGGTACATGTTGGTGTCCTAGATTGCACCCTAGCTGAGTAAGGAGATTGTTCAAGTCCTCTTACACAAATCTAGTCTAACATGGAAATGACCCTAGCTTTTGGGTCACCTAAAATTAGTTCAAACATTTGGAGAAGGTTGCCTTCCTTCTGGATCTATCACCTAAACTAGACCTAAACTAACAATTACTTGGAAATGGGGAGAAAGAGTAACAACAATTTTATGAAGGCATATAAAATGAGGTGATGCACCAGTAATAGGAACACTTATAATTTGCATAAGGTACACTATAAGACACATTCAAGACCAAAGAAGATCAGTCCCACATAAGTATTTCACAATAAGGCATTGACCAACTATCAAACTAGCATGAGAAGGCATATATCCACTTCTAAGTTGGTCAATAAACTATATATTACACTTAAAATTACCTGTGAGGACTAAAAAGTACTTATTGAAGGTAAGGAAACCTAGACATAGGCAATGAAATCATATATTCACTTAACTATAGCACATGAATTCATAGAACACACTTCAATTCAGTTTGTAAAAATGATGGAATTTGGTCTTTATTGTATCAAAAGCTGTTACAGTACAAATTTTAGCATACCCTGAGTAAGCCACTACATAAGAGTTTATTTCTCTAAAAAATCTTAGAGATTTCTTGTCTAGAAAACTTCCAGAGAGAGCTACAATGTATAATAAGATGAAACATATATAGAAAAGGGGGATAAGAGAGGGGAAGTTGTGATGGATTAGCACCAATTCGAGGCCATTGAGTCATGATATTATCAAGAAGGAATCAATCTTTTAAAAGCTTTGTAATAGGATTGATTGCCCATTGTCCTTATCTATCCACCAGGTCTCCTCCTTGGAACTCCATGCCACCTTCTACTTGATCTACTGACGGGGACAAACATCTCAAAACTTACAGCTTCATGCCACATTTGCCTTGGATGACCATAGGTACCTGTTTATCAAAAATGTGATCATATCAAAACATGAGACACCCATAATCATATTTATGTTTGTATTTGCTCCAAGATGAACATAGGTCCACCATAAATCGAAAACTAATCCCCATCTATCAGTTTTCACATAGTCATAGTATTTATGAAAGTTTGATAGACATTTACTCTTGTTTGATCTCTGTATTAGGCCCAAAAAGACCTATTTTACCTCTAGACGATGTGAGAATCGATAAGCTACTGCATACGAGGATCTTCGATCTTGAAGAGTAATGAACACATCAATGGAGTAATCATGCAATAGGGTTGAACGGTTCTAAATTATCGACTAGAGGTCTTATTTAAACTTTAATGGTGATAAAGATTTATCCTTGGACATCTTACTTGTATGATTTCATCTTTTATTGATCGAGCTCTAATGATGACATGGCTCTTTGAAACTTTCATTCACCTGGGTTTAAAACTGGTTCATCAACCTCCACTGAAAGCTTTTGGATTTGTCCTCTATTTATTGGTTATCGATTACCAATTCAAACTTATCAATTCATGTCAAACTGTCTTCTCTTTATTGGTCTCTAGGATACACTGATTCCTTGAATTTATTTTACACTGTTAAATCTAGATTTATGAATGAATGTGAGCCTTTGATCTAGATCCTCTAACTCTTTGACTTTGACTCGCATCATTAGATCTAGGTGTACGAATGAATGCACACTGTAGATCTGCCTAGCCCCACTACCTTGAGCTTATATTGCATACCATTGGATAAAGATCCTTCTAGTGAGATCATGCCACTTGTCACCTACAGATTATATGCTCAACTTTTGACTTAGCTCACACCATTGGATCTAGATGTAAGATTTAACGTGCATTATAGATATGCCTTCATTTGAAAACAAATAGCTACTTTATGGGGATTAATTGTGATGTTCGTGCATCCATCATTTAATGTTCACATGACCATCATTAACGTTTATGTGCCTATCTCCATTTTGAACCCCAACGGTTATTTGACGTGGTTTTATTTTGACACTTGCGCGAACATCTTACTCTATGGGATCAACTTTGAAGGCTTGTATCTGAAGATAGAGAACTCATCGAGACATGAAATTTGCATATGGTCTTATTGGCATAAAATATATCATGTCTATATAATTATTTGGCTCTGAGAGGCTCTCTGAGTGAACTTATTAAATGCACAACCAACTTGCTCCACTCATTCCTATATGACGTCTTGATGATGGTCTTGTCTCTCAAGATCACCAAATTTGCACCTTAAGCTTGTTTAAAGTGTTTCAAAAGGTTTTAATGTTATGTGATCTTCTTTTGAAGTCTATATGCTACTTGTGACATTAGGTCACTCTTCAATCAGGACTCTACTCAACTTCTCAGTTTGAACTAGGCATGTATGCCAAATTTAGCCAACATCTTTGGCAACTTGGCTTAGCAGCGTGCTTGCTATGCTTGAGAACTTAGACCATTTACATGACTCTGATCTATGACTACAAGAAACCCTATTGACTTGAAAGGACAATGAATTCCACCAAACAAGGAAAGAAACAAACAAGAAAGGAAAAATAACCTAATCAAATTAAATGTGCAAACAAATCACTTATTTGGAATAAAATAGAATAAGCTAATGTGTTAGAACAACTCTTGGAGGAAAACAAGACCAATTAACTATGTATAAGGAGCTTAGCTTCTTGAATAATAGTGTCTCAGATGTATCCCATTGACTGGGATAGGAAGCTCCTCACCATCCATTTTTGCAAGTTGGAAGTCATTATGGGATTTGCAGCTGGAAACTATGTATGGACCACTCCAATGAGAGTCAAACTTTGTATGCCTTCCTAGCTTAGCTTTGTCCTCATCCCACTTAAGGACCAAATCTCCCTCTTTTAAGTCTCTTAAAGAAGCTCCATTGTCAAAATATCTCTTCACTTGTGCTTGATGGGCTTCCATGGCTAACATGGTCTGATGTCTTGTTTCTTCTAGCTCCATGAGCTCAACATCTCTAATTTCCATTGGCTCAGTCTCCAAAATCTCAAGTTGAAGCATTAATTTCAAAGTAGAAAATTCAAGAGAAATGGGCATTCTTGCTTCCTTTCCATATACCAGCTTGTATGGAGAATTGGTTATTGATCTTTTATAGGTGATCCTATCAGCCCACAAAATTGACTTAAATTTGAGATGCCATGACCTCTGATTATTTTCAATAGTCCTCCTGATGATCTTCAACAAGTTCTTATTAGTGGACTCAGTGAGGCCATTACTTTTTGGATAATAATTTGATGAAGTGCTAAGAAAAACACTATGTTGAACTACCCACTGGTTGATTCTAGACCCCACAAAGGCCCTAACATTGTTAGAAATAATGGTTGAAGGGACTCCAAATATAGCAAGCAAACCTTCATATAAATCTAAAACATTAGACTCATTGGCTTCTTTCAATGCCACTGCTTCTGTCTATATAGTAAAATAATCTATAGTAGTCAATATCCATTTATGTCCTGAGTTTGAACGGGCGTTAATGAGACTAATAAAGTCCAATCCCCATTGAACAAAGGGTTGATTTACTATAATTAGTTGGAGAGGTAAGGCTACAAGTTTCATCTTTCCAACAAACATAACACATTGTTTGCATTTCCTAACGCATGCATGATAGTCACAAAATATGTTTAGCCAAAAATATCTACCTCTCATGATCTTGTGGGTTGTTGTTCTAGCTGAATAATGTCCCCCACCATGTCCATCATGGAATTGCTCAAGCAATCTTTGTGTTTGACCTGTTCTATGCATCTTAGCAACATGTCATTGATATCTTTCTTAAACAAAACATTATCAATAAGGAGAAAAGGAATGGACTACAATTTGAAATATCTCCTTTTTAAAGGGGTCAAATGAGAAGGATAAATACCATTCTAGAGGTATCTTACCATGTCTTGGAACCAGCAGGAATATGAGGTGTAATTAGTTAAAACTTCTTCATCATTTGATACCATAACCACTCCATTAACTTCTTGCAAGTCTTGGGCTATATGTTCACAAAGTCATTTGCCTCTAACCAACTTTGTGACATTGATCTCCACATCATACTCCATTACCTTTTTAATCCATCCAGCTCTTTTGTCATTTATATCCTTGTTAAAGATAAAATCTTTTATACTTGCATGTGAAACCATTAGATGTATCTTATTATTAGACAAGTATCTAAACTTCTTAAGAGACCTTATAATTGAAAGTACATGCTTCTTGACAAAAGAGTACCTTGTTTCATATTTTTCCAAGCCTTGACTGAAGAAGGATATTATCTGCTCTAAAGTCTCTTGATTTTAGAATACCTGAAATTGTGTCAATGTTAGCATAGGTGTACAAGAAGAAATCCTTTGTGAAATCAGGGTTTAGGAGTGTAGGAGCACTAGTTATGGCCTTCTTTATCTCTTCAAAGCTCCTCACTACTTCCTTGGAACAACTAAAACATTGACCTTTCTTTAGCTTGGTTGTGAGTGGCTTAATTAAAGTGGCAAAATCTGAAATGTACATTCTTATAAAATTGATCTTGCCTAAGAATCTTTGCCAAGATTTCTTGTGTTTAGGCAAGGAAAGTGCCAGAATTAAATCTATCCTATCAAGATCTATACTTGTACCATGTTTTAAAATCACATGTCTAAGAAGCCTACCTTCATGAACTGAGAAAACACACTTTTTTAGATTAAGAGACACCCCAAATTGCCTGCACCTTTCAAACACTTGTTTGAGATGAATCATGTACTCATCTAAATTCTTAGAGAACACTGTTATGTCATCCAAATAAACAAGTATAAACTTGTTGAGGAGACCATGTAATTCCATATCCATGGCTTTCTGTAAATTTGCCCAAGCATTGGATAAACCAAAAGGCATATATATATATGCAAATGTCCCCCACTTTGTGGTGAAGGTTGCTTGATTTGGTCTTCTTCTTTGACCAAAATCTGATTGTAACCACTATAGTCATCCAACAAGGAGAATATTTTTGAACATGCAACTAGCTGTAAAATTTATTCCATAGATGGCAATGGGTAGTGGTCTTTAAGGGAGGCTTTGTTCAAGTCATGAAAATCAATGCACATTCTAATCTCACCATTCTTTTTCCATATTGGAACAAGATTTTCCACCCAAGTTGAGTACCTAATTGGAAATATTATAGCTGACTCAATGATCTTATGAAGCTCAGCTCTCATCAAAGGCTCAAGTTTTGGATTAATAGGCCTTTATCTTTATCTTACTAGCTTAGTCTCATCTTCTAACTCAATGGTGTGTTGATCTAGACTTATATGAAATCCTTTGAGGTCACTCTACTGCCATGCAAAGACATCTACAAAACTTGAACATAACTCAATGATTTTTTTCTCTGAAGGAGTGCAAATTTTGTCCAACTTCAAGTTCTTACCAATTGCAATTTCCACATTTGTATAGTGTTCTTCCGTTGTTGACAATGAAAACTTTTCTTTTCTCAACTCATCATCTCTGCTAAATATATTCTCAAGTGTGACCAACCCTTTGGGCAATTTATTTGTCTTTAGTTACACAATCTGGTCATCATACTGCTACAAGAGCTTGTCTTGGTTCCTTGAGAAAAATTCAGCTTCTTCTTACAAGAACTCAACTATTTGATTGTCATATTTAAACACTTGCCAATTGTCATGGTTATCTAGAATATATGATCTTACAACCACATTGATGTGTGACTAAAATTTTTCATTCTTTATATCAATTGGGATACTGAATTATGACCCAATGGTAGCCAACCTATCTACATGTTTGTTCTCATTTATTGATATGACACAAATATTGAAAGCTTGAAAGTCTTCAAGTAAGTCCCATGCTCTATGCTTATAATACCTAAGCAATGGATTTTTGCATATATTTAGACTTCTTACTTGGTGGACTACCAGTTCACTATCACCAAAGACTTGTAAGGTATTGACCTTTATCTTTCTTGCCCATTGTAAACCATGAACTAGTGATTCATATTCAACAACATCGTTTGAACAACTAAACAGAAACTTGAGAGAAGAGAAATAGCTTTGATTAGCTATAGAAATCAACATCATTTTAGCCATAGTACCATGTTTTTTATTTGATCCATCGAATTATAGTTGCCACAAGCCATCACCAGACTCATCATCCTTCATCGAGGCTAGAATTGGTGTATCTTTTTTGTGAAGGCAATAAGCACTAACTCTTCAATTAAATTATAAGGATCATGTTCATTTAAATCATAGGCCCATTCATCAAGAAATATATTTGAAACTCCATCTAGAGGTGAGTCAATATCTACTTTGTTAGTTTTTAGCACCTCATCTGAGATAGTACAATTAGTTTTCACCATACTTGGCATATATAGCTCCAAATGGAAACATTCAATAGGTTCAGAATGTATTGTTACCTTAGTACCATACCTAGTCCTGAACATCAAATATGTCCAATCATATGATAAGTATCCACCAATATTTGAGGTAAAGTCCCATAAAAGACACATGGCAAAATAGGGAGGCAAGTCCACTATAACTACATCTTGTTGAATGGTAACATTGAGACAAACATGTAGTGTCAACTTTAGATCTTTGATGATGCCTACTATCTTTGTTGGTGAGCCTTCTAGTTGCAATATTCCTTTAGTATCTGGTTCGTAGACAAGACTAAGCTTATCTGTAATTTGTTTAGGCATGACAATGCTACTAGCTCCACTATCTACCTTACAATTATGAACTAAATAGTCACCAACTATCAAATAGAGGTAAAAAGGAGGAGTCTTATTTGATTTAATTTTGGTTTTGTCTGCCTTTGTCATTTTATGTACCTACTGATATTGTTGCTTGGTTAGCTGGTTTAAATTATCTAAAACAACACCTTCTTTCTCAATTGGTTCTTGAGACACCTTGAGACCTAAAAGCTCTTGGATGAGCATGTCTTTTTGCCCTGGAATAGCAAGGGAATCCCACATGCTAATGTTGACATTGGTTTTATTCATTTGATCTATTATACTAAATGAGGTTCCACTAACCTTTGCAGACACTTTATGAACCACTGGTTGTTCTCTAATTAGAGGTACTTGAGGGATATTTCCAGCTTTTGCATTCTGATTTTTCTATGCTATAGGGATAACAAATCTATACTTGATACTCTTGGGAACAATATTAGTAGTACTAGAAGTATTTTTCACATCTCGAGCTTCTTCAACAATTTTTAGATCTAGTCAAAGCTACATCTTGACCACTTGTGATTCTAGTCCCACTAATTTGATTGAATCCAACGTGATCATTTATTTTCCAATTCACATTAATGGCATTAGGCTACCCTTGAAGTTGTTGAGCCTCTCCTTGGGGTATCAAATTTGTCTCTTGATACTAACCTGCTTGAGGAGAAAACTCTTCTTGTGTCATTTATGGCATAGTAATAACTTGTGATACCAAGGCTTGGTTTTGCATATCATTGGGATTAAAAGGATGCTAACCTGGATCTTGCATCAAGTTATCTTGAGGAGGTGTGGGAATGATGGATTTTGAACTGAAGGGTGCATTAGGGTCAAGGGATGCATATGGTTTAGCTTGGGTCATGATTTCTTGAGATTGATAGGGTGATCTATTTTCTCTAAAAGGTGTATAAAGAGGTCATTGATTAGTGGAGGGTTGATAGGTGTTCTAGTTTTGTTGTTGATAAGGCCTACCCTAATACTTTTGTCTCTTGAGTTGAACTATCTCATTTCCAAAAGCTCGTAACATACTTTTTAAATATCCAATCTCACTAACCTAATTAGAAGGGGTTACAACTTGTGCTTTAGGAGAAGGAAAAGGAGCTATAAATGGGATTTTAGGAACTTGAGGGGGTGAAATAGGTTGCAGTTATGAGAAAATAGGCATTAGGGGCCTTGGATAAAGTTTACCAGCTTGTATCAAGTTGTTATTTGCTCTTATTGTAAGCTCATAGGAATTTTGAAAAGTATTACCACCCATGGTATGTATCATCACACTAATATCATAATTAAAGGCTTTTAGAAAGTATAATAATGCATATTTTAGGGATGGTCTGACCAATGCAGGTATCCTAGTCCATGTCTTTTGGAACCTGGAAATCAGACATGAATTTATGGGGCTACCTTTTAATGGTAGTCAATTGTTCAACTAAGGATAGATGATCAGATTTGTCTTCAAAATTCCCGACTAAGGCTGCACCTAAATCATCCTAAGTAGCAATGGAGGTCAAAGGAAGATTCCTATACCATTGTAATGTTTTTCCTTTGAAAGAAGCAACAAACAATCTAATAGCCACATTATCATGAACAACATTGTGAAAAGAACAAAGGTTGGCAACATCTTGGATATGTTCAATAACAATTGTTTTATCCCATTCTCCTGAGAAGAAAGGAATACTCTTAAGGGTAGACATAAGAATGTCATCATATTGGGCTAACTTTAGGGGATTTCCCCTATTGAATGGAACAAAAACTTGATTTCTAATAGCCATTTGGGTAATGGGGACAATAGCTTGGGTTAAGACAATAAGATGACCAGGAGATGAATATTTCCTTTGAGGATAAGGAATTGTCCTATTAAATCTTGCTTTTTTATAAGAAGTTGAAGGCAATTCAATGTGTTCAAAAGGAGTACCTTTACTTGTTGATATTGTAGTGATCTTTGGCATGAAATCACTATCTGGATGATGCTATGCAACTTGAAAATTTTTTAGCTTTTGATGATGGTAGATGTCTCCTCCTGTTGCAATTTATTCTTCTCAATATTTAAACTTAAACTATGCCATGAAAAATTTGATCCCATCGGTTGGGCCAAAACTGTTGGTGTCCTAGATTGCACCCTAACTGAGTAAGGATATTTTTCAAGTCCACTTACATAAATCTTACCCAACATGGGAATGACCCTAGGCCGTGGGTCACCTTAAATTGGGTCAAACCTCTAGAGAAGGTCAACTTCCTTCTGAATCTATCATCTAAACTAGACCTAAACTAACAATTGCTTGGAAAAGGGGACTAAGACAATAAGATGACCATGAGATGAATATTTCCTTTGAGGATAAGGAATTGTCCTATTAAATCTTGCCTTTTTATAAAAAGTTGAAGGCAATTCAATGTGTTCAAAAGGAGTACCTTTAATTGTTGATCTTGTAGTAATCTTTGGCATGAAATCACTATCTAGATGATGCTATGCAACTTGAAAAATCTTTAGCTTTTGATGACAATAGATGTCTCCTTCTGCTGCAATTTATTCTTCTCAATATTTAAACTTCAACTATGCCATGAAAAATTTGGTCCCATCGGTTGGGCCAAAACTGTTGGTGTCCTAGATTGTACCCTAGCTGAGTAACGATATTTTTCAAGTCCACTTACATAAATATTATCCAACATGGGAATGACCCTAGGTCGTGGGTCACCTGAAATTGGGTCAAACCTCTAGAGAAGGTCAACTTCCTTCTGAATCTATCACCTAAACTAGACCTAAACTAACAATTGCTTGGAAAAGGGGAGAGAGAGTAACAACAATATATGAAATCATATAAAATGAGGTGATGCACTAGTAATAGGAACAATTATACTTTTCACAAGACACACTATAAGACACATTCAAGACCAAAGAAGATCGGTCCTACATAAGTATGTCACAATATGGCATTGACTAGCTATCAAACTAGTATGAGAGGGCATATATCCACGTCCAAGCTAATCAATAAACTATATATTGCACTTAAAATGACCTATGAGGACTACAAAGTACTTAATGAAGGTGAGGAAACCTAGACATAGGCATATATTCACTTAACCACAATACATGAATTCATAGAACACACTTCAATTCAGTTTGCAAAAATGATGGAATTCAGTCTTTATTGTATCAAAAGGTGTTATAGTATAAATTTTGGCATAGCTTAAGCAAGCCAAAGCATAAGAGTTTATTTCTCTAAAGAATCTTATAGATTTCTTGTCTAAAAAACTTTCAGAAAGAGCTACAATGTAGAATAAGATGGAACATATATAGAAAAGGGGGAGAAGAGAGGGGAAGTTGTGATGGATTAACACCAATTTGAAGCTCTTGAGTCATGATATTATCAAGAAAGAATCAATCTTTTAAAATCTCTGTAACAGAATTGAATGCCCATTGTCCTTATCTATCTGCCATGTCTCCTCCTTGAAACTCCATGCCACCTTCTACATGATATGTTGACGAGGACAAACTTCTCATATCTCATAACTGACAACTTCATGCCACATTTGCTTTCGATGGCCATGGGTACTTATTTATTAAAAATGTGACCGTATAAAAAAATGAGACACTTCCCCACAATCAAATTTATGTTTGTATTTGCTCCAAGTTGAACATAGGTCCACCATAGATTGAAAACCAATCCCATTCTATCAGTTTTCACACAGTCATAATATCCATGAAAGTCTGATAGACATTTAGTCTTGCTTGATCTCTATATTAGGCCCTAAAATACCTATTTTGCCTCTAGACCATGTGAGAATCGAGAATCTACTGCACGTGAGGATCTTCAATCTAGAAGAAAAATGAACGCATTAATGGATTAATCCGACAACAGGGTTGACAGGTTCTAAATTATCGACCAGGGGTCTTGTATAAACTTTAATGGCAACAAAGCTTCATCCTTGACCATCTTGCATGTATGACTATATCTGTTGTTGACCAAGATCTAATGGCAACATGGCTCTTTGAAACCTTCATTCACCTCGGTTGAAAACTGGTTCATCAACCTCTATCGAAAGCTTTTGGATTTGTCCTTTGTTTATTGGTTGTCGATTGCCAACTCAGACTTATCAATCATGCCAAGCTATCTTCTCCTTATTGGTCCCTAGTATATGTTGACTCTTTGACTTTAATTCACACCATTAGATCTAGATGTATGAATGAACATGAACCTTTAATCTAGATCCTCTACCTCCTTGACTTTGACTCGCATCATTAGATCTAGGTATATGAATGAATACGCACCATAGATTTGCTTGGGCCCACTGCCTTGAGCTTGTATCATATACCATTGGATCAAGATTATTATAGTGAGATCATATCACTTGTCACCTATGCATTATATGTTGACCTTTTCACTTAGCTCGCACCGTTGGATCTAGATGTGTGATTTAACACACATCATAGTTCTGCCTTCATTTAAAAATAAATGGCTACTTCACGGGGCTTGAGTCTGACATTAATGTGCCTGTCATTTGACATCTACATGACTATCATTGACGTCTACGTGCTCGTCTCCATTCTAAACCCCAATGGTTATTTGATGTGGCTTTATTTTGATGCTTGTGTGAACTTTTTACTCTACTGGATCAACTTTGAAGGTTTGTATTTGGAGATAGAGAACTCATCGAGATATGAAATTTGTAGGTATTCTCAGCATAACATGCATCATGTTTATACAATTCATTGGCTCTGAGAGGCTTTCCAGGTGAACTTATTAAATGCACAACCAACTTGCTCCACTCGTTCCTGCATGACATCATGATGATTTTATAGTCTCTCAAGATCACCAAATTTGCACCTTAAGCTGTTTAATGTGTTTCAAAAGGTTGAAAATGCTATGTGATCTCCTCTTTAAGTCTATATGCTCCTTGTGAAATTGGGTCACTCTTCAATCAGGACTCTACTCAGCTTCTCATTTTGAACTAGGCATGTCGGCCAAATTTGGCCAACAGTACACGTATAAATGAAAAGATGCATTAAGAGCACCCTTCTTTCCCCTTTCATTTCCATCGTGTAGGAGTTCACCCAATGCATGAATGGCCTCAAATTTACCAATTTTTATGTTCTGCTCATTGGGAAATGACAAGTTGGAAAGAGTAGCAATATCATTTTCCCTGGCTTCCATGTTGCATGATTTTAGAACTTCTACAATGGGAGGTATTGTCCTTGCCATAACTATTACTGTCTTATTTTTGTCATGAATATAAAGGTTAAGGAGAACTATCACAACATGCTTTTGTGTCATTTGATCTTGTTTAGACAAGATCTTAATTACTGGTGGAATGCCCTGTACTTCTGCAATATAGATCTTATTATCACCATTCCACTTTTCTGAAAGACTCAGTTTACTAGTGGATACTCTTTGTTCCTCTAAGATGCCACTAGAAAGTTTTTGAATAAGAACATCCATAGTTATTTGGTCTTTGATAATTTATGGAGAACATCCACTTGTTTTCTCAGTTGTGCTAGATCCTGGTCTTTTTGGTATCTCAATGCCATGAGCTTCACACCATTGTGTAATCATACTTCTCAATGCATAGTTGGGAGTCAAAACAAAGTGAGTCAATGTTTGTTGTGTTATTGAACATGTTTTGTGTCCAACTTTGAGCCATTTCTAGATGCAAGATCACTCGTATGTTTTCACGCAGAAGGGACCAATCTCAAACCCAAAGCAGAGAGATGGAAATTATCATAGAAATATATTAAGGTAATTATATTTGACTTGTACTGAGCACAAGGAGTAAAGTAAAAATTTATAATTCAGTATAAACTTGAACCTATCCTTTAGCCATGTTCTCTGATGAATTAATCTAGCATTCAATGTGAAACCATCAAACTAGGCAACCCACACCGTGTGAACAAACACAACATTCAATACCAAATCATACCCAGATTATAAAAACTTGCCCTATGCTTGTTGCAAAGTAAATGTCTAGCCTCAAAAAATTCAGCTAATTAACTTGCACCAAATAACATTATTTTATGCACTCCATTAAAAAAATTGCTATTTCGCTTTGTAAAAAAGTTTATATATCCTTTTAGCACACTCATCAATGTAATTTCATTAACCAATGGATTCGAGACTATTTCAAGTTAAAATTAAATGGATCCATATGTATCCCTCCAAGAATAATAAAGTCAATCCTCTTTAAAACAATGACCAATAAAAATAAAATGATAAAAATACCTTGAAAGGACAAAACACAAAATCTGACACTAATTTTATATTTTGAAAAAATGCAATAAAATATAATCTATAAATAATTATTGCAATAAAAATAGATCTAATAAAAGACATAAAAAACAAAGAGAAAAATTTCATAATAGTACAATAAAAAGATGTTAGTCAAACTAAATATATATTATTAAATTATGAATAGAAGGTAACAGAGATTATATAAAGAAGTTATTCTTTAATAAATTAACTTCAAAACAATTTTATTTCTTAATTAATTACAATAAAATAAATTAACACATAAACAATATATATATATATATATATAACTCTAATTACATTTAAAAAAATATAATTAATAAATAAATAAAAGAAGACATCAAAATGCCACAAACATACATATGCCAACATATATTAGATTTCTTAAAAACATATAAAAACGCTAAATTAAAGTATTAATAACATGCACAATAATATTATGAATTTATAAAACATTTATACAAATATTAAAAACATACTAAAAGTTAATTTAAAAAAAATATAAATATTAAAAAAAAAAACGTGACAAAAATAATGTTTGGCGTTTCATCAAAAATATTCAACCTTTATCTAAATAAGATTTAAGATTGTACTTTAAGATATTAAAATTTTAAGGAATTATATTTGTCTAATATTTAATTCAGTAGATTTAATTGTTTTTTTTTTAACTAAACGAGGGTAAAAATTTATTAAGTACCAAATAAAACACCGATTACAAGTTTTTCTCCTGATCCACCAAATGGACCAGCTTTTGATACAAATTCAGAGGAAGGATAGTCTCCTCAGTAATGCTCCAGGATGCCCCATTCTCCGAGGCCCACTTAGCTAGGCAGTCCGCAACCTCATTCCACTCCCGTGGAATGTGTTGGAAGGAAATCAAATTCAAATAACTTAATTGCTTAATCTGCTGGATAATAGCTTGTAAATGCCAATCAGTCTTACCAGAATTACTCTTGTTTAACAAATCAACCACAACTTGTGAATCCGATTCACAAATGACATTGAGATGACCACTTCTACAACAGCTTTCCACAGCCTCCAGAATGGCCTCAGCTTCCATCAGATTATTTATATAACAGCGTTTGTAAATGGAAAACAAAAATCTAATGTTACCTGAATTGTCCCAAGCGATTCCTCCAATACTTGCTGCACCTGGGTTCCCACAAGAAGAACCATCAGTATTTACTTTAATAAAACCTTCGTCTGGGGGCGTCCAATGCCCAGCTCCACTGACCGGCCATGCCATCTTGCTCCTACACTTCACCGGGCAGTTGTTACTCCTCACCACGCCATCGCTGGAGAAGTCCATCCCCAAGCGTCCAAACACTCCCGCAGCCTCCTGTTCCAAGCCGTTATCAGGCGCTGACTTGGCAAGAAGAGTTTCTTGCAGGGCACTAATAATCTTGCTCCACAGAGTCCTCATTTCTATCCGCGCGCCCCTGAAGATTCGCCTATTCCGCTCCAGCCACAAATTCCCCATAATGAAGGAGGGTCCCACCGCCCAAGCATTCTGTAACAGGGAGTTTTTAACAGGATCATAGCCCATTCAAGCCCAAAATTCATTTAAAGAAGACACATGCCTGTAGGGGGCTTTCCACGCACTCCACCACAGGTGCCAGATCTGTTTAGCAAACGAACACTAGAAGAACATATGGGCTCATGTCTCCTCGTTGCTATAACACATCACACAAATAGATGGTCCCTGAAATCCTCTCTGGCAAAGATTATCCCAGGTGAGACATCTGTTGTGCGTGAGGAGCCAGAGAAAAAAATTACATTTGGGCCACGCCATTCGATTCCAGACTTTCTTTCCCCATTAAAACTGTCCTTCCTCACCCGTTTGCTTAAGCAAAGCCTTGTAGCCTGCAGCCACAGAGTACTGCCCTGTTGAATCCCCACTCCAAGCCAATTCATCACGCCCTTGCAGCACACAACACCTTCTAGTCTCAAGGATAAGGGATAATTCACCTCTCTCCTCCTCCGAGCCCCCAGGCGGCCAGTCAGAGGAGTGTTTCCACCTGTATCCAATGGTCGTTCCCATGTTATAAGCTTCTTTGTAATGCATCACCGAACTCCATCCAACAGCATAAAAGGAGTCCGCAAGAGTTTGCAAATGCGGATGTGACTGTAAAAGTGGAGGTGTACCATCCCATGAGTCCTTCCAGAATAGGGCCTCAGACCCACTGCAGCACATCCAGAAAAAGGCCTTGCTTCACCAATTGCGCTCCAAGCTTGAGGGTATCCCATATCATAGACCCTCTCCCCTCTAGAGGAAATCTGGCAATATCATGAAGATCAATGTCTGGAAGGTATTTGGCAGTCAGGATTCGGGGCCACAAGGCAGAATGGTTAGTGCACCAACACCAGTAAAGCTTGGCAGCAAGGGCATGGCTAGCCAAAATAGCCGAGCGTAATCCTAGGCCACCTTCCTGCTTAGGTCTACACACCATGTCCCAGTTGACGAGACTCCATTTAGAATTCTGCAGATTGCCACTCCACAAAAACTTCCTGGAAAGAGCATCATACTCTTTTAGAAAGTAAGCTGGTGCACACTGTACCATGCTCCGATATATTGGTAAAGCCTGAATAACCGATTGTAACAAAATCACCCTACCTGCTGTAGATAGCCATTTATAAGTCCAATGACTTACCTTCTGTCTCAACTTGTCCAGAATATTCTGCCAAAATAGCCTGGGTCGACGCCCCACAACAATGGGAACCCCTAAATAAACCACTAGGAGAGTTTGAATCTGAAACCAGAGAATGGCAGCTATTCTTCTCTGGATAGACTCAGGAGTATTGAAGAAGTAAATAGATGATTTATGATCATTAATCTGCTGTCCCGATGCCGCCAAATAATTATCAAGAGTGGTGCGGAAAGCTTCCGCTTCCTTGATCCAAGCTTCACCAGCCAAGATAGTGTCATCAACAAATTGGAGGTGGGATAAGGTGGTTACCCTGCTCTCCCATTTCCACCCCTAGATAGCATTCTGAGAGACTCGACAATTGAAGAGCCGCCCAAGCCCTTCGGCCATGAGAATAAACAAGTATGGAGAGATAGGATCTCCTTGCCGAAGCCCTCTAGATGCACCAAAAAGTTCCGTTGGTGCTCCATTAACAAGAATTGAAAAGGAAGGCGTGGTAACACAGCTTAACACCCACCTAATCCAATCCTGCTTGAAGCCAAATGCTAAAAGTACTTTCTGTAAGAACCTCCAGCTAACTCTATCATAGGCTTTGGCAAGGTGAAGCTTGATAAACATAGCCCTCTCTTGGGAAGTTTTCATGGAGTGAATAGCTTCCGAAGCTATCGCCACACCATCTATAATTTGTTTACCTGCCACAAAGCCGCCTTATTCCTCCGAAATAAGATTGGGGAGGAGCCCTTTCAGCCTTTGCGCAATAAGCTTAGTAATCACTTTGTAGACAACATTGCAGAGCGCAATGGGTCTATACATTTCCAGCTTATTCGCCTGCTCCTTCTTCAAAATTAGCACTAGGAAAGTAGCATTCAATGCACGAAGCATTTCTTTTCTAGAATAGGACTCCTGTATGACACTCATCAGGGCTTGCTTAATTATATCCCAGAAGTCTTGGAAAAAATCAGCTGGAAATCCGTCAGGTCCAGGGGCCTTACCTCTCTTCATGCTAAACAAAGCTTCCTCCACTTCAGCCATCCCAATCAAAGTTAATTGTTTTTTAATAATGAGAAAATTTATGATTTATTTAGGATAAATTTTATAAAAATACAATTTCTAACATTTAACTATATCATATTTTATCATAACGTTCTTACGTTTTAAACCAGAAGTTTAGTAAAATAAATCTTACAATATTTATTTTAAAAACCAAACTAACAATGGAAAAATTTCTTAAAGAAGGGCAATGTAAAAACTAAGCCTTAAACAATCATAAATTTTCTTAAAAGAAAGAAGTTCAAAATTATCATAGCACATTGATTTCATAATTTTAATTAAAGGTTAAAAAGTTGATTTTGTAAATAGTCATATTTTTTAGGAGGGAAAAAATGACATACAACACTAATATTAGAGATTCGATATTTTTCAAAATATATAATTTAAACATTAAATGTATCAATTAAATTTTAAATTTTATTCATTTGTTTATTGTATGAATTTTATAATAAATAAATAGTTGTATTTTGAAATTCAAATTGAGAATAATATTTTCATTATTATTTTTTGATATATTTAATTAGTTTATTGTTTTGTTATTCTAGACAATAACAATAATAATCGTACCAAAACATGATAGCAAATTAATTTTGAAATAATTAAATTAAAAACTAAATGTGTAATATTGTTTTTTATTTTTATTTTTTTCTTTGTTAACTTAGATGTTAAATGTTTCTAATAATTTACTTCCTATTGATTCCCTAGTGTTGGAGAGCTACATAAATAGATGCAACCCTTTCTATAGTTGTGAGTACTGTAAAAACCAAATCTCTTCTTTTCTTGGTAGTTATTGTAGACACCTAAATCTGGCCACCAATGACCATCAATCAAGGGTTTGACCAATTTCCATAAAAATGCACAATTTGGTCTAAAAACACTAAAACACATTAAATGAGTTGAAATTGATATATTCAAGTCCCAATTTTGGCTAGAGTGTCATTAAATGGAGTAATGCAATTTATGAACCAGCTAACTTTGATCAGATAATTTCGAGTCAAAAGGATATTTTTGCACTTGGGTGCTGTGGATTGTTCTTTTTTATCAATTTTTTTGTACAAGACATGTGTCTTTGTTATTTTGCATTGGCAACATCCTAAATGGGATAACGGTTCTAATAAATCTAACATCGACTTCTAATTCCAATCTAGTCAATTTTCAAACCAATAATACAAAATTTTGACCAATTTGATTAATTTGTGCACAAATTACCAATATTTTGCTTCAAAGTTGACTAATCATGTTTAAGGCTAATTAAACCAAATCAAGAGCTTAAGTTAGTTTTTCATTGAACTTTTTGAACATTTATTTTTAGAAATTGATATTGAATATATGCATCATCAAATGACATCATTTCTTGAAAAGACATCCCTGGGCCATAAATCTATAAAATATCTCATCAAGCCACCCCATGCCTCATTAAGAACCTCCCATGTCTCATCAATGCCTCACATGCCTCTTAAATGCCCCTTCTTTCCAAATATTTATGAGGGATATTTATGAATTTAATTACATAATTTAGATTAATTCATGGCCATACATCTCAATTTTGAGATGGATGGTCATGGTTGATCTTAAACTACTTCAAAACTCTATAAATAGAAGAGCCATGAACATAAATTTGAATCTTGGATAATGCAAAGTAATGCAAAAATAATTCCAAAAGCCATTGCAATTAGTGTTATGTTGACAAATTCTTGACCCAAGCCAAAGCCAAACATGTTCCAAGGAGAGATGAAAGTAGCCACACTTTATTGATGAATACTTCATGAGCACAAATCGAACAAGCCAAATCGAACAATACTCTTGAAGCATCAAAAAAGGTAAGGAATGCTTATTTTCTTGCATTTTTGTTGAGCTTTGTCATTTGTTTTCTTCATTAAGCTCCCCCATTGAGATAGGGTTAAGGTGTTAGCTATTAGTGTGTTATTTTGAATCTCCCCTTATTGCAATCTTATATTCATAAATAACACGCCCAGTGGGACCTAGCCTCACAAATTTAGTCAATTTGCACCTACAAGAAACATACTAACCATTGTCATGTAGGATCTTGAAGTGTGGAGGCAAACAAGATAAAAATTTGAGCAAAAATCTATTTTTCTAAGCCACGGTTTTGTTCTTGAGACTGTCAACCCAACTCGCCTATGCAACCTAACTCGCGTATGCAGCCCAACTCGCCTATCATCCCAACTCCCCTGTTAGCCCAACTCCCCTGTTAGCCCAACTTACCTATTAGCCCGACTTACCTGTCAGCCCAACTCGCTTGTAAACCCAACTCGCCTGTCTATCCAACTCACCTCTCAACCCAACTCGCCTGTCAACCCAACTCGTCTGTCAACCCAAGAGCTCATTTTTCAAAAGTCATTGTCTCATCCTCTAAAGTGCTTCATAGCAGACAGTCCTAATCTTATTTTTTGCAAGTTGAAAGGATGGTTTGGAAGTTAATTTGGGTGTTTTAACTAATCATACACTTCAATTTAGAGTTTTAAAAAGAACTTGGTATATATCATGCACACTTCAAATTTGGTGCCTAAAATGAATCTTTAGCATATTAAGTCTTGACCACTTCAAACTTTGGGTGTAAAATGAACGTAGGTGCTTATTGTTTAATTTAGTTTTTTTTTTTTGTAATCTTTACACGTTTTTGCAACTTTAAAATGAACACAGGTGCTTATTGTTTCATTTAGTATTTTTTTTATAATCTTTAGTATTTTTGTAGGTGCCTAATCTTATTCTCTAGACTGTCAACCCAACTAGCCTGTCAACCTTGTTGTCCCCAAAAATAGCTTTCTCATTTTTTGGGACAACCTATGAACTATTTTGGTTCAACAGACCAAAATCATTTCTCCACTTTTCAAAAAATTGCTCTGAGCATGCAAGTGCTTCATTTTTCAAGGCTTTTTCTTAAAATCTATGGACTCAACATGCTTGAGATTAATAGGTTCAAAGGCTTTTGCAGGCAAGTTCAATCAAAAGAACAAGTTTCCAATCCTTAGTCATTTTCGGGGTGGGTTCGATCACAAGTTCAAGGGGCTGTCCCAGGGCTGAAGGAACAAATGCCCTTACGGAGGGCACCAACATTGGTTCAAGGGACAAAGAAAAGATATAATTCCTTCAGATTTGTTCAAAGGCTCAAAAGGAACAATTCCTTCGGGCTTTTTGTCCGATGGAAATGACTAAGTAAAAGAGGCCGAAAGAATTTTTTCGAAAGTATTTCCATGGGAATGACCAAGGCAAAATTCTTTCAGACATTTTGTCTGAAGGAATTCACTTGAGAAGAAAACCTAAAGAAATTAAAGGGAATGAGCGGCCAATAAAAGGAAAAAGCCCGAAAGCGGAAGCTGCCAAGTGTCGTCTGCTGAGACACTTTATAGTTTATTTCCAAGAAGCAGCGAAACATGCCACGTGTCCCACTGTAACTCAACAGAGCGCAACAAGTGTTAGCATCCGTGTTTCAGGCTTCTTATTAGTTTCAAAACTTCTCACTGAATCACACAGAAAGCACCAAGTGGCAACAGCAGAAGGTTGTAATATTTTTTTTACAAAGCCACGAAAGATGCCACGTGTCCCTTGAAAAGCATGGCAGAGCACGACAAGTGTCAATATCTGCAGTCTCTCCCTTTTGTTTCATAAGGACTGTGGTGGGCCACGAGTGAGTCGCTAAAGCGGTGTGAGACAAGTGCCATCATCTGCATGAATCCAAAATGAGTCCCGAATGTTTCTGCGGTGTTTCTAGGAGCACGACAGAAACTGCCACGTGTCACTTTTTGATATCAGTGATGAGCGGCCAAACTAAGCAGAAAAGACACGATGAAATTGATTTGAGCGCAGGCTTGAATACATTCAAATGCCAAAATGCCAAAGGGAAGAATGCAAAGAGCTAGCAAAGTCGAGGATATAGCCCTGAGAGCTCAAATGCCAAGAAAAGACAAAACTCGAAAGGGGAAAGATACCCTGAGGGCTCGAATCATAAGCAGAAAGAGGGAAAGGCCATAATCTCTTCAAGGGAGTTATTTCTAGTAGGTGAAATAGTAGATCAAGTAGATTTCTAAAGATGCCAAATGAAGGGTGCGGCCTATTTTTCTTTTAGGAACTAATGGCCAATTGGACAGCTGCACAGACATCAGGAAAAGGACCAGACAATCCATACTAAGGAAGAGACATATTAGAGGAATAGACACACCATAGTTATGGCAATGCACTGTTCCCATCATGGCCCCTCCAGACAAAATATAAGGCGCATTGAAGGCATTCAATTTGGCATGGACCTTTTTCATGAAACAAGCGCCCAAGTATTTCTTGAAGTGTTATATATTGTAAACTTTTTTATTATTAGAAAAGGGACTTTTCATTTTTACAGGAGCTTAACTATACCCAATTGAAAGAAGAATACCGAGACTTTGAGCTCAGATTGTAATTTCATTTCATTTTATTTGAATGAGAAAATAAGTTGTTTGCAGACTTTATGCTGTCATATCTTGTATCATTTTAAGAGATTATTCTTATGTATGTGATCTGAATGTGTTCTTGTTTATTTAATTTCACAAACAGAATTAGTGAAAGTAATAAGAAAAGTGTCCTGAAGCCAACTGCGGTAAGACTTTGTGCTTTCACAATTGTTTTCAGTGTGTGTTTTTCTTTTTTTTCTGTGTTGAGGATTCTGGGATGACTTTATGCCCCCATTATCCTTTGTGTTATACTCTTTGGGCAGTTGAGGTGGAAACTTTTTGTTCTATTTCATCCTACTGGTTACTGCGCCCTATTGTCACCATTTATTTTTACTACTTGAAAGAACTCGTGTTGTTTCCTGTAAGAACACTTTTGAAAGAAGAGAAGTGTCTTCAGTGTTTTCACCAAGATTTTCTCCTCTGTTTGTTAACATCATCTTTGAAAGAAGAGAGATGGATGATGTATCCTACCCCTGAGTGTTATTTTCTACTTATTTATATAGTATATAGCACCTTTATACCTATAGGGAACCTCCCCTTGATGATAGGAGAGATTTGTCCCCTTTGGATGTGGTAAACCTGCAACTTTAGACGACCAATCTCTCTATGATGTGGTTGAAGAGAAGTATTTTGCTCACCAGTTAGCTGGTTGACAAAATTTTCACCCAACAAACCTAACTCGTCTGTGCACCCTGACTCGCCTATCAACCCAACTCCCCTGTCAGCCCAACTCACCTGTCAACCCAACTCGTTTGTCAACCCAACTCACATGTCAAATCAACTCGCCTATCAACCCAACTCCCCTGTCAACCCAAGTCACCTATCAACCCAAGTCACCTATCAACCCAAGAGCTCATTTCTTAAAAGTCCTTGTCTCATCATCTAAAGTGCTTCAAAGCAGGAAATCCTAATCTTATTTTTGCAAGTTGAAAGGATGGTTTTAAAGTTAATTTGGGTGTTTTAACTAATCATACACTTTAATTTAGAGCTTTAAAAATAACTTGGTATAAATCATGCACACTTCAAATTTGGTTCCTAAAATGAATCTTGTTGGGTGAATATTTTGTCAATCGGCGTACTGATCAACAAAATAGGTTTGATCAACCACAATAGGAAGATTGGTCGGCCATGTGTGCAGCTTTACTACATGAATCGAAGATAAATCTCTCCTCTCATCAAGGGGAGGTTCCCTATAGATACATAGGAGCTATATACAATATAAATAAGCAGAAAGTAAGACACAGTGGTAGAATACATCATCCATCTCTCTTCTTTCAAAGATGATGCTCATAGACAAAGGAGAAATCCTGGTGTAAACACTGAAGGTACTTCTCTTCTTTTAGAAGTGTTCTTATAGGAAACAACATGATTTTCTTTCAGGTAGCAAGATAAGAAATCAGTTAACCAAAGGGCATAGTAATAGCAGGATGAAGCAGAACGCAAAGTTTCCACCTCAACTGCCCAAAGAGTATATCACAAAGGATAATGGGGGCACAAAGTCGCCCCAGAATCTTTAACATAAAAAAAAAGAAAAACACAGACTGAAAGCAATTGTGAAAGCACAAAGTCTTTCCACAGTTGGTTTTAAGACACTTCCCTATTACCTTCACTAATCCTGCTTACCAAATTAAATGAATAAGGACACCTTCAGAAGACAGACGTAAGAATGATCTTCTAATATGACACAAGTCAGAACAGCACAAAGTCTATGAAAAACTTGCTTTCTTATTCAGATAAAAATGAAAATGAAATTACAACTTGAGCTCAAAGTCTCAGTCTTCTTCTTTCAAAATGGGCAGAGTTTCGCTCTTATAAAAATGAAGTCTCCTTTACAAATAAGAGCTATTACAATCTTATAGCAACTACGCAAGGATTGGTGATTTTTTCCATGGGATGACCCATGCTGTAGTCAACGTCTTCAATGCGCCTTCAGTCCTGTCTGGAGAGACCATGCTGAGAACAGTGCGCTGCCATAACTATGGCGTGTTCCTTCATCTAATATGTTTCTTCTTTGGTATGGACCATCTGGTCCTTTTCCAATTTGTCTTTACCTCATGGAAGAAAATAGGTTGTATCCTTGGTTTGGTGCACTCAGAAGTCTACTCGATCCACTGTTTCACCTACTAGAAATAACTCTTTCAAAGATAATTCTGATCCTTTGGTCTCATTCCTCTCTTCGCTGCTTAAGTGCTTCTTTACTCTCTGGTTGAACCATCACTTTAATTGAACTTGCCTTTGGAATCCTTCATGTTGCTTCTTTATCTTTTATAGCCCTTCTTGCCTAAGTCTTTGGGGGGTTCTTTCTGTGTCTTTGACAAGTGGCAAGTTCTGCTGTTATGAAACTCATTAGAAACTTACGAAAAATGGGGTCCATGACACGTTTTTCCTAAGCAACTCCAAAAGGGGAACACGGATGCAAACACTTGTCATGTTCCATTGAGTCATAACAGGACATGTGACGTATTTTGCTTAACTTATAGAAGCTTTAGAAACCTTTGAGGGTCTTGCAGAAGATGACACGTGGCAGTTTTTGCTCTATTTTATAATGGACACGTGGCAGCTTTCACTGCACTTTGTCTTTTTTCCATTAGGCATTTTTTTGTGGGCTTTTCTCTTCAGTCGGGCTTTTCCTTCAGACAAAAGTCTGAAGGAATTCCTTTAGGCTCTGCCTTAGTCATTTTCCCATAGAAAATACTTCTGAAAGAATTCTAACGGCTCTTTCTCTTAATAATTTCCTTCAGATAAAAAGTCTGAAGGAAATGTTCTCTGTTGGCCTTTGAACAAACCTGAAGGAATTCTATCTCTTTGGTCAGTTGCTTGGTTCTTCCTTTGAGTTATGCACTTTATTTGAATTTCAATGGATATTCCCTTACTTTAAATTTGACGTCTGCGGGGCTATCAATGGTCGCTACCTGCTTGAACCATGTTGAACCTTAAACCTTTGAACCCACTGAAAGTACATTGGTTCATTGGTTCGTTGGTTCATTCTATCTCGTTTGTTCCGTCGCTCCCTGGTTCAATCACCTTCTCGCTCCTTGGTTAAACCATCTGTTGAACCACTTATTTGTTGCTTCTCTCTTTGACAGAGGCTGCCTTTGAACCTTTGAACCCATGAACCATTAAACTTTGAACTCTTTCGGTTCAAGGTTTAATAGGTTCATTGGTTCATCCTTTTGATTTCACTGAGTCTCTTTGATACCTTTGAACCAAGCACGTTGAACCAATTGGTCATTGAATCCATTGAACCAATGAACCAAAATGGTTCAAGGTTCAACGGTTCAAGCCTTTCAAACTAGTTAAGTGCTCGGAGCTGTGGAACCTTTGAAACGGTTGAACTTTGAACCTCTTACAAAGCGCGGCTAGCTCTTGCAGATGACGTTGAACCTCTGAACCCACTGAACCCATCGAACCAAAATGGTTCAAGGTTCAACGATTCAATGGTTCAATCCTTGCTTAGATGCTTGCCGATGGACATTTTTTATTGAACCAAGGCGCCAACCCAATCCTGAAGATGGCCAAGTATTGGAAACTAGTTCTTTTGATTGAACTCGCCTGCAGAAGCCTTTGAAGCTGTTGAACTTGCTAATCCCTTTACTAAAAAAGCTTGAAAATAGAGGAATTTGAAAGCTCAGAACAAATTTTGAGAAGGGAAGAGAGAAAATTTGGTCCTGTAGGACCAAGATAGCTCATATGTTGTTTAAAAAATGAGTGACATTTTTGGGGACCAACATCTGGCTCTAGTTGGGGAACTTCCTTCAGATGAAAACTTGAAACACAACTGAGGGGAGTAGAAACTAGAATTTCCAGTGCCTTGAAGTGTGCCATTGGGCTACAGAGTCATGCTACCCAAAAAAAGGCTCTAAAAATGAAAACGAAAAGCACAAAATAGAACTAAATACTATACAAATATACATATGTACAGATGATCTTATCTGATGCCTCAAGATTTAGAGCGCTTCAGATGCCACCCACTGTGAGACAGTGAAAATGGTGTGCCATCCTAATAAACCAGCAAGAAACCATTTTGTCCCCAGAAACGGTGACGGGCAAATGGAACTCTCCACCAGGAAACTAATTTTCTGTGTCTTCCTCTTGGCTCTTTCTTCTTCTTGCCCCATGGCATGACGTGGTCCTAAAACTGAAAACCATAACTCCTTACTCTCACTGTGAAGAGTTCCTTTTGTTGACTTTGGAATACAACAGTATGGTCCACTATCATAACTTGTTGTTTTGCTGGTTCAGTCCAGCACATGTTTTGATTGTCAGCATCATACCCTTGACAAACCATCAGCTCAGCATTTCCTTTGGTGTGAAGGAGTTTGACCTCTTCATTCTGAGTAGTTTTCAATCCGAGCAATAGAGATCTGCATCCAGCTGTGAAAGGATTCCTGCCATCAGATTTCAGGATCCAAGCATCATCAAAAGCTGATCTTCTATCAGATTTCTCTTCATCAGAGATGGAAGATCTTTCTTTATTTGTACTGCACCCTACCAATTCTTTTGATGCCTAATTTGGATCAAATCTTGGATTACTAGCCATGAGACTTTGATCCGCTGAGACATGAGCATCCTTTGTGGTCAAGGAGTAATTACCCCTGCCTGAAGGCTCAAACTAAATTTGAGCAGCAGGGGCTGACATTTGGGTGACCACAATCTTTGCCTCAGACAGGTCCACACCTAGCTCTTCATCAATGTTTAACTGCTCAAGATTGGCTTGCAGGGATTCAAACTCAGTCATTTAAATTTTAGATTTCTTAACATGATCAATCATGTCAAATAATTGAGATGGACTTGGAAGAGAGGATGAGAGTTCATCCTTTTGGTTTTTGGGAGGGGGAGAACTGATCTGCGAAGTTGAAGTAGAAGGTGCAGAGATGTTTGATGTACTTACTTCTTTGACAATCACCGGCTCCTTTGATGGGAAAGGAAGAGGGGTTCTCTGCTTAGCGATTGAAATTAGCAAGATAAAAAACCAATTAACCAGAGGGCGTAGTAACAGTAGGATGAAGTAGAACACAAAGTTTTCACCTCAACTAACTAAAGAGTATATCACAAAGGATAATGGGGGCACAAAGTTGCCTTATAATTCTTAACATAAAAAGAAAAGAAAAACATAGACTGAAAGCAATTGTGAAAGCACAAAGTCTTCCAACAGTTGGTTTCAGGACACTTCCCTATTACTTTCACTAATCCTGCTTACCAAATTAAATGAATAAGGACACCTTCAAAAAATAGACGTAAGAATGATCTAAAATGATACAAGTCAGAACAGTATAAAGTCTGAAAAACTTGCTTTCTTATTCAGATAAAAATGAAAATGAAATTACAATCTAAGCTCAAAGTCTCAGTCTTCTTTCAAAATGGGCAGAGTTTCACTCTTGTAAAAATGAAAAGTCTTCTTTACAAATGAGAGATATTACAATCTTATAGCAACTACGCAAGGATTGGTGCTTTTTTCCATGGGACAGCCCATGCTGCAGTCAACGTCTTCAATGCACCTTCAGTCCTATTTGGAGAGACCATGCTGAGAATAGTGCACTGCCATAACTATGGCGTGTCCCTTCATCTAATATGTTTCTTCCTCGGTGTGGACCATCTGGTCCTTTTTCAATTTGTCTTTACCTCATGGAAGAAAATAGGCTGCATCCTTGGTTTGGTGCGCTCAAAAGTCTACTCAATCCATTGTTTCACCTACTGAAAATAACTCTTTCAAAGATATTTCTGATCCTTTGGTCTCACTCCTCTCTTCACTAATTAAGCGCTTTTTTGCTCTCTGGTTGAACCATCGCTTTAATTGAACTTGCCTTTGGAATCATCCATGTTGCTTCTTTGTCCTTTATAGCCCTTCTTGCCTAAGTCTTTGGGGGGTCCTTTCTGTGTCTTTGACAAGTGGCAACTTCCGTTGTTATGAAACTCATTAGAAACTTACAGAAAATAGGGTCCATAACACATTTTGTCTGAGCAACTCTAAAAGTAAAACACGGATGCAAACACTTGTCACGTTTCGTTGTGTCATAATAGGACAGGTAACGTATTCCGCTTAACTTATAGAAGCTTTAGAAACCTTTGGGGTCCTGTAGAAGATGACACGTGGCAGCTTTCGCTTTGTTTTATAATGGACACGTGGTGGCTTCTGCTGCACTTTGTCTTTTTCCATCAGGGATTTTTTCGCGAGCTTTTCTCTTCAGTCGGGATTTTCCTTTGAACAAAATTCTGAAGGAATTCTTTCGGGCTCTGCCTTAGTCATTTTTCAGCAAAAAATACTTCTGAAAGAATTTTAACAGCTCTTTCTCTTAATAATTTCCTTTGAACAAAAAGTCCGAAGGAAATGTTCTTTGTCGGCCTTTGAACAAACTCAAAAGAATTCTATCTTTTCGATCAGTTGCTTGGTTCTTTCTTTGAGTTCTGCGCTTTATTTAAATTTCAACGGATATTCCCTTACTTTAAATTTGATATCCGCGGGGCTGTCAATGGTCGCTAGCCACTTGAATCATGTTGAACTTTAAACCTTTGAACCCATTGAAAGTACATTGGTTCATCGGTTCATTCTGTCTCTTTTGTTCCATCGCTCCTTGGTTTAATCACTTTTTCACTCCTTGATTGAATGATCCATTGAACCACCTGTTTGTTGCTTATCTCTTTGACAGAGGCTACCTTTAAACCTTTAAACCCATGAACCATTGAACTTTGAACTCTTTCGGTTCAAGGTTCAATCGGTTCATTTGTTCATCCTTTTGATTTCACTGAGTCTCTTTGATACCTTTGAACAAAGCACGTTGAACCAATTGGTCGTTGAACTCGTTGAACTGATGAACCAAAATAGTTCAAGGTTCAACGGTTCAAGCCTTTGAAACTAGTTAAGTGCTCGGAGCTGTGGAACCTTTGAAAAGATTAAACTTTGAACCTCTTACAAAGCACAGCTAGCTCTTGCAGATGACGTTGAACCTCTGAACCGACTGAACCTGTTGAAGTAAAATGGTTCAAGGTTCAACGGTTCAATGGTTCTGTTGGGTGAATATTTTGTCGTCAACTAACTGATGACAAAATGGGTATATCAACTACAACACAGGGAGATTTACGCCACAAAAAGTGTGGGTTTACCAGATCTAGACGAGGTAAATCTCTCCTCTCATCAAAGGGAGGTTCTCTATGAATATTTATACGCTATATGTATATATAATTAAGCATAAAATAATACTTGGGGTGGTATAACAACATCCACCTCTCTTTTTTTAGAGGTGATGTCCAAGGAACAAGAGAGAGAAATCTTGCTTGTTGGCCAACAACATTTCTCTTCTTTCAGGAATGGTATCCAGCGTAGAGCAAAAAATCCCTTGAAGTAGGTAACAAAGTTAACAAAAAAACCTACGTAAGCACAAAGTCTTTCGTTGTCTCCTTCACTGATTCGAAATATGCGTAACCGTAGAGTGAAACAAAGCACAAAGTCTTTGCCTAAAACTACAAAGGGTAATAAGATCACCAAGATGAAAGTAGCTCAAAAACTCTCTTCTATCTTTTAGAAACGTCCTAAGATAATGTCAACACCTACACTTTACTTATTAAACCAAACAAATAAGAGATTATCAGGAAAGAGGACAAAAGAAGTATTTCTTAAATAACGCAGATAACTTCAACACAAAGTCTGAAATAAACCTGCTTCTCATTCATTCAACAAAATATGATTTACAAGTTGAGCACAACGTCTCAAAAAGTGTCTCAATTTCAACAGAGTTTTTGCTTTCAATTATCAAAGATCCATTTACAAAAGAGGTTCCCTCTATATATAGGGAGAAACCTTTCAAAATTAAAAAGATTAAAATATAAAAATATCTTGGTCAAAGATGAGTCATCTTTGACTTTTGAGATATTTTTCTAGATTTTTTACATGTCATTACACATTAAAAAATTACATGCACTTTTACATGACAAAAGTGCATGAGAAGAGAAGAAGAAGAAGAGAGAAGGGGAAAAAGGTTCAACTCTTGCCACCAGACTTCTTCAGATGAGCATCGTACATAGCGATAGATGCCTGAATTCTTATATTGTCTAGTGCAATGGTGTTCTTGAAGATGACCCTGGCCCTGATTATAGCGTTCTTCAATACCGTGATTGCCTTAGCATGGCTAGTTAATTTGGATCTTAGATTATCCAGAGTTAACTGAGTATCTAAAATATTGTCCACAAAAGTCATTGAGAACTCTTTTTCTTCAAAATCCCTCTGAATCATACCTCTGAATCCTCGGATCATCTCTTCTGCTGAGAGATATTGATTATCCCTAGAGGTGAAGTCACAAGGCAGTTCTTCCAATCTATTCAATAACCCTGTGTCACTTTTCTCGCTAGCATCCTTGGAAGATTCAAGATCTTCAATCAGCTCCTTGAGTACCTGAATCTTGTATATCAGTGATTCCTTAATCTCAACATAGGAATCTTTGTTGAAAATAACACTGATGGATATCAAAGTGTTTTTCTTCAGATATTTCATTTCCCTCCACTTGCCAAGATATTTCTTCGTACTGTCAATGCCCTGAGAGATAAGAGAGACAAGGTCCTTTAGATCCGTCCTCACTTTCTTCATCTTGTCCGTCTTCTCGGCAACCTCTGTAAGTAAGGAAATTCCCTGAATGTGCATCTTTTCAATGTAATCCTCTAACACTTTCTCTTTCATATAAGTTTTCTCTTCTTTTTGAATGACAGGGTCATCTATGGAAAAGGCCTCTAGGGTTGTCGCTTCAGGGGCAAGGGTGAATTTCCTTATTACTGCAGTCAATTGCTCTGCCTTGGCTTTATAGTAATCCTTCATCTCTTTTTCTTTGTCAAATTTGTGGACCATGATGTCCATTGTGGACTGTAGATCGCTCTTCGCACCTTCGTGAGTAACTTTTCCAAGTGAAACATGAGAAATGGAATAGCTGCTCATGTCAAAACCCTCAAGGGTTGCATCCTGCGGTGGTTTAGCTATTTTCAAAAATTTATGTCCCTTTTTCTCAATCAATTTTGAAAGGATCCTTGGTCTCTTAGGGGCCTTAGCTTTCACTAGCACTAACTTGTCAAAATCAAAGTAATCTACAGAGATGGCTAGCTTCTTTCTTTTGGGTGTGAAAGCTGACATTCAAGGAGGGAGAAAAGAAGTACCTATTGTGGCAATGGTTCTTGCAGTTGGTGCTATCGTGGTAACTTCTGCACTGCTAGTGGTAACAGTGGTCACGATTGGAGTAACTTGTGAAACCGTACCGGTGGTTGATTGATCAAGGGCAGAACTTTCTCCTAGATTGAAGGAAGGGGATGCCAGACTAGGAATAGATCCAGAGGAGCAGAGTATCTCTAGAAGCGCCTCGAGGATCGCCAAGCATAACTCTGAAAGGAGAGGCAGTTCTAGAAGAAGGAACACTGATAGGAAATAGAGGTGAAAGAGATGCCACATGAGACTGAGATGGAGAAAGAGAGACATCTTTAAGTAGCTGTGCCCCTTCTTGGGAAGGTAGAGGCTCAGTCCTTTGCTGCTATGAGGGCCTGTCATCTATCTCCATTTGCTGAGTTGCCTATTCTTGGGAGCTTTGTTCTCCAACTCCCTTAGTCGCTGATTCTGGCTCTTCAAAAACCTTTTATTTCTTGGAAACAAAGATGATTCTAGTCTTCTGATGCCTAGATGGAGAAGGAACATCACTTTGTTTTTTGTCCTATTTTATGCCCTTTTTCTCGTTTTTACTTAAAATTCAGCCTCTGATCCTGTAATAATCTCCTTTAGTGTGATCCATTTGACTATTAACCAATCATTGGTGTTAGCCAATATTGATTTGAATCTCTTTCTCAGTGAAGTTAATTCTTTTTAAGACCACTGAATTAGAGAAAGAGGAGAGTCAGCAACCTTTTCAGTCAGGTACCTACTGTTGATAATATTCTTATCATCGACCAAATTAGAGGGAATATCTACAAGCCCTAAATACTCGATCTGTTTTAGGGTCAGCCTGCTATAGTCCATCCTCCTAATTTCTTCGACTATCCTCAGGTCTACCCAGATGTCTTCGATCATAGGCTCATGAAATTGAGTCTTTCTTATGATCATGTCCTTGACACCCTTGTAGTCAAAATTGTTCCTCTTCTTGAACTGTTTCATAGTAACCAGTTGCATCTTTGTTTTCATGACGTTGGCTTTGGCTACAGTCAAGATCGAGTATTTGTCAACTTTGATTAAAAATATAAAACCTTGCTTCTTCAGTTCCATCTGTCTAGTGTGTACAACAACCATTTGTCTACACAACTCCATTAAGACTAATTTATTAGAAGAAAACCTAGGGAGCATATAGGGATAGCCTTGGAAAAAGCCAATCCAAAGATAGTAGGAGGGAAATTATAAAAACATATAGCCATAGTCGTTGACGACTGTCCAGGTTTCATCAAATATTTTTTTTGTTCGAGCTGAGGGTCGAAGAGGCATAAAAATACCATAAAAAAGCATCATTTACTCTCCTAAAATGACGGATTGATCCTTACAGCGTTAATTAGAGGTAATATGAGTAGACTTGGGTGGTCTTCTTGTCTCTTTCAGTTGTCAAACCTGAAAAGGTTCACATTGAAGCTGCTATGTACACCAAGTACGAAGTCATATAGAACTTTGAAGTAGTTGATACCTTGGTTAGTTGCTCGTGAAGGGCGTTACTAATTTGTTCATTGCAGAAGATGACCTGCTTCCCTTGGAGGATGATCTTGATGAAGGGGTACATCCACTCGTGGAATTTTGAAGAAGATGACAGACCTCGCATCCTATTGAGGAGAGTGATCAAGTCACCAACTTCTTCAATGTAATCACTTCTTGAAAATTCTATGGCCATTTAAACAAGTTAGTTTTGGGGGTCTTAAGCCACCTATGATTCATCACTTTCTTTGCCCTCTCGGGGTCCTTATCATACTCTTTATGTGTTTCTACAAAGTCAATCCTCAATACTTCAGTAGCAGGAGGGCACATGAAGACTTTATCAGTGAATTCGGGGTCCAGTCAAATTATTACGTTATCACTGGCATCAGAGATCGATCTGGTCTCTCTATTGTAGAAATGGGCGCACTAGAGGATGAACTTCGTATGATGTGCTGCTACTGGAAAGCGACAACCAAATGAATATTGCTCTCGATGATCCTCTTGATTTCAAAGCTTGGGTTCGTTGCCTTGGTTCTGGTCACGAACTCGGCCATATCCACGTGGCTAATTTTTGTTTCTCTAATGTCATCGACATTAGAGGTGACTGAAGTGATAAAAAAAATGCCTTAGTACCAGTACTTCATGGCCTTTGACTTCTTCAAAGAAGCCCCAGTCATTAGAACTGGTCTCAGTGGAGCGGATGCCGACGAATAAGAGTCTTCAAGGGGTACTGCAATCATGATCGTGCAATTAGAGAACAATGGGCAAATTAGAGAACTCGTACGTTAGGTGATCATGACCAAGGAAGGGCACTTAACAGGGTTGGGTCAAAAACTGGGTCAGAAAATGAGAAGAAAAAAGGGAGGAGATGAAAAAATGAAAAAGAAGAAAATTTCTCTAGAGTTAGAGAAATTTGGAGGAAAAATGCAAGGGCAACGAAATTTGCCACCCAAGCATGTGGAATGGACTTGCATGCTCAGGCGATGAATTTCACCACCCTCACATGAAGGGGAGGAACAAAAAAAGCACATATGGCAAATTTTGCTGCCAGTGCAGGTTTGACAGGAAAGGTGCAAGGGCAGCAAAATTTATCACTCCTGCATGATTGACCTGCATCGGCAGTGAATTTCATCGCCCTTGCAGGTCAATGTGGTGAACATGTATCGGCGATAAATTTTATCGCCGATGCAGGTGAAGTAAAGTAGCAATGAGAGAAATGGAGCATGGATGGTGAATTTCATCACCCGTGCAGGTAAATGGGTAGGGCACGGTTCAAGGGGCGACTAGGGCAACGAATTTGCCACCCATTATAAGTAAGGCCAAGAAAGTTCGAGGGAGAGAGAAAAAATAAAAACAAAACCCCAACAAAAACACAAACTGAAAACAAAGCTCAAAAAGAGGAAAAGAAAAGAAATAAACACTAAATACAAGACTTATTTGGAAAACCACGCGCGTCAAGAGCTTAAATCTGCCAAAATACACTTTTACCCATTTGATGGATCGTCTAGAGGTAGAGGGTAAGAGGAAGAGAAGAGGAATGAAGCAAAATGAGGTTAAAATTAGATTAAATGGGATGAAAATTGACCCCAACAACTCAGCATGTGTAGTAGTTAATGTCATGTACAAAAATTGAGGCAGTGCAGGTGTGGCAAAATTTGTCACCTTTGCACTGAAAAAAAGGAAAGACATGTAGGGCGACAAATTTTGCTGCTCCTGCATGTCAAAGATGAAATATGCAGGGGCTACAGAAATTACCACCCGTGCACGTCTAGATGCAAGGGCGGCAAATTTTGCTGCTCCAGCATGTGGGAGAAAAAAATGCACTGACGGTATTTTTTGCTGCTCGTGCATGGAAATAGAAGAAAAACACTAACTCTAAAAAAATAAAATTTGGGTCTCCTGATCGCATCAAGACCATAACAAACTTTCACATTCTGTGAAAAACGTAATGAAAATATGTTACGAGCTTCGAATGGTGTCAGTAGAGCAAGAATGAGAACGAGAAAAACACTTCTCGAAAATGGACTTAGAAAGACAAAGGGCGAAATGGACAAGTTTCGCAAGGGGTTGTTCCAAAAATGAGCTGAGTTGATTTTAGAAATAACCGTTGACTCTTGTTGGAGAACTTTCATTAATCGAAGTGATCAACGAGAGTAAAAACCCATCTCGAAGTGCCTTCATCCAAGTCATTGGGCTACAGAGTCAAGCAAAAAATAAAAAAAATATAGACGAAACGTAAAAACTATACATATATACAAGTGGATCCATATAAACTTTAAGGACTGAAAAGCTTCAGATGTTGCCTACTGTGGGGTAGTGCAAATGACGTTCCATCCTGATACTCTAGCAATAAGCTACTCTCACCATAGAGTTGTTGAATGGCAAATGGACCTCTCCATAAGGAGTCAAATTTGTCGTGCATTCCCTTCAGTTCTTACCTCTTGTCCCATAACAAGACTTGATCTTCGACTTGAAAATCACATACCTTAGCTTTTTTGTCAAAAAGTCTCTTCACTTGATTCTAATGCACTGTTATCTAGTCTACCACCATGGTTTGCTGCTCATTCAGTTCAGTGAGGCACATGATTCTTTTATTGATCGAACTTTCAAAAGTTGAATCTTCGATTGCTTTGGCTAACTTGAGCGTTGGTAATTCTAGAGTGAGGGGTATCTCCGCATTTGAACCATACAAGTGTTGATAAGGTGATATACCTATGGCCCTCTTGGGTGTAATCTTATCCACCCATAAAGCATCAAATAGTGCTTTGTGCCACGTTCTTTGATTATCATCTACCAATTTTTTGATAATAGTGATCAGGTTCTTATTGCTCGATTTTGCTTGGCTATTTCCCTGTGAAAAATAATCTGAAGTGTGGGATAGGGTAATCCCATAATAGAAGCAGAATTGAGTAATTTCATGTGAAGAGAAACAGGCTGCATTATTTGTTACAACTTTGAGTGGAACTCCAAATCGAGAGATGATATTTTCTTTAAGAAAATTGCACACTACTTTAGACGTAGCGTGCTTGGTTGGGATGGCCTCCACCCATTTGGTAAAGTAATTAGTCGTCATGAAGACATAATCATGTCTGAAACTCAAAGATGGATTAACTGTGCCAATGAAGTCAATACCTCACTGTTGGAAAGATTTTTTGGTTATTACTGGCTTGAGAGGCAATGCAGCTAGTTTAGGCTTTTTGACAAACTGTTGACACAATTCACATCTACGCACCCAGTTATAAGCATCTTGAAACAACGTAGGCCAATAGTACATTGCTCGAAAAATCTTGTGCACTGTCAATGGTGCAAAAAAATGCCCTTGACAAGCCAAATTATGGAAAGACTCCAAGATTTTATCTTGTTGTACCTTATCGACACAACAAAGAAATGTCTCGTCCAAGTTCCTTTTGTATAGACCATTATCCCATTAGACATAGCTAACAACCTTCAATTTAACATTCCATTTTTTATTATAAGAGAGATGAGCAGGACACTCACCATAAGTCAAAAATAGGTGATATCAGAATAACACTCATTAGTAGTGGCAATAAAGAGGATCGTGGGTACGTCTTCGATCTCTATTTCTTCATTTTCTTCTTCCTCAAGAATGTTGTTGGCAATCAACTGATACAGACCCTTTCCTCGCACGAGTTTGGTAGGTTTGATGTCCAGATCAAAATCTTGAATCTTGGCGATCTAATTATCCCTCTTCGTGCCAAACTCTTGTTGAGTCAAAATGGACTTCACTGTTGTATCAGTCACTAGCACTTCATTGTGCGAGTTCAGGGTATAAAACTTGAAGTGTTTGACTGCTTTGACCATCGCATATGCATGCTTCTCCATGTTGGAATATTTTTGCTCATGAGCCTTGAGTGGACAACTCATGAAGGAAATATGAGATTCCACACCCTCTTAGTTCTATTGAACTAAAATGGCTGAGATTGTATGTTCAGAAGCATAACTGTATATTTTGAAGCTTTTGATGTAATTTGGACAAACCAAAATTGGCACATGAGCGATCGCTTCTTTGATGTCTTTAAATGTTGATTTGCCCTCAGCAATCCACTTGAAGGTACCATTACTTTTCATCATATTGATGATGTGGCGAGTCTTTTCAGCGAACTCAGGGATGAACCTTCAAAGAAAATTCACCTTTCTGAAGAAAGAGTGAACCGCAGTTTTACTGGTAGGCTGAGTAAGTTTTTGAATGGATTTGACTCTTTTCAAGTCAATTTTAATACCTTTTCAGGACACAATGTGTTTGAAAATTTTCCCTTCAATCACTCCAAAGACAAATTTCTTTGAATTTAGAGAAATATCGTTCTGATGACAGTATTTCAGTATTCTTTATAAATGGTGGACATGGTCAGAACGATGCTTCAAAAATACCATCAAATCATTCAGGTACACTACGATGAACTTACCTATTTTATCCTTGAAAGTGAGGTCCATCGCTCTTTGAAATGTGGCACCTACATTTATCAGACCTAAAGTCATTCTTCGATAGGCGAAGGTTCCCCAAGGTGTGGTGAAAACAGTCTTATGCTGATCTACTTTTCCAACTTCAACTTGATTGTACCCTGAGAAACCGTCGAGCATTGATAACATCTCTGACCCTGTTACCATTTGCAAAACTTGATCCATGATAGGGAGGGCGTAGTTATCTTTTAAAGATAACTTATTCAAGTTTCTAAAATTTACGTAGATTCTAATTTCACTATTTTTCTTTCTGACATGCACTATGTTGGCAATCCATGTGGAGTGATGGATTGGAAAAATTATTCGAATATCAAGCATTTTTTGTATCTCAGCTATAATGGTACCTGAGATTTTTGGATTATATTGCCTAGACTTTTGCTTGTAAGGCACAAAATTTGCCTTAAAAAAATGTCGTGGCGAATGTCATCAAGCTTGAGTGATTTCAGATCGTCATAGGAATAAGCCAAGACGTCTATATATTGGCAAATTAGATTAGCAAGCTTGAATGTCTCATCGGGAGTGCAGCATCTCCTGATGTTTACCACCTTAGGATCTCCTTTGGTTCTTAGGTTTACTTGATCAAAATCTTGGGAGGAGTTTGAATCTGTTCGCTGTTGTTTAATAAACCTGTCATGGTTATCAAACAATTTCTCTAGAGAAACCAGGCCTTTGAGAATCTTATTCTCCTTAAGCTGCAGGAAATCCTCACATGTGTTCGCATTTGATTCAGATGTTGCTTCGCATTCTCGAAGTTCACTACCTTCAAAATGTAGTTGTTCGATGATGTCTTTTTGCTATAAAAAGGCAATGATTTGATCGTCATTATTGAATACTTACCAATGGCCGACATTATCAGGTACACTTGGTCAAAAGACCAGTTCAATAGTGTACTTATCTTCTTTAAAATTTGGATGGAGAATCAAGAGAGTAGCAGAAACAGCCAATGCATCTGCCCGGTCATTGAATTCTCTTGGAATGACAGAGATGTCGAAAGCGTCAAGATTTTCAATTTGGTCTCAGACAAGATTGCGATAGTGGTGCAATCTCTCATTCTTGGTCTGATAGAGGTTTCTTACCTGGCAAACCACCAATTCGGCATCCCCTTTAGCATGGAGTAGTTTAATGCCCTTTTTTTTGGCTGCTTGTAATCCAAGTAATAAGGATTCGTACTCAACTGTGTTGTTGGTGTTGTTGAACTGCAACTTGTAGGACAAAGGAACGATATCTCTTTGAAGAGATACCAACACAACTCTAGCTCCTGAAATGGTAGAAGAGCAGCTGTCATCAAACTCTAAGATCCATACCTCATTAGACATCGCTTTTTCTTTGAAAACTTCTTCATTTGGGGGAAGAGGTTCTTCCATGCATTTATTTTGGTGTGCCGTTTCTCCCGCTGCGTCAGCTGAACACATTTCTAACTTATCACCTATAAGAGTTTCGTCGAATGCCTCATGGACTTCGTTTGTAGATAGGAAGTAGTTGCCCATGCTAGAGGACTCAAATAAAATTTGAGCTTCTGGTGCTGATGATCGGGTGACTACATATCTTGCCTCTTTTTCAGGAAGCAATTTCTTCATAACACCTTGAATTGGGATCCTCGTCTCTGACAAGTCCATGCTCAGCTCACCTCCAACATCCTTGCAAAAATTTTACCCAAGCAAGATACCATAAGAGGCTAGAACATTGGCCACTAGAACCGTCATTTTTATCCTCTTTTTTGGAAAAGCTACGAAAGCAAAGTAGGCATCTTGTATCTGACCAAAGAGTTGGACTTGTTTGTTTTTCATAGAAAAACACCTTCCAAAATTTTTGGTCAAAGTTAGACCAAGGGAATCTGCCACCTTGACGGGTATGACATTATCCAAGGCTCTGGAGTCTATTATGCAGTTACTCAATTTGTAACCATTTATTAATAGGAAAACATAAAAATGTTCTATTTTCTCGGAAGCAACTGGAGGAGTCAGACAAGATTATTTTGGGTGGATTTATCATTGGGGGGATCATGAACAACTTTTGAAGAATCTTGTCATGTGGGGACAACCTTATTTTTCACATATTTCGCCAACCTATCAAATTGTTTAGGGTTAGCCTTCAAACATTCAATCTCTGTCATTTGAATTTTAGTTTTTTTGGCGTGATTAATTATATCAAATATTTGAAAAGAATTTGAAACAAAAGAAGAGAGTCCATCATCTTGGTCTTTAGTAGGTGTGGCACTGGTCTGAGTAACAGAGGTGGAAGGTATGGGGCGGTTGGAGGTACTTACTTTCTTTTGAGTTACCTAATCTTTTGATTGAGGAGGCAATAGAGTCCCTCGTTTAGCGATGGAGACCACTGACTGAAGTTCTTCTTCTGCTTTTTCTTTGTTAGCCTGTGGAGCTGACTAGTTTTGAGATCTGGTAAAAATAGCATAAGATCCATCCAACCCTTCTCTTTTACTTTCAGCTTCATCCTGATAATCTAAGAATCCAATATTAGAGTCGCCAGCTAATTCTTCTTCTTATTTAGTGAAGAGATTAGCATCATCTTCGAGATTTAACTCAGGCTGGAATGAAAAATCTGCTTCAGCTTGTAGATATCTGACTACCGAGTTGTTTGGAGGCGCTTCAAGGGTGAAGTTCCTCTGTGGAGGGGGAAGGCGATTTTGTTGTCCCTAATTCTTGACAGCATTGCTTTGGTATGCCTAATTCTAAAATATCCTTATGGACATATCTCTGTAAGCAAGAGCAGATGACATTCTTTGTGCCATTTATATTTTGAGAGCTAGCATCTCATTTGCTAGCTTTTGTACCATCGGGTCAGTGGTGGCTGTAAGTGAATACTCAAAAGATGAAGAGGATTTACTTTTATTAGTGTCTCTCCTTATTTTTTTTGCCAAGATAAGGTCATCTTCTACCTCAATAGCCAAGTTTTGAGCAACAACAAGGTCTATGTGTCTGGCCCGTCTCAACAAAAAACCTACTTCAGGTAATTGTGAATTGATGAATAAGCATTTGAGGTTCTGAGGCATCAGTTGGGTGATAATGGGAATTCTGTGCCTCAGCTTGTTGAACCTGGCAATAAAGTCCCTCATAGGCTCATGAGGCTCTTTCTTCATCTAAGTGAGTTGGGCCAGTAAGGCATGTGCATCTTCTATAGGCTTGAATTTAGCTTCAAATTTGTCTTTCAAAGTGTCCCAGTCAATCACTGATACTGTCTACAGGTGGTAGAACCAGTCTGCAGTAGTGCCTTGTAGTGTCTATACGAACAGCCTGATCGCTATGTCTTCGAATTCCACACCTATGACACCGCAGGCTATGCTGAAAGTTGCAATGCGTTCATCAAGATGAACCTTTCCATCATCGAAAAATTTGGGAAAATGCTTCTTTAAACTGCATAGAAGCTCATGCAGAGGTGGAGTCAAATTCAGTGTATCGAAAGAATTACCCCAAGGGCTTTGAGCCATGACTTGATTATCTAAAAGTGGGATCACTAATCTAGGTGGAGCTTGGATAGGTAAAGCTCGGTCAGCAGCAAAAAAAGAAGGTTTGCTTTATGTTGAAGGTCTGCTTTATGTTGGTGGTCTGGTAAGGCTAGGAGGAAGGCTCCTAGTTTGTCTAAGGTGAGGTTGTGGAGGAAACATCTCAAAATTACTCTACTACACCAACTCAAAAGCAGGGTCAACAACACTTTGGAATTTTTGGCCTCTAGTATAACACAGAGTTGTCAGATTGTAGAACAAAAAAAAGTATAAAAAAGTAGGATTTGCTTCAGTTTGAAGTTTGAGACTTCAAATTGCGCGCTCTTCCCCATCGAAGTCGCTAAAAACTGTTGGGTGAATATTTTGTCGTCAACTAACTGATGACAAAATGGGTCTATCAACCATAGCACAGGGAGATTTACGCCATGAAAAGTGTGGGTTTACCAGATCTAGACGAGGTAAATATCTCCTCTCTTCAAGGGGAGGTTTCCTATGAATATTTATACGCTATATGTATATATAATTAATGTTAGGTTGTGGAGCTAAAAGCTTCAACCTTTGCAAACTGAGGAACAGATGGTTGCTGAGTTCTACAAGAACCGGCGTCGGCAGCAGGACTGACGTCGGCAGAGTCCAGTGCAGAAGGCCACCGGCGATGGCAGGAAGTCGGCCGACGTCGGTAGAACCAGACAAGCAGGGACCGACGTCGGTCGCCTGTGTGTTCCAGAACTGCTCGTTTCACGGACAGTTAGTTAAGTGAATGAAGAGTTTGCATGTTGAGACCAGTTAGAGTCTTGGGCTGCGAGGACAATTGTCTAAATTAAGAGTCTAAGTTATTGTTTGAGTTAGGGATCTATTTATAGACCCATTGGCATGTATTGTTAAAAGGCATGAGATAGAAAGGAAGAGTTCCTTCTAGTTGTAAGATCTGTGAGTTGCAGGTTGTTGCAAGCTCATTGGGGATCTACATGTAAGTTTGGTCTTTGAATTGCAGGTTGCAGGTTCATGAGAGATCAGCTTGAAGTGTTATAGAGTGCTTGGTGTACCGGCAGGGTTATTACTGACTGGTTGGTGAGGTGAACACCAATTCTGTGTGTGAGTTGGTTGTTGGGACCCTTTTTTTGTGTAGGAGAGTGTGTGTGAGAAGAATTACTGTACACTTGAGGTGTGGCGAATCTCTGTAAGGTGAAAGAGTGTGGCGGCTCTTTGTTGTATTCTTTTCTGTTAGTGTTAATACAAGATAGTGTATTGTCTCTCATATTCTGTGCTATTGGTGAATTCTAGTTACTTGTGTTTCTGGTTATTTCTGCATATTCAATTGCTTATATTTGGTAATCATACTGTGCTCTTTCTGAGGAGCAAGATCCTAGGAGGTGGAATTAGAACAGGTGTGTTTGTTCTTGGATTTACCTTCCACCTCCCCCCCTCCCAACAAGTGGTATCAGAGCCTTGGTTGTAGGTTCTTGAGCTTGATACCATCAAGTGGTATCAGAGCTTCAGGTTGGGATACTAACAGATTGGTGTAGATCTGGGTAGTGTGTTTTGATTACGGGTTACATATACAGGTATTGCTGAACTAAAAGTAAAGCTAGTTCAGGTGTTTGTCATGGAGAATCTGGGAGCAGCAAGATTTTTTGGCAAGAGTGTGTTCTAGAGATATGGAAGGTCATGTGTTGACTTTGTTTCAGGATGATTGTGTGAAACCGGTTAGCACGCCGATGGTTAGACAGTTCATAGAACATGTGTCTTGATTCACATAATGAGGTTGAGTGCATGGTATGTACTAAACCTGAGTTTTCTCAAGCAGTGGGAGTTGTCACAAGTTAGGAGCCAATCCAGGAGAGAACCATTGGAGGGCAGTTCAGTGGATTCTTACAGGGACTAGTAGCAGGTGCACATGCTATGCAAGTTCAGGTTTATTTCTACATGGTTGTAGATGTGGATGCGGCAGGTAATCTGGATGACAGGTTTTGCACCACAGATTTTGTGGTGGTTGGTCTTCAAGGGTGATTTTGAAGATGGATACATAGCCAAGGGAACAAACTAGATGGTGTACAGGTATATGTACAGGTTGCAGCTGTTTATCTCCAAGTGGGAGATTGTTAGGTTGTGGAGCTAAAAGCTTCAACCTTTGTAAACTGAGGAACAGATGGTTGCTGAGTTCTACAGGAACCGACGTCGGCAGCAGGACCGACATCGGCAGAGTCCAGTGTAGAAGGCCACCGGCGACGGCAGGAAGTCGGTCGACGTCGGCAGAACCAGACAAGCAGGGACCGACGTCGGTCGCCTGTGTGTTCCAGAACTGCTCGTTTCACGGACAGTTAGTTAAGTGAACGAAGAGTTTGCATGTTGAGACCAGTTAGAGTCTTGGGCTACGAGGACAATTGTCTAAATTAAGAGTCTAAGTTATTGTTTGAGTTAGGGATCTATTTATAGACCCATTGGCATGTATTGTTAAAAGGCATGAGATAGAAAGGAAGAGTTCCTTCTAGTTGTAAGATCTGTGAGTTGCAGGTTGTTGCAAGCTCATTGGGGATCTACATGTAAGTTTGGTCTTTGAATTTACCTTCCACCTCCCCCCCTCCCAACAATTAAGCAGAAAATAATACTTGGGGTGGTATAACAACATTCACCTCTCTCTTTTCAGAGGTGATGTCTATGGAACAAGAGAAAGAAACCCTGATTGTTGGCCAACAACATTCCTCTTCTTTCTTGAATGGTATCTAGCGTAGAGCAAAAAATCCCCTGAAGTAGGTAACAAAGTTAACAAAGAAACCTACATAAGCACAAAGTCTTCTGTTGTCTCCTTCACTGATTTGAAATATGCATAATCACAGAGTAAAACAAAGCACAAAGTCTTTCCCTGAAACTACAAAGGGTAATAGGATCACCAAGATGAAAGTAGCTCAAAGTCTCTCTTCTATCTTTTAGAAACATCCTCAGATAATGTCAACACACACACTTTGCTTATTAAATCAAACAAATAAGAGATTATCAGGAAAGAGGACATAAGAACTATTTCTTAAATAATGTAGATAACTTCAACACAAAGTCTGAAATAAACCTGCTTCTCATTCATTCAACAAAATATGATTTACAAGTTGACCACAAAGTCTCAAGAAGTGTCTCAATTTCAGTAGAGTTTTTGCTCTCAATTATCAGAGATCCATTTACAAAATAGGTTCCCTCTATATATAAGGAGAAACCTTTCAAAATTAAAAAGATTAAAATATAAAAATATATTGGTCAAAGATGAGTCATCTTTGACTTTTGAGATATTTTTTTGGATTTCGTCTATGGAAAAGGCCTTTGGGGTTGTTGCTTCAAGGGCAAGGGTGAATTTCTTTATTACTACAGTCAATTACTCTGCCTTGGCTTTATAGTAATCTTTCATCTCCTTTTCTCTATCAAATTTCTAGACCATGATGTCCATTGCGGACTGTAGATCGCTCTTCGCACTTTCGTGAGTAACTTTTCCAAGTTCAACATGAAAAATGGAATAGCTGCTCATGTCAAAACCCTCAAGGGTTACATCCTGTGGTGGTTTAGCTATTTTCAAAAATTTATGCCCCTTTTCCTCAACCAATTTTGAAAAGATCCTTGGTCTCTTAGGGGCCTTAGCTTTTACCGGCACTAACTTGCCAAAATCAAAGTCATCTGCAGAGATAGCTAGCTTCTTTTTTTTTGGGCGTGAAAGCTGACATCCAAAAAGGGAGAGAAGAAGTACCTATTGTGGCAATGGTTTCTGCAACTGGTGTTACCATGGTAACTTTTACACTGGTAGTGGTAAAAGTGGTCGCGGTTGGAGTAACTGGTGAAACTGTACTGGCCGTTGATTGATCAAGGGCAAAACTTTCTCCTAGATTGAAGGAAGGGGATGCCAGACTAGGAATAGATCCAGAGGAGTGAAGAGTATCTCCAAAAGTGCCTTGAGGATCACCAAACATAACTCTGGAAGGAGAGGCGGCTCCAGAAGAAGGAACACTGATAGGAGATAGAGGTGAAGGAGATGCCACAGGAGACTAAGGTGGAGAAAGAGAGACGTCTGTAAGTGTCTGTGCCCCTTCTTGGAAAGGTAGAGGCTTAGTCCTTTGTTGCTCTAAGGGCCTGTCGTCTATCTCTATTTACTGAGCTGCCTGTTCTTGGGAGCTTTGTTCTCCAACTCCCTTAGTCGCTGATTCTGGCTCTTTAGCAACCTTTGATTTCTTGGAAACAAAGATGATTCTAGTATTTTGAGGCCTAGATGGAGAAGGAACATCACCTTTGTTTTTTGTCTTATTTTTTGCCTTCTTCATTTCTGCTTGGAATTCAGCCTCTGATCCTGTAATAAACTCCTTCAGTGTGATTCCTTTGACTATTAACCAATCATTGGTGTTAGCCAATATTGGCTTGAATCTCTTCCTCAGTGAAGTTAATTCTTTCTGAGACCACTGAATTGGAGGAAGAGCAGAGTCAACAACCTTTTCAACCAGGTACCTGTTGTTGATAATATTCTTATCATCGACCAAATTGGAGGGAATATCTGCAAGCCCTAAATACTCGATCTGTTCTAGGGTCAGCCTACTATAGTCCATCCTCTTGATTTCTTGGCTGTCTTGAGGTCTACCCAGATGTCTTCAATCATAGGCTCATGAAACTGAGTCTTTCTTCTGATCATGTTCTTGACACCCCTATAGTCAAAATTGTCCCTCCTCTTGAACTGTTTCATAGTAACCAGTTGCATCTTTGTTTTCATGACCTTGGCTTTGGCTGCAGTCAAGATCAAGCATCTGCCAATTTCAATTAGAAACCTGAATCTTGACTTCTTCAGTTCCATCTGTCTAGTGTGTACGACAACCATTTGTCTACACAGCACCATTAGGACTAACTTATCAGAAGAAAACTTGGGGAGCATATAGGGACAGCCTTGGAAAAAACCAACCCGAAGATAGTAAAAGGAGGAAAATTATAGAAACATATAGCCATAGTCATTGACGACTGTCCAGGCTTCATCAGATATTCTTTTTTGCTCGAGCTGAGGGTCGAAGAGGCATAAAAATACCACGAATTTGCCGCTCATTGTAAGTAAGGCCAAGAAAGTTTGAGGGAGAGAGGAAAAACAAAACCCCAACAAAAACAAAAACTGAAAACAAAGCTCAAAAAGAAGAAAAAAAGAAATAAATGCTAAATATAAGACCTACCTGAAAAACCACGCGCACCACGAGCTCAAATCTGTCAAAACCCACTTTTATGCGTTTGTTGGATCGTCCAGAGGTAGAGGATAAGAGGAGGAGAGGAGGAATGAATCAAAATAAGGTTAAAATCAGATTAAATGAGGTGAAAATTGACCCCAACAACCTGACATGTGTGGCAATAAATGCCATGCATGAAAATCGATGCAGTGCAGGGGCGGCAAAATTTGCCGCCCTTGCACTAAAGAAAAAGGACATGCAGGGGCGGCAAATTTTGCCGCTCTTGCATGTCAAAGATGAAATATGCAGCGGCGGAAAAAATTACCGCTCGAGCATGTCCAGATGCAGGGGCGGCAAAATTTGCCACTCCAACATGTGGGAAAAAAAATGCACTGATGGCAATTTTTGCCGCTCGTGCACAGAAACAGAAGAAAAACACTAACTCTGAAAAAGTGAAATTTGGGTCTCCTGATCGCATCAAGACCATAAAAAACTTTCACGTTTTGGGGAAAACGTAATGAAAAGATGTTACGAGCTTCAAACGGTGTCATTAGAGCAAGAATGAGAATGAGAAAAACCTGTCTCGAAAATGGACTTAGAGAGACAAAGGGCGAAACAGACAAGTTTCACAGTGGGTTGTTCCAAAAATGAGATGAGATGATTTTGGAAACAATGGGTTCAATGGTTCAATCCTTGCTTAGATGCTTGTCGATGAACATTTTTGATTGAACCAAGACGCCAACCCAATCCTGAAGATTGCCAAGTATTGGAAACTGGTTCTTTTTATTGAACTCGCCTGCAGAAGCCTCTGAACCTGTTGAACCTGCTAATCCCTTTACTAAAAAAGCTTGAAAAAATAGGAATTTGAAAGCTCAGAACAAATTTTGAGAAGGGAAGAGAGAAATTTTGGTCCTGTAGGACCAAGATAGCTCATATGTTGTTCCAAAAATGAGTGACATTTTTGAGGACCAACAAATCTTTAGCATGCTAAGTCTTGAACACTTCAAACTTTGGATTTAAAATGAACGTAGGTGCTTATTGTTTCATTTAGTTTTTTTTTCGTAATCTTTACATGTTTTTATAACTTAATACCAATGGGTCAATATAACATCACCAAACTTTTGTTTTATTGCTTAAAATTGGATTCATTTGTCAAGTTTGTATTCAATAGATGATTAATTAATTGATTGGCAAAAAGAAGGTTCGTGTGTGTATGCTCTTCCATCCATCCCCTTTAGGGAACTTTTAGAATCAAATGCATCATCCTTATTGCAAACATCCCAAGTCGAAGGCATAAAAATAATGTCATCTAAAGCACTCCCTAAAAACTCATAATAGTTTGGGTGATCTTGAAGTGACCCTAAAGTCTTTCTATTAGTCATTTATTTGATTTCATCTTGGCTTGCAAGGGGGACTTCATTACCTCTCATAAGTTTTATAGGGTTTCATTTCTTGGCACTGAACTTAACCACTCCCACTAGGATTAGAGGTTTGTGCAGTTAAACCACCTTCTAGTATCAGAGTTGCACACAAGACGTATTTGCACTTTAGATATCATACTACACTGAGGGAGCAACAAATGTAGGGGTTGCAAAAAGGGCAAGATCTTTTTGCAACAAGCTAAGTGTCATGGACACCTAATTTAAGTGTTTTTTTTACAACATCACATGAAAGTCATGAGGCAATTGATCCATCTAGATGTTAAAAAACACGTAGATCTTAGACAAATCCCCACTTACAGCGAAAGTGTTGTTGGTGCAAGGTGCGCCTCAAGGTTTATATCGTATAACTGTCATTTGAGAGAAGGGGGTGTAAAAACCCTACTATATAATGTAGATTGTACTTTTTGGATGAATAGTAAAAAAGCCTCTCAAATGACATATCTTGATAGATTCTGACAATACCAAGCAACCTTGTCAGTTTAAGACCTAAGAGCGATTAATTAGTTGGTTTTGTCCTAGATTAAAGTCTTGTTTAGAGTCAAAAATTGGTGTAAACAAATGATATAAACCAAAATACACAGTCCTTATTTTCCTTTAAACTAAGAGGTGTTATGCTGCCCATGTGAATCATCAATTTGCCTTGTTCAAAGCTCATCAAAATTTGGAGTCATATCATCCACTCTGGCACAGTTAAGTTGCCCAATTGAGTCTAGACTTGTATTAAACATTGTTTAAAGTACTTCATTTATAATCTAAATTCAAAATTTCACCTTTCATAAGTTCACAGGGTTGATGTGTTAAGTGGGTTTGCCATTTTCACTAAATTTGAGGAAACTTAGGTTTAATTTCCAATTTGGGTTGAAAGCTATTCAAGACTCATAATCATTATCACCACTTGGCATACTTATGTCATTTTTTGCTAAACACTTGCACTTTGAGTCTATGCACCAAACATTTTTGTGTTACCATCCTATTTCCATTAAGATCATTTGAATACCTACTTTTTTACCTTAGATATATTGTCAAAACTCTAAAGGTATGTATGTCATTTGAGTTAAGAAGGGTAGTGTTACACTGCCAAATTTGTGTAAAACCATCTTTGCCTTAAAGAGTTTTTTTGAAACAAACATTTTGTCACATCTTTTGAGTAGTCTAGCGTTGTTATGCTGCCCAAAACATTTCAAACATTATTTCATAGACTTTTTTTGCATAGAGTTTAAGTTTGTACACATTTTTCAAGCCAATTCAAGTATACCTTTATGAATCTTTATCTAACATAGTTACAATGTTCATATTTTTCTAGCCTATTTGTCAAAAGAACCAAGCTTTATATCATTATTTATAAGAAAACAAACTATCTCTAAAGTTCCTTTTGTTTCATACCTTATACCTATTTGATCGAGTCCATGTCTAAGAGTCAAATGCCTAGTTTTTGTTAGAAGTGTTTCAAATCTGTTAGATTAAAATTTCATCTATTTTCAAAGTCTAGCTTTTGACACCATTTGGCCAAGAGTCATAACACATGCTTTGTTTGAGCCTAGCTTTTGATGTCGTGTTTGGCCAAAAGACCTAGCAACGGTTTATTTCCTAGATTAGACTGAGTTGAAATACTTCAACCTTAGAGTTTGGCATTTCTATTTTTGTTCCATTTACTTAATCTTTTTGTATAAGACATGTAACATTAGATACTTGACTTTAGCTTATTTTATCATAAATAATTATATAAACCTTTCCATCTTTTTGATGAATTTAGACCAAGTTTGAATATCATCTTTTAGACATTGTCTTTTTAGAGTTTGTAGAACTCTCTTCTCTTTCTATCACATAATATTCACTATGGATCCCAATGTGTATTCCTACACTCATAGTGGATTCATGTACAATCCAGATTAGTAATGTGGTTACACAAGAAAAAATAGTGCAAGACCCCTACGTAGATAATATTGCTTATGAGATGGATCCTTATCCCTCTTATAATAATCAAATAGGGACACAAAACCAAGATATAGTGGTTAACTATTTGTTAATATGCCACTATATTCAGAATAGGACCAAGAACAAACCACATAATACCTAACTACGATACCCATAGTTGAAGAACCATTTCCTCAACAACCATACTCTATTAATGCACCTTCCACATATGATCCATTTTTGTTTGAGTGTCATTTGTTGGAGAATAAAGATCTGATTTTGGTCAGATCCATAGAAGTAGGAGCTAAGTTTCCAGTGGACTTACCTCATGAAAGTTTACCAAGCTTAGTAAGAGTGCCTCACAACATATTGTATAGTCAACAAGCCTCTTTTAGCAATCCTTTAACTATAGTCTAAATGACGTATCGGGATCCTAATATGCCTAACAAAGGATTGAGCCTCATGGAAGACCACTTTAACCAAACGCAGACAACATATCAAACCTACTTAAATCTAGCACACAATTTTAATCAGATGACCATGGTGAGTAAACCTCTTGTTGACTTAGTTCCTTCAACATGAGTTTTGACAGAGTTAATTGGTCAAGACAATCAGAGTTTAGACCCATTCATGAAAAATACTTTGGTAGACAACTTATTGCATACACCAATTATTGAAAAAGTGTCTTCTACTTCTACACAAAATAATGAGCAAAACATAGTGAGTAATGCACAAGCAACATCCCAACCAAACCAAAGTGGTGTTAATACACAAATAACTAGGCAACAAAATATGCCTTTCGTTAACACCGTAAGTGGTTCTCAAAATCAGGGAGTAGGAGTTTCTACATCCCAATCTCAACTAGCTACTTCTAATCCTCAACCAACCACTTCTTCAAGCATACAATAAATAGGACTAGGTAGCCAGCCGACAACCAATGACATTCCTCAAGAACAAAATGTGATGAATCATACTCCTCAACAAGTGATGAGTGGTATTCTACGATAACAGGCACAATTTAGTTTACCAATTCAGTAGAGGCTGAATATGTTGTCGCTTCAATAGGGGCAACTAATGTTCCTCCTCGTTAGGTAATAGTAATAATAACTCTTGAGTCATAGGCTAGTGTGCCAATTCAAAACCAAACAATGTCTAACAAATAAAGTATGACTATTGGTCAGCGACATGTGCCAAATCTATAACAAGCATCAACTTCCCAATAGGGATTCATGCAACAAGGAGGTTCCAATGTTTATCAAGTACCTACTAGGCAACAATTGCCTTTTGTTTAAAGTGTGCTACTCATTTAAAAATAGGGTCTTGGTTCACAAGTTCCCACTCAACAGTAAGGTTTGATTAGTCGATAGCATGTCCCTTTTAAACCACAATAGGCACAATACGGTTATCTCCCTCCATCCTAACCACAAAATCCTCAACATCATACTTTCATAACCAACTCTAACCAGAATATTGCACCACAACATGCATAGTTCTAAAAATCAAACCCTAATCTATGTATGCATATTCCTGTCTGTTTCCCAACCAATCCATCCTACCCCAACAAATATCTCCATTATACCCCAGTCTAAGTGCTCCACTCATGACCACTCAACCATCTACCTAGGCCAATATTCCCGCAAGTTCCCTAGAGCAAGAATTACAACAGATGAAGGATGTAATCGTTGCCATCCAAGTTGGGAAATAGGTTAAAAAGTTTAAGTTGGATGATGTGTGCTCCCATACTTTTAACATGGATTACTTGTAGATACCATTTCCTCTAGGATATGAGCCCCCAAAATTTGAAAAATACAAGGGAAAGGGTGACCCCAAAACCCATTTAACCGAATTCTTTGTCGCATGCCAACCAATGGCATATAGTGACATATACCTTTGTTGTTGTTTTCGAGGAGCTTAGCAAGACAAGCATTGGAGTGGTTTTTCAAGTTTCCTGAGAATTTGGTATCTGATTTTGATGACCTTTAAAAAATTACGTGTAACACTTTCTCTACAATCTCAAACATGAGATTTCATTGGTCAACTTGACACAAGTAAAGCAAAAATCCGGTGAGTATTTTGCGAGTTATCTACAATGATGGAGATCCCTTGCAAGCTAATACACCCATAGTTTACCAGATAAACAATTAGCTACTGTGTTTACTAAAAATTTGCATAATGAGATAGAATATCATCTAGAACTACAATGTATGCATATTTTCAAAGAAATCATTGATAAAGGTTTGTTGATTGAGTGAGCACTCATTAATCAAGGAGTCATTAAGCTTAATTCAGTTAATCAAAACCAAGGTACCAATCAGGGAAGTAGCCAAAACCAACATCCAATCCAAGCATAAACAACACAATCGATATAAGCCAATAACTAAAATATGCCAAAGAAATTCAACCATAATAGGAATGTTGTGGGAAATAGAGTAATCAAGTCATGTCATGTCCAAATAGAGCAAACATCATCTTCTCAACCTACTCCACCTTTTGAGCTTACTCTTACCTGACAACTTCTTCCACCAATATCGCAAGCACAATAACCAAGACCCATGCAACACATGCCACAACCTTTGCCATTGCAAAGCCCTCCTCCAAGGAGAACTATGCCTATACATCATGTTTTTAGTGACCTTAGAGAGCCTATTGAGTTTGTATTTTGCAAACTTGTCAGCACTAATTTGATTAGTTGGCCTATACCAAATCATTATCCTCAAGGCATTCCTTATCCTGATTGGTACCATGAAAATGAATTCTATGAGTATCATCAGATCAATAGGCATAATTTACGCAGATGTGTGCAAATTAAACATTTAATTGAAAATATGTTGGAGAATGGGGAGATAACATTGGATAATGGTGCTTCCACCTCCAATTATACTCTTGGCATCTATCATAACCCTTTTCCACATCATAACTAGCAACAACAACAACAACAACAACAGCCAGAACCAGTGCAACAACAAATTCAAGGGTATCAAAATCAAAGGCCAAACCAACAGAACCAATAGAATCAACAACAAAACCAACAACGTCAGAACAATGAACAAAACCAAGGTCAGAATGGTAAAAATGGACATACTTACCATGCATTTGAATATGACTACAACAGGGTTATAGGTCATATTGTAGGGGGTAGCGTTAATACCATCTCTTTTAATCCTATACCATGCACCAATCAATCTAGACCATTGTTAAACAATGTCACTCAACCAAATTACATGAATAATCCCTCTTTGACTTGGGACCGCACACATGCAAACCAATAAATAAGGTTTTCCACTTTGGGACCTTATACCGATAACTCATCCTTGCCCCGTGACCACATACAAGTGCACTGACAACTAAGACTTATCCTATCCGATCCCACACCATTCCCACCATTTTTTAGCAATCACGGTCTTGTATTTAATCCCAATTGTGCAATAACAAACTGGAGATCAAAGATTACCATCCCAAGCCCATAGCCATCTACCACTTCACCTATTATCTAACAACCCATTCAACCTCAAAACAAACCATCCACCCCTAACTAAGACAAGAAGTTTGATACTGTGGAACAATTGCATAAGACACTAGCACATATATCTATTTTAGATTTGTTGTGAATGTCGATAATCCACAACAACATTTTGAATGAGTTATTAACCCAATCCACTTTTGCTAGTGACATATCCCTTGATGAAAATTTTCAAGCTTTGGTTGGACACCTAACTCGAGCCCAACAAGTCATATTCAAACAAAGCGATATGTCTTCCCTTGACCTGCTTCATAATAATCCATTGTACATAGAAGTTTATATAAAGCAACATAAAGTGAAACGTGTCCTTATAGACAATGGATCAGGCCTCAACACAGTGTCTCTATAGCTCATCAAGCTTCTTGGGTACACAATGGCAGATCTCCAACCAGAAACCATAACTATCAAAGCCTATGATAATCAGGAGAGAGAATCATAAGGCACCATTAGCCTACCAGTTATCATTGGGCCTTTGACCCGTGATACACTTTGCCATGTGCTTCATCTTGAGTTGTCATATGATGTGCTTCTAGGTAGGCCTTGGTTACATGAGATTCGTGTAGTCCTGTCAATGTTGCACTAATGTATCAAGTTCTCCCACTTAAGGATGGAAGAGAATATTTCAAGAGATTTGCACCCATATGAACACTATAAACCTCTCAAGGTTGACTTTCAAAGCTAAAATTACCAATACAACATGAATCCAAGGTTCAAGTAGGATAAAGGAAAGGCCATACTTATTGACTCTCTAGAGGACAATTGCATAGATCCTAATACCTTGGATTCCCTTTCCCACATGCTACCTCCTGAAGTATCCAATCATTTTACTATCTCACCTAATGGCCTAGGGGAGTACGTGACCCATGATACCTTTCATATTGTAAACCTTCCATAGAATCCAAAGTCCTTTGGAAGACCTAAGGCTAAGTCACTTCATCCAAAATGAAAACACAAGAGCAAAGGTAAAGGACTTGTCACATTTGTACCGGCATCTAGCCTAGAACCAGACCCTCTTGACAAGGATGAATCATGGTTGTACAATGACAACCAAGATGGTTGTTATGAGAATGCAAAGTATCATATTCATAATAGAATCATGAAGAATCAAGACTATGAAGGAGGAGGCCTCAAACCTAATAAAAAAGGAACACTGGAGCCAATCTCAATGACCAAATACAAATGACCCTATGGACTTGGATTTAAATTGTCTGGGGGTGATTCCATATATCTTACTTATGTTCCATCGCCATCGACTAGTGATGAAGATGTCCACAGTGAAGCAGACTCTGATCATGGCCTTTTTGATGACCTCATCAAAACCAACCTGTTTAACCCTCATTTCATTTGTATCCTTAGCCCAATATTTCATAATAACCCATTGCCATTATACTATCCCCAACTTATAGATTGGGACCAATAAGAATATAGTTTACCAATTGATGAGTTTAAGAATAATGAGCCATTCTATGGTTTTTTAGGCCTTAGAGACAACGTTCCCTTGGGAGATCATAAATAAGGGTTCTTAATCACATTAGATCCTAAAGCCTATTTTGGAGAGAGAGTGAACACCCTTAGCCAAAAATAAATAAACAAAACATTGAGGTCCCAAAGTGAAAACCTCTTTGAGGCACTTTTTGACCAAGATAAAAGTAAAGAAAAAGGCCTGTCTAGTGGTGAAACCTTGTTTTAAGCGCCATTACATGGGGGTATTCAGCGTTCTTCAACCATAGCTCAGGAAACCCCCGACAATGAACTTGTTTGTGGGTCAGAGTTCAGTTTTGAAGAACAACAAGCCTTTGCTCGAATCATTCAAAAGTTTCTAATAGTTTTTGTTACATGGAGAATCTCCTATTAAGGGATTTAGATTCCTCATACCTAGGTGAAGTTGAGGAGCTAGTTCTAATAGAGGACTCTGATATAATGATAGTTCAAGTCTTTGCCTACTATCCTAGAAGACAACTCAACCCTTCTAGTTGAGGATACAAAAGAGGTAAACAGCGGGACTCCATCGGACTTGAAATGGATAAAATTAGGTGCATCCCTTACTGAGAAATAATGTGAAGTCTTTACATCTCTATTAAGAGAGTTTGTAGATATATTTACATGGGCATATTCTGACATGTTAGGTTTGGACCCTGCCTTAGTTCTACACCACCTTGTGGTCAATCTTAATGCCAAACCAGTTAAGCAAAGGTTATGCAAGATGCATCCTCGCATATTTGTATTAGTAAAGAAAGAGTTGGAAAAACTCTTACAAGTAAGATGTATTTGATCTATTGACTACTCACAATAGATATCTAATGTTGTACCTATTAGCAAAAAACATGAAAGAATCAAAATCTAAACGAATTTCCAAGACATAAACAATGCTTGACCTAAAGATCACTTTATATTGCCTAATATTGACATGATTATCGACCCCATGGTAGGGTATGAAATGCTTTCACTCATGGATGGCTTTTCAAGATACAACCAGAACATAATAACACCAGAAGATCAACACAAAACAACATTCACCACTCCATGGGGAACATTATGTTATCAAGTAATGTTGTTTGGTCTTAAGAATGCTAGAGCCACCTATCAAAGAGCCATGACCATCATATTCCATGATATGATATATGATATTATTGAAGACTATGTCGATGACATACTAGGCAAATAAAAAACCAGGGTCGACCATCCAACAGTGCTACGTAGAATATTTGAAAGACTAAGTGAGTATAAAGTCTGACTAAGTCTAAAGAAATGTGTGTTTGGAGTAAAATCAAACAAATGACTTGGATTTATCGTGTCTCACGGGGGCATTGAAGTTGGTCCAACCAAAGTCCAAGATATAATAGAGATGCCACCACCAACCAATTTGAAGCAGCTCTGCAGTTTGTAGGGTAAGATCTAGTCAATTCAACACTTCATATCTCAGTTAGCAGACAAGTGTCATCTATTTACACATTTTTTGAAGAATGGAGTTGCATTCCATTGGTATAATCACTTCCAAACAACTTTTCAATAGCTAAAATATTACCTAGCAAATATGTCTATTTTGTTACCCCCTATGCCAGAGAACCCATTTTTTTTATACCTATCATCTACAAATAATGCCTTGGGGGCACTTCTAGCTCAACATGATGACAATGGAAAAAAGCATGAAATATAATACTCAAGCAATACATTGGTCAGATATGAATAAAACTATATGCCTATTGAAAAAGCTTGTTTAGCCATGGTATTCACAACTCAAAATTTGCGACACTACATGTTGAACAATAAGACCATGGTCATTTCAAAAGTAGATCCGCTTAAGTATCTACTATCTAAAATAACTTTACAAGGTAGAATGGCCAAATGGATCATGTTTCTTAGTAATTTTGACATCAAATACGTCAATCAAAAATCCATTAAGGGGTAAGTTATTGCAGATCAGCTTGTTGAAGCACCCCTTGCAGACATAGAGCCACTCACATTCCAATTTCTTGATGAATCCATAATGACCATCATTGACATACCGCTTGAAGAGTAGCACTGGAAGCTATATTTTGATGGATCATTCACATCACATGGATTAGTGGTAGGTCTTTTATTTATTACACCGTAGGGGGATCTAATCCCTAAATCATTCAGGATTAGTTTTCCTTGTACCAACAACATGGTCGAATATGAAGCACTTGTTGCAGGGCTTCACTAAGTGGTATAATAGAACATATCTCATCTCAAGGTTTATTGCGATTCTCAGTTAATCATCAATCAAATTACAAAGCACTTTCAAACCAAAAATGACAAGTTGGTTCCATATAAGGCCATGGTTGACACTCTCAAATAATAGATTGTTGACATTCAATTTGAGCATACACAAATGGCAAGTAACAGAACTACAGATGCTATGGCCACTATTGGATCTTTGATTCGATAAACAAACAAAGCTAGAGAGTATTATTTCCTTGTCGAGAACTTGTTCGCACCAACTTATGAGCCTTTAACTATCACGATGATTTGTGATATTGTTGGTCCTAGTTCTACCTGGTACTTAGACCTTTACAGCTACCTTTATGACCAAATGTTATCATCTAACCTCTCTCAAAAATAAACCAAAGCCTTCATCCACCAAACCACTCATTATACCTTACTTGGATCAACCCTTTACCTCCATAGTTTTGATAGAACTCTACTTCATTATTTAACTTCAGCAAAATCTACACTAATGTTACGAGAAGTTCATGAAAGAGTATGTGGAACCCACACTAACGAGGTCGTATTATCCAAAAAGCTCTTGCATACTAGTTATTTTTGGCCCACGATAAATGCAGATGCAATTACATATGTAAGGAAGTGCGACAAATGTCAATGACATCGTAATTTGATTCATGCCCCAACAAAGACTTTGAAACCAATGTTGACACCATGGCCATTTGCAACATGGGGCCTTGACCTCATTGGGAAGATCAATCCCACCTCATCTGATGGTCATAAGCATATCCTTACCATCACCAAATATTTCACTACGTGGGTTGAAGTTATACCCCTCACGTGACTGAAAAACAAATTTCCAAGTTCATCTTCAACCATCTCATCTGCCGTTATGGTATCCCCTCCGACATTATATCTAATAATAGAAGATCATTCAAGAACAAGGATGTCAACAATATATGTGTTGAATACAACATCTCACAACATTTTTCTATGACATATTACCCTCAAGGTAATGGTCAAGCTAAAGCATCGAACAAAACCACTGTCAACATTCTCAAAAAGATTGTCAATGATGTCGGTTGCAACTGACACCTTTAAATATTTCATGCCTTTTAGGCATATCGTACCAATCATCGTACCCCCATAGGAGCCACTCCATACTCACTTGTTTATGGTACTAAAGCCATACTTTCTATTGAAGTTGAGTTATCTTCACTACGCATATCTTTCAAGCATATCCTAGATGATCATGACTATTGAGTAGCTCACATGCAAGAGCTAGACTTACTTGATGAAAAATGCACAACTGCACTCAACAATCTTTAGGCATATCAGAATTGACTCAAAGGCCACTACAATCGATGCATGAAACATAGAGAATTTTGACTTGGTGATCTTGTTCTTAAAGAAAACCAAAAGAATACCATGATTGAAAAGAAGCATAAAGTTAAGTTCAAACCCAATTGGGTTGGTCCTTTCATCATTATAGCAAACTTTGGAGCCGGAGCATACAAGCTTGCCACACCAGACGACCATGAACTTGATGAGTTGATGAACATTATCCACCTCTTGTGGTACTATGCTTGAGTGACTTGGTGTATTATCTATAAAGACCATTTCAAGTTGTATCATTTTGTTAATCTTCTTTATATAATACCTTTTTTACCGACCTATCATCCTACCACCCTATCACTGTTTATATCACATGTCTATTTTACCATACCTTCCCCATCAATCGAGTTCATTTTCCCCTCCCTCTTTGGCCCTATGACCTTGGTTCCATTCTATTTGATTTCATCACCGCTTTCAACACAAGGATTCAGATTCAATTTCAGCAATTATTTCACACATTCTAGACAGAGGCAGTATTTTGGACTAATACGATAGATATTTGGTAGTTGCATCCTTCATTTCTTGTTTTATTCTCTCTCATTGTCTTGATCCTAATTATATCCACCTATGGACAGATTAGTATCATTGACCTATGTCATTGTATCGTAGTTATAACCGCCTATGGGCAAACTAGGTACAACACTTGTTTATCATTCCTTGACCGTACCGATTAGCCATTCTCTATACAATACTATGCCTTTATACCAACTGTGCTTATTTTATTTTACTTGACCGCTACACTAGTCGAATTCTTCCACTGTAAGGTAGAACTACAATGACTTGAGGTATTACTCTGGGACTATGTAGGTAGCGCTCGATACTTGTTGAGGTTAGCTCAGTCACCTTTCCCAGCAATGCTCTCATCATTATATGAGCAACCTAAGCCACACTCTCACCATTTTATGAGTAACCTAAGCCACACTCTCACTGTTTTACGAGCAACCTAATCCACACTCTCATCATTTTATGAGCAACCTAAGCCACATGCTCATCATTTTACGATCTTGAACCATTTTTGTATCTTATCATTCTCAATTGAGTTAAGATACTCCAAAAATTCTAAAAATAATTGTACAATCGTTAGGAAAACCAAAAACATTGACCACTTCTTTGCCTTAAGGATTATGGGAACCCTTATTAAGTTACAAGCAAATCACTTGTCACTTAGTTTCTCCATCCTTTTTGGGCTTTTTATCCCATGCACTTGCTGTTTCGCAAGACCATTCTCATTCTTCTATTACATTCATTATGCCATTTTCATCAGTTCTCATTTTCTTCCCATTTCCTAAGAGAACTACATTTGGCCTAAATTTTTTGTTGGATATTACATCCATGGAACTTTGTAGGCATCATCCACTTACCTAGTGCATATGTAGATAGCTCGGCTACCCCCTTCCTTTTCTTCTATTCCCCCATTCTGTTAGTTTGTTAAGTTGTCACCTATTTTCTGGGGACAATGTTCGTGTGGCTTAAATTTTAATTATTTGTTTCTTTGTTATTTTGTTTTTATGCCTATTTGTTTGTTTTCAGTACTATTGCCTTGATTGAGTCTATGTACATTCATTAGGTGATTCCTTGCCCACACTTACACTTGAATCCATTCATATTCATTCGCCTACATTGGAATCATGGTTTCTATCATTGGTGCATTATTTTCTATTGAGTATTGGATTATGGAAGTCAGTCATTATGCATATTTTTTCCAAGTCCTCATGATGTTATACCATGATGCCTATTGACACATGCTATAACACATCTCAGCTTCAGGAAGTCTAATCAACAATGGCAACATCAACATCTCTTCGACATCGATATCTCGATTCAATCCCAATCATATCCCACACAGAGTAATTAAACAATGAAATAATTTGAACCTTTGTTTAGTTTGGACAAGCATCTTCCTACTAGCAAGTTATCCCAATTCATCTTTATCCTTCATATCAGATTATCATCATCATCGGCCAAATCAATCATGTTTGCCATAATCAGGGTCTAATGATCATAACCACCTATGGGCAAATCATTATACACTATCCCACCTACATTTCTCAATGATTATAACCTCTTTTGGGTAAGTCATTGTGTTCTCACCAAATTTACTTTTTTTTGCCTAATCAAGGACATGTTGTTATCTCGGGGTATAATGCTTATAACCGCCTTTGGGAAAATTATTGTACACCGTCCCAATTGCACTCTCAGTGATTTTGGACTACTTTTTAAAACTTATTGTGTTTTCACCCCATCATCTTCCTTTCTTTGGTTCCTTCGTTTCGCTTCTTTCTTTTCGAGGGATCGTTTGGTGACCTACTTGTGCCAATCGTTCCCTCGAGGGGGTATCATACAGTGCATTAATTGTCATTGAAGTTGTAAGCATACAAAATCTTTTCATTCTTTGAGAAGATGTTACTGTGCTTATAGATTGTAATGACTTCCCAAACAAAGGCAAACTGTAGACACCTAAATCTGGTCACCAATGACCATCAATCAAGATTTTGACCAATTTCCACCAAAATGCACAATTTGGCCTGAAAACACTAAAATATATTAAATGAGTTGAAATTGATATATTCAAGTGTTGATTTTGGCTAGAGTGTCATTAAATGGGGCAATACAATTTATGAAGTAACTGACTTTGATTAGATCATTTTGAGTCAAAAAGACATTTTTGCACCTAGGTGCTCTGAATTGCTCTTTTCTATCAAATTTCTCATACAAGACATGTGCCTTTGTTATTTTGCATTGACAACATCCTAAATGGGATAACAGTTTCAATGCATCTAACATCAACGTCCAATTTCAATCTAGTCAAATTTCAAGCCAGTAATATGATATTTTGACTAATTTGTGCACAAATTGCCAAAGTTTTGCATCAAAGTTGACTAATCATGTTTAAGGCTAATTAAACCAAATCAAGAGCTTAAGTAAAATTTTCATGGAACTTTTTAAATATATATTTTAAAAAAATTGATATTGAATATTTGCATCATCAAATGACATCATTTCTTCGAAAGACATCCATAGGCCATAAATGCATAAAATATCTCATCAAGCCACCCCATGCCTCATTAAGACCCTCCCATGCCTTATCAATGCCTCCCATGCCTGTTAATTGCCCATTCTTCCCAAATATTTATGGGGCATATTTATGAATTTAATTACATAATTTGGATTAATTCATGGCCACACATCTCAATCTTGAGATGGACAGTTATGGTTGATCCTAAACTATTTAAAAAATCTATAAATAGAAGAACCATGAACAAGAATTCGAAGCTTGGATAATGCAAAGTTATAATACACAAATAATTCCAAGAGCCATTGCAATTAGTTTATAATACCAAATTATTGAGCCAAGCCAAAGCCAAACATGGTGCCAAGGAGAGATGAAAGTAGCCACACTTATTTGATGAAGACTTCACGAGCACAAACCGAGCAAGCCAAATCGAAGAATACTCTTGGAGCATCAAGGAAGGTAAGGAATGTTTGTTTTCTTGAATTTTTGTTGAGCTTTGTCATTTATTTTCTTCACTAAGCTCCCCCATTGAGATAGGCTTAAGGTGTTAACTATTAGTGTGTTATTTTGAATTTGATTTCATATACTAACACTATACCAATCTCCCCTTATTGCAATCCTATATTCACAGTTATACCTCATTGGTTTTAGTTCATCAGAGTTTTTTGAATGTTATTTCTCCCTCTAATGTCGTTGTCACTTTTGGTGGAGATGGAGTGTCCTCTTAGGAGCTGCATTATTTACAACAACTTTCAAGTTTTGTTTTCCCAGAAACCTCCTCAATAACTGATAAAGTTTTATTTATGGGTGATATCCATGTGTCCTTTTCAACATAAAGCCTCGTTTTGGAGATTTTTGATACCTCTCTTATTTCGTTAGATCTAGATCACGTTAGGAGGTCTTTGGTTGGTAAATGTATTGGGGCTAAAATTTCTCTAGTTGAGCTTATCAGATGAGCTAAATCTCATTGGACCGATATTGTTGAGGCCTCTTTCTCCTTTTTAAATAAAGGGTTTTTCCTCATTGTTTTTCAATTTGTTGTTGATAAGAATTCTATGGGGTCTTATGGGCCTTGGTTTCATGGCAAACACGACATCTTATTTTGCCCTTGGTCCCTTTTCTTCAATTCTTATATAGCGAAAATCATTATTGCTCCTTTGTGGATCAAATTATACAATCAACCCTTGGTGTCGCAATATCTTAATCAAATCAAAATGTTTGTCAATAAAGTGGGCTCTTTTTTCAATATTGATGAAGATTTGATGGGCAATATGTTCATGTATATGAGAGAGAGTTATTATATCTACCCAAGCCTCTTGCCCATTTGATCCAAATCATGTCTTCCTCTTGCTCATGGACATAATTTATCCACTATGAGGGGCTCTCCTTTAGATGCTTTCATTGCAATCATCGTGGTCACCAGGTGGCTACTTGTTCTTCTCAAAACCAGAGTTATTTCAAACCTTGATAATTTTAGAGAAAGAAGGATGGCGCTCCAGATGTTGACTTTATTTGGCAAAAAATGGGAAAATATTTTCGAAGTCCTTTTCTTTCAATTCAAGGATTGAACTATCCTCTTCTCAATGGATATAATCTCGTTCTCCATCCCCTCCTAATGAAGAGGAGTTTCATAAGGGAGCTCTAGATGTTAGGGCACAGATGGTCAGGTCCTCCTCATAAATCCCCTAAAGGAGGTAGTTCCCAATAGTGTGTTACCTTTCCCATTGGTGATCCATCTACACAATGAAAAGGTAGAAAGATAGAGCTTGAACGTTTAAGAATGGATTGAATGGCTTCCATTGACGATGGTTCACAATGGAGTTTAGATGATCTTATTTTTCGTAGAGGGAGAACACTGATTTCTACTTGCAGATAGGCCCATTTCATTGTAGTGGTTTGGTTAGCTCTCCTCAAAGCTATTTTTTATGATTGTTGGATGACCATTTACTACGAGGTTGTTGAAGGTTTGTTGCCTTTTTTTAACACACTTTGGAAGATTTTCTTGTTGCTTGATCATTTATGTCTTGTTGGCAAAGATATTGACCCTTCTATCTTTTTTGTTATTCTCCATTATAAACATTGAGTTAGATTTTGTTGTTTACCTTATGTACTCAGGGGACTGGGCCCCTCATTATATTCCAGAGCTGATTTGTAACTTTAGACTCTGAAAAAAAACTAATCTCTGTCGATTCATCGCTCCGATAAAAAATGTTTCTCAATTCATAACTCCACTAAACAATTACACCTAAACACACACTATATATATATATATATATATAAAATCACGTATAAAACCCCCTGAAAAAATAAAAATATATATTAATAAAAAATAACCCATATTATATATCCTCCCTAACTTATTGGACAACTTAAAATAAATAAAAAAACATATCATCGAGTCTAAAATAGTGTTCATTAAAAAATGGACAAAACTATTTTTATTTTTTAATATTTTTTAAAAGCTAAACTACCTTAAAAAATAAAAAATAAAATAAAAAATATAACTTTTTAACTAATCCAATGTGGATCAGCCCCAATAAAAAATGCAAACAAACATCAAATCGTAATTTAAAACTGTTATTTTATTTTATTTTGCATAAAAATTGTAAGACACTTCACACGATTGCATGTTATAACTATTTTTAACCTCTCGTCCTACCAATTTGAATAAATATTTTTTCTATTTTAATTAATTAATTTTTTAATATTAAAAAGAATATTTCTCTACATTTTCATAAAATATGTCATTTATATTAAGAATTTAAAAATTATTATAAAAATAATAATATTTATTTATTCATTAAAATATTAATTATAAATTAAAAAATATATTGATTTAACATAAATTTTATTATTATTTTATTTTTTTCATTAAAATTTATCATCCCAATATTTATGAATGAAAAAAATATTGATTTGACATATCATTATTATTATATTTTTCTATTTTTAATATATAAAAATTATTATATAGAATATTTGTTTAATTCAAAAGAAATTATATTTATTTAATTAATTGTATTTAATTATATTTATTAAAGAGATCAAATATTTAACATATATAATTTAATTGATTAAGATTTTTTTTTTTTTTAAAAATACTTAAAAATATTTAAATATAACATATACCCTATAAAAAAGTAACATTTATTATAGAACTTATACCACTATATAACTTCTTAACCCATTACCATATTATAATCTATCCTTTTTTATTGTTAAATATTTATAAAGTTTACATAATAAAATAATTATATATGAAGGCTTACATTGTCATCATCTAACGAGTGTCCAATATTTTAATCACTTTCAAATATAATTATTATTGTCATGTTTACTCTGATATATGCTTCACGTTAACATTACCCAAATTTTAACAAAGCAGAAATAATACAGTTCTCACAAGGGATAATATTTTCGCTTTAACTAACCATACTTAATCATTGATTATTATTCACTATTATATTGAACTTATATTACAAAATTATGTGTAAATTCAACTATAAACAAATTTTAATATAAAGGTACAGACTAGCCACTACATAATCCTTATTTTTATGAGACAAACATTGAGAAAAAATATTGAAAGATTAAACTTAATTTACAATGGCTAAAGTAAGTTAAAAAAATGCATTAATGATTTGAACACTTTGAAAAATTATAAAAAAAAAATCTTTCTATTAAAAAGAAGAAAAACACCTAAAGAGTTGTAGTCAGACTGGTGAGGATGATCGCTGATTATATCTATGGGGCCCACACCACTCCACCTTAAAACCATAATTTTTTTTATTTTTTTAATTATTTTTTTAACTTTATTATTATTTTATTAAACATATATATATATATATATATATATATATATATATATATATATATATATAACTTAACTGTATTATTTTATTTTTAATTTAAGAGAGTTTAATTTTATTTTTTAAAATTTCCTTCCTTGTAGGTAGAGGGAGTAAGTGGAGAACTAATTACAAATGGAGAACTAATTGCAGGAGATTTTTTTTTTTAAATTACATTTATATATTTTTTATTTTATTTTATTTTTATCGAGTTGTGCTAAGGTGGACAACAATTATGTAAACCAAAATTTAAAAGCTATATTAATTTATAGTGAATTTTAAAATTAAATGAGAAAAAACTTGTATATTCTTTTGTTTTAAAGCACATTTTTTTCATAAATAAAGAAAAACTTGTATAAACATAAATAATTTAAAAGCACAACTATTCTCAAATTCAAATTAATTTCAAAGCTATAATCAAATTAAATTTTTAGCAAAACCTATATAAACATAAATAATTCAAAACCACAACTATTTTCAAATTCTAAAATTAATTTAAGTATAATAATTCATTATTATTATTTTTTACAATCAACTTAAAATTTTAGGATTGTTTTCTAATAATCTATTTATTTTATTTTACATAAAATTAATCTAATTCAACATCTATTTTTTTTTAATATATAAGACAAGCAAAAATGTTACAACTATCATATAATACTTTGAAGATTTGTATAAGCGCAATATGTAAATAATCAACTAGCTTTATTCCTTGAAATATGTAGTGCTCCTTCCTAGCTCCATAAGTTTCTAGCAGCTTGTAAGTAAGGAAAGATTGCTCACCTCCCAACGTTATGACATCATCAAGTGTCTCCACCCTAGTCAACCCCCAAGCCCAAGAGGTGACCTCCACACACACAAAAAAACACATGGCCAACCCAAGGAAACAAAAGGCCTTAAGGCTTTCTAGTTATAGATGCATACACTTTCCTTAGGATTGTACTTGGAGAGGTTAGAGAATAATCATCAACCTCAATAATTTTTGCAAATTCTCATAAAATATAAATAAGAAGGGGAACCAACAAGCAATGCACATAGGTCCCTTGTTCCTCCCTCAACTAGCTCTTGAAAGGAAGCCAACAAGCAACCTACCCAAGCCCCAAGCTTCTCTTTCAACCAAACTATCTCTTGAAAGGAAGTCAACAAGCAACCTATCTAAGACCCAAGCTTCTCTTTCAACTAGGTCTTGGAAAGGAAGCCAACAAGCAGCCTTTACAGGGGCCAAGCTTCTCTTTCAACCAAGAAATATCCCTTCCCCAAGTACATCCTAGGCTTGCACATAATTAATAGTTTTTTTTTTCCCTCCTACCCGTGACTACAAATCCCTTTTTTTTAAATGAATTCACAAGACATACACAAACACACATAAGATAATTATTCAAAAATAGAAAAAAAAAAAAGGTATTAGCCTAATGAATTTTCTACACTTGATTTGTCCTTTGCCTCCTCTTGAAGCTTCCAATCTTGATTTCCTTCTCTCTAATTCTGCTGCAGTTCAGAATTCTGGAGAAAATAGGTAGATTTTTGCTTATATGAGGAAGGAGGTTGCTAACTTATTCCCCCATTCAAATGAAGACAAGTGTATAATTTTGGGCTTGCAGCCCCTCCCCTTCCTAAGGTGCCTAGAAGGGTGAAATCATTAAATTTTTACTTTCCAAAATGTTCCCTTGGACCATTAATCTCTGGGACCCCTTTTTAGACCAATGGAAGGTTTTCAAAATAAGTTTTGAGACTTTTTAATTTTAGCTTTCCCAAAAATTTGAATATTACAATTAAAGAGGTAAATCAATTTTTGATTAAGAGATTAATTAACACAACATAATCTATGGACACATTACTAACTAATAACAAAAGCCTATATGGCATCCAATCTAAGGCTCCAAAATAATCAACAATAACCCTAGGGAGAAGAACACACACACATAATTACTAGGTGGGTACACACACATGGCCAAACATCACTTAATATAACTTAACTTGGATTAGGATGGTGTGTGGTTTAGGAATCAACCACCTCTTGTCCTTCCCTTGCTTGCCCATTTCTGTCAATTTCATGCACACTCATTGCACACATCAACGCATCTTAATAACGACAATAATTATGATAATATATCACTGATAACAATATTTTAAAGAATTAACATAAAAAATTTCCATGATCTCGTCACGAGAGCTAGAACTTACTCCAAATAAAACTTGTGCTCCACGCACAATTATAATTTATTTAGTTTTCTCACTTCTTATGCTCTTTTCTCACGCAATAAGAAGTGGTACGAAACTGCATCAAATTATTAGTGCATATTTTAATATTAACAAAATTATATGATTGTTAGTACCCTTATGCCAATCAATCAATGATAATCAACAACTATACACATTTACATTTGTAATTCATTTCCTATCATATATCGTATAAGTGGCATGGAATGAATCGTAACATAATGACATAACATGATCATATCCAAATCAACATGTTCATCAAAAGATATAATAAACAATTGATTCATCATAATCCCTAACCAACAGAACATAACAATGAATCATAACATAACAACATAACATGATTATATCCAAATCAACATGTTCGTCATAGAATATATTAGATAATCAATCCATCATAGTCCCTAATCAACACACCATAATAATAACTACATATAAAATAGATGCAAAATAGGGAAGACCAAAGATGGCATGACATCTCCCTTCCCTAATAAAGACTTCCTCCTGGAAGTCAACTAAAAATATGTGGGTACTGGGTCTGAAGTGGTATTGTGTCCTCCCAAGTAATTGCCTCCTCATCATATCGATCCCACTAAACTCTAACCTGGTCTAGATCCTACCCTTGAAGGGCCATCCTTCGTCGATCCAAAATCTTGATGGGCTCCAAGGAGATTTGCTCATCCTCCACAACCTACAAAGCGGACCAATCTAATATGTGTGATATATCGAGAATGTACTTCTGTAAAATTGAAATATGAAAAACATCATGGACCTATGACAGAATGGGTGGCAAGGCTAGACAATAAGCTACGAGTCTAATCCGCTCCAAGATCTCAAAAGGTCCCAAAAAATGTAATGCAAGCTTAGACCCTTTTCCATAATAGATTGGGCTCTTGAGAGGTCACACACATAGAAAGACCTTGTCCCTAACATCAAAATGTTGATCCAACCTCTTGGCATCAATGTACTTCTTCCATTGCTCTTGCACCTCTTGAAGGCGTTGACGAATACACACTACATGTCACTCCATATCTTGTAGTAGGGAGGGTCCTATGGACACACAGTCCTCCAAGTGATCCCAACTTAGTGAAGTCCTACACTTCTTACCATACAATGCCTCAAAAGGTGCCATGTTGATGGAGCTATGTTAGTTGTTATTATATGCAAACTCTATTAGGTAGAGGTACTCCTCTGAATGAGACTGTTGGTATATCACATACATACGTAACATATCTTCAAGGTCCTGATTAACTCGCTTAGTTTGTTCGTATGTCTCAGGATGGTACATTGAGATAAGATTAAGCTTTGTGCCTAATGCTTATTGTAATGCAATCCACAAGTGAGAGGTAAAGATGAGATCTCTATCAAAATCAATTTTTTGGGGTATGTCATGCAACCTAACTATGTCATCCATAAAAACATGAGCTACTGCAGTTGCATTATAGGTAGTCTTGATGGGCGAAAAGTGTGCCACCTTAGTTAACTTGTCCACTGTCACCATGATCGCATTATGATGGTATGTAGACATAGGAAGACCAATAACAAAATCCATAGAAATGGTGTCCCATTTCCACTCTGGAATCTCATGAGGATAAAGGAGCCCTACTAGATATTGATGCTTAACCTTGACATGTTGGCATTCAAGGCATCTCAATACAAAATATATGATATCTCTGAAAATCCCTAACCAAAAATACAACTCTTGTAGCTCAACATGAACCTTCTTTTCCCTAGGATGCCTTGCATAAGGTACTCTGTGTGCCTCGACTAGAATCAACTACCTTAAATCACTATAATATGGCACATAAATGCACCCTTTCTGGCATAACAAACCATCGACATCATCGGTACACCTTATAAATTTTCCCATAAGAGCCTTATGAGAATCAACCTGATGTGTCACTTGTTGGAAAAATGAGTCAAAAGGAAGTTAAGCTATGATATGATCTTTCAATTTTGTCCTCACTCTCATGGTGGCAAGCTGAAGTCATGTCTTGCTAAGGGCATCGGCTACAACATTTTCCTTGCCCTTTAGATGCTCCATCTCAAAATGGTATTCACATGCTAGCTCCATCAAATGTCACTCCTGAGCATTGAAATTTGGTTGAGAGAATATATGCTTGACGCACAAATGATCTATCCTCACAATGAAGTATTATCATAACAAAAAGTGTCACCACCACACTAGAGCATGAATGATGACAACAAACTCTAAATCATGTATAGGATAGCAAAGCTCATAGTCCTTAAGCTTCTTCGACTCATATGCCACCACCCTACCACTTTACATAAGTATGACACCAATGCCCTCCTTCAAGGCATCCATATAAACTAAGAAGTCCTACATGGGATATAGAATTGCCAAAATAAGCGTGCTAGTGAGATGCTCTTTCAAGGTCTGAAAGGCTATCTCACACTCCTCTATACAAATGAGCTTTGTCCCTTTTCATTGAAGGGAAGTAATGGGATGAGAAATCTAAAAAAAGTCCTGCACAAATCTCTTGTATACCTCACTAATCCCATAAAGTTGCACACCTCAGTGACTAAAGTAGGTGTCGACCACTCTACAATTGCTCAAATATTCAACAGATCTATTGATATTCCCTTGCTCAAAATGACATGTCCCAAATACTGGATCTCTGTCAGGAAAAAATGAATATTTGGCCAAACTTCCATATAGTTGATGCTCCCGAAGGCACTGAAGAACCTTTCACATGTGTTCCTCATGCTCCTCTATGATACGGGAGTAAATTAGTATGTCATCCAAGAAGATCAAAACAAACTAATCCAAATAATGGTGAAACACACCTTTCATGAGACTCATGAAACTTGCTAGGGCATTGGTTAGCCCAAAAGGTACCACTATGAACTTGTAGTGGCCATATCGAGTCCTAAAAGCTGTCTTATGGATGTCTACCTCTGTTATCCTCAACTGATGATACCCTGACTTAAGGTCAATCTTATGAAACACCTTTGCCCCTTTAAATTGATCAAATAAGTCATATATCCTTAGAAAAGGGTAACGGTTCTTGATGGTCACTTTATTGAGCTGCCTATAATCAATACAAAGATGAAGTGAACCGTCCTTCTTCTTAACAAAAATCACTGGAATACCCCAAGGTGATACACTAGGGCAAATATGACCCTTTTCCAAGAGTTCCTAAATCTGAATCTTGAGCTCATTGAGCTCAAGTGTAGTCATCCTATAGGAAGCCTTAGAGACCAGCTTTGCTCCACGTATAAGATCAATATTAAAATCAATTTCTCATTGAGGAAGCATACAAGGTAACTCCTCGATAAAAACATCAGCAAACTCTTGTAAGATAGGGTGGGAATCAATAGTAGTCACTTCAATCTCATCCTCAGACTTGTCACTTACCCAAATAGCATACAACTAACATCCTTCATGCATGTTTCACTTGATTTACATAATGGAAATCATACATAAAGAAACAAGTCTATGAAGTCTAGAAATTACCATCTCTATCCCCAAATCATCATGACAATGTATTATTTTAACATAGCAATCAATAAAAGCTCTATAGTTCTCTAACCAATCCATGCCCAAAACTACATCATACGATCCCAAGGTTAAAACATGCAAGTCTAGGGTAGTGGGAAAAACTTCTATATCTAACACACAACTAGGGATTAATGAGTTCATGGGCTTCTTAGCCCAAGTAGCCATCTTAACCAACCAAGGGTTCGACTGCCTAAATGCCACCAGCCTGCAATGGTCAACTACTAGTGTTGAAATAAAAGAATCAGATGGACCAGGGTTAAAGAGAACTAAAATTGGCATCCTGCCAATCCTACCTATTGTCTCCACCACTATGACCTAGTGCTCAACTTAGCTATCATTGACTGTTGCATATAATTTGTGAGCTCAATCGACATCTCCCACTATCTACGTAGATGCTGCCACTCTCTTCCCTGAAGCTGAACCCCTTCAAGGACATTCCCTAATAAAATGAGGTCCCTGACATAGAAAACATCTACCTCATAGCACTTGACCTGAAGGAGCCCCAAAAGTAGGTTGTTGTCTGAATATCCCTCCCTGCCTAGACTGTTGAGTCTAAGCAAGGGCTTGACCTTGCATCTACTGACGAAGTCGCTATCCCTACACTTATGTGGGGCCCTGACCTTGTTGTACTCTCTTTATCTCTCTACTGGCCTCGAGGAGGGTGTCACTACCCCTATCTCTATTGTTGTCCCTAATGTTGACCCTATTCTTGTCCCTATTATTGAGGTCTAAACCTGCCTCTGGGGGTGGTGGGTTCCCCTGTAACCTACTATCTCTCATCCTCTGCATATTCCCCCTATGGCGCTCTCAAGCTTCATGGGTTGCCCTCTCAATTGCAACCTGAAGTGTTAGAGGATCTAGAAGATGAATTGTGCCTGCTAGGTCAACATTAAGCCCTCTAATGAGCTATATAATGAGGATCTCCTCATCCTGAGCAAACTATACATAAGGTAAGAACTCAATAAATATGGCCTCATATTCTGCCATCGTACCTCCATGTTGCTAAAGAGAATGAAATTCTTTGACCATCTGGCGTCTAAAATATCTTGTAATATATTGGTCATTGAATTGATGTCAAAACTACTCCCAAGTGAGGGTCTCAATATCCAAATCAGATTTAACTTCTTCCTTCTCCCACCAAGCTAAGGTCAGTCCTCTCAATGGTTATATGGCTAGGTGGGCATGTGCATTATCTAGTTAACCATAAGTGTTGAATAATATGGTGATGCTGCATAACTAGGACTCAACTTCCACTCCTTTCACTAACTCAGAGAACATGGGTAGCTATAACTATGTAAACTCTCTAATGAGAGCTGTTAGAGTTTACCTTGCATGTCTATAATGGTTAGGTGATCATGGCCCATGATGATCCCTCCTAGGGGATCTTGACCTCTACTACTCAACCTCATCTTTAGAATGGTCATGAGAACCCTCGCATGGGTGCATAGATCCCTGGGCATCTCTTTGTGACCTTACTACTTGATCATCAAGTCCTTCAGATGGAGGTGGGGGTAGACGCATCAGCATGACCCCAACTAACTCCTGAATGGCCTGTACTATCTGAGGTCCAAACTCGATGGGGTCTCTTTGATGGTCTTGATGAGGATATACTAATGGATCTAGGTGCTCATGTAGATGACCCAACTCTACCTCTCCCTCCTCAACTCTACAAATGTCTAATATTAACCTCTATGGAGACCGTCAACCTAGTTGCCCATGTGATGTTTGCCCTAATTCATGAACCATCTGCACGAATGGAAGCAATTAACGATGGTTCTTAACACTATTTAGATGTATTAACATAATCCCCAAAGTTCCCAGTGTTGTACTCGAGCTTTGATAATATCCATCCACTAGGCTACAAATCCATCTACATTCTGATACAGAGAGTCAAATGGTTAAAGTTATAATCATGTCTTGGGTGATTTTGATGATGTGGATGCCCCTTACTCATGATTGCTTAGTTGAAGGAGCTCATTGATTTCAATGTATATTTACTCATCGTTGTAATCTATTATATATTTATTTCTAAATTATGCGCTAAAATATCGATATTTTATGTAATTCAATGATTGCATTTAAATATTGCCTGTTGTGCCATGCATGAAAAAACCTATTATAAAAATATATAACAATCATCAAAATAAATAATAATAATATGGAAACACAAATATCAACTAAAATGTTATAAAGGAACAAGGAACAACAACAATAAGAAAACAATATATAACACAACATGAAACCATATATAACAAGTGTCGTATTGTGGCTTCAATACCTGCCCTGGTTGAATCCTACCTTGATTGAATCCTACATTTGTTCTAATACCATGCCATATTGACATGTGTATTAATAAGTTCTATAATGATTAATTGAAAAACCGAGGAATTAAGTACACTATTTTATATTTTGCAGGGTAACAAACAAATTTACAACTGCAACCTACTGAATGTGAAATGCCTAATTGTAATTAAAAATTCCTATAGAATGCAATGTCAATTTGTTGCCCTGCCTTACATGGCCATAGCCTTGCATATTAGTCCTCCATGCTGGCAGCCATGGCGATGCCCTTCCAGATGTTTTAAACTCGTTCTAACTGAAAATTTGCAAGGCTCCTTTATACCTTTTTTTATGATCTTTGTAGGATGAAATGGTGTCTATTGCACCAAGCATCAATAAGATTATTAATTGTATAAAAATTAATAGAAACTATTTGTTTGTAACCCAAACATTAAAAAAGAATAATTAAATAAAAAATGTCAATCCTCAAAATTAAGGCGAAAAAATTAGATATTTTTAGGTCCTATGCTTCCTTAATGACTTTAACATCCGGAAGTTGGGAAGAACAACTTACAGAAAGCTAAAAAGTTCAAAGATATTAGTATACCCTCATAAATGACTAAATACTACTTAAAAAACACCCAAATTCATTAAACAAATGCCATTGCTTCAATTTGTTTTTTCTAGCTATCAAGGCAAACATAATTGGGTTCACCCATCACCAATGTGTTGCTTGTGCTTTAAAACGAATTCAATACATATCTAGACGAATAAGTAGATTTTAATTAGTTTCAAAAAATACTTAATTTCACAAGTTCCAAGGGCACAAATAATAGATGTTAATGGCTATAGATGATGAAGAAATGACAGGTAGAAAAATACATATTCAGCGGCTGCCCAAATACATTAGAAAGTCTTGAATGACGTCGAACTAAATGTCTAAGATACATGCAAAGTGCCAGGGTCCTAGATAATTAAATATAATTTTGAAAACAAGATGGTGAAATGAATTTAATCTACTCTCACTTCTTCGTAAATGCAATTCTTGCATCACTGTGAAGAGTTTATTGGAGCAGGCTGTATAAAAAAATAGTAGTTATTGGCTAAAGGAAGAAGATGCAAGCTGAAAGGTGGTTTCTTTGCCACGCTGCTACCCAAAACACAACTGGCATTTATTCGGATTGGCAATGCCAGCTGTACTTTCCAAAATTTTCAGACCCTTCTAATCACATGTAGAATAGAAAAGCAAGGCTCCCATTAAATGGTGGTCAAACAATTATTCACGAGTTAACAACTAGAAAACAAATAAAATATTGAAAGCCTCTAATAAACATTGTAAAATAATTTATTTTTGTAACCAAAAAAAAAATGTTTCATTGATAATCCACTCTTATTTAACCAAATTAATAACCTCTATTAAAAACAATAGTACCTAAAAAATAGGTACAAATAATAGAAAGATAACAATAATCCCTTGCCTTCACTCCCCCAGCCCCTGGACCAAAAAACAACAAAAAAATATTTTACTGTAATATAAATAAAAATGAAGGAAAGAGAAGACTAAACTAAATACTAAAAAGTCTAAAAAAAATTAGATATAAAGTAAGAAAAAAATGCAAGAGATTTCTTTAAAAAGAAAGCCGTCACAAAAGCACAAATACCTATTATCATTAAAAAAATTCTTCGAGCTTTCAAAAAAAAATATTTCAGAAGAAATTTACTTTCAATATTTTAGTCTCACATAATTTTTAAATAAAAATTTAAAAAATATATATCAAATAAAATATTTATAAAAAATAAATATATAATTGATAATTTTTTTTTCGAAATTCATAAAAATATATTTATTAAATATGTTTTCACGAATAAAATTTACTTTTAATATTTTAATCTCACATATTTTTTAAATAAAACGTATATATATATATGTATAAAGATAAAGTTGATAAAAAATTCTTTAAAAATATATATATATATAATGTGTTTTCGAGAATAAAATATCATTCTTACATTCTCATTAAAGATTTTATATTTGTAAAAAAAAAATGCTAAAAATAAAAACTTCCCAACTAACATAAAAGTTATATGTTTAAAAATGTTTAAAGACACAATAATAAATTTGTGCAAAGGTGTTAAGCCCTTCTTAAAAAAGGTGTAAAAAAATGATGGATATAAGATTTAGATATCTTATTCATCTACCAAAATATTTGCACATTTAGATATAAGATTTAGTAGTACAACTTTGATATCTTGATAGAAATGATTTTAACATTAAGTATTAATCTATTGAATCATAAGTAAAATATGTAATATACTTCTCGAATAACATGATTGTTAGAAAACTAAGATCTTCAAGAAAGTAGTTTAGATTTCGCTTAGGGGTGAACACATAAAACTAAACTTCGACAAAGCAGTTAAAGGAAACCTTGGTTGGGCGGACATTGGGGGCATTTTCAAAAATGAAAACAGTATTTCATTGTTAGGATATTGCAAAGCTTTGGGTAAAACCACTAACTATTTTGCTAAGACAAAAGTGGTGTGGAGAGGTTTGAAGATAGCCAGTGATTAGAACTAGACCAATCTAGATATTGAAGGGGACTTTGAAATCAACTTGGAAGCCATAAAAAAATTACAATACGCTTGATAACATTTTTTAGAGATTTAGGATTGCATTGGGTTGATCCTAGGATTCTCGTCATTCATGGTTTCTAGCATTTGATGAGATAGAAATTATGTAGTTGATCACCTTGCCAATCTTGCGGTGGGCCTTAATTCCCATAGGCAAGCCTCAAATTTGATGCCAACCCCCTCCATTCATGGAAAGCTCAAATATTTACTTGAAAATGAGTACAAAGCCTGCTCTCATGACACCTATTCATCTCCCATCATTGTATTACCCAGGGTGGCTAGATAATATAGGATTGCATTGAGTTGATTTCAGGATTCTCGTCATTCATGGTTTCTAGCATTTGATGAGATAGAAATCGTGTAGTTGATCACCTCGCCAATCTTGGGGTGGGTCTTAATTTCCATAAGCAAGCCTCAAATTTGATGCCACCCCCTCCAATCATGGAAAGGTTAGATCTCTAATTAAAAATTAGTACAAAGCCCGCTCTCATGACACCTATTCATCTTCCATCATTGTATTACTTAGGGTGGTGAGACAATTTAGTTTTGGCTTTTATTACTAAAAGCCTTGTCAAGATTTCATTGGGCTTAGATGTGACTTAGATGGGACAGTTCGAATGCATGATAGCCTATAAATCCCAATACCCATCCCTATCGTGGACAAATTTGGTGAGCAACAAATTGTCTAGCAAGCTTTATAAGCATCTCATAGATTCTCTAGTAGTGTAGTTATTACAACCAACCACTTTGATTTTAAGAAGGCAAGGCCTTCCAATATAGCCCAACAGAGTCTGGGGAAATAATCTCCCATCAACATTGCGCAAGAAATGAATAAGGACATGATAAATTGATACTCTATAGATGATGTTCACTCTTTATTTTTGAGCTTAGTTAAATTGTGAAACTTCTCATTGTTGAATGTAGGGCTTTTGGTGGATAAAACCACCCAAATCAAGGAAAAATAAGTAATGAAATTCTAAAAATATACTTTGGTTGAGGGTATAATAGATTTAAAACTTTTTAAGTGGATGGCTACCAATTTGTTTCAAGTACAACCAGAAACTATAATGGATGAATGGGACTCAGTGGTTTGCATTCTACAAGCCATGAGTTCGAACTTATTTTACATTTAGTGATATAAATAAGCCAAAACTATGATAATTCAAATTGTATAAGATACAACATAACCTACTAAAAAGTATATTGAAATTAAGCTTACTAAATATAGAAATGACCAATAGGATATTTTTTTAAGCTCTAGCCTATGTTTATGTACAGTCATCATAAACTACCTAGAATGGTTATATGATCACTTGGCTCAAGAGATTGACTATTAGAATTTATCAAGACATCTTTGGTACAACACAAACCCTTATAACTACCAAATATGTATATTTTTTGCCAAAAACATTCGATGTTATTACCTGTCTATTCCACTGCAAGTCATTGTGTCTTCCTATCAAGATGTTTCATATGTTATTTTAAATACTTGGTCATGTGTGCATATTCATATTTATCTTCTTTTATCTTGAAGCCCTAGCTCCACTTTTGACACTTTTCTTGGCTTGTAAAAAGGGTTATAAAAATAGGTTGGACATCCCCAATCACTCCCTCTAAGTGGTTGAGCCTTGCCTACATTCCAATACTAGAAAGAGAGATCAAACCACATGTAGTTCTCCCACCTAAGTGGATGTGTACTCAATAGTGATCCACTAGTATGTGTGCAGTACATTTGGTTTTCAACACTTGACAATTTGTAACTTTAACCTTGCTTTAGGTGTTTAGACTTGGCTTAGTGATTATTCTTTTGTAGGTTTTTTATATTTGGATACTTTATAAGAATACCTCAAGGATATGTAAGTTTATTCCTCAATGTGCAAGTAGTTTCCAAGTGAGCTCTAGATAGGCGCTAAATAGGAATAACTTTAAGCTTGATAAATAGACACATGAAACATGTGGGCCAACCCAAAGAAACATTTCCAATTTTATAAATAGTTATTTGGATAACCTTATATGATTTTGACAAAAGTAGATGATAATTGTTACTGGTATCATCTAACTGTTTCCAAACTACCTAGGATGGAGGAAACAATGATCTAGAGATTGGTGACAATCTACTTAAGATAATTTAACAGTTATGCATAGACTAGGAAGATCCAATATATAAAGGATGGCAAATTGAGAAGGCCAAACCCATAAATAGATAAAATGGTTAGGAGAAAATGCGAGTAAAAGTCAATTGTGTATGCGCAAGTCATTTATGTTAAGGATTTGTCAAATATCATATTGTTAGGTGTATAATGCCAAATTTATGCGTTTAAAATTGTCCCCTTTTAGTCGAGTATTGAACATAATATATTAAAATAATCAAGTAATAAATTTGATTGTGTAAACGCATTTGGTGTCTTTAGGTATGCCATGAATATCCAAATTGCTCCATGCCAAAATCTATAATGAAACATGTAAAAATCAATGTCAATTCATGATAGAAAATCTGAATTAATCAGCTACAACCTTAACCTATGATGCATCTAGGGACATGTGTGGCCAACTTGTGGCTTACATACCTCTTATATTATCTTGTCAAATTTATTTATGTTCTTAATAAGTTTGACATATGGAATAACCATGGTTATGTAGAGTATATATAGGAGGTAGTGGCTAGTATGTGATGATTAGATTGTGAATTCTACTCTTATTACTATAGACAGTTAGTTTTGGCGACTTTCATGCCTAAATTGAGATTTAGTTTAATTTCTAGAACATAACACAATTTAAGCCTAAAAAATCACCTAAATGTCCAAATTCATCAGCATAAGGGATTTAATCGCTTAGAAACATGGTGAGGCTTGCTTATTTAGGGTATTACCTTGTATGCACCCATAACCTAGTTCAATTTCAAACCTAGTCAAATTATGACCTAATAATTTGACACTTTTGCCCTATCGAGCTATTAATTCAAAAAAAAAAAAAAATACCAAAAGCCAAAAAGCACTAAGCAAGATTAATTAAAAAGTAAATCTCGATTAAATTGCTTAAGTAAAAAATTCCAAGTTGAATTAGTGAATTTTATTTATCAAAAAATGATTTTTTAGCCAAATATGGAGTCAAAGATCAAAGGAGATAATAAAGCGATTTATCAATTCCTAAATATTCTAAAAAGGTGAGTCACAACCTCATAAATATCTAAAGTGAGTTGTCATGGCTCATAAATATCTGAAACTAAGGTGTCAAGATTTCATGAGTGCTTTGACCAAACCCAGGTTAGCTTGACTCAACCTAGATTATTATAGACTCAACCAAAGTTATAATTTAACCTAGCCTCCCTAGGGTTATAGTTAGTTCTTAGAGCTATAAATATAAGTGCCCACACTATATGTGAACAAGCTTTTGTGTGTAAGGTTCTTTTGCAGGAATGCCTTCAAGAATCCATTGAGAGTAGTATTATAATGCCCATTTTATTTCAAGCTTCGCACCAAGTCAATCCAATAGCTAAGAAAAGCCACAAGTGACCATTGGAGAAGTGCTACCACCATGGAGAAGAATTGACAAGAGTTTTTGATGTCATAGTCTGAGTATGAACATCCTTATGCCAATAAGTGGACATCAAATTTGACAAAGGAGGTAAATTACTTGTGTTGGTTTTTAATCTCTATTTCGTGATATTATTGATTACATTATGCCCCCCTAGTTCTTAGGCAAGAGTGCTTAGTTCTAGTGTATTATTATGCATGGATTTTTATCATTTTGACTAACAAGGAACTAATCAACATTTCTGTGCTCTTCAGATTTTTAAGATACATAATGTCATGTCTAGTGGGACCACACATCCTGTATGGCCAAGGAGAATGATGTGTAACTTTTAGATTTTCTAACAAAAGCACTTAATTCTTCAAGTTTAGAGTTTTGTGCTTGAATATGTCATCATTCTATTTTTCCTGTAATCGACGGCTTCGCCCTGTGTAATGGCAACTTCACCATTTTTGTGCTTTATTTGTGATCTTTATTTGTGTAGCAATAACGACTTTGAAATGGTGGCTTCAACCTTGCTAAACAACGACATCATTAGGTAAATTTCCATTTGTTTTCGGTGACTTTACCTATTTTCAGCCTGTAATGAACAACTTTACCAATTCTAATCGATGGCTTCGCCATGTTTAATGACAAATTCACCAAATTGCAATCTATCTATGTCTGTATTCTTAGGAAAATAATAGCTTCACTAAAAATGGCAGCTTCATTCTATGTTTTAAAAAACCCAAGATCTCAAAATGGAATGTTGTTTATTGATTTACTTTTTGGCCTAAAGATAAACAAATGCCCTAACATTTTTTTATAGGAACCAAGGTAGGGAGAGAGAGGCCTAAACACTTCTAAATCTCACATACACTTGTAATTGGTGCTTTAAATCAACTCAATCAAACGTATCTTTTGGCATTTCAAAGTTTTTTTTTCAAGTGCAAATAAGGCCAAGGGGCCAAAACTTCATTCACATTTGAGTTGGTGCTTTTAAAAAAACATCCACTTTAGTTTAGAGCTCTCTTTTTTGTTTGTTCTTTGTTTATTAGCTAGTTTCAAAGTTCATAGATTAATTCTTTTATTATGGAAAATAAAAAATTATTACATGAATGCTTTTCCCCCCGTCCCTTATAGGAAACTCTGGTGACCAAAATCGCTTGGTTTATTTCCTTGTTTGTTTAGTCTTATCATAAAGAATGTCGTGTATGCTCTCCTCAAGCTCAATGTGACTTAGGTGACTTAGAAATTACCTCTAAAGTATTTCCAATTTCTTTTTTTACATTTGGCTTGTGGGCGGGAGTTCATTGTATCCTCACAAGTTCTTTAGAGGTGTGTTGACTTGGGGTTTCATCTACCAGCATCATACCAACCCCACTCCATGGTGGATTATATAAATTGGACACATGATTTTGGGATTTCTATGGGGTTGAGTGGCTAGCCTCTTCGATCCTAACAAAAACCTGAGTCAATTCACACTAAACATTAGACTGCACTAAGCAGTAGATGGCTGAAGTCATTGTGAAAAGGAATAAACCTTTGCATAGTAAGTTAGCGAGTTTGAACTCAATTGACGTGATGCACCCTTGTGTTAGCTACACTTGGGACTATTTAGTGCTTTTCAAAACTTATAAATTTAGTCAACCCCACTTACTACAAAATATCTTGCCACATGTCGAGTGCTCCTTGTAGACACCCCATTCTGGCCACAACTGACTTCAATCGGACTTTAGATTGACTTCTATCAAATAGTGCAAATTAAGTCTAGGAATCATTGAACATTCCAATTTTATCCGCACATCAGACATTAGTGATTAGAATCATGTTGAGACATCCTTATTTGTGATGTTATCTTGTATGCAATAGTAACCTCTCACATATTCATTTCCAATCAACTTGTGACATAGCAATGTGACAATTTGACTTTTGACCCATTAAGCGAGACACTTGAACAATTCCTAAAGTTCTCAAATTTTAAGCATAATGACTCAACTAATTAAACCAAATTAAATACTTAAGTGAATTTTCCATGTGCAATTAGTGAAAACAAATTTTGAAAAAATAAAATTTCAATAAAAATGAGGTCATGATGACATCATCATGCTTAAAGTCAATGGAATTGGAAATATCTCCGTAAATGCAATATATTCAAAAATGGAGAGCCATGTTTAATAAATGAGATCTCTATCCCAAATATTAATTACATGTCCCCTTCTCAACTTAATTAGGGTTAGCCTTAACTCAACTAGGGCTAGCTTGAACTCAACCACAATTAACTCTAACCTAACTACATTTGGCTTAGAGTTAGTTTTGGAGGCTATAATATGTGTTACAATTTGATTAAAACCCATTTATTTGTGTGGGTTACAATTTGATTTAAATCTACTTATTACACTATATACCTTAATAGCCACTGTGCACAGTAAGGGAGAGGACCCAATAGTCATGCACTCTAACTTCGTACCTATGTGGTGCTTAAACCATGCCACATCAACACTTAAAATTATTGTTGATGGATACTTTAACATTTATACTTCTTAATTCTAGATTTTCATTATGTGACATGTCAGTACGGTGCTAGGGTTTCAATTACTATGCAAGGGGTCATTATAGAGCCATTTTGAAGGTCAAAACTGATCGGTGATAATGACATTCCCAAAAAAATAAATTGGATGCCAAAAGTGGGAAATTAAAACTTCAGTTAATATGCTTAACCCATGTTATGCATGTAGTTAGATCAAGGTGATCAAACATTAACACCTCACCACCCTACATTTAATACCCAACAACTGGAATTGAAGGAGCCCATCCCCATGCTAAGTCACACCTACCACTTTGCATCTCCATCCATGTAACTTTACATGAGTGTTGTTGTTGAAGGGAAGAGTAAATGTAGGGTTAGTGTTGATGTTGTGATGTTGGAAAGAGGAGAATCTGACTCTATAGCGGCGTCAAACCCCTGCCTCCTCTATTTGCTTTTGCCTCCTCTTTTTGTGGTGTCAAACCCTCGCCTACTTGGTAAGTGTTATTTGCTTCCACCAGTTATGAAAAATCAACGTTTTGAGAGGGATATTTTTATCATGTGGTATTTGCTTCTACCATTAATCCACCAGGTGTTGGCACTAGTATTTTGCCTCTAACAGGTCTCAGGCTTCACACACAGACATTTCATAGCCCAAATGAAGAAAAGATTTCAGTAGAGCTATCTCAATTTGCATTATTATTTGCTTGCCATTGTTACTTATAGGTGAGGATTTTTATACCTCACTAAGGCTATGAGCAAAATGATTTAAAAAATGTGAATATGGCTTGAAATGTTTGTTAAAAAATAAATAATTTTATCGATTTGTGTGAATCATTCTGTGAATTCTTAAATTATAGTTTAATTCATTGTATTTGATCTATGAATCATTTGGAATGAGTAATTTTGGCTTAAAATTTTTAATGACCATCTAAGGTTAACTTGTGTAATAGACCCCTACCTCCTCTCTTTACTTCTGCCTCCTCTCTTTGCTTCTGCCTCCTCTCTTTGCAATGCCAAACCCCTGCCTACTTGGTAAGTGTTATTTACTTCCACCATCTATGGAAAATCAATGTTATAAAAGGGTTCATTTTTTTCATGTACCATTTTCTTCCACCCTAAATCTGTTGGGTGACGTCACTATTGTTTCACCTTTGGCAAGTCTCGGGCTTTACACACATAGACATTTCATAACCTAGATGAAGCAAAGCTTTTAGTATATCCATCTCGATTTACATTTTTGTTCACTTGCCATTGTTGCTTACAAGGGAGGTTTTTTATACATCATTAAGGTTATGATCCAAATGGTTAAAAAAATGTGAATATGGCTTGGAATGTTTGCTAAAAAACAAATAATTGTATGACAATTAAAATTAGAAATTAACTTCCTAAATTTTGAAGTTTAAACTAAGATTTATCTCGAATACCCTCAATAAATAATTCTGCTACATATTTTTATAAGTGTGAAGATGGAAAAAAAGGTTTTCCATGGTTCCAAAAAGAGTATTTGGTTGTCTTCTATTGATTTTTTTCTTAAGGTTAGTCAATTTCTAATAGTACCCTGACATGAAGTCAAAGATTGTGATGCTATTATCAATCCCTGATGATACTTTAATGAGAATAAGACTCCATGATTTCTAACCTAAATTGTTTATACAAGGATTTTTGGGACCGCACAAGTAAACATAAAAACTACATTTATGAATTTGATAACAAAACTTTATTGAATGTAAAATATCTCCATTAAAAAAAAATCATGAAGCCCAAGCTTTTAAAGCTTTTACAAATGTAGTTTTATGAGACTTAACTACCACACGGGTCTATCCCGTTAAAACCAACCACCTAACTTAATTACTAACAAATTTATTATTAAAACTAATAATAACAAATTAAAAAGTTTTGGATCCACTGTCCCAACAAACCCCCTCTTGATCCAATAAGGGTATTGAAGATGATCTTAAGCTATGACTGTAAAGTCATCAAAAGTATATGTCGCACCTGTAACTGACACGTTGTACATCTTGGTACTGACCAAAACTGATCTCTCTCCATATATAAGTTCACCTCGTAAGTTATGACATAAAGGATGATGAACACGATCAAGGCATGTTCATCCCTTGTGATCATCGTACCATACTACAATTGAATACGATCAAGACATGTTCAACCACATCGATCCACATAAGATATCACACAAAAATGTATCCAAGTGACAATTCAGTACTGTGTATATCACATCTCCCTGATGTCTAATAAACATTGACAACTTTTACTCAACACTGAAGGTGCTAACAACCTTTGTCAACTTGTACAATCACCGAGAACTAATTGATGGCCATGTAATATCTTCCCCCCTATCAGGCAAGAGGTGAGAATCCCTTACAACAAAAAAATAAATCAAAACTACTATGTTTGTTCCTCATCATGAATATCAATGAAGTGAATAAAAATAAAAAGTGAAAGTGAAATAAGCTTACTACTACTACCAAAATTGCCATTCAAACATTTCATCCAAACTCCAAGTGAATAACTAATTGGGAAAGAGAAATAGTCCTCCAACCTCTAATGGATCCTCCAACCTCTAGTGTGACACGTACACTTTGTCAATCACAAGGATCCTAATAGACCTATAAAGGACATCATTCTCTCTGAGAGCATAAGCAAGAGGTGTCATTATGAATTTTTTTATTTTGAAGGTGTTGGCTTCCACCGAAAATACACCTCTATACATAATTTTCAATACATTTATTGTTAAAATAATATAAGTGTTGACGCAGTGGATTGCACCCGGGGCAAGGAGGTTGAGCTCCTGCCTTCCACACGCAACAATGGAAACTCCCCTCTCGCCTATGGGACTGGCGAAGCAGGAGGGGAGAGTCTCTAGGTAAGGGCTAGCTCCCTTTGATGCATCTGATTTGTTCCAGTAAGTGCTAACATATATATATATATATATATATATATATATATATATATATATGGGGGGATGAAAAGGGAGAAAGATTGCAGGAAAACAAACTACTCTAAAGGAGGTGATGCACCAAAATAAACCGACCTTCTCACACTCACACTTAAAATCAGACAAACACATACATACACTTCAAACTGGCAGAAGGACCAAGCTACAAGAAACTTGGCAGGGAGGCTTTAATGGAAAATGCAAAAAATAGAGATTCACCAAAGGTGCTGTGAAAGGCACACTATATAGTAATTTCTTCTGTTTTTGCACTTCTAAATACAACTCTCCTTGTCAGTTGCAGAAATGGCTCCTTATAGACCCCAGGGATGTTGGTGTTGAACCTGTGGAAGCATCAAGAAGCGATGACTAAACACAAACTAACACTCAGACATACACAGAGATATCTAACCAGGATAGAGGTAAAAAATGCGTTTATTGATTCAGTTGAAAATTTGCCAGGGCTACGCCTTACAAATGTGAAAGATTTTTTCTCAAATGACAAGTCTCCAATATATAGAAGAAGAAAGGAGGCCTTTTGGCGCCCTTTTTACAAGTGACCCATGTGCCTTACGAGCATCGAGAAGAGCAGGCCGCTTAAACATAAATGATGTGTCGGCCCTGGCTCTGACTTCAGGCATTTTTTGACATAGGCCACGCTGTTTCCCCATTAATCGAGATTACTCCTTGAATGCACCTACGCAATTTGTCTACTCATAAATGTGAAATGAAGAAAATGGGTCAAACAGTTGGCCGTTCGCGCCTTCTAATGGTCAAGTTGCAAACACTGTTTAACCTGCTGGAGTAATTTCTTGAATCGGTGCCTCCCTTCGTCACTTAGACTATCTGCCTGCTCCTACACTTGACACTTTTGTCCTTTCCCTACCTTGTCTCTTTTTGGCTCTTTCGACCCTCGGCTTATCTCTGGGCGGGTCGCTGCATTCCTTGGGCTCCTTTCATGGTTGGCGCTTGGGCATTTAAAAACCAACGGCCTTTTTGCTAGCTTAAATTTAATGTCTGCGCACCTGTCATCGTTTGAAAAACAACAGCTAGTTCGCCTTCTTAAAGTTGACGACTTTCAGGACGTCACCGTCCTTGGTAATTTCCTACGAGCTTTCCCAGCTTTTGATCATGCACGTTGAACTAGAGGCGTTGAACCAAGTGATTGAACCGGTTCAACGGTTCAATGCTACGTGCTAATGAACTTGCCGAAGTGCCAAGGTGTTGAACCAATGCGTTGAACCGGACCATTGAACCAGTATGTTGACCTTTGCCGATTGAACTCTGCATTGAACTTAGCTGATTGAACCAAAGCTGAAGAACTTGAAGATTGAACCAAGGCTTGAAATTGAAGCGATGGACTTGAAGCGATGAACTAAGGCTTGAACCAAAATTGGTTGTACTGCCGATTGAACTAAAGCTTGAAATTAAGCGGTGGTTCAATGGTTCGAAGATGCCAACCTTCCTTGTGAATTTTCTTCAGACGAAGGCCCAAAAGAGCCTTGTAAAACCCAGCACTTTCTGAACTAATTCTTAATCTGCCAAGGATTTTACCTGCTAAGTCCGTAGAAAATCAAGCACATGCAGAGTCCATAGAAATGGACCTACAGAGTCCTTAAAAACTCTTGGACTTGTGCAAAATCAAAAATGAATTGGCCTTGAACATCAGGGGAAGAAGGGGACCAATTTTTTGCCATGTTGGGCAAAAATGGTCAACAAATTGGCGACTCCCAGGGGAAGCATTCCTGTTATGCTTAGAAACCAGTTGCCTTAAAAATCCATTGGGCACGGATTCAGATTGTAACTTTAAAATCAAAAATAGCCCCAATAAATTCTAGAATCAAACACACAGATTCACCTCAAGAGGAAAAGAAAAATACACACAAAGCTAAGAAAACTATCAACATATGCAGAAAGCACTTAGGAAAAGCAAGAGAAAAATAAGGGAAAATATATACAGATGAAAAGAGACTCAGTGGTAGTGCTTCAGATGTATCCCATTAAGTGGGATATACAGTTCTTCACCATCCAACTTGGAGAGTTGGAATGCATTGTGTTGCTTGCACCGAGTGATTATGTACGGGCCACTCCATAGGGTGTCAAAATTTACATGCTTTCCAGACTTAGCTCGATCTTCATACCATTTCAAGACAATATCTCCTTCAGAGAAACCTTTTGATAAAGATTTCTTGTCGAAGTGTCTCTTTACTTGTTGTTGGCAGCTAGTCATGGAAGCCATAGTCTGGTCCCTTGCCTCTTGGAGTTCCATCAGCTCGCATAATCTAACCTCCATGCTGGTTCCTTCCTCTAATTGCAGCTGGCGAGCGAGATCCAAGGCTAGCAACTTGAGTGAAATGGGGAGCCTAGCTTCCCTTCCATAGATGAGTGTGTATGGCGAGTTGCCAATTGCCCTCTTCGGGGTGACCCTATCTGCCCACATGATTGTTTTCAGCTTGGCATGCCAAGTCCTCTGATTTTCTTCCATGGTCCTCTTGATGATCCTGATCAAGTTCTTGTTGGTGGACTTAGCCAGCCCATTCCCCTGTGGGTGATAATTGGATGAAGTGCTGAGATATATACCATATTTCAGGGCCCATTCACTTGTTTTGGTTCCCAGAAAAGCCAACGCATTATCTGAGATTATAGTTGTTGGAACCCCAAACCTCGCCACCAGGTCCTCATAAAACTCCAAGACCACACTTTCATTTGCCTCTTTGAGAGCAATAGCCTCCACCCACTTTGTAAAATAGTCCATGGCGGTCAGGACCCACTTGTGCCCAGCACTGGAGGGAGGATTAATCATCCCTGTGAAGTCCAGGCCCCACTGCATGAATGGCTCCACCTGAATAGGCTATAGGGGCATGGCAGCCAACTGTTGCTTCCCATCGAAAAGTGTGCACTTCTGGCACTTTCTTACCCAGGCATGGGTGTCCCTAAAAAGAGTAGGCCAAAAATAGCCAGCTCTCATTATCCTTGTTGCAGTAGCCCTAGGAGCGAAATGACCACCCGCTGGCCCATCATGGAATTCAGACAACACCTTATCAGTTTGATTTGAGTCTATGCATCTTAGAAGGACCCCTGAGAGATCCTTCCTAAACAGTACTCCATCGACCAAAACATAAGGAAGAGACTGGAGCCTGAAGTACCTTCTTTTGGTCCTATCAAGACCCTGTGGGTACTCACCAGTGAGAAGGAAATGCCTCAGGTCCGATGTCCAATCCTTCATGACAGCTGGTTCTTCTGCCGTAACTGCATCGTGAATTAGTAAGTTGTCTTCCCTTTTCTGCTTGAAGTCCGCATCAAGGTGTTCACACAGGCCTCTTCCCCTCACTAGCTTGGTGATCTTGATGTCTACGTCATACTCCATTACCCTGGTGATCCACTCCGCTCTTTTCTCATTTAGGTCTCGGTTGGTCAGGAAATCCTTGACGCTAGAATGTGGAACCATGAGGTGAATCCTGCTGTTGGACAGCATATGCCTGAATTTCTTTAGGCTCTGTACTACTGCCAAGACTTGCTTCTCTACATACATGTATATGACTTCAAAATTTTCTAACCCCTGGCTAAAAAAAGCAAGTGGTTGCTCAAGGTCATCACTGTTTGTTTGGGTAAGCATGGCGGAGATTACCTCTTCATTGCCAAAAGTGTAGAGGTTGAAGTCTTTATTGAAGTCGGGGCTGATCAAAGTAGGAGCCCGGGTTATGGCCTGCTTGATGGCTTCAAAGCTATCCTTCCTTTGTGTTGTCCACTTGAACTCCTCACCCTTCCTCAGCATAGAGGTTAATGGCTTGACTATCTCTGCGAAATTTGGAATGAATCTCCGAATGAAATTTATCCTGCCAAAGAAGCTCTGCAGGGCTTTCTTGTGCTTAGGTAGGGACATCTCCAGGATAAAATGAACTCTCTCGGGGTCAATGGATAAGCCCTCCTTGGACACGATGTGGCCAAGGAGTTTCTCCTCATGAACAACAAACACACATTTCTTCGGGTTAAGAGAGATGCCGAACTCCTTACACCTTTCAAAAATCTGCCTGAGGTGTTTCATGTGTTGGCTCACTTCCTTGGAAAATACCATCACATCATCAAGGTATACCAGCACATTATTGTTTATCAAGCCTCGAAAAGCCATGTCCATGGCTCACTGAAAGGTAGCACCAGCATTAGCCATCCCGAATGGCATCTTCTTGTAGGCGAACATTCCCCATTTAGTAGTGAAGGTTGTTTTGTGTTGGTCACAGCCTTGGACCAGATCTAATTATACCTTGAATATCCATCCAAGAGGGAGAAACGCTCGCTGCCTGTTACCTTCTGAAGGATCTGCTCCATGCTCAGGAGGGGATAATGGTCTTTTAAAGAGACTTTATTAAGGTCTCTAAATCGACACATAGCTTGATCTCCCCATTTTTCTTTTGAACAGGAACAAGATTGGCCAACCAGGAGGAATGTTTGATTGGAAATATAATCTCGGACTCAATCAATTTGGCCAATTCCTTCTGCATGAGAGGCTCAATCATCGGGTTGACAAGTCTGCTTCTGCGTGACTGGCCTGGCGCCTTCTTCTAATTCGATGGTGTGATGGGCGAGTCTTGGGTTGAAACCCTTCAAATCATTGTAATCCCATGTGAAAACATTAGCAAACTCCTGACACAACAAAATGAAAGTCCGCCTTTCTTGAATCGTGTAGACTTTTCCAAGTGCAAGCAGCTTATCCTTGAAGATCTCAACCTTTTCATAATTCTCCTCCTTAGTTGTGATGCATGCCTTGTCACTTCTTAATTGGTCATCTCCATTGAAGATGCTCTCAAGAGTGACCAAACCTTTAGGGAACTTATTGTTCTTCAATTGAACAATCTGGTTGCCATATTGTTGTTGCAGCTTTGCCTGGTTCTTTATTGCGAACTCAGCTTCTTCCTGCAGAAAGAAAGCTATTTGCTGGTCATTTTCAAAAACTTGCCAGTTCATAATGTTATCGGGGATAGAGGGCCGGACTACCACCTTCAAGTAGCGTGAACTGTAGTCTCAGCGTATCTCCTTGGAAACATCGAATTGAGCACCAATTGCTACTAGCCTATCCGCTTGTTTGTTCTACTCTCTGGGAATGGAGGTGATATTGAAAGCGAGGAAATCTTCCACCAAGTCCCAGACCCTATGCTTGTAGGATTTCAGTAAGAATTTTTTTTTCAGATTCTGGCCTTTCCCTTGATTTACAATCAGCTCACTGTCTCCCAAAACTTGCAACTCCTTGATCCCTCTTTTCCTTGTCCATTCTAGACCATGGATAAGGGACTCATATTCTGCCACATTGCTTGTGCAAAAAAATTAGAAATGGAAAGATGAAAAGTATTTCTCCTTTGAAGAGGAGACTAACATCGCTCCACCACCAGTTCCCAACCTACTTCTGTAACCATCAAAGTACATCTGCCATAGACCTAGGTCTTCTTGGCTTGCCTTCATTACATTTGGTATGAAGGTACCCTCTTCGTGCATGTAGTAGACTCCAAGGCCTACCTCTTCTATGAACTTGTAAGGGTCATGCTCGAAGTTATCACTTCCCTACTCATCCAAGAGTAGGTCTGCAACTCCTTCAAGAGCAGAGGATGGAGATTGGTCTGTTTGGGACTCTTTTGGGTCAATAATGGTGTAGCTGACGTTCGCTGCCTTGAGCGACTATGGTTTTAGGTGGTCCTTGTAGAGTGGCTTGGATTCGATCTTTACCTTGGTCCCATACTTGGTTGTAAAAATCAGATAGGACCAATTCGCTGCTAGATAGCCACTTATCTTTGATGTGAAGTCCATGGATAAGCAAATTGCGAAAAAAAGAGGAACATCTGCCACTACTATATCATGGGGAATTGAGAAGGTTGGGCAAGCATGTAATGTCAAGCTTAAACCCTTCATTATCCCATCTATTTTTGTAGGTGTCCCATCCAGCTGCAGGACTCCCTTATTCATCTCTTCATATTTCAGTGCCATCTTGTTAGCTATGCACTTGGGCATTACTGAGGTATTAGCCCCACTATCAATGATGCAGTTGTGCACTAAGAAATATTCTATAATCAAGGACACATAGAAAGGGGGAATTTTCTCTTCTTTCTTGCCCTGGCCTAAAGTGGAAGGTTGTACATTCATCATCAAGACATTATCAGTCCTTGCTGGGAGAGCTTGTCGATCCAGCTCATACAATTCCCTTTGTAGCATGTCCTTTTGTCCTGATAGAGACAATGAATTCCATAAGGAGATGTTCATATGCAGCTTCTTCATCTGGTCCACTATATTGACTTGAGGACTGCCTCCATTCAAGCTTTCTTTGGGGCTAATTCCAACCTGAGGTGCAGGCTGAGGGTTTGAAGGTACGAACGGTGGTCTGAAGTTTGGGACCTTTTGATTTGAATGTGATGGAGAAGGTGCTGCTGCCATTTGGGTAGTGGCCTAGGCTTCTCCCATTGCTCTCCTCTTGAATCTTGTGTTGGCTGCAACACAATCAGCCTGATTATCTGCAGTGCCCACATAATTTCACTGAATAAAATTCTCCTTTCAGATGATTCATGAGGGTAGAATCAGGCTGGGCCTGATTGCTACTTGTGGTGGGTTGCATTCGAGCCTCAAAGACCTGGGAATGAGCAGCTACTTGATTGTCTGCATTTGGATAATAACTCATCATCTCATTTGTATAAACAGCCTATTCCTGACCATATCCCATGGTCGAACAACTTGGCTGCTCCTATACCAAGTTGTTCTGAATGGGCACCATGGCCTTAGATGATGAAGGGGGGCTTGGGTTGTAGCCTTGAAATGGTCTGGTCTGAGTAAGCTAACCCTGTCCTTGATTGTAGTTTTGGAAAGGAGGTCTAGGGGCTTGACCATAATGTTGGTATCCCTGATTTGGTCTGTTGCTTTGAGCTTGTTGCCTTTTAAGAGCTACAAGTTCATTTGACATACTCTGCAATAGACTCTTAACTTCATGAAGCTCATTGCATGGAGCAGCAACTAGTTTCTCTATGCTAGGCAGAGGAGCTAATGTGGGAGCAACAACCTGAATTGGAGGTAGCATTTCTGGGGAAAGTGACATGTGGGGTCTAGGGGCTATTTTTCCACCCTGTATTAAACAATTTTTAGCTGTTATGGCTAGTCATAGGCAACAGGCAACACATGCCCTCCCATGGATTGTATCATCACAACAATATCACTGTTTAATGCCCTCAAATAATACAAGAAAACATAGCTAGCAGTCGGTCTTGCCATAACGAGGATTCTATCCCAAGTCTTCTGAAATCACGTGTTGAAATCCTGCATATATTCGTGTGGGGCTCTTTTTATGGTCGTCAGCTGCTCGGCAAGCGAGAGGTCATCGCTCTTTTCTCCAAAACGGTCTGTCAATTGAGTACCTAATTCATTCCAGGAATGGATTGAATTTACAGGCAAAGTCTCGTACCAGTCAAGAGCTTTGCCCTTGAGAGACAATGCTAGCAATCTGATTGCGACATTTTCCTCCGTGACATTGTGAATATTGCAGAGGTTAGCAATATTTCTAATGTGCTCGACGACTATAATGGGTCCCTCTCCATCTAAAGAAGGCACATTTTTTAGGGTTGCTCCCATAATTGGGTCATATTGTGGGAGATTCAAGGGGCTCTGACCACGAAAAGCTGCAAAGGGCAATGCCATAGCTGGGATGGGATGTAACTGTGGCTCTACTGGGATGCATCCCTTACAACAGGTCTGGGAGGGTGGTTTGTTCAATAAGGACGGGTCTTCTCAAACCTCATTTTTTTTGCTGAGTTCAAAGGCAACTCAACAAAATCGAACGAGACACCCTTAGAAGCAGACCGTGTGGTGACTTTAGGCATAAGAAGTTAAAACTGGTCTTTGATTAGAAAACTAAAGCTCTTACCAATGGAGTCGCTAGATGCTGAAGATATTTGATTTGTTGTAACAGGCCCAGCATCAATCCTGAAACCTTACTGAGTGTAAGACTACGTCCCACCGGGCGTGCCAAAAACTGTTGACGCAGTGGATTGCACCTGGGGCAAGGAGGTTGAGCTCCTGCCTTCCACACGCAACAATGGAAACTCCCCTCTCGCTTGTGGGACCAGCGAAGCAGGAGGGGAGAGTCTCTAGGTAAGGGCTAGCTCCCTTTGATGCATCTGATTTGTTCCAGTAAGTGCTAGCATATATATATATATAATGGGGGGGATGAAAAGGGAGAAAGATTGCAGGAAAACAAACTACTCTAAAGGAGGTGATGCACCAAAATAAACCGACCTTCTCACACTCACACTTAAAATCAGACAAACACATACACTTCAAACTGGCAGGTCCAGGCTACAAGAAACTTAGCAGGGAGGCTTTAATAAAAAATGTAGAAAATAAAGATTCACCAAAAGCGCTGTGAAAGGCACATTGTATAGTAATTTCTTCTATTTTTGCACTTCCAAATATAGCTCTCCTTGTCAGCTGCAGAAATGGCACCTTATAGACACCAGGTATGTTGGTGTTGAACCTGTGGAAGCATCAAGAAGCGATGACTAAACACAAACTAACACTCAGACATACACAGAGATATCTAACCAGGATAGAGGTAAAAAATGTGTTTATTGATTTAGGTGAAAATTTGCTAGAGCTACGCCTTACAAATGTGGAAGATTGTTTTTTCAAACGACAAGTCTTCAATATATAGAAGAAGAAAGGAGGCCTTTTGGCACCCTTTTTACAAGTGACCCATGTGCCTTACGAGCATCGAGAAGAGCAGGCCGCTTAAACATAAATGTTGTGTCAGCCCTGGCTCTGACTTCAGGTATTTTTTGACACAAGCCGCGCCATTTCCCTATTAATCGAGATTTCTCCTTGAATGCACCTATGCGATTTGTCTGCTCATAAATGTGAAATGAAGAAAACGGGTCGCACGGTTGGCCGTTTGCACCTTCTAATGGTCAATTCACAAACACTGTTTCACATGCTGGAGTAATCCCTTCGTCACTTAGACTATCTGCCTACTCCTACACTTGGCACTTTTGTCTTTTCCCTACCTTGTCTCTTTCTGGCTCTTTCAGCCCTCGGGCTATCTTTGGGCGGGTCGCTGCATTCCTTGGGCTCCTTTCATGGTTGGCGCTTGGGCATTTAAAAACCAATGGCCTTTTTGTTGGCTTAAATTTGATGTCTACGCACCCGCCATCGTTTGAAAAACAACAGCTAGTTCACCTTCTTAAAGTTGACGGCTTTTGGGACGTCATTGTCCTTGGCAATTTCCTTCGGGCTTTTTTGCTTTTGATCCTACACATTGAACTGGAGGCGTTGAACCAAGTGATTGAACCGGTTCAACGGTTGAATGCTGCACGCTGATGAACTCGTTGAAGTGTTAAGCCGAAGTGCCAAGGCATTGAACCAACGCGTTGAACCAGACCATTGAACCAGTCTGTTGAACTTTGCTGATTGAACTATGTGTTGAACTTAGCTGATTGAACCAAAGCCAAAGAACTTGAAGATTGAACCAAGGCTTGAAATTAAAGCGATGGACTTGAAGTGATGAACTAAGGCTTGAACCAAAATTGGTTGAACTGTCGATTGAACTAAAGCTCGAAATTAAGCAGTGGTTCAATGGTTCAAAGATGCCAACCTTCCTTGTGAATTTTCTTCAGATGAAGTCCCAAAAGAGCCTTGTAAACCCCAGCACTTTTTGAACTAATTCTTCATCTGCCAAGGATTTTACCCGCTGAGTCCGTAGAAAACCAAGCACCTACAGAGTTCGTAGAAATGGACCTGCAGAGTCCTTAAAAACTCCTCGACTTGTGCAAAATCAAAAATGAATTGGCCTTGAACAGCAGGGGAAGAAGGGGACCGATTTTTTGCCCTGTTGGGCAAAAATGGTCAACAATAAGGAAGCATGAAATCATATAATTTACCATTTGGATGTGTCTAAAACGTCCAAAAACTTGTAAATCAACTAATCACATGACCACCTTTACATAAAATAGCTAGTCACAAAATTTTCACAAGTTGTCAAAAGTCATAAAACATTGCAAATATACCATTATGTCACCTATTTCTCTTTACAAATCCATTCTTCTTCTTCATGGATTATTTAAACTTGGACTTATCTCTACTTCTTTATGGTTTTCTCCTTCACGTGCATAAACTAGGCTCAGATGCCAATGTTGGGACCGCACAGGTAAACATAAATATTGCATTTATTAATTTGACAGCAAAACTTTATTGGTTGTAAAATATCTTCATTAAAAAACTTTTCATGAAGCCCAAACTTTAAAAGCTTTTACAAAGGTATTTTTATGGGACTTAACTACCACACGGGTCCAACCTATTAAGACCAACTACCTAACTTAATTACTAACAAATTTATTATTAAAACTAATAATAACAAAGTAAAAGACTTTGGATCAACCGACCCAACAAGGACAAAGCTAATGGTGTATGTATTACATACCATGTTTGGTAAACCCACGGAATGAACAATACAACAATCAATTGCATGAATGTAATTCATACAAATAAGTATTTGATTTATTTGTATGAATTGCATTGATATAAATATAATGTTTTCATTGATTTATTCACTATAAACAAGGTTATGCCAATGTGTCAAGGTCATACAAATATCCTATTATCAAGGAGTGTTTATCAATCTCACTACTCCATTTGTTAATTGAGGGGAATACTGCGCAAACATCTTTGTTTGGAATTCATGCATAGCGTGGGTTGAGCGCTATTCATTTTAAAGTCCCACTTTTGACACCAAATTTTCTTTTGGAATTTCATTATAGATGATTGTTTTGACCTCCAAAACGGTTCCATAGTGACCCTTTACATGATAATTGTAACCCTGACACTATATTGACACGTCACACCCTGAAAAACTATAATTAAGAAGTAGACACGCTAAGCTATCCATCAATGTCAATTTCAAATGTTGATGTGGCATGGTTTAAGGCGTACGACTACAAATATGCAATTATTTTTTGGTTTTGTCAAATGCATTGGTGAAAACATTTTCTTGTTGACTAGGAGCAATCGAAGTCACCCAATAATAAAAGAGTTTGTAAAGAATATCCATTACTATGGGGTGATTTTCAATGTTCTTAGTAGTGAATGAAAATCTTTAAGGCTTCCATCAACATACCACATATGCTCTTCCCTTCAACACAACATATGGGATGGGTGGAACGCCCAGTGTAGATATAGATAAGCCTATCTATTTCTCTCTCGACTGGTTAAGTGATAATTGTTATGAATTGCATCTTTTAATAAAAAAAATGTTACTATGAGTTTGCAGGTTATAATTATATGTGGGTTAACAGGTATATGGTTCTTCATTGCTCATTTTACCATCATTGCTAACAATGAATTTACAGGTGAGATTTTTTAACCTCACTAAGCCCATGAGCCAAAGTGTCATGATTTTTTTTCATTTCTTACTTTTCACAAATCTTCGATCTTGGTTTGGTGTTCATTATTTTAGTTTTGTAGTTAATTCTTTTATTTGGTTAAGCATGACTAATATTGTAGGAAGAATCATTTGCATGAATGCAATTCATGCAAATGCATTTTTTCATTTATTTGTATGGATTGTTTTATTTTATTATTCATAATTTAATAATATAAATAAGGTTATGTCAATGTGAATAATAAAAGTATTAATAGGAGCCAAATGTGGGACATTTAAACTTTAGTTAATAGCGATCATTCCATGTTATACATACACCCTGTTTGAGGTGCCAAAACAATAACACCTCACCATCTCACATTGAACCTGTTGTGGGCATTGAAGGAGTTCATCCCTGTGTTCAATGACACCTAATTAGTTAGTCTTTTTATGCGTTAGTTTACATTTGTGTTGTTGAAAGAGAATAGCAAATGGAGTGTATTTACATCATTGTTAAAGTGGAATAAGCTATAAATTCTTGAGCATGGCCTTAATATCCAGATTTGCACTGGTGGTTTTAAACACGATTAATCCTTGGATTGTATTTGTTAAGCCTTCACATTTGCAAGGACTCTTCATTGTTCATTTTTCCATTGCTGGTAACAATGGATTTACATGTGAGTTTTTTTAGTTTATCTTCACCTTAGTTTGTTTAGTCATGTTTAATGTTATGCTATGTAAATTGTTTATTATGAAAATAATATTATATGTGGGTTAATAGGTATATGGTTCTTCATTGCTCATTTTACCATCATTGTTAACAATGAATTTACAGGTGAGGTTTTTTAACCTCACTAAGCCCATGAGCCAAAGTGTCATGATTTTTTTTCATTTCTTGCTTTTCACAAATCTTCGATCTTGGTTTGGTGTTCATTATTTTAGTTTTGTAGTTAATTCTTTTATTTGGTTAAGCATGACTAATATTGTAGGAAGAATCAACTCATGCAAATACGTTTTTCACTTGTTTGTAGGGATTATTTTATTTCATTATTCATAATTCAATAATATAAATAAGGTTATGTTAATGTGAATCATAAAAGTATTAATAGAAGCCAAATGTGGGACATTTAAACTTTAGTTAATAGCGATCATTCCATGTTATACATACACCCTGTTCGATGTGCCAAAACAATAACACCTCACCATCTCACATTGAACACCCTGTTGTGGGCATTGAAGGAGTTCATCCATATGCTCAATCACACCCAATTGGCTAGTCTTTCTACCCGTCAGTTTACATTTGTGTTGTTGAAAGGGAAGAACAAATGGAGTGTATTTGCATCGTTGTTAAAGTGGATTAAGCTATAAATTCTTGATCCTGGTCTTAATACCATATTTGCACTGGTGGTTTTAAACATGATTAATCCTTGGATTGTATTTATTAAGCCTTCACATTCGCATGGGCTCTTCATTGTTCATTTTTCCATTGCTGCTAACAATGGATTTACATGTTAGTTTTTTCAGTTTGTCTTAACCTTAGTTTGTTTAGTCGTGTTTAATGTTATGCTATGTAAATTGTTTATTATGAAAATAATATTATCATATGATTTTTCTAATTAAATTGTTGAGTATTGTTATACAATTGGAATAAATATATTTGTATGATTCACATTGGCATAACCTTGCTTGTAGTGAATTGAAATAAGGATTTATCACCCTCACCAATGTTTCAGGGGATGAAATGCAGATATGGATTCATTCATGTCCAACCTTAAATGGTCATTTATTCTTCTAAGCCACAAGTACTCATTGAAAATGATTCATAGATCGACTACACTTAATTAAACTACATTTACTACAGATTCATAGCCTTAGTGAGGTATTAAAAACCTCACTTATAAATAGCGATAGCTAAACAAAATCCAAAGATTAATTATATTGAAAAATAATAATACAATTCGAGATGGCTTTCTTGAAAGCTCTGCTTGATTTGAGCTACATAATCTCTACATTTGTCAAACCCGAACCCTGCACCCAAATCATCATTTTTTGAGAAGTCAAAAGAAATAAACCTAGAATACTAAAAAATCCCATTCCTTTCAGTGCATGGGGTAGATATAATCCCAAGAATTAACCATAACCTTAAACTGAATTAAACTACAATTACTATAGTTTAAAAATTCACATAATGATTTAGAGATTGACAAAATAATTTATATCTTAGCAAACATTTCAAGCCATATTCACTCTTTCATATTCATATTCACAAAATTATGTGAATGCTAAACAAAACCCAAGGATCAATCGTGTTTAAAAACACCAATGTAAATAGAGATATAAATCTTAAATTGAATTATTTGTGGTTGAAATAAAGTGTGCTAACAATAATACAATAATTTGTGTACAATTTTAAGATTTCATAAGAATTAGGGTAGAATGTCAATGCACTGTAATTAATAAAAATTTCATTCATTTTTAATAGAAAATTTGTTCAGGGTTTGGGCATATATGTGTGTGTTTGGGATATATATATAATTAATGGGCATGGGGTGGTTCAAAGAGCTAAAATTGATATTTTACATTTTAACAATAATAGAAAAGGAGAGTAAAGTTTGAGAAAAAAATATGACTTCTTTATCAATCAAACAACGTTTATGTGCTTAACATTTGGTAAAAGCTAACATTTTCTTGATCAATTAGAATGACATATTATATAAATTAAATAAAATTGAAATAAAACACTGTATAAATTAGTTTTATATTCTAATTTATGTTTAAAAAAATTCAATATGAATTTAATATTTTGGTGAACCTTAGTAGTGTGTTCAATTATGCATAACTTAGGAGTGGAATGGTAATGAATGTCTAAAGAGAAACAAATAAAGATATTTAGAGTCAATGGTTTGAACTTTTAAAATTAAAAATGAAGACAAAGTGGATGTATACTTGAATAGAAAATATTGTAAAAATGATAAATTGTTTTGAAAATGTGCACATGTTGAAGTATGAAGTTGATAGGATTTTAATTTTTGATAGTAAGTGAAAGAACATATTGTATTTAACAATCAATATAAAAATCTATAATAAACTCAATATTTCCAGTTATTCATGAAAACTCATGCAAATCTTAAATCTAGAAAGGAGCATATAGAGCCCCCTGCGAGTAAGTGCTCGGCTCTACTCGAGTTTCTAACAAGTTATAATGTAACAATATTATATTGCAGCGCTAATGACAATGGAATTGCTTTGTTATGCAAAACAACTAGTAATGAAGAGTTTATCTATTCAATGTTTTGTCCAGGAGCAAAAGTAAAGGTTCCTTGAGCTTCGAGTTGACAATTTTGAGGTTTTTTAAATGGTGAATGGAGGATTCTTTGTACTCCTTCAAGTGTTTTTTTTAATTGATTTTTCCATTTTGTTTGTGCTTCTTTAATAATTTTATGAAATGCTAGCTTGAAAATAGATGTGTTTTTTTTTAAACATTTAGTTGAGACATTTTGTCAAATAATTTCCATGTCTTCTAGAGTTTTTTTCCTAAACAATTGCAATGCTTTTTTAGGGTTGTGTTTTTCTACAACATTTTCTCAAGCAGTATATTTTTATCATTGTATGAATCCTCTTTTGCAAATTTATCTGTTGGGGATTTTTGAACTGCATCCCCTAACAAAGTCTGCTTTCTAATGAGTTATAATATAACAATTTTAGAGTGCAACACTAATAACAATGGAATAGCTTCGTTATTCAAAACTCATATCTTTTTTTTTTTTTTTTTTATATTTTGTTTACATTTCGTTGACACATTTTGTCAAACAGTGCCCACACCTTTCTGATTTTGCCTCCAATCAATTGAAACACTTTTTTCGCGTTGCCTTTCTCTAAGACCTTTTTTCAAACAATTGATTTTACATGTATGATTTCCCAATCAGAGCCTACTCCTTAGACTAGAGCTAGGTGGCATGTTGTTTTGACTAACCCAGTGAGTGGATCACTAATATACCTCAAAATGTTGCAAGGAGTAACAAAAACTTTGCAACATACAAACATTGCATACAAGAATCCACATGAGATGTATGCACCACTTGGTATAATTTACAACTCGAGTGTTGGAGGTAACAAAAACAGTATGCATGAATTTTTTCCGTATTAATTTTGTTTACTTTCCTCTGTCATATATGATAAAATTGTATACAACCTCCAATTGAATGTTGTCATAGTTTGAATTAGTGAACACACTCTTTGATGTATGTAAAGTCATGTCGTTGTTTTGTTTTAGATTGGATATTGCTTCATGTACATGGGGCTATCACTAGAGTTTGATACAATTATACAGTTATCGAGTTGCACCAACTTACAAGTGCTTAAACTACATCAAAAATCATTATTAATTATTAATCTAGTAGACCTATTACATGATGTTGAAGTCATAATTCATGTTGTAGTAAATGGCAATAAAACACACTAACTAATTTTCTTTTTTTTACTTCTACGACACGTAGACATTGCTTACAAGAATCCAAATGAGATGTATGTGCCACTTGATGTCATTTATAATTGAATGTTGGTGGTAACAAACCCTCTCTGTAACTCTACGTTGTGTTGTGAAGCATATCCATGTTGAGATTCTTGTGGTAGGAAAACCAAGTCTTTCTATAATCAATGTGCCGTAGGGTGCACCTATAATCAACCTTGTAACTTTCTTTGATGTAGCAGCTCAAGCTCAAGCCCTCTCTCATGATAGAATTGTATACAACCTCCAATGTTATGTTAGTCATTGTTTGAAGTTGTGAACACACACTCTGATATAAAAAAAGAGGATAAAATGTCACACTTAAGACATGTTTTTTTGTTTTGGAGCTTAGCTATCACTCGTTGTACATGGGCTATCAATGAAGTTTGATGCAATTTGGGTTATGATACACTTGTACAAAACGATTGCACAAAATATGCGCATGAGTTGCACATCTATGCTAACCTCCAGCACTGAAACATCAATGTGCATTCATTTTTTCTGGGTTGGGAACATAAGCATGATAATGATATTTTGCATCATCTACGGTATTTTTTTCTAATTGATAGTTAGTTTTAAGGATTTAAATTTATTCTTTATATACAATATTGCCACCCAACATCAAGGCCTAGGCTGCAACAAAGCTTGTTTGGGGGATTCCATGTGGGTGTCATTTGGACTACAATGATGTAAAAACAAATCATTTGGAATCTTCATGGGTATAATTCATAATTGATTTGCTTGTCTTTATTTGTTGTTGAAATAACAGAAATATGAGCTTAATTTTCTTTTCGGGAGTAATTTTTCTTTCATTTTCTCTCAATGTGAGTTAAGCTAGATAAACAATCGAAGTCTCCTACAATAGTTCAAGGTGGTGCCTTGGAATTTACATATGTAATACATTCAAGATAAATAAATTTACTAATTGAAAAAATTGCTATCAAGGTTCGTATAAGATGTTCCAGGTGATTTGTATACGTAATACATGTTGGGCTCTTCCAATTAATATGTTCCTTCCCCTCCAAATTTGATTACGGAAATTAACTTCTGATAACATCCTTAATAGAACTAGTTTCCTATGGCACCAACTAGGGGAGCTCCTCTAAGCTTTTTGTGAAAGATAATACTAACAATCAACCAATCATAATGCTAATATGGCACTCAATTGACCCACCTGCCTTTTTAATGGAACATTTCCTGCTAATTTTTAAACCGTTTTAAGTATTTACTCATCGTAAGTGAAACGTTTCTTGCTACTTTTGGATGGAACATTCCTGCTAATTTTTAAAACATTTAAGTACTTACTCCTCGGACTGAATAGAGAAATGCATAAACAGTCTTATTATAAAAGAGTTCTATTGCTGTGTTTTATAATCATATAATGAAAACAACGTGGTTTCAGAAATATACATTGATTAATTGTATTAGACAATTTGCATTTGCATTGGGAATACCTCCTTTTACAATTACCTTAATACGCCTTCTATTTCAGTGTTCCAGATCCATTTCTTTGTGCTGCTTTTTTTCGTAAAAATTCCTTTCCATTGCCAATCCTGCATTCTCGCATAAGCAATCAAAGAGATTAAGAAGGAAACAAAAAACAAAAACTTTCTTTGAGGTGGTTTTCTTTGAAATTTCTACAGGTAAAACATTTAGTAGAGAAATATAACTAGATTACAATGCAAGTAAAAAAACAAACACGGAACTGTACCTTAGAGCCAACTCTCATCATCACCCTGCTAAAAAACCCACTGTTCGTGTTTTAAAAAACAATCTTAGATCCTCAAAAGAAAGACTAGAACCACATCTAAATAGTGGGGTTTACATGATTGAATGTTCTTGTGGAAAACCATACATTGGTGAAAACATTTCCCATCTCCCATCTATATTATAGGGGAAGGGTAAGGCCTAAAAAAACAGATATTTGGCCAAAAAATCTAAATATTTGGGACAGGGATGGCTAATTCTATATGCCCTATAGTAAGTATGCCGTGTACTGCCTGATTAGTATGCCGAGTGCTGGATGCCATGTACCGGCTAGTGGGGTTAATCCTTGCCATGTATTGGCAAGCTATGTCATGTACTGGCCAGATTACTATGCAGTGTACTAGCTAGCCCAATAAAAACGAAGATTGAAGAGCATGGGAAAGATATTCAATTTGATAGGATCCATCAATCTATCTTAACACTCTTTAGCATCTAAGCATTCCATTTGCATTGATAAAGCCAAAGTTTTGGCTTATGAGGAGCACTATGTTAAACGACACCTAAGAGCATTATGTTAAACGACACCTAAGAGAAGCTATAGAAATCATGCAACATGAAAACAATCTAAATAAAGATGATGGTTGGCACATAAGTAACATGTTGAAGCCCATTATTCAAAAATTAAAGAATAAGCATCGACTGATTGTTATTATTTTAGGTGATTTTATTGAATAACCTGTGGTTAGCTTCTTTTTAACTTTAATATGGCTATCTTTATATATTTTCAATACCATCCGACTCTCCTTGGTTGAATCTCATATATTGTATTTAAATATTATTTATGTTCTTAAGTCTGCTCTCTTTTGCATCATATTCATCCTTTTTCCGTGATGATGAGTCTAGAAGTAGACTCAAAACGTTGGGTAATAAAATTACTTACCTAGTGTAATCTAGTTATATCTCGTATATTTTTCTAATAAAAAAATCCTTCTATATCCCATTCCAATCTCAAATTCTTTGCTTCCACCTAAAATTTGGGTGCAACAAATGTTGTCCCTTCCCTATCAGCATGTCCAAGGATTTTGAAGGTACCATTGCTAGGCCATACTCTAGTTATATTTCTTATATTTTTCTAATAAGAAAATCTTTTGATATCCCATACCGATTTCAAATTCTCTGCTTCCACCTAATATTTTGGTGCAACAAATGTTGTCCCGTCCCTATCAGCGTGTCCATGGATTTTGAAGGTAACATTGCTGGTCTATACTCTAGTTATAGTTCTTATATTTCTCTAATAAAAAAATCCTTCTATATCCCATACCGATTTCAGATTCTCTGCTTCCACCTAAAATTTTGGTGCAACAAATGTTATCCCGTCCCTATCAGTGTGTCCATGTTTTTTGAAGGTGTACCATTGCTGGGCTATACTGGGAAGAGATGATGAATGCATGTGGAACTAATTCAAATGTCATAGCTCACAATGCTGCAATACCCAGAACATGTGCGCACAATTGTTAAACTGCTAAGCACCCCCCTCTACTTTTCTCAAATCTAATTGAATGGTGCAGTTAGATAATACTAAACAATTGCCAACTTGTAATATTTGGTCACACCGGAATCATTTTTCTTCTTGCAAATTATAATGTAATCTAGCTCTAAAAATTTAAATTTATTCTCGCAATGCAACATGTTCTTTAATAGCCACAAACCGAATGAACGTTACTTATTTCCTTGAAATGGATTTACTAATGTAATCCAAAATAACAAACAAAAACAATTCTACTTTGTTACACTGAAGAAACTGAACTTAATACTTCTCCCTTGTTCTTGTTCTTGTTCTTTCCCATGCAACCGATTGAATGGTCATGATAATAAGACATATATTCAACAACCATACTTCACTCTAGAGTTATAATTTATAGATGTATAATTTATATTTTAAGATGTGACAATGGCCTGTAGATATTAACACACTATTTCTTATGTCCTAATGATGAATCACTTTGCAAAAGTTACACACACAGGTCATTTCCAGAACCATTCATCTGATTAATAACATTCTTTACCCTATAACCCCATACCTCTGTACTCTGATTCTGAAAATGAGATCCTATACCCAGATCTGTCAACTACGTTTGAACATCAATACAAAATCCATCGGAATGAAGACGTTTGAGAAAGGAAAACAACTTACAAAACTGATAAAAGTTTCACCCTGATTATGAAATGGAGATCCTATACCCCACATCTGTCAACTATGTTTGAGCATCAATACAAAATCCATCGGAATGAAGACGTTTGAGAAAAGGAAAACAACTTACCAAACTGATAAAAGTTTCAAACACACTGCGTGCTTGTATCATATTAGATTAGCAGTCAAACAACAATAAAAGCATAAATTTCACTCAGAGAGAAATGGTACATTTTCTCACCGGAAACTAGTAAAATGAGTTTCTCATACACTTTTGCAACTAGAGCTATCCCCCGGTTGTAGAAAGAAAAATAATAACCAAATTCCCATCTCCATAGCTTAAGACAGTGGATGTACTTAGACATATAAAGCAACAATAGCTATCTCTATGAACTAACGGTAGCAGAAAGAACTCATAGGAATTAGCTATCTCTATGACTAGCATAATTTTTCTGAAAGATGACTCTAAATTTAATCACACCAGCAGCATAATTTTAAACCAAATGCTTTTTAGCAAGAAACAGCCCCCATTTCTGCTCTCCGCCCTTGGTCCTCAATAATTTTGCTTTCCACCCATCAACAATAGAGGCATAATCTTTCTGCAAAGCATTTGTAAGGGTATAAGATGCAATTTTAGCCATGTCACCATTGTGAAATAAAATACTCTTACATCCAAAGTAACAAGCAAGATGCGAGGTCCTACCTCTGAGAAATCATGAATGAAAGTATCCTTGTCTTTCTCTACGGAACCTAGCTCTTTCTGTAGTACTTCAATGAACTGCAGACCAAATGAATCATTAAATACCTGAATATTTTCTTTGAAGCAACTTTTGTTGAAAATGATTCAATGTATTTTCTAAAAATACTTTTAAAAAGGATGCATCATAAAACTGAACTTCCTAACAAAGTCATCAAGCAGTCCTATATACCTGGTTTGTGCGATCCTCTGCTTCAACATCACAAAAACCAGAATCTTTTAGCATCTGGTTGATAAATAGGAAACAGTAAGAGCACAATGGCATGATCAATTATGCATATAACGAGGATTAACAACACATATATGAGAATAAGAATATACAACAATCATAATATAATAAAGAAATAATAAAATACAACCTCACGGTAAAGGCATCTAACTGAAACTAGCAGATTAGATACTCTAAGGGGCAAGTAAATAAACAATAAACTTAAACATGAAAATGGAACCAAAGTCATCCGAATGAAAGATGAGAAAGGTTCACATTATTCAAGACTCGTAGGGGACCTTCAAACGTCATTAAATGGCATAATGCCATAGACTTTAAGAGAGATGGTATTTCCATGGTCCTTTAAGTAAAGAACAATGTTTTCTGGATTAAACAGTATAAGATTTTTGGATAAAAAAATCTCACACGGTTTAATCCAGAAAACATTGTTCTTTGTCATAGACTTTGTATAAGAATTGGCCATAAATGGGTGAATAAAGTATGATAGCCTTAAGTAATTGTCATCAATATTAAATATATGGCATGTATTCATGGATAATTACTTGCCCATTTTACTTGAACCATTACTTTGGAGCCCCACGTGCCCATTTGTATATTTGCAATACAGAACTAATTTGTGTATATATCTTTGTCCATAAACAGGTATACATACTTCAAGTGTGTCTTTGGCTGGGTGGGACAAATGGGCAATGCTATTTTAACGCCTTTGAAAACAAATGTGAATTTAAACCAACAGCTTTCTGATCCAACTTCTTGCAACCGTGGTGCAGATAAAATAAGGCCACAAACAGATTTTAGCTGTGTACCTGACCATACGCTTCTACATCATGTAAATCATATCCACGTTGCTTAATGTACTCCTGAAATTCTGTAGAAGCTGTTCCATGTGCTTTGCAGTAATCACTGATGAGCAATCTACCTCCTGGCTTCAGCCATTTGTAGAACTTCTTAAATAAAGCTGGCTTATCCTGAAAGAGACATTTGGCATGTGTTACACGCCCTCAAAGTGTAATAAAATCAGTTCAGAACATTTATCAGCATTTATGCTTAACTCAACTATTGGACTTTTCTTTTAAAAACGAAAATACTTATGCTAGAAATGAATCGGAAAAAGGTTTCTCCTGCAAAAGACTGCAGCAAATTAAATGATCTAGAAATTTTCAATAAAGATAGAGTGAGGAATACCTGGATATGAAGTATAGTGTCCCGGCTGTAGATTACATCAAATGTTCCCTCCGGATATTCTTTCTTTGTGCAGTCAGCAACCTCAAACTCCACAGCAAAGTTTCCACCAATAGCCCTCTCTAGAGCAAATGAAACCATATTTATAGAAAGGTCAATACCAACAACCTCGACATCAAATTTCTCAGCCATGTAAAAGTCACCTCCTCCAATTCCACAACCAACATCAAGGACTTTTTGGCCAGCCTTCAGCTCCAATTTGTCAACAAACTCCTTTGTAGTCTCTGCAAGGGAACCGCATATAAGATTAGTTGGTGCTGGCTACAAAACTAAATATATTGCTCATGAATGTCTTTGAGATCCAAACGAATTGGGCAATCACATTCACATTATATTGCTGAACATCAGAATTAAATAAAACTATAAATATTACAGAAAACATTTGTACCTATTCCTCCTGTGCTAACAAAACCTTCCCCAAATATACGCTCATACCGCAAAATGCCATTAGGAGTATATTGGCAATTATCCAAGAATTGCTGGAAACCCTTATCATCTTTTGAATTAACCTTCTGCCAAAGCCAGCAAATCTGCAAGATAGGTGCACAAGAAACCACTCACACATTCTGATTTATAGGCAGATTTCTGGGCACCAATTCAAGGGAGACTAACAAATGACATGCACTCAATCACCTGATTTTGATTCTTCTTATTCCGTACATAAGCTGAAACACATTTGCAGCCAACAAGAGACAACTCTGAAAGGGTTCCAGACTCGTCCTTTGCAAGACACTCTTTGAAGGCCTGATACAATAATCTTTGTCAGAGAACAATCATGTGCATATTTCATGCAAATGTCTATATCCTTGCAGAGTACAGTTTCTAATACATAAAAGCTGGTTAAAACAAGCATATAGAGAACTTCAAAATTATATACCTTAAGGTAAAAGCTTGGTTTTCGATAATGTGTCGGGTTTTCTATGCGCTTGTGGTCTCCAGACTGGTGAAAGCAAGATTCTCTAAAAAAGATGTACCCGCCCATTTTCACCCACTGTATCATCCTCTTTGCTAGTTCTTCCACCTTTACATGCCAGCCACAACAAAAAAAGATTCAACTCATAACTATAATCAATGGCATTAATGAAAAAAGTTAAAACTAATCTCTGTAAACCAAGGCAGGGCAATGCATGCATTAAGATGTCTAATGACTCAAATTTTGAGACTAAAAGCCTTGGGAAAGCTAGACAAGTCCCAAGCTTAGTGAGACTTAGCAAGTCAGCTGACTGACTCGGGAGACTTGCCACTCAACAATAAAAGACCAAAAAATAAAGAAAAACAAAACTTAAACTGGTGGTAAATTGCTCCTCTCCCCTTCATTTTAACATCTAAATTTCAGTACCCAGAAGAGTTGGGGGGGGGGGGGGGGGGCGGGGCGGAATATTAAACCATGGAGAACTCATTTGGAGTGGTTTTGATAACTTTTGGGTGGTTGTGATACAAGTTTTGACAGATTTCATTTGCCAAGTTTGAACGTGTTTTTGTCAAGGTTTTTGGCTGAGTCTATCCAATCCGAATATGGAACTACCAAGAGTCTCAACTCTATGCATCAAACATAGGCATTTTAATATTTGGTAATTTAAAAATGACACAAGCTAGCAACTCAATTTTTAAATTGACTTCATTCTCCAGCCCTGAGATCCAACATCACTAGCATGTCTCACTAGGACACAGCTTAAGCATCCAGATTTATAGATCTAACCAATTCCAACTCAATAAGAAAGGTTATCATCACAATATGTAGACATATCTTCAGACATTTGTAAGTAAAAATATACGAACGTTATTATCACAATATGTAGACATATCTTCAGACATTTGTAAGTAAAAATATATGAACAGGCTTGGACACAGCTTAAGCATCCAGATTTCTAGTTCTAACCAATTCCAACTTAATAACAAAGGTTATCGTCACAATATATAGACATATCTTCAGACATTTGTAAGTAAAAATATGTTTGATGCATAAATTTGAGACTCTTGGTAAGTCCATTTTTGGCTTGGACACAGCTTAAGCATCCAGATTTCTAGATCAAACTAATTCCAGCTGGATAACAAAGGTTATCATCACAATATATAGTCATATCTTTGGACATTTGTAAGTAATAATATATGAACAGGCATGAGAGATGGGAGGCACAGGGTGCCCTGTATATAAGATTAGTGGGAATGTCAATGGTGATCTGACTTATTTCTGACAAATAGAAATATCCAGACTCTTCAGACTCAAAAGATAAATACACAGTTCAATAGTCAATGTCAAAAACACTAGCATGGTTGAAAAAGGAAATTAGCTAATCAACATTTCAAAGTTGGTTACAACAAAATTACAAGATATTCACAAATTCTGTCAGATACTTCATGCAGAAATTTATACATTTTATACTAAATGAGAGAGCAACCAATTAAAACTATCATAAAGTTTTCAAACCAGCAATAAAGCCGCCCTCAATACGGTCATGGAGGGAAAGGCACTTCAATACAGAAAATTGTACCTACAATGCACTCAAAAATGATTCACCACTAATGTTTCAGAAAAATAGACATTCAAGAAGAATTTTGCAAAGCATACCTCCTCGTCCGATAAATACATTAGCAGCCAATTTGAAAATAGTATATCCACAGATCCTGGTTCAATTTTCAGGTCTGGAGATGTAACATCAGCACACAAAAATTGCACATTCCTAAAGTGGCCATTTGTTTCTTCATTCTGCACCATAATAAAGGAAAAAAATAAATTAAAGATCTAAAATCATCAAATTCGTTGCTTACATAAACCCTTTCATGTTTTCAAGCTTGTGAACACATAAGGACTTCAAAGTTGACCAAATTACACCCATCCTGCTCTAAAATCCCTCAAGCCAAGAAGGAGGATGAGTGGGAAGAAGCCCTGCCTTTTTAATTACACTCTCAATGAAGTCCATGGATAAAACATGATCAGCCTTTTTTGCTAATTCTGCTGTGTAGCGTCCAATGCCGGCTCCCAGTTCAACAACAGATTTTCCCTCAAGATCTGGTAGAAGAGAGAGGATCTGTGGCACAGATAAATACAAGATTAAAATTTTACATCTGATCAATGTGAAATTTTCATCATTGTTTAGAGACTTTGGCAAATTTTAAAACTGCTAATTTCAACATATATCTCAAATTTAAATAATTGATTCATATAAATATCAAAGTAAAAATAACTAAAGCAATATACATAATAAAGCTATGAATTATATAGTATTTGTCAAAATGTAATTACATAACATCATTGCACACAAAGCAAAGAAGCTTCAACTATATATAATTAATGGTAAAAATTGAATCAAGAGCACAACATTCATGGAATTTTTACATCCATTGAATCAAAAATATAAGCATAATGATCTAGTATCAAGAGTAGTGACTATTCTATCTGCCCCTCTTAACATTTTGCTTCCCCTAGGCCGCCACTGCCTCTGCCTCCCAATCTGAACGATCAATCCAATCCATAAACTTCTCTGTAAAGAGGGGCTCTTCACTCTCACACAAAGCTTGTTGATAGATCACATTTGCAATGGAAGCTTTTAAAGGAATAAATTGGAATTTGAAAAACAGAAGTCAAAATTAAAACAAAATAAAAAATAAAATTACAAACGCATGGATAAGAAAAAGGAAAAAAGTTTTATGGAGGCCAAATGACATAGAGCCAACTACAAGGACATACCCTAAAATCCTTCTCATCACCTTCCTCTACCCAATGCTCCCGCCGGCAGAGGACAACCTAATCTAAAACTCAAAAAGTTGTGAGTTTGAAACACAGCAGAAGCGAAAAATGCAATCCATTGTCATTAACGATTCTGCCCCACACGTGGTATAATAAAAAGCAAAAAATTTTATATGGAGGGCCAAATGACATAGCGATAAAGGCAACTACAAGGACATACCCTAAAATCCTCCTCATCACCTTCCTCTACCCAATGCTCCCACCGGCAGAGTACAACCTAATCTAAAACTCAAAAAGTTGCGAGTTTGAAAAACAGCAGAAGCGAAAAATGCAATCCATCGTCATTAACCATTCTGCCCGACGCTGTTGAATGGATTGCAATCAGAAGGCAAATCAATTATAATGATCCCAAGAATCAGCAACAGAAATGGAGAAATTAGAATGCAATGAACTTTAGGGTTTTACATTTAAACAGTTTTCCTTTTAACATTTTTTTCCATCTTTCTTATTTTCAGCTGGTCCGACCTGCTAGTCTTCGATGAGTCAGGGGCAAGTCGAGAAGTTGCAGAGACTCTGCAATTCTCTGCTAGGCTCACGAGTCAGCCAAGTTGGGAATGACTCGCCACTCCCAGCTTGGCTCAGAACTCTGTGAGTCTAGCAGAGACTTGCAGTCTGATACCATGATTTTCATTACATGCTTATATGCCTTATCACAGACCATACCAGAATCATTGTAGTCAGTTACAAGCAAACATCACAAAACCTTCTGCAGAGAGTGAAAATCTTCTTGCAGCCTATCCATACAACTTGTAGGGCAGATAAACTTGCTAGTATTCATGTTAATCCAGTGAAATAACAATTATACGAGGCTAGGACCATGTCAAATGCATTCCAGCCTCCTAGCCACAAATGTTGGCCCAACCTTGATAATTAAGAATAACATGACAAACTAGAAGATGATGGGTGTATGTAGATTAAACCTGTGGCCAGATTTAGATACATGTTACCTGCCAACCACTTGGACCAATTAACTTTCTTTAACATCTAAGAAATCCATAGCACAGAAAAGAAAATAGAGCCTCAAAAAAGCTGAAAGAAGGCCGGTTGAAAAGAAAGCAATGCTACAAGCCATTAAAATCAGGATTCTGTGATCTTATAAATCTATTAAAAGATATTACCTGCCAAACACTTGACCACTTAACTTTCTTTAACATCCAAGAAATACATATAGCAGAAAAGAAAATAGAGGCTTAAAAAAGCTGAAAGAGCCCGGTTAGATAGAAAGAAATGCTACAAGCCATTAAAAGCAGGATTCTGTGATCCTATAAATCTATTAAAAGAAATTTGTATAAAACCAACTCATAAACCTAGCTTAAACTCATATAAACCCAGGGAGCCCAGTTAAATAGAAAGAAACGCTACAAGCCATTAAAATCAGGATTCTGTGATCTTATAAATCTATTAAAAGAAACTCGTATAAACCCAACTCATAAACCTAGCTTAAACTCGTATAAACCCAGGGCTGATTTTTGCACAAAGGTCCAATGTCAATGTCATCATATTTTATAAACCCTCATTTACCCACTTCCCATAGGTACAAAAGCAGAAACAACAGATCAAGGAAACCGTTACCAAACAGAGCGAGTGCATGTAATCAACAGGTTGTAGAGGATGAAGATCATACATTACTGTAATATCTTAAACAATAATGTTTGCATGCTAGAAAAAAACAATAATCTAGCTTAAAACCAGACCTGAAATTTGGGTAAGAGCATCAATCTCAGTGTTTTCCCAACACCACCAAACCATCATATACCCATTTCCCATGGGTGTAAAAACAGAAACATTTGGAATATACTTTTAAGCGAAATAAATATTTGACCCGGATCCAACATTCCTAGACTAGACTAAAGTACCAGCAGAAAATCCATTTATAAGACCCGGATCCAACATCCCTAAACCAGACTAAAGTACCAGTACAAGATCCATTAACAAAATGCATTTCAATGGGTATCAGAAAGTAAGAAAACAAATCAGAAAACGATCCTGATCACACCAGACTAAAGTACCAGTAGAAAATCCATTAACAAGACCCAGATCTAACATTCCTAAACCAGACTAAAGTACCAGTACAAGTTCCATTAACAAAATGCATTTCATGGGTATCAAAAATACAAAAAAACAAATCAGAAAACAATCCCGATCATGCCACAATGTCCCTCTGATAATCAAGAGCGCCTACATTGAATTCAAAACAAACTGAAAGTGTTATAAATAAATCACCTCGGGTCTTTCTTCCATGTCCAGCTTGGAAGCCTGGCTGTCGAGCATCATTGCTTCCACGCTCAGCACTGAGGAATGCTCCTTCCAGTAGGACAATTGAACAGCCCTCTCACCTTATCACACACACAAATAAACCAAATAATGGCAACCCAATCAAATATTCAACAAACTAAGCCCAAACAATCAGTCAAACAAATCCAGATATACAATATATTATAGGCACAAATAATCACAACCCACTTCCAGTTCCAAATCATCAATCTAAGCCCAAACAATCAGCGAAACAAATCCAGATATACAATATATTATAGGCCCAAACAATCACAACCCACTTCCAGTTCCAAATCCTCAATCTAAGCCCAAACAATCAGTTAGATAAATCCAATTATTCCAGTTCCAAATCATCAATCTAAGCCCAAACAATCAGTTAAATAAATCCAATTATACAATATAGCATTCGCCCAAATAATCACAACCCAGTTCATAATCACCAAACGAAGCCCAAAAAACCAGCTAAACAAATCCAAATATACAATATCACATTGACCTAAATAATCATAACCCACTTCCATAATCATCAAACTGAACCCAAAAATCAGCTAAATAAATGCAAATATACAATATAACCAACTTCCAAAATCATCAAACAAAGCCCAATCAACCAGCTAAACAAATCCAACTATACAATATAGCATTGACCCATATAATCTCAAAACACTTCCATAATCATCAAACAATGCCCAATGAACCAGCTAAACAAATCCAAATACACAATTCCGCATAGACCCAAATAATCACAGCCCACTTCTATAGTCACCAAATTAAGCTCAAACAATCAGCGTAAAAAATCCAAATTCATGACAGATCTGCAAATTGAATGACACCCAGATGCCAAAAACAAAGGACAACAGTCCGAAACCAAAATGTAGATCATCTCACCTTTTGCAGCAGCCATGATAGGTATGGCCAGAAAAAATCTCGAGAAAAACAGAAAGATTTTAAGAAAAAGAAGCTACCAGCCTTCAACGGCTACACGAGCACGAGAAAACGATCTCGATCTGCGGTTGAGATTTCTTCCTCGTTGCTGCATTTGCTGTTGATTGAACGAAATCAGTGGGGTTGGATTTATAGTGTGTGGGAGATGAGATTTGCAGGATTTTTGGGCATTTTTATTCAGGAGTTAAGCGTAAGAGGCTTAATTAAAATCTGAAGCGCTGCTAGTGGATCCTTGCATGGTAATATACTATTGCCCTATCTGTTCTTCCGAGAAAAATGACGAGTACTGTCAGAAATTCCAGCCTTCTGTCGGTATTGTAACTAGAGTTGCGTAGGCAAACAGATCGCCTTAACGGAGCATGGGGAATCGACGGTGAGAATGGGGTTTCTTGCGGGCGGCTACGTAAATATAGATATAAAACCCACACATGTCAAAATCTAAAGAGATTATATTCTGAGATATATTGGTGTGTGGAGAGGTCGACATGTGTCACACATCCTTTTAATGGATATATGGTATCCTTGAAGAGGGTTGTGATGCTAGAGTGATTTTTTCCTTATAAAGAATATTGTATATGTTTTCGTGTTTTAAAGATACTTTTGAAAATGATTCATATCAATGTATTTGGCCCACGCATTTTTGTATTGTGCAATCTAATTTATTTTTTTTATATATTATTTGATATATTTTTAATAGTATATGTAAAGTTCTTAGTTAGATTTTTTTTTAAAGAAAGTGAGATTTGTTTTTTTGGAGATATTAAAAATAATATTATTTGTAGAAGGTCGTTTTCTTCATAGAAATATCTAATTCAAATTATTTTTCCGTGAATAGGAAGAGGATTTTGAGAGCTTTCCAAGAAGTGGATAATTGTAGTGTATGGTATGAAGATTTTTTTCAATTGGATGGGAGTAATTTGTTTGGTTTTCTTGTCTAAATGTTTTCTTCATAGAAATATCTAATTCAAATTACTTTTCCGTGAATAGGAAGAAGATTTTGAGAGCTTTCCAAAAAGTGGATAATTGTAGTGCATGGTATGAAGATATCTTTCAATTGGATGGGAGTAATTTGTTTGATTTTCTTATCATTTAGATGGGTGATTCATTGTCCAATATATTAAATATCACAAGTTATTTATATGACTCCACATGATATAGCTATTAAGAGAATGTGTGTCATATGTCAGCGTCTCCACCTACCAATATATATTGTCATGTACTTAGAGAGATTATATTATGATGTATATTAAGGGATGGAGATGCCGACATATGCCACACATCCTCTTAATGAATATATTGTATGGAGTCATATGGGTAACTTGTGGTATTTATTATATTGAATAATGGTTAGTATATTGGGACTTGGGATCTACCTATCTATTAATGTAAGAGGTATATATAAATGGGACATATCATTGTAGAAGAAATCGAATAAAAATATTATAATTAGAGTGTATGATGTAATAAGGAGTTTTTTTTCATGAGGTCCCATATTTGAATCTTCCTTGCCATTGGTAGTTGACTCCTTAGGTGGCACTGCTTCCCACGGGTTTAAAAATTTCCCCCAAATCAAAAAAGAACCGATTGTCGATTAAAAATAAAAAATAAATAAGGAGGTTTCCTTATCGAAAAGCCTTGTGACAATAGAATGATTCATTCTCCATAAAAAATATTGTATATTTTCCCTACTTTAAAGAGTTTTATGAATATAATTCATATTCAGACATTTACCCTGCACATCTCTTGTGTTGTGTAGTTTATAATTTTCTACATATTATTTGACATCTTCTAATATTATCTATGATATATTTTTTATATTATATCATCTATTTAGGTACATGACGCTTCTTTTTCTATTATATTTACTTATTACAAATTGACTATGTTTCTTACCATAATCTCTTTTCTTTTAGATGCACACAATCTACTTGTGTATTAAAAACTTTCTAATGATTGTGATCCCTTCAACTTGGATTGAGACCTTTTATTCATCAGGGAAATTTGTATTTAATATTGGCTAAATATTATATGTCATGGTTGCCATTTGGTTAATAGTTTGATCACTTTTGTGGCATGTGGTCACCTTTTACAGTAGTTAGTTTATGTGTATTTTTCCATCGTGGTTGCCATTGTGTGGCTTATGGGTTACTTACTGATAATTTACAAATATCATTTAGAGGGATATCCTTTTATTTAAATTTTATATGGCCTCTTTTTACTTGTCACGTTTATTCTTTAGTGGCCACAAAGCATCTTTATATTACCACACGGTCATGTGAAGAATAGTCCACATTAAAACATAATGCTTCCATTGTATTTATGCGGCCATGGCATAAGGTGCCAAGTGTTTTATCTTGTATTTTATTTAAAAATTGAATGTATGTGTAATAGGTATAAAACGATGAAATATAATAATACTAAAGACATACAATTATTAACAAATATGATTACAACTTGTTAAATGTAGAGAGATGTTATTTTTGGAAAATACTAGAAATAAATTAATTTAGCTAAGATCTGGGTTTTTCACTGATTGTTTATGATGTTTGAAAATGAAAATTAGTAAAAGACGAGTTTGTTATTATGCATGATTATAAGCAAAATATAAGAAAATTTCTATATAAAACCACACTCTTTAGAGATCAGTGCAGGTTGGCCTTTTTCACTGATTGCAGACTTATTTGCATTGACTGTGACTGATAACTGACAGTGAAAAGTAGTGTAAGATAGAACTATGACTACTTGGAAATAGGAACAAAATATGAAGTTTCTAGATGGGTTTACACTCCCTATACAATATCGTAGGTCGTTTGCATCTATTGATTACAGAGTTGTCTGTGTTGACTGTGACAAAACTATAATTGATCAGCTTTTTACACCTATGTTTTTTGAGTAGACTAAGATGTTTTGATTATGATATTGCCACATGGAAGTCATTATTTCACTTCACTTCGCATTAAAAACCCTAGGGTTCTTATGAGAGCTAGAAACTTACAAAAAAAATGAGGGGGTATAATGCACTAAGCTAACCCCGATCACACTTCCTATGATTGATTGTTGCTTACGTATCTAAATTCTCTAAGGATGGAATCAAGTCATGCATATTTCTTCCACCTAGACTGACTATGCAATTGTGCTCCTTGACTGTATTTATGCATATATAAATATGGCTTTGATACTTAACAATGATAACTCTTGACTTGTTTTGAGATGCTTTAGACTTAACTTGTAGTTGTTCCACATGAATGATCTTAAATTTGGAAATAATAGGGCACATTTTCTTAATGTGTGATAATGTATAAGTGTTCAATAGTTAGTGTCAAGCCATAAATAATAAATGACATTTGATTTGTATTTATAGTGAAACTTTTTGAAAATTTCCTTTAGTTGACTTTATGAAATGTGCAAGAATGCCCAAATGAATATTTCATAATTTAGAAATTAGTAGTCAATTAGCAAAGGACAATGCCACACTGGGGGACTTGTCTACAGCAATGGACATGTTTGCCTAGTGTGGCCCTATCCTAAAGAATCAGGTATAACTACCCTGAGTTTGAGGTTATCTAAGAGTGATGTAATAGAGATTTGATCATTAACTTGGAAAGTTACGTGTAGTAATATTGGCAAATAGAGGGTCAAGATCACATATGTACAAATGGCTTAGAGGAATGACAAATAAGAGTCATGTATTTAGGCTCAAGTCGAGTGGTTTAAGATATGTTAAAGTTTAACATTGTTAAGTACCTGTGACCATATTTAGGTATCTACATTTACTGCACCCATCCCCCCTCCCCCTTTATTCTAGTAATATAATTTATAGAGTAAAGGGGAAAATAATACCTGGGTGTGCACCACATACTTTGTATTTGATAGGAAACTCCAATTGTGCATAACACTCAAATTTAACAAACCTTACAACAACAAATGAAGTAGTCATTTTTCAAATATCTATATTGGGATTATCTAGGGTTAAAGGGGATAGAGATAGCCTAAGGTATAAGAGTAATAATTTATCTCTATAGGAAGTCAATTAGATGCTAAATTCAGATATAACATATACTAAATTGATTAAACTAAGATAAGCTAAAAATAATAAGTACAACTATGCTAGACATAGAAATGACAAAGAAGTAATGTACTTAATTGGTTCTGATGTTGACACTATTATGGATCTAGAACATGTAGGAAGAAAACTAGAAGAGGATTTTAGAATAGTCATCAAATTTTGAATTGAGTGCCTCTAAAGTTATGGACACTAGCATCAGCCTTGGATGATTACATCGATGCTACTATTTAAACCCGATACAGGTGTCCTTATACCTGTTTGAAAAAGATCTAACCACCTTGATGCTTCTAGGTTTGTCATTGCCTTCGTTTAGTGAAAAGTAGTGTAAGATCGAACTATGACTACTTTGAATTAGGAACAAAATATGAAGAAGTTTCTAGATAGGTTTACACTCCCTATACAATATTGTAGGTCATTTGCATCTATTGATTATAGACTTGTCTGTGTTGACTGTGACAAAACTATAATTGCTCAGCTTTTTACACCTATGTTTTTTGAGTAGACTAAGATGTTTTGATTATGATATTGCCACATGGAAGTCATTATTTCTCTTCCCTTTGATTTAAAAACCCTAGGGTTCTTATGAGAGCTAGAAACCTACAAAAAATTGAGGGGGTATAATGTGCTAAGCTAAACCCGATCACACTTCCTATGATTGATTGTTGCCTATGTATCTAAATTCTTTAAGGATGGAATCAAGTCATGCATAGTTCTTCCACCTAGACTGACTATGCAATTATGTTCCTTGACTGTATTTATGCATATATAAATATGGCTTTGATACTTAGCAATGATAACTCTTGACTTGTTTTGAGATGCTTTAGACTTAACTTGTAGTTGTTCCACACGAATGATCTTAAATTTGGAAATAATAGGGCAAATTTTCTTAATGTGCAATAATGTATAAGTGTTCAATAGTTAGTGTCAAGCCATAAATAATAAACGACATTTGATTTGTATTTATAGTGAAACCTTTTGAAATTTTCCTTTAGTTGACTTTATGAAACTTGCAAGAATACCCAAATGAATATTTCATAATTTAGAAATTAGTAGTCAATTGGCACAAGACAATGCCACACTAGGGGACAAGTCTACAACAATGGACATGTTTGCCTAGTGTGGCCCGGTCCTAAAGAATCAGGGATAACTACCTTGAGTTTAAGGTTATCTAAGAGTGATGTAACATAGATTTGATCATTAACTTGGAAAGTTATGTGTAGTAATATTGGCAAATAGAGGGTTAATATCACATATGTACAAATGGCTTAAAGGAATGACAAATAAGAGTCATGTATTTAGGTTCAAGTCGAATGGTTTAAGATATGTTAAAGTCTAACATTGTCAAGTACCCGTGACCATATTTAGGTATCTACATTTACTTCACCCATCCCCCCTCCCCTTTTATTATAGTAATATAATTTATAGAGTAAAGGGGAAAATAATACCTAGGTGTGCACCACATACTTTGTCTCTGATAGGAAACTCCAATTATGCATAACACTCAAATTTAACAAACCTTACAACAACAAATGAAGTAGTCATTGTTCAAATATCTATATTAAGGTTATCCAGGGTTAAAGGGGATAGAGATAGCCTAAGGTATAAGGGTAATAATTTATCTCTATAGCAAGTCAATTAGATGCTAAACTCAGATATAACATGTACTAAATTTATTTAACTAAGATAGGCTAAAAATAATAAGTACAACTATGCTAGACATAGAAATGACAAAGAAGTAATGTACTTAATTGTTTCTGATGTTGACACTATTATGGATCTAGAACATGTAAGAAGCAAACTAGAAGAGGATTCTAAAACAGTCATCAAATTTTGAATTGAGTGCCTCTAGAGTTGTGGACACTAGCATCAGCCTTGGATGATTACATCAATGATACTATCTAAACTTGATATAGATGTCCTTATACCTATTTGAAAAGGATCTAACCACCTAGATGCTTTCTCATTGCCTTTGTTTAGTGCATTCAGATTTAGTTCATGGATTGTCACTTCTCTTGAAATTACAAAACCCTGGTTCTTCATCCTCATAGTGACCTTATAAAAAATGGGATAGTGAGTACACATTGTTGATCTGACTCCAAAGACCCCTCTATTAATGAGCATTACCTATATAGCCAATGCTCTAAAGAGGGCCTCGGACTAATGTAGTTCTCCCCTATGTGTTGGCTTGTGTGTGAATCATAAAATATGTATAAAGCAAGTACAAGAGTGACCTAGCTTGTAACTTGGAAAATATAGCTCTTGGGCTTCTCTTTCAGTACTTCAAACCTATGTATGTCTTATCCCTATGATATAAAAATAGGAAAAAATAGGGAAGCTTTGGTTTATCAAGTACTTGATTGATTACTTTGATAAGTTGCCTTAGGTCTTTTTTGGGTGTATGTTAGGTGAGGAATGAATGAGCATTGATATTGTATTTATATCAATCTATTTGGAGAAGTAACATTAAAACCTCAGGCTGACCATTAGGATATGTTTCATTTGTAAATTAGACAATTTTAAGATACTAGACACTTGCATCGAAACAGACATTGTCTAATTTACAAATGAAACATATCCTAATGGTCAGCCTGAGTGTTTTAATGCGAGTTACTTCTCCAAATAGATTGATATAAATACAATATCAATGCTCCTTCATTCCTCACCTAACATACAATATCAATGCTCATTCATTCCTCGCCTACCATACACTTAAAAAAGACCAATCCATTTGGATAAGTAACTTGCATTAAAACACTTAAGTTGACCATTAGGATATGTTTCGTTTATAAATTAGATGATTTTAGGGCACTAGACACTTGTATCGAAACAAAACACCTACATCAATGCAGGTGTTTGTCCAAGATGCTAGTGTCAAGGGAATAATAAATTAGGTACATAGTCTAAACTTATAGAGGTGGAAGATAAGTAGGTGTTGGGCCCCTTTTTGAGCTAAGTAGTGGACACACACTAACTTAGTGAACACTTAGGCATGAGGCAATCACAGTGGATGATTGTAGTTTTATCATCTAGTGGTGCCAGCTACTAGGTGGCTAACAACTACTTTTTGAATCATTCAACATCAAAAAGTGGGCATACGAGACAATGATTGCTCATTAAATACAAGTGGCTCTTTTTGAAATAATTAGCATTGAGAAGCAGGTGCACAAGATAGCGACTACTCATTAAATACAAGCTTAGTGGAGATGACAAGATGTGTACCTCCAGCACCAACTCAACAATCAAAATGCTCCATTCCCCATGAACCTAAGATGCTCTGAAGATCTATAAAAGGAAGCCAACTCCAATTGAAAAGGAGAGACAAACTGGAGTAGTGAAGCTTTGGTGAATTGACTCTATATGGTCACCATTAGAGATAGAAGTAGTTGAGGATGCTTTTGATGCTCCCCTTTGTAATTCCCAAGCTTGTCTATGAGCCTTTAGGACTTTAGAAATTTAAGTTAGGCTTATGCTCAGTTTTATGGACTTGCATATGTATTGTTGTTAAGCTCTGTTAATGAAGAATGCTTTAAGTTTATAGAATGCATATTGAGCACTTGTGATCTTCTAACCTGACTTGTTCATGGTGTGCATGTAGTTAATGATGAACCTCATGTTTGATATATAAAAGTCTATAAGTGTGAGTAAGACCCTGCACCTCGAAATGATACCTGTACCTAAGTGCAAGTCTATGCCTAAGTTCCTCACCCAAAACCCTGTTGCCCCTCAAGCACCTGAATGCCTTTGAGCCTATGAAACCCAAGGCTTATAACCATGAATGCACAACCATCATTGCACTAACCAAGCCTTTAAATAATACATTTTTGCCATGGCACAACTAGCCTAACACAAACCCCATTCCCTTCTTTGTTACGCTTCGAGTGAGAACATAAGGCTCGTACCTTATGTAAAGTGATGCTAGCATAGTCGAGTGCTAAATGTTGAGCACCATAAGATTAGTCAAGGCCTACACCCCTCTAGAACAAGCCTAAATCTAACTTGGATATCTAGGTAAGTGCATGACTAGGCCTATGACCGAGATGCCCACTTTTCTACAACATTTTGGTTCCATTGTCAGGATTGTTGAATTTTGTTGCTATAATGGTGCACTAGGATAACGTTCTGACTCTCCCTCAATAACATCAAACACTGACTAAAACAAGTGGAAGATAACTTTACACTAAGGAATATAACTTGTAGAGGAAAAAACCTAAGGAATTAGATCTAGAACCACTTGTATGATGCCCTGTATGAGGTTTTCTTTTGTGAACTATCAGAACAAGTATACCACTAGTTGTCTACTTATGTGACCCATAAAAGTTGAAGCTATCGACAATGCCTTGAGTGGATGAAAGTGCACTTAAAGAGACTTGATAACTAAGATGTCACCTATACTAGAGCCATAGATAAATGGTGGCAAGGGGCGCTAAACAACTACATGCTTGAGTTCATGGTATCGATGTATTCATGCCCTAAAGAAGTAGAATACCAATTTTTATGTGAGCTCAAAGGCACATTTATGAAATAACTTGACACCAAACTCAAGAAGTTGATGGTGGATTATGGATTTAAAAAGTGAGGATGGAAGGCTAAAGTCCTCTCACATATGAGCAGTGTAATGGGGAAGAAGGGGATGTGTAGGTGAGGTAGAATGGAAGAGGATGAGCAGATTGACAACTGTGAGCTCAAGAGATAGGATTTATTGAATGGTAACTATGCCTAGAAGAAGGAGCCCTTTAAGCCATGGAACAAGCTCCATAGTTGATAGGTGAATGCTCATGGTCCCTTTAGAACTTGACCATTAGAGAGTCACTAGATGCACCTACCCCCTTTGAACTTAAGACATGAGCTCATGCTTCGTATTCCCCAAAATAAAATAGAAGATTGACAACTAACCTCATTATCAACATAGAATTTGATCCTTTTACAAATTTGGACCAGAACTTTGTGATTGAACAAGTTATCTCGTATGAGGAGGTAAGTGAAGACACCTCTAGACCTTGAGATGCTAGCTCAACTAGATAGAATGTGATTATAAGCACCTTAGTTTAGGCATTGTTAGTTACTAGCCTAGGTAACATCCCATAATAAGTGGCCCTATGTCACTAGTTGGTAGTATAACATCATCATCTTCTACAGTGCCAATAGTAACCATAGGACCAACGTCAGGCCTAGTGGCTAGAGGCCTTGGAGGATAAATGCCAAGACAAGTACTGAGAGGACAAGCCCCCCAAGCACTAGTTACTACCTAGCCCTAGATCTATTATGCGATGGCCATGCACCTACTTGAGTATCGAGGTGTGGAGAATGCCACAAAACATGTGTTTAAGTGTGAATTACAATGGCACTCTCAAAGAATAACCCAATCTGAGCACAAGGCAACCTAATTTGTGACAACGTTGCTTGATCACACCCATACTTGGTATAGGAAGTTTGATCCTAACTAGGTTAATGTTGATTATGGCACCCTAAAGGGAGCCTTCTTAAATGAATTTGATATACCCAAGTTTAAGTAACAAAGCAACACAATGCTCAAAGAGATCAACCAGTGATTATCAAAGAGTGTGTGCTTATACGATGCTAGATTCAAGACCCTCTTTTCCAAGTTCCCTTATGATATTCACCCTTCCCAGCATGCATAGTGGTTCATTGGGGGATTGCTAGTAACTTTCTGAAGGGTGTTATCCATGAAAACATTCATAGACCCTCGAGAAGCACTTGAAGCTGCACTCATAGCCAAGGTGGTTGGGAGAGTCGATATATGAATTATCCCCTTCATAGAGGTATAAATTATGTTTATGGCCTCCCAAATTTAAAAGCTAACCGCTAGCTCATTACAAGACACTTGAAGTAGGTTATGGTGTGTCGATTATGAGATAGAGGGTCATCATAGAAATAATTACCCTCAGAGGAATGTGCATGATGTTCACAACTGCCCTTTATTGTAACATGCTAGTTAGGTCAGCACAACCATCTATTGCAAGTTGTGCAATGCCTACACCCACAACATAATTGACTATTGAGTGATTGATGAGATGTGCCTAAAGATATGAAATGGGATCTAAAGGTGTATCCAACATGAACATAGTCAATCAAAGTGCAAGCAACCACATAGAGTGGGTTCACCACTTAATTGCCAATTATGCCAACATAAGAGTGGCACCTAGAATATGGAAAACCAAGTTGTACTGGGTGCATAACATAGCCTGGGCCAAAATTTGCACCTTACCCTGACCCTGCACATCAAAAGGATGTCTTACAATAAGGCATGAGTGTAATACAAAATTTGTAGGGAAAACTCCAACTAGTTAGAGATCCAGAAGTGCAGGCTACCACCTCATGCAGCAGGAGGCTAAAGTATAGGAGCTAATAGAGATCATGCACCTCCTACAAATGGAATGGATGCTTCCCCTGCTAAATTTTTTTTCTCTTAGAGCACCTAGGGAAAAACCCAAGTGAAGTTGTTAAGCCCCAGGTAATTGAAGTTATTGTGTCATATATGGAGTGGGCACATGAAGTATGGCATACTTAGAATGTAGAGTATGACCAAGAGCTACTAGTAAATACCACCATCGATAGATGGTCTATTTGTGAAGTGTTGATCGACACTAGCACCAAGGTCAATATCCTAACCAAGAACCCATGGGAGAAGATGGGTAGGCCATTCTTAAGGCCTTCTTCCCATGTACTCTTCATGGCCAACAAGACCAGAGTGTAATTGATCAGAATTATGCAAGGCACCATTGTAGATATTATGGTTGCTATATTCCATGTTGACTTCAAGGTTATCAAGTTGACTGAACAAGATAACTACCTAGTACTTCTAGAAAGGCCTTGGTGCTACGCTGACAATGCAGGTATGCATTTCAAGAAGTGATATATGACCTTCAAAAATGGCAAGGAAAGGGTAGTGATCCCCATTTCAAATAACCAAATATCCCTTATGTGGAAAGCATTGATCTAGAGGATGAGATCAACCATATATATAACATCTCGATGTAAGGCATCAAGAATCTCTATCCTATTGATCAACGAGTGCTTTCTTGGGATGATGGGCAGTCAGCCTTGAACACCATCGATGTCACTTACGATTGATGGGTTGAAGAGGATTATGAGCCCATTGGTCTTAGATGTTGCTTGGTGTGCACAAAGGCACCAAAGCTTGTGAGGATGAGCTGGGTCCAGATTGGTCATGCTTTGAAATGATGGGTCCCATGCTATGAGGAAAAAGGAAAGAGGGTACTCTATATGAGCAAAGGCAAGCTTATAGTGCTCCCAAAATTTGAAGGGAGCAACATGGTGGAAAGGTATGTCCATGAATTTGAAGTATGCATCCCCAAAGAGACAAACAAAATGGGTGCACTAGTGTATACCTTGAGAAGCATTGTCACACATTGGTGGGTAGTGCAAAGGTCTAACTTGCCAACTTAACTAGAGGTAGATGTGGCCATTTGCATTATATTCAGTAGGAGTAATGAGAAATTGGATATCTCAATGTACTCTGGTGATTTTGACCCTGTAGTGTATGCACGCCTATGCGAAGAGACATGGATTAACTGTGACATGATTGCCCTAAAGAACTTATGGGTACATGCCTTTTACAAGACTCTGAAGACATAGGTGTGAGCATGGTACGTGGTCAATGAGATGCACTGAGAGATACCCGATTGGGAGACCCTTAAGGAGAAGTTTGTGTACACCTTCTCCATTTCCTCACATAACTTGGAGTTGGTTGAACTACTATAAGTAATTCGGAGGGTAGTATTCAAGGAAATTTCCATCCTCGAGGAGCCCCTAAAAGACATGTTCAAGGAAAAAGGGTTAGCTCTCTTGACTTTCTTTGAGAAATAGATGCTCAACAATGACTCGAGTGAAGAAGATGATGAAACTTTGAAGGAGTGCTATTGGAAAACACTAGCTACTAGAAGAAAGCTTGTGTGCTAAGTAGATGATAATGCTCTCAATGAAGAAGACCCTACTCATCTTCACATAGAGACAATAGAGGGAACTTTGCAAGTCAAGGACTCACACTAGGACAAGAATGAGTCATACCGTGTACCACTAAAGACCATCAAAGTGGACATCAACACATAAGGAGAGCCTAAGATGGCCACTCTAAGTGCCTATTGGTTTGATGTAGAGCTGGCATGCATCATAGACCTCCTGAAGGAGTTATAAGACTTGTTCCCTAGGACTTATTAGGATATGAAGGGCACACACCCATGCCTTGGGAAGATGAGCATAAATCTAATCAATGATATAAGACCAGTCAAAAAGAGCCCCTATATGATGAATCATAATCTCCATGCCAAGGTCAAAATAGAGATCGACATAATGTTGGTTGTAGGGGTCATTTACCCTATGCAAGAGTTTGAGTGGGTGAGCCCAATGGGAATAAGCATCAAAAAGGATGGGCACATTCAAATTTACATTGATTATAGAATATTGAATACCACTTGCATCAATGATCCCTTCTCAACTTCATTCACTGACAAAGTCCTAAAAGGCATCATAGGTTGTGAAATCTACACCTTCACTGATGGGTTCTTTAGCTACCACCATGTCTAGATTAAGGAGGAGGACAAGCCCAAAATAACCTTCAAAGTCACTCTTGAAGACCAACCACCACAAAAACCTGTGATGTTATACCTGTCACTTATGCCAAAAAAATTTTGTTGCTCCCAAATTCTTCATGACATACTTCTGAACCAACTCTACCCTTAGCTCAGAAAACTCCCTGTCTATGAAACCCTGCAACAAGTAACACAATACAGTAACAGGATAATGTAGCTAATATTATCTAACCTGGTAAAGATAAAATACAATGGTCAAACCTCCATTGTCTGCAGCCTAATCAAGACCATATACAATAGCCTTCTGTCTCACGTGTCCATCCACTCTCTTCTCTAATATGGGAATCCATCCCTCTATCCAGTGCTTCTTTCTAGCTGACAACTCTACCAACAAATACCTGTTTGGTTCTTTTCCAAGGACTCACACTCCTCATCCATGTCAAGCTCCCACTGTTTCTGGATTCTACCTGCATTGCTTCTTCCATCTTCCTAGTTCTTGACTATCAGTAAGCAATATAAAGAAGGTAAACAATGAATATGAGGTTCACTTACCATTTCTGACCTCCATATGGGTGTTTAAGACTCCTTGACAATTAACTGTCCACCCATCATCTGTTCTAGTGACTGATCTTGGCCATCTCCCAGTCTGCTCCCAACCGATGTCGGTTCCCTGCACTGACCCTGACTGCCGACGTCATTTCCCTGGTCGACGCCGCTGTCCCCCCTGCCGACGTCGGTCTTAATGATCGACGTCAGACTTCTCCTGCCCGACCTACCAACCCTGCTGGTCTACACATGACCAATGTCAGTTTTTGTCTGGCCGACGTTGGTGCCATGGGAGCACCGGCATCGGTACCTGTGTTTTTTTGCAAGTGATAAAATTTTCATCTGCGAGCTCATCTTGGATCAAACCTCTGTCCATGTTGCCTTGCTCAGATTTATTCAGCCCCTGTGACTGATCTCTGTCCTTCATCTCCTCCATAAACACCAAGGCTTCTTTGTTCCTGTCAAAAGCATCGAATTTCCTTTTTCTTCAATGAACTCTATCTATGCTTTCCGAATCTGAACACATACCTTTTGAATCAAGAATGTCCATTCCCTTCTTATTCATGTGACCAAGCCTATTAAGCCACATCTTCGAATCTACAGCTGAAGTAGATAAACCAGAAGTAGAATCAGCAATACAAGTAGATAGATAAAAAGTATCTACTTTCTTACCTCTTGCTAGAACAAGTGCACCCTTGGTAACCTTCCAAGAGTCCGTTGTGAGGGTTATTGTGCATCCCTTGTCACCCAACCTTCCTACAGAAATCAAACTTTGCTTCAGAATTGGAACATGCATGACCTCCTTCAACACCCATGTGTTGTCAATCTACAATCTCAGCTACACTTTCCCTTTGCCAACTATCTGACAAGGCGTACCATCCCCTAAATAAAGCACTCCAAAGTCTCCCTGTTCATACTCATGGAACAAATCTCTATTTGGGGATGCATGAAAAAATGAACCAGAATCTAAAATCTATGATCCTACCTGACTATCCAAAGAAAGTATGAGAGCGTCTCGTACCACAATATTTGCATCCTTTGCTTCTTCAATACCTGCATGTTGATTCTCTTTATCTCTCAACCAACACTCCTTCTTTGTATGTCCTTTTTTTCCACAAAACCAGCAGGTAACACCTTTGGATTCGAATCTCCTTCCCGACCTTGATTTCTCTTGCTCAACCTTCTCCCTTTGCCTTCCCTTGCTTTCTGCACTTAGAGCATTCCCTGATGATTCACCTATGCTTCTCCTGCATATTTCCTCATTCAAGATCACACTCACGACATCATCAACTTTTAAGATTTTAGAAGCACATGCAAAATTACTTACTGCCATAACCAAACTGTCCCAACTTTCAGGCAAAGAACATAAAATCAAGAGAGCCTTCACCTCATCATCAAAAACAATATTGACTGAAGCTAATTGGTTTACCAAACCATGGAAATCACTGAGATGAGTATGTACCGATCCACCTTCCTGTATTTGCAAAGTAAATAGCTGCTTCATAAGATATACCTTATTAGAAGCCGAGGGCTTTTCGTATAAATTCGCCAAGGACTTTATCAACTCTTATGTTGTCTTGCACTGTGATAAGCTGGAAATCATAGACGATGCAAGGCTCAACCTTATGGGACCGAGAGCCTTTCGATCAAGAACACTCCATTCTTCATCTTTCATATCTGTGGGCTTGCATGCAACCCCACCCAATGGTAAGTACAGATCTTTCTGATATAAATAATCCTCAATCTTTATCCTCCAATGTTGATAATTCTTGCCATTAAACTTCTCCATTCATAGCTTACTTTCTTCTACCATTGCTGAACTCCCACTCAATCAGAAAACCCTGTGAATGACCTGTAATCAAAAAATAATAACCTGCTTCCTGCAAACCGTAGCTCTGATACCAACTGTTAGGTGACCCCTTATCCAACGGAAGCACAATTGATTACTTTCTTATATGCACTTAAACACGAAATTATACCAGAATGATAAAGTAACTAGAAACTTGAGACAACAAAGAATTTGAGAGACAATACACACTCTTGTATTAGATATTACTAGAAGAAAATACAATAAGGAAGATGCCACTTCTTCCTCCACCTCAAAGGCTTGCCACATCTCAAGACCTTCTTCCCTCTCTCTCTTGCTCAACAGAACTCTATAGCCTGAGTTATTATCCCTCCTTGAATGCTTCAGCTGATCTCCTTGACCTTACACCTGTAGATCTCCTTGACCTTGCTTGCTTCAATGCTTTTACTTGCCTTCTTAGTAATTACAATACATGTCTCATGGGTCTCTAAATAGAATCCCATGGTTAGAAAAATAGAAATCTAACTACAATAATTAGACACACAGCTCGTGACTATAATTAGTCATTTGACATGCAAACACTCGCTTCACTTAACTGACTGTTCATCAACAACAGTTCTAGAACACACAGGCTACCAACGCCGGTCCCTGCTTGCCTGGTGCTGCCGACGTCAACCGACTAGCTGCCATTGCCAGTTGCCTTCTGCACTGTATCTGATCGATGTCGGTCATGCTGCCAACGCCGGTGCTTCTGGTTTTTTAGCAACCTCTTCTTCGTGTCTGCAAACAGTTGAAGCTTTTAGCTCCACACCCTAACAGATACCTGAATACCATTCATTGGTAGTGGAGACAAAAAAGACTATTGGTGTCTTTTTCACTTTAGTTTCTTCACGATGTGTGTCTTTTGGTGTATTGTCAGGGATTAATTGGCATAAGCCTTTACCCCTGACCAGCTTTGTCAGCTTGATGTCTAGATCAAACTCTTAGATCTTTGCAATCCAATTATCTTTTTTCGTGCCAAACTCTTGCTAAGTTAATATAGACTTGAATGTAGTGTCAGGCACTAGGGCAGTAGTATGTGAATTCAAAATATAGAAGCAAAAATGTTTGACTGCTTTTACCAACACATAAGCATGCTTCTCTATATTTGAATATTTCATCTCATGGGTTTTGAGAGGGAAACTCATGAAAGAGATAGGATATTCCATACCTTCTTTGTCCTGTTGAATAAGAATTATTGAAAGAGTGTGTTCAGACGCATAGCTGTATATGATGAAATCTTTGTTGTAATCTGGGAAAACCAAGGTAGGGGCATGAGAAATGGTGGTTTTGATATCCTAAAATGATGCCTTGCCTTCTTTAGTCCAGTTGAAGATGGTCTTCCCTTTCATCATGTTCATAATGTCTCTAGTCTTCTCAACAAATTCGAGGATGAATCTCTGTAAGAAATTCACCTTTCTAAAGAAAAAATGAACAGTGTTCTTATTTGTAGGAAAATTAAGTTCTTGAATAGACTTGACTCTATTTGAGTCAATCTTTATGCCTTCTTTGGACACAATGTGTCCAAGAAGTTTCCCCTCTGTTACTCCAAAAATAGACTTTTTGGGATTCAAAGAAATACCATTCTAGCAGCCGCGCTCCAGCACTTGTTGTAAGTGGCGTACATGATCAGATCAACACTTTCAAAAGATAGTCAAGTCATCAAGGTATACCACTATGAATTTACCAATCTCATCTTTGAAATTCATATCCTTTGCTCTTTAAAAAGTAGCACTAGCATTTATTAAATCAAAAGGCATTCTTCTATATGCAAATGTACCCCAAGGTGTGGTGAATGTAGTCTTGTGTTAGTCTGCTTTACCAACTTCAACTTGATTATAACCTAAGAAGCCATCTAGCATTGATAACATCTCTGCACCTGTCACTGTTTGAAGCACTTGATCCATAATTGGCAAAGGATAATTATCCTTCAAAGATGCTTGATTCAGATTTTTAAAATCTACACAAATACAAATTTTGCCATTCTTCTTCCTTACAGGCACTATGTTTGCAATCCATGTAGAATGATGGATTAAAAATATGATTCTAGCATTTAACATTTTTTGTATTTCAGATAGAATAGTACCTAATATTTTTAGATTATACTGTCTAGATTTTTGCTTGTAGGGCATTGAATCAGCCTTGAGAGGAATGTCATGGCAGATTTCATCTGGTCTGAGAGACTTTAAGTCATCATAAGAATATGTTAAGGCATCTATGTATTGACAGAGTAAAGAGGTGAACTTGAATCTTTCTTCAGGGGTGCAACACTTACCAATATTGACCATCTTGGGATTTTCTTAAGTAGTCAAATTCACTTGATCAAATTCCTGAGAGAAACTCGAGTCTGTTTGTTGTTGTTTGATGAATCTATCATGCTTGTCAAATAGCTTTTCAAGATAAACCAGGCCTTTGGGAATTTTATTTATTTTTAGTTGTAAAAATTCTTCATTAATATCTGAACTGGATTCAGAGACAGATTCATTTTTCTGAGATTTACTGCCTTCAAAATGTAGTTGTTCAAAATTGTCTTTTTGTTCCAAGTAAGCAATGATTTGATGATCATCATTGAATACTTGCCAATGATCAGCATTATCAGGAACACTTAGTCTATAGACCAGCTCAATAGTATACCTGTCTTCTTTGAAATCTGAATGAGGAACTAAGAGAGTTTTTGAAACAGCAAGTGCATCAGCTCTGTCATTAGACTCTCTAGGTATAGCAGAAATGTTGAAAGCATCAAAGCTTTCAATTTGGTCCCAAACCACGTTATGGTAGTGGTGTAATCTTTCATTTTTTGTTTGGTATAAGTTCCTCACTTGACAAACCACTAATTCAACATCCCCTTTGGCATGAAGAAACTTGATGCCTTTTTCATGAGCAGCCTTCATTCCAAGCAGCAGAGATTCATATTCAACTATATTGTTAGTGTTGCTAAATTGTAGTTTGTAAGATGAAGGAAACGTATCTCTTTGAGGAGATATCAACACAATCCCAGCTCCTGAACCGGTAGAGGAACAACTACCATTGAATTTCAAAGTCCATATCTCATCTGATACTGATTTTTCTTTAGACTTTCCTTCATCAGAGATGGAGGATCCTTCTTGGTCTGTACTGTAGCCTACTAGTTTTTATGTTGTTCTTATTGAACTGATTTCTGAGTTGACTCTTTCAAGAATTATATCAGATGTTTCATGTAGTTCATCTTTAGATAGAAAATAGTTACCCATACCTACGGATTCAAAAAAAATTTGAGCTTCAGGGGCTGATGTCTGGGTAACCACATATTTTGCTTCTTTTTTAGGGAGCAGCCTCTTCATTACGCCTTGGATAGGGATCCTTACCTTAGATAGATCCATGATTAGTTCTCCTCCCACGTCTTTGCAAAAATTTAGTCTAAGCAAAATGCCATAGGATGTTGGGACGTCAGCCACCAAGATAGTCATCTTGATTTTCTTGTCTGAAAAGGCTGTAAATGCAAATTGGGCATCTTTGATTTGCCCCAGCAATGGTACTTGCTTATTCTCCATGAAGAAACATCTCCTAAATGTCTTGGTCAGTGTGAGACCAAGAGACTCAGCTACTTTAGCTGGCATGACATTATCAGATGCGCCTGAGTCTATAATATAATTACTCAGCTTGTGGCCATTAATTAATAGGGAAACATAGAAAGGTTCTATTTTTCCAGGAGTAGCTGGGGGAGTAATAACCAAATTATTTGGAATAGGTGTGTTCTTTCAAAAATTATGAGTTACCTTTTTAGCTTTTTGTCTTGTAGGGACAGTTTGGTTCTTAACATATTAGACTAGCTTATTCAATTGATCAAGATTAGACTGCAAATATTCAAATTTAGATATTTATATTTTTGTCTTTTTAACATGATCAATTATGTCAAATGGCTGAATCAAGCTAGGTATAGATAAAGGTACTTCAACTTTTTGAGTTTTAAGAGGGATGGGAGGTGGGCTGGTTTACAAATTTGAAGTAGAAGGGGAAGGCAAAATTGATGTATTTGCTTTTTGAGTGATTACCTAATCCTTTGACTGAAAAGGCAAAATGGTTCCACGTTTAGCAATCGTTACTTCTAGCTTCAGTTGCTCTTCTATCTTCTCTTTATCAGCCTGCTAGACTGATTGGTTCTAGGATCTAGTAAACACTGCATATGATCCATCACAAGCTTCTCCTTTGCTTCTAAGTTCATCTTGGTAATTCAAAAAACCAATGTGGGAGTTGCCAGCTAATTCTTCTTGATTGTATTCAAAGAGATGAGCGTCATTTTCTTGATTCAATTTAGGCTAGAAAGAGAACTCTGATTCTGCTTCAAGATATCTCATTATTGAATTGGTTGGAGGCACTTCCAGGGCAAGTTTCCCTTATGGGGGAGGAAGGTGATTCTGTTACCCTTGATTTCTGGCAGCATTACTCTGATATGACTGATTTGGGAATGTCTTTCTATATGAAGGAGCATAAGACATTCTTTGAGCCATTTACTTTTTGAAAGCAAGCAACTCATTTGCCAATTTCTACACCATTGGATTTGTGGTGCCTGTAGATACATATTCAGAAGATGATGAAGCTCTATTTTTATTTGGATCTCTTCTTATCTTCCCTGCTAAGATGAGATCATCTTCTACTTCAGTGGCCAAAAGTTGAGCTACAACAAGATCTATTTGACCAGCACGTCTCAAGAGAAAATTTACTTCAGGCAACTGAGAATCAATGAAAAAGCATTTGAGATTCTTAGCTGTAGATCGAGCAATTACAGGGATTATGTTTCTCAATTTATCAAATTTGGCTATGAAGTCTTTCATAGGCTCATGAGGCTCTTTTTTTATCTGTGTAAGTTGAGCCAGAAGTGCATGTGCATCTTCTGCAGCTTTGAATCTGGCTTCAAACTTATCTTTGAGAGTATTCTAATCAGTCACTAATTGAGCCTGTAGATGATAAAACCAATCTGCGACAATACCTTGTAATGTTTCTACAAAAAGCCTGACTGCTACATCTTCAAATTTTACTCTGATTACTCCACAAGCTATGCCAAAGGCTACAATATGTTCATCAGGGTGAACTTTCCCATCACCACAGAATTTAGAGAAGTTCTTCCTTGAACTACGTGAAAGCTTATGTAGAGGTGGAGTAAGATTGAGAGGACCAAAAGCATTACCCTAAGGGCCTTGAACTGCCATTGTAGGATTATGAAAAGGAGGGATAACAAATCTCAGAGGGGTAATTATTGGCAAAGCTTTATCAACAATAAAAGTAGATACTTCATCTGGCAATGGAGATCTAACTTTAGTAGGAGGAAAATTCTTAGTTCGTTGGAGATGAGATGGTGAAGGAAACATATCAAAATCACTTTGTTATACCAACTCGAATACAGGTTCAATGATACCTTTAGCCCTTTGGCTTTTTGTATACCTTGAATCTGCTAGATTATGAAATAAAAATGGAAAAGAGTTGATCTTGCTTCAGTTAAAGCTTGAGGCTTTAAACTGTGCGTTCTTTCCTGATTGGTGTGGAGGTGAATGGATAAATTATAAATGGATAATGGGTATATCCCCAGCAGAGTCGCTAAAAACTGTTGGTTGAATATTTTGTTGATCAGCGTACTGATAAACAAAATAGGTCTGATCAGCGAAAGTAAGAAGATTAGTCATCCAAATGTGTAGGTTTACCACATTAGAAGGGGACTGATCTCTCCTCTCATCAAGGGGAGGTTCCCTATAGGTAGGCCATATATATATATATATATATATATATATATAAAGAGAAAATAATACTCAAGGGTAGGAAAAACCATCCATCTCTCTTTCTTCAGAGATGATGCGTGCAAATCAAAGAAAAAACTCAAGGGAAATGACAAACAACACTCCTCTTCTTTTAGAAGTACTATTCAGCAAACCACAAGAATACTCTTAGTAGTAATAAAAAAATGTAGCAAAGGATGTAATAACCAGCAAATCGAGATGCAACACAAAGCTTTCACCTGGATTGCTCAAGAGTAAGATACGAAGGACAATGAGGGCACAAAGTCATCCCAAGGTCTTTTACACAAAAATGAAAAGAAAACACATTGAAAGGCAATTATGGGGGCACAAAGTCTCTACATAGTTAACTCTTTAAGACACCTTCCTGACTACTGTCACTAATTTTGCTTATTGAATTAAAAGAATATAAGATATATTGAAAAAAAAGACATAAGAATAGTTTCCCCAACAACAAAGATATTACAACACAAAGTCTAAAAAACCACTTGCTTTCTTATTCCAATAACAAAATATGATAAACAAACTGAGCTCAAAGTCTCAGAAATGTCTTTCAATTTGGGCAGAGTTTTGTTCTAATTGTCAAAAAAAGATCATTTTACAATAGAAGAGAGTCCCTTATATAGCTTCTTTAAGAAGAACTCGGGAATAGTAACACATCATGTTGTGTTGGAATCTGTTAGGAAGACAGGCTGGAAATTAGGGGCATCTACCCAATTGTTTTTCTCAATGCAGGGAAATAAGTCATGCTATTGAAAGTTTGCATCTTTCAATGTCCACCTGGCGATCTGATCCTTCCTCATCGTTCCTCCTTTTTTGGTTAATTAAATCGGGTCCTGGATTCAATTTGTTGTTCTGTTCCTTCCTTGATTTCTGCTGGTCTTGGCCTTGAAGTCTGTGAATGCATTCAGAATTGTAGGTTCAAAGAATCAATGGCTAGTTCATTGTCTTGAATTTGACATTTTTGGGCACGTCACCCCTTAGTCTTTCTTCAGCTTTTTTGTTTGGTATTTTTCCCAAATTGAACTTGCCCTTTTGAGCTTTAAGAAATATCCCACTTTTGGTCGGGAAGAGCCTCCTGCAAGGGTATCTACCCTTCGAGTGGTCTTTAAATGGGCTTCAAGCTTCTTTGAGTGACCCTTCAGCTTCGGGGAAGCATCCCTTTGGGGTCCTTCAGCGACCTTTCACAAATTCCCGCAGACAAATTCCTGTGGACAAATTGTCTGTGAAAATTGTTTCATTTGCCATATACGTGAATTCCTTTGGGATTTGCTCACGTGACTTCTCAAAAAAAATTCAAACTTTTTATCCTAAGGAATTCCTTCAGAGAAAAAGTCCGAAGGAATTGTGCCTTAGACTTGTCTTAGTCTTTTTGAAAATGACCCTTATAAAGGGTACTTTCGTTGACCAAGTGCCCTCCGCAAGGGCACTTGTCCTTCGAGAGCCTTTTGAAATTTTACATTGGATTGCTCCTTTGAAATAATCTATTGAACCACTCTGTTGAACCAAGGCGTTGAACCACTTAGTTGAACCAAACGTTGAACCAAGGCTTTGAACCTCTTTGTTGAACCAAGGCTTTGAACCAAAATGGTTCAAGCTGATGGTTCATTTGATTAAACTGAAGTGATGAACTAACCGTTGAACTAAGACATTGAACCAACCGTTGAACCAAATTTTGGTTCAACAGTTCAAACAAAGCCTTGAACCGACTGACGAACCATTTGATGTTGAACCAACCATTGAACCAAATGCATTGAACCTGTTGTTGATGCTTGTCGATGGAGATTTTTGTTTGAACCAAGGCACTAAACAAATCCCAAAAATGACCAAGTGTTAGAAACTGATTCTTTTGATTGAACCCGCCTGTAGAAGTCATGAAGCCCGTTGAACTTGTAGAAATGAACCTGCTTGCAGAGTCCGTAGAAATCAAGTCTGTAAAAAATAACCTGTAAAGACCATTGAACTTGGTCTGCAAAGTATGTAGATTTTCTCTACTTGCTGATTCCGTAAATTTTCTCTTCCTCTTGAGTCCATAGATTTTCTCTTCCTGCAGAGTCCGTAGATTTAAGCCTGTAGAGTCCGTAGATTCAAGCCTGCAGAGTCCGTAGATTTAAGCCTACAGAGTCCGTAGATTTATGAGAAGCTTGAAAAATGAGGAATTTGAATGCTCAGGACAAATTTTGAAAAGGGAAGAGACAATTTTGGTGTATAGGACCAAAATAGTTCAAATGTTGTCCGAAAAATGAGTGATATTTTTGGGGAACAACATTGATGTTTGCATTTATGGAAAGCTTGCAGAATAGATGGATTTTCATGTGATGAGCTTGAGGGGAATGAATATCTTTATTATAGGAGCTGCATTTGGTTTTTGGTTTAGGTAGTTCGTTTGGTTACATTTTTTAGTATGGATCCAGATTTCATTGAATCATTAGGGTGGTTGTTAGTGTTTGGTGGGGCTAAAACAAGGGAGATGGGTTTTATAGGGAATGCTACCAAGACAAGGTTGTTTAATTTCTTTTAGATTCCTATTGTCAAAGTTACAAAGGTGGTGGAAGAGGTGTTGGGTTTGGAGGTGCTAGCTAAACGTATAAGAGTACAAGTCAACTTGGATCTGACATCCCTCTTTGCTAAAAATATGTGTCTTGTCATTTTGAATAGGGAGTAAATTAAACAAATGGTGGAATTATTCATTTAGCCTAAGCACAAGGAAGGCCTTTTATTGAAAATTGATTTGTTTCCTTTAAGACCTTATCTAGTAATGCCTTTCTCAAGTAAAGATGGTTTGGGGTTTGTACTCTTATCTATTTTTTGGATTCTAGAAGCTAGGTTTTTATCTATAATCAATTTTGCCCAAGACGTTGAAGAAGTCTACTTGAACCCGGGCAAAAAATAAGGAAGTTTCTAGGGGTATAACCATGCCTATAGTAGAGGATTTGTTACCTCCAATTCTATAATTGGAGGCTTGGAGGGCTCAACGTAGGTAGTCGGCAAGATTGAAAGTGATTAAATGGATTACATGAAGAGTGGCAAGAGGTTTGTTTAAGGATCTCCCATGGTGGAGAGGATAGAAGAAAGAGAAGCTAGTGCAGGGAAGCTGCAAAAAAAGTTTGAAGTTTTTACAAGCAATGGTTTTTGTGGTTCCTAGATCAGGCAAAGATTTGGAAATTTTATATCTAGTTGCAATGGAAAATGTTCAAGGTCTAGAGGAGCAATATTCTCGACCGTTGAAGAAACCTAAGGTGTCAGACTCAGGTATGATGGTTGACAGTGATGGGAATGAAATTAAATCAATTATCTTGGAGTAATAGCTAGAATTTCTATCGGTTGGTTTTTGATGTGGGGCAGGAACTTTTTCTATTTGGCTGTCTTAGGTATTTTATTGATATAATTATATTTCAGTTCATAAATGTTGTTGAAACTTTTGATGTATAAGGTTGTTTTTATGGTCAATGCCTTCACAATTTTTATTGTTAAGTCAATTATTTTTGATTTTTTATAAATTCTATGTTTATGGGAAAGGGACCCTTTTAACCCTAATATCAACCTAAAAATAAATAAACAAATAGTTTGGGAAATTTTCCTTTTTCATGTGGTTTAAGACTTCTAACTCGACAGTGTGGTAAATTTTGAAGCTTTTATGCCTTTCCCTTTTTTGGAATCTAAATTAAGCATCTTCCAGGCAAGTATTAAGGCAAATAATTAAAATTTAGTAAAGCTTGAATTTAATAAACTTTAAAAAATAATGAGTTTTACCTAAAATGTATAAAACTTGGAAAAATAACTTAAAATCATTTAAGTTTTTATCATCTAATAGAAATCAAAATGTGTATGTTCATCTGATTGAATAACATCCATGCTTAATTGCACCTTTCCTTTGCTTATAATGGCATTAGATTTTCAAGTTTCAGGTGCCCTTTTCTTGTCAAATAATGAACTAATAGAATGGCATTCAAAAATAGCTCTCATAACTGCCCTACTCTTTGTTTGATAGTGGACTGCACCACATTACAATGATTTGACAGTGGGTTCCACCACATTACACTCCTATAAGTTATGTTGTACAAATACAAGTATTTTGATACAAATTACTCTCCTCTAAAATGGATTGTACTCTTGAAAAACACATGTTAGTCATCAGAATTATTAAAACAAATGAAAACATTAAGAATGCTTCATCACATGGATGACATCTTACTTTATCCAATGTCTTGTTCAAATCCAAGTGCCTCCCTTATTCTCATATCATAAACATAAACTAGATCCAATTTGTCTTTTAGCACCCTCCTCCGAATAGTAAAACAATAAACTACATCCTCATTAGATTGTCAGGATACATCCTCATTGGAATGACACATATTTATTGATCCTTGGAATGATCTTAATGACTAGAATGCTTCACCATGTCAACAAAATACCTTAGAATGTACTCTTATAGTTTTAAATGCTTACAACACCCTCCTTCTCTTGGATGGTCTTTTTAGGATTATATTCACACCAGGATTATCCCCCTTGATAATATTTGTTCCCTCTCAAGGTCTTCATAAACTTCCCCAAATTCATAAATTAGTTGCTTTATACCATATAAGTATTTAATAAAAGCCTTAAGCATCAAATTAAAATGAATAGAATGGACCATTTAAATAGCTCATGGTCCGCTACAATCATGGGAGATAAGTCCATCTACAAAAACTAACCATTAAAAATAATCTTAATTAATCTTATTATAAAATTGTATGGGAATAAGTAATGGTTAAACAAACTAATTAACCATCATAATTTAACACTATGTAATATATGATTTATATTAGCACACTTATTCTAGTAATTGTTCCTACTGTAACCTTTTTTGTTCTATTTTTTCATTTTGAAACATTTTTTGCTCTAAATTTTCCTTTTGCAACCGTTATAGCACTAATTTTGCCTTTTGTAGACTTTCTTTCTCTAATTGTTCCTTTTGTGACCTTTCTTGTTCTAATTTTTCCTTTTTTTAAATGTTTATTTTGATATTTTTGCACTTGTTCCTCAAGAAATGCAGTCATAGTGTGAGTAGGTTATTTAATTTTAGATGTCGTTTTGGATCAGGTGGTGGTTTTATGGATTTATCTAGTATAGGATCACTACTATTGATGATACTTTGTATTTTATTCTTCAAAGCCCAATAATTGTTCATATGATGTTGTTAGCAAGGATAAAGGGATATGAGATTTAGTCTAATTTGGCATTATTTGTAAAGTGGAAAAAAATATATTAGTTGAAATGAGAAGTTAGAGAGTCGTGTAAGAGGAAGAGTCAAAAGGGAAGGCTAAAAGCCTTTATAGGTAAATGTAGAGGAAGGATCAATTAGGCCATTATTCAATAAAATGAATCTTTCATGGTCTTATTGGGTTTTATCTTGTTAATCTCCATCTTATATTTCTGTAATTTATTGTTTGAGATTTTATTCAATATTTTATTCTTACCACTAAGCTATTATCAACAATGGTGTGGTGGTTTATTCATTCGAGCCCAATTTTGAGGTGTTTAATGTAATTTTAACTAGTTGAATGGTTTTAAGGGAGATTTTGGTTAAAATGTGAGACCCAACGTCGTAGTTTATTGAACAATGGTTTTTAAGAGGGACCATGTTCTAGGAATCAAGAAAGAGCTCATTGGAATGCTAATACCAACCTTAATAGAGGTGACCTCAAATGAGGTGTTATAAATTAGAATCCACAAGCCCAGGGACCTAGGGAAAATAACTTTCTCTTATACCATTTATGCATCTTACCGGTGGACCTGGTACTTTTTCATAATATTGGGAAACATCATGTTGGGTCGCCTTGTGTAGAATATTAAGGCCACCTACAAATATGAACCATAATGATGTTCAATATCATATATGGGAGAATAGAGATCATAACCTTACTCATAATGGTATTTTTGGGTGGCAAAGACAAATTGAGGATATTTGTGGTCCTCCTATTCAAAGACATTTTAATGTATGGGATAGATATGTTGAAGAATATGTAATGTATGATCATCATTATTGGTATCAATTCAGATAAAGAATGGGAAACCATGGCTAGGATAGGTTATTAGGCACTAGGAAATGATATAGAAGTGACACAAATATAAATTTCCCTCATAATGAACCTGATTATCATGGTCATTATGCTATGGAAAAATCTTGGGGTAGGACTCAAGATTCTAAAGAGTGGTACAAGAAACTCAAAAGGGAAAGGTTTTCTGACATCATTTAAATCAAAATCTATGGTAAAGTCTCCCCAAAGGTCATTCTGAAATTACCATCATCTCTGTTGTCTAAAGCAAAGAAGAAAAATATATATGCATATGATGGAATAAAGTTTTATTTATCAAAATTGGACATATCAAAAGAACTGGTTGGTCCAAATCTTTTCATTCAATGTATCACTCTACTCGATAGAGAATAAATTGTCAATTATTTCAAAGAGACTGTCATGCTTGATATGCCCTCTAAAGACCACAAGTCAGAGGTCAATACTGATGTTGAGAATCTCATTACCAATTTTTATTTACGTTGAACATTTTTATCTAAATTACCTAAGAATTAAATGCAATGAGCAATGGAACTTTACAAGACGGGAGTGGATAAAAAGAATCATGTATAGCAAACAATGAGAAGTCCTTAGTTGAAATGGTTATAAACCTAGAGCCCCAAATATGTTGCTTACAACATGAATACTTAAACTTAGAGGCTAATATATCACATTTTCTTGACACTGCACCATAAAAAATATATTAAAAAATGGGAATAAGTTTCTACAGCATCTTTTAAGGTCCTAGATTTTTTTAATCAAAGAAAATATTTCTCTGATGTGGACTGGAAGAGAGTATATAGATGCAAGGCATAACTGATGGGGAAGATCAAATAATTGCCTATAAAAATGAGAAGGAATAATATACCTAGGCACATTAAACTACAATATTATCTATCAAAATGAATTGAAAATATTGTGCATGGAGCAGGCATTACTATAAAGTGGGCATAAAGAGTGTTGATGAACTATACTAAATTGGGTGGTTCAGTTGTACAATGGAATTTTTAGTGTGAAGATGTTACAACAACTCAAAAATTATGGGAAATATTTTGAGATTTGCATGAAAAATTAAAGGAAGATGGTATAATTATACTTGTCTTACTCTTACCCAAAAAATTAAGGAAGATGTAAGAGGTCTAGATTAATTAAAACTGATTGCAGATTTTTAAAACTAAAATGCAAATGAGGTTGTTTAAAGTAGTTAGTTGTAGAAGAGTGGGGAACTCTACAAGAGGACATGGAGAATAGGATTAGTTTAATTATCTCAAATGCAATTCTAATGGAGCAAGATTGTATAAAAATGATTTATTAAGGCCTTATGTGTCTCGGGGTGAGACACTTATTTTGGTTTGTGTGAGTTTTAGCAAGGATAAAGGGATATGAGATTTAGTCTATATTGGCATTATTTGTAAATGGAAAATAAATATATTGTTAAAAATGAGAAGTTAAAGAGTCATGTAAGAGGAAGAGCCAAAAGGGAAGACAAAGAACCTTTATAAGTAAATGTAGAGGAAGGAACAATTAGGCTATTATTAAATGAAATGAATATTTCATGGTCTCATTGGGTTTTAGCTTGTTCATCTCCATCTTATGTTTCTGTTATTTTTGTTTAAGCTTTTATTCTATATTTACTCTTGCCACTAAGTTATTATCAATAGATGTCCATGTATTCTATGAAAATAAAAATAGTATTATGATTTCTTTATAAGATGCATAGGAGATAATGTGATCAACTTGTTTCAAAGTATTTCCCTTATAATCTCACTTGAACTCTTATTAGCCTTGTGTATACTTTTTGAATCACTAGTTGTAGATGTATCTTATTTTGGCTTCCATTATTGATATGAAGTCTTTGAGGCACAAAATATTTTCCTATAGATGTAAATATGTGATTAATAGTGGCATGCTCTGGATTATTTGAATATGTGATCTTATTTTCAAGTGAAGTGATCTTTAAACTAAAATATTGATTTTATTCTCTCAACTCCTCTATGGACATTCTCAAAATGACTATTTAATCTTGAAAGCTTCACAACTATAATCCTTAGGTACTTCTAATTGAATATGCATGAAGATTTCATCAAGAGGATTTATGGGAGGTGGTTGGGGATGAGGAATAACATTTAGATCACCTATATTTTTTACTATAGTATGGGTCACCTTAACTCTTGGGATAATGACAACATGTACCTCCTTAAAAATAAAGTGGAAATCAATACCTCGAGGAGAGGTAAAAGGAAGAATAGAAGAATCCATAGTAGGTGAGTGGTTAGGGTTTTCTAATTGGTTCTCTATTTTAGCTTTATTAGGGATTAAGAAAGCTAATGAGATATAAGAAAGGCATAATATGAATAAATTAAAAAACATGGAGGCATTAAACAACTGACTATTCTAAGACAACCATGATAGTTTTTAGAATCCAAAATAGGTTTTTGATAAAAATCATTAGATATATGAAACCCATACGTTAATTTGAAAATAGGTACACCATTCATCCTCTAGGCTAAATTTATTTTAAAAAAAGAATTATAAATTATGAAAAGTTCATATACTATTTTGGAGAACAAAAATAGGGTTTTCATCCACTTAATACGACTAGAACATACCTCAAAGAGTTTGAAAAATATAGTAATTTTGATCCAAATATCATCTAATCAAGGAATAACCTTTATAGTGGAAAACCTAATGGAAGGTTAGGGCTGAAAGTGAAAATATTTTTTTGTGTATAGAAATCATAAATCGGATCTGAAACCACAAGGCAAAAAAATTATGTATGGAAATTAGAAATAAATTTTTGAAACCCTATAACAAAAAATATCAAACCTTGGAAGGATGGATCAATACGTGTACAAGTTCACCAATGTGTTTTACATTAGTTTTTATTAATGTGATCAAGACTAACCTTAAGATAGAATAATTTAGATATTAAGATAGAAATAATGTAGAATAATTTAGATATTAAGATACGACATTCAAACATATATTTGAATATAAAATAATGAAATTGATTACAATGGTTTGAAAAATGGCTTATGTAAAATATAGTAAATACAACAAGGGGATGAGCAGTTAGCTTTTAAGGGTGACTATCTGATTGTGATTGTATTTTAGAAGTGAAAATCAAAATAGATCAATATTATAGTTTTTTCAGTTCTGTAACTTATTATTTGTCTATGTAAGGTCATTTCTACTAATTTATGTCAGTATCATTAGTCTATACTAATCTATGTTGGTTGGTATTGATTTTTAAAAAGGTGGGAATGTGATTGTAATTTCATCTTTAATTTCCTTTGTATTCTATGTATATGTAATCACAAGCCTTGATGATGTGTGAAACTCCAAAAAATAGTCTCCTTTGCCTTGAAATCCTAGGTGTGCTTGTGAAGGCTAGAAACATACCCAAAAAAAAATTTATAATGCACTGAGATAACCCCAATCACCCCCATTAGATGATTTATCACTAATGATGTATCAATTACTCAAAGGAGGTAAATCAAGCTATACATAGTTCTCTCACCTAGTGTGATTGTGAAATTTGTATCCTTCATTATATGTATGCAATAAATGATCTGGTTTTGATACTTGACAATGTTTTCTTTGACTTGGATTTAGTGTAATTCAGACTTGGTTTGTGATTCCTCCTAGTGATGGGTTTGGAATTTGGGAATAATAGGGTAGATTTTCTCAATTTAGAATAGTACATAGATGTGTTCCAGATAAGTGTCCAACCCTTTTGAATGAAACCTTGAATTTTTTATATATAAGTCCAATCAAGGAAATTTTTATGCCATTGACACACTAAGAAAATGAGTTAACCCTAAGGATAAGTTTATTTTTTAAAAATACTCATTGTTGGGAGTGGCTCGATACTAGATCAGGTCGATATCGATTGACGATACTAATGGAATATGGCATAACCAACCTATGTACTTGCAGATTGAACTAAGAGTCTAGATATGTTTGTGCAATATATTTAGTAGGTTTGAAAAGGATAGTAAGGTTATTGAAGGTGTGTAACAATAAAATGTAAGGGTAAACCCATGAGATAGAATTCAAGTGTGAGATAATGATAGATTATGATATTATTTAAGTGCTTAAGTCAAAGATGAAAAATGTGTGTCAAGCTTATCATTATCAACTACCAAAGACTATATTTTAATATCTACAATATGTATAATTTGTTTGGATTATAAACAAATCATCATAGAGATATTATTAAGTGAGGATATTTAGGAGAGAGAGGTTAGTGTAGATACCTAAATTTGGACATAGGTACTTGATAATGTTAATTTTTGGCATATCGTAAACCACTTGACTTACATGCAATACATGACTCTTATTTGACATTCCTCTAGCCATTTATCCATATGCAAGATTAACCCCTTGGTTTTACATTACTATTACATATATTATTCATTCCAAAACTCCAAACTCTTTATATCACTCTCAGATTGCTTCCCATCTTAGGACAGTTGTCCCTGATTTTCTAAGATAAGTGTGCACTAGGCAGATATGTCTACTTTTCTGGACCTATCCACCTAGTGCAACCTTGTCCCTATGCTATTTAACAACTAATTTCCAAATTTAAAATATTTATTTGGGTCTTCCCACATGTTTTGTTAGGTCATCTAAAGAAAATTATTTAAAAGGTTCACTATATAAGCAAATCAAAACCTCAATTTAAATGGACTCGATCTCTACCTAGGTTATATCTTTTACACTACTTCACATTGAAAAAATATGCCCTATTCTTCCCAAACTTAAGATTATTCATTAGGAGTCTAAATTCAAGTTTGAATTATCATAAATCAAGTCAAAATCTAACATTGTCAAGTATCAAATCAAAAATTTTAGCTACATACATATCATTAATCAACAATAATTTTTGGGATAACTGTGTTTCCCATTTTTTGTCTTAACATTTTAGATCACTACCTGTGATCCTTCCACAGGAGAAATAAGAATGACCAATCTTGTTTCTCTTGAGGAAGGATCAAAAGTAGTGATCCAAAATGTTGAGACAAAAAATGGGAAACACAGTTATCCCAAAAATATTCTTGATTAATCTTATGGATTGTGAAAGTATTAAATATTTAATTTACATACATATAGTTAAGGAACACAATTGTATAACCACTTTAGGTGGGGTAATATATTTCCTCATCAAAGTATCTACATATTTAGGTAGCAGTCAATCATCAAAAGGGGTGACTGGGTCAATTTTAATGCATTAAACTCCCCCTCTCATTTTTATAGGTTTTTATATCTCATAAGTACCCATAGGGTTTCCAAGGTAATGAGAAGGAAAATAATGATTTATACATAGCATCTATAGAAACAAAGTATATCAACCATCTTAGTAGACACAAGCACAAGTGATAGAGCTATCACAAATTTGTCATAGTTAACATAGACAAATTTATAATGAATGAACATGACCAAGTTGTGATATTGTCCAAGGAATACAGACTTATCCAGACATAGTCAAAAACTTTTTTTCTAATTTTGAGTTGCCACAATCCTATCTTATTCTAATTTCCACTATCATACATTAGATATAGTTAACTATAAATCATAAAAGCTAGGTATCTTGTATTTGGTTGTACTTACTATTTCTAGCTTATGTTACTTTCCAATTTCAATTTTAATTGATTAATTTCTAGTAACTTTGCTTTACATTCATATATGCTTAAATGTCATATATTATAATTTGAATATATCTATCAAGTTTTATACCTACTACTCAACATTCTTTTTTTAAATAAAATAGGGTAAAATAATTAGAATGGGTAAGAGATGATACCCTATTTATGGGATCATAACATTGACTAAAAAACTTCTTTTCATCTTGAATAAAGACATGTATTATAAAAAATAATTAGTATCAGAGTAAGTTATTCTTTAATATGTCTTGTTGGTTTGTGAAAGGGAAACCATTTTTGTTATTCCCTATATTTAACCTTTTTTTGGAAATATATGGGTAGAATATCTTAATCAAACAAATGGCTAAGATATTTTGAAAGTAGGCCAATTAAATAATCCAGATTCATAATATTTTCATACAACATTGAATTATAAAAGTATGCTAAATATAGATATTACAATGCCAAAAAATATTTTGAATGTCATAATATGAATAATAAACAACACTTAGCTTATTTAGTAATGTGTAGGTAGATGTAGAAGATGTAGTATATGATAAGATAAGATGATGCTTTCTAGTGATTTGTCAGATTCTAAATATTTTCTGTTTATTAGTTTGGATATTATCATTAGGATTTGGGTACTATCATTGACACTTATGTCCTATAGGAATATAAGTCCTTTTATAGAGTGACCAACTGTGCATGTTATGGTTTATTATTAACTTGCTTATTGTCAACTCAGATCTTGTGCACAGGGTCTAGATATCAGTGTGTAACTCAAAACCTTAGGTCCTCCAACTTGGGCATGTCATCCTAAAAATAAGGCTTAGTGGGCTCAAGTGAATTCAAGATGATCTCAAATGCCCATCTATCAATGAGAGTTACCTACATAGACATATATTCTAAAGAGGGCCTCAAATTGATGTAATTCTCCCCTTATGTAAGGTTGTGTGTGAATAACTGTGCAATATGTTATATGCAAGTGCATGTAGTGATATAGCTTGTAACTCAACAAATATTGCTCATGGGGTGATCTTTGAATTATTTAAACCTATAGGAATATTTCTCTTATGACTAATTTCGAAACAAAGAAGAGTAGGGCAGTTTTGTAAGCTAAATAGGTGTAAATACTAAATCTAAATTATATAGCACCTTGGTCTTGTACACTTGGAAAATACATATCATGGATGTACCTTCAACTTTTATACCTTCATGTTGTCTAAAGGATCACATATACTATCTCTTTGGGTTGAATTTCTTATATCTTAGTCCAGCTAGTGTTATTTTGATGATTCATGCCTTCTATCATGCTCAAACTATTATAAACATGCTTATCTTTTGTCTCTATAATTTTGGGACTTGTATCTACTTTTTTTTAATCATAAAAATTCTAGATTGGGGTTATGTAGGGTTAAAGGAGATAGAGATAGCTTAAGGTACAAGGGTGATAAATTATCTCTATAGCAAGTCAATTATATTTTAAACTTAAATATAACATATGTTGAATTCATTAAACTAACATAGGTTGAAAATAGTAAGTATGACTATGATAGATATGGAAATGACAAAGAAGTATTTTACTTAGTTCATTCTAATTTTGACATAGTTCTGGATCTGGAGCAAGCAGGAAGCAAATTGGAAGAAGATTGTGGAATAGTTGTCATACTCTGGATTGGGTGCCTTTGGAGCTGTGGACACTAGCATCAACCTGGGTATCTAAACCTAATGTATATGTCTTATATACCTTTTGGAAAAGGATGTGATTACCTAGATGATTTTGGGTTTTTCTTCACCTTCACTCTAGTGCATTCATATCTGGGTCATATACTGTTTCTCCTTATGAAATTGTAAAACCCTAGTTCTTCATCTTAATGGTGACCTTGGGGAAAAATGGGTTAGTGTGCACAAGGTGTCGAGTTGACCCCAAATACCCCTCTCAATGAGCATTTCCTACATAAAAAATACTTTGAAGAGGGCTTCAGACTGATGTAGTTCTCCCCTATGTGTTGGGTTGTGCGTGAATCATGTAATATGTACAAATCAAGTACAATAGTGACCTAGCTTGTAGCTTGGAAAATATAGATCTTAGACTAATCCTTTAGTAATTCAGACCTATGTATGTGATGTACCTATGATTGATATAGAAATATGAGAAAATAGGGAAACTTTACTCACTTGAGTGCTTGATTGAATGCCTTTTGTAAGTTTCCTGGTGAGTAAGTAAGAAGTTTCTAGATGAGTAATGAATGAGGAGTGATTATGAATACATACAATTCTCATCAATAAATAACTCACATTAAATCACTTAGATCAACCATTAGGATAATTTTATTTCTAAATCATATGACCTTAGGGCACTAAAAACTTGCATCAAAGTAAGACACCTGCGTTGATAGAAGTGTCTATATGGGATGCTAGTGTTTAAGGAATACGAACGTAGGTACAGACTCAAAACTTGCAAAGGTGGAAGATAAGTAGGTTTTAAGCATTCTAAACAAGATATAAAGTTTAGGTCATCAAATAAGACTTGTTAGACCAATATATAGGCCAAGGGGCACAATATAGAGTCGATGTGAGACTTATCAAAGTGGGAAATGCTCATAACTAATAAAAACAACTAAGGTCTAAGTTTGCCAAGTGTATAAGATTGAGATGTTATATATTCCATAAATATCATCTACATTTTTTCCACCTTAATATAGTAATGGAATTACTAATTTAAATGAGAATAAATATGTACATGGGTGTATAACACACCTTGTCTTTGCATGAGTCCAACTTGAGTGCTTTACTAGTGACTGACCTACAACTAAAATCATATTAAAATACATAATTTGAGTATATAATCTGAATTTGAAAGTATTTGAAATGACTTAAATTGAAAGATCAAGGTTAATGAGTACACCTATGTATCAATGTAACTGCCTTGCCTATTAGCAAGTTGATTTGAAAGATGTATCATTGTAAGGATCTAAGCTGATTTGAAATATGTATCATTGTAAGGATATAAAACTAGGATTAGGACAAATATATATAAATATAGAAAGTGCATATATCTAAGGAGATAGAGAGAAAGAGAGATGGGAAGGAACATGCCCCCAACCTTGGATAAAAGGTGAGTTGCCACCTGACAGTTGAGATTAACTCAACCGTGTAACCTAATCATAATTATAACCTAGTAAGCAGGAGTGAAAAAAGTCAACTCATACTATCAAATTGGTAAGGTTAGATGATACAACCAAGTCCAACTTGAAAACTCGGCAAGATTGAGTGATTTAATCACCTTAATCAAACTAAAAGTGAACCAACTATTTTAGTAGATTGGCTCAATACAATCCATAAAAGTTCATCTTGGTGGGTGATGATAGTCCCTGAGAGTGTTTTAAAATATAAAACTGATTTAGATTTTTCAATTTTAGGTGCATATTACATAGCATATGCACCTTAGATATGTCTCATGCTAAAACTATGTATAACAATGGTACTAATTTAATAATTTTGGGAATATTGGTATATTATTCCTAGTTTAGTTAAAGGGTTTGAGTAGTAAAATCAATAAATAAACAGACAATAATTAAGCTATTGATTTGTGTAAATTAATTACAATTTAGACTTTTCTAGAAATAGTAATGAGAGGGAGAAAATCAAACTTAGAAATTGGCTGATACAATTGAGATAGGGCCTGATACTCATTATGCAGGACTGTGACACTCATAAATTAAGATCTAAACTTCATTTTTTGATTAGATAAGAGCACTAGAACTAGATAGGAGTGGCACTGATGCTATAGTCCACCTTTACCATTATTGTCTGAAGGATTTGATCTTTCTAGGTTTTGTTCACCAGGTCTGTGTGACCCTATCCATGATGTTTCGACAGTTGGAAGTTTGTAGAGCTCCTTGTAGAGTAGATTTTCTCTTCAAACCCTATCTTCCATTATGTTTTGACCAATTTTGAATAAGAGAGGAGGGGTTAGTGTGTGTAAGATTCACTGGACATGGATCCACACCCCTTGTGTGGGCACGCTACCTACACACCAATACTCTGAAGAGGGATCAAACCATATGTAGTTCTCCCACTTGATGTGCTTTGTGAAATTATGTGTATGAGGATGTAGAATGTTAAACTGTATGTGTTTGAGGTATTTAGGGATTGATGTAAGGATTTGAATAAGCTTGTAAGTGTGTTGATTGGCTTTATATAGAGAATATGGAAGATTGCCTGAGTAGTCTTGCTTGTATTCTTGCTTGCTTAGTGATAATTGCCAACCTTTTCAAAATGATCTTTGAATGGGTTTTTATAGGAATCTATTGGTCATGGGTTAAATGTGCTCGCATTAAGATAACAAGGAGAAGGATAGGGAACTAAAATAAATTGATAGTTGGGGCCAAAAATGGACTTGGACAACATCACTAAAAGTGGATAAGAGTGGCACTGGCACTATAGTCCTAGTGTGGCACTATTGTCCTGAGTAGATGGGACCTAGGGGGATGGATTAGTGATAGAAAAAGGGACTGGCTCAGTTAGGATCAAGTTTGGAAGGTTGTAGATGATTGGTAATTAGTGAAAAGATGCCTATGAGGGTCATTTGAGCAAGCAAGAGGGATCTATGGGTCAGTGTCATTAGCCACACTCAAATTACCAAATTTTATACTTTATATGACTACATTTACCCCCCTTTATTCTAGTGATACAGTAAAGCAAAATACTAAGATAAAGAAAAAATAAAAAGCATACCTTAACTTACTTGCAAGGGTGAAGCTCATAAGCTATGTGATGTTGGGTGTGTGTAGAGAGAGCATGATGTGAAGTTTGAATATGTAAGAGAAAAAAGAGTATATCAGTTCTTACTAGATACGTTATATCTAAAATAAGAATGTACAAAGCTGGGTAAGAGATAGAGGAAGAGAAAGGAATGAAAACACCTCATTAGGTATGTGAACCAATATAAAACCTATTTTGATACTGAGTGATGTTGAGTAATGCTAGATGATGTTATACCAAGAGTAATATCACAAACAGACCTGAGTACTCAATTCCTTGAAAGTGGCTTAATAATGCAAAGGCTGGCCCTTTAGCTCCATCATCACCCATTAAGTGAAGTTAGGTGATCATGTGTGTGTTGATCGATGTTTGGACTGTATGTCTAATCCCTCTGAATAGGTGGCTCACTAATACAAAGGCTAGCTAGTCCTTTGGCTCCATCATTTCCCCATGAAGTGAAGCTATAAACTGATACCGATATGAAATGTATGTCGTATGAGATAGCTCCTAAAGCCCATGAATATACTATGATCTAACAATGTTGGTTGGATGGTCAAATGTATGCTGGAAACTAGGCCACTCTTGGCCACTTTGAAAGATGGAGATTAGGCTTGTATGAAAGCCACTTTGAAATTGGTGCACTAGGCTTGTATGAAAGCCACTCAAGAACTTAGAAACTTAGGAATGTGGAAGTTAGGCTTGTATTAAAGCCATTCCAAAATGATGCCAACCACTTGCAGATGGAATAAGGCATAGAACTGTTGAGAATGTCTAGGTAATACTAAACTCAAAAAGGAAAAGAAAATAAATGTGCCACACACATTGCCTCCAATCACTGGTGTCTAAAACATGGATTTTGATATGGAAGTTATATCAACTATCATGTCTAAAAATATAAGTGAGAGCCATCATGCCATTCATGATGCCCCCTATAACTAGATTCTTTGAACAAAAGTGTACTAAAAACTATTAATTGTGAACTGGTTTGACTGTGCAAAACTATAGCTGAACCTACTTTTCTACCTGCTTCTAGAAAGTTTGATTTTTTTGCTATTTGGAAAGGAGCACCAAAAGTGGCCACTAGTAGCACCAGCATTATATTCCAAGTTGGGCATTGTTGTCCTAGGCCAAATCTGGTAATTGGTCTAATATTCTCACTATTTGTCGAGTCTATTTTGACTTTTTTGATGTCTGATTGTTATTCTAGGTGTGTTAAAAATTGCTTTTTTGACCATTAAGAGATTTGATATATGTGATAAAACCCCTGTTTGTTGCCCCCTCTTTTAAGGGTAGGAATAAAGACCCTGCAATGACTACCCTCAAAAGAAAGAGCCTTACAAGTGTGTTATGCTACAAAGATACGTGATATAGCAATGATAATTGACAAGATATCTCAAGATATAGCATGATTTGTATTGAGACATGGCTAGATCAATAGGGGTATGCCTAGATAGATATAACAATGTATTATCATGTGCAATGTACTAAATTGGAAATGAAAGTCTGGTTAGTTTTTAGTTTTTAGTTTGAGGGATGGAGCATGATGTCCATCATGGCATCTAAGAAAGCAAGAAAATGCATGATGTGGATCATGACATTGCAAACAATGAGAAGCAAACAAGCAACAAACACACAAGACAAGAAGCAAGAAACATACAAAGATGGCCAAAAGGCCAAGCAAATAAGGGACATGGGCACATGTCACTTAAACTGAAAAGTAAGCATATAAGGCATGTTCAAATGCCACATACACATACAATTAAAATAAGCAAAGCTGACATGGAAGCCACATCACATAGAAGAGTATAGGCAAAGGACATTGGAAAATCTCCTAAGGCACACACATGAATAGAAGTAAAGGACATTGGAAAATGTCCTAAGGCACATAAGGGAGATAATAAGAACTAAGAAATGCAATCACATCTAGCTATGCAAAGCAAGAAAAGAAAATGTGTAATAATTGGAAATACAATCTCATCTACCTAATCAAAGCAAGAGGGAAAGTATGCAAGATATGTTAGTACCAGACTAGGTATATGCTATGAAATACACAAGTGCTATATACTAGTGAGTGTTGATAGAGTAATCTAAGTAAGCTGGTAAATAATGTACATCAACATGATAAATAGAGTGTGTGGTGTAGGAATGACATAACCTGAATGGTGTAGTCATGTAGAATATGCCCCTAGTGGGTATGTATATCTATGTATGTCTTGATGTAGAAGTAGGATGCCCCCTCAATGAGTAGAGTGATGCAATTAAAGAGCTAGATGTCACTCCACACATTCAAAAGAGATCAAGTGAAGCATGGCAATGTAGATAAATTGACAAACAATAACATAGAACAACAGATGTAAGTCTACCATGATAGTAAAAATTTAAATCATGGATGATTCATATAATCAAAATATTTTTGGTGTTTTTAAATTATTTGAATATTTTTGGATTTTTGATATATTTGAATGTTTTTGAATTTTTAATATATTTGAACTATGTATAATCAAGAAATAGAAACTATGTACAAGTAATTTGGGAAAGGATGATACTAACTGATGAGTCTCATTGGAGACTCTCTATCATGGTGTCCTGTATCAAGGAGAGGAATCGTGCGTGCTCATGAAGCATGATGGAAATGCTGAGACTATGGCTCTGAAAGCTATATATGTTGTAAATGCTTTGAATCTCTGAAGTAGAAATTGAGTTTGGGGTCTCCCTATAACTCTAAGAAGTGGATACAACTATAGGGATCTTAGGAACCCATATGGTAGTACGAGAAGCTCTTTGAACATATGCTCTATGAGTAGATGCATGAGATCTCAATGATACTGCCCTAGGTGTGAACATTGTAGCTAGAAGCTATATAAAATCTTGAAGCTATGGAGGTGTATGAACTCTCTATGCTGGTGATGGATGCCTCAACTATGTCTGAATCAAAACTAGAAGAGGAACTATAACTGGTGGTAAAACTAAAACTGGTGGCAAAACTGAAACTGATGATTGCAAACTAGAAGATGGCTCTAAAGTGGGGAGTGGTAACTTATATGGAACTACACCAACTATAACAACTTGATTAACATGAATGAATTTCACACATCTATGAACTATAGAAGGTACTCCTCAAATTTTCTAGATCCATGGTCAACCAAGTAACATATGAAAAGTCTTATACTAGGAACAATAGTGAATGGTGTGGCCACGTGTGTTGCACCAACCTATAAAAGAAGTATGATATCACCTAATGAACTCTATATATGCCCACTGAATCTATCAATAACTATGTCCATCAAGGTAATATCCTACTCAAAATATCTCAAATGTTGTAATAATGTCATAGTACACATGTTCACACTGGATCTATTATCTATGAGAACACTATGAATAGGATGATTATGAATGTAAACTCTAATAAAGAGTGCATGATAATACAAATCATCCTTAATGATCTCCTGCTCTGAGAAGGAGATGGAAGGTCTAGTTGGAACTTTGGAACTGTATACACCAATCATGTTGCTCAAAGGATGTGTTTCAACTAAAGGTGATTTGTATGTATCTAGTGGTAGATGTGCATGATATGCATGGTGAACCCCTAATGTGCCCCCTATTTCCTATTTATAATTTTGTGGAAAAGGATTATAAAATATTTTCAAAGCTTTGTCCTTTGTTTTCTTTGCCTGGGGAGGCTCAACTGAAGTGCCAAGATCAATATGATTATCATCTATCAAATAATGTACCTTGTGTCTCAAACTGATGCATTTATTTTGTTGTATGGCCTGGTGCCCTATGAAACTAACAAAATTCATGTTTATCATATCCCTATGGAAGAGGCTTTGTTGGGTCAACTTCCTAAATAAAAGGGAGAAATATGATGTTACATTCCAATAGCTACTATAAAACTCTAGTTGGAGAAACTGGTAGATTGGTGAAGGTTTACCGATGAGGTGTTGATAAAACCACTCGTTGAGGGGGCTTGAAAGCCACATTAACTATTGGTTGATTTTGACTCTTGTTATCATTGACCTTGACTTTGTATGGGACTTTGTTGTTACTCTTGTTTGTTGTTTATGAGATACTTGTATACTTGAGTTTGCCCATTAAAATTAGTTTGACTTCTCGTTCCTTTAGCATGTGACACAATTCAGTGAAGGAAGAGAATCTTTTGAACATAATTGATTCATGTAAAGCTGGTAGAAGACTCTGCTTGAAGTGATCTTATAACTCTTGATCAGCCATAGGGCTAGTCATTTTAACCAAAATAATCTTATATCAAATAACATAATCTATGAGATGCTCATTTGACCTTTGTTTTATTGTGTAACTTGAGCATATGAAACCTTATCACCAATGTTAAATTTTGAAATAATCTAGGAACATGTCAGCGAAAGGATTGAAATCATTGATCGATTGATTTAGTAGATTGTAGAACCATTGTAAAACATGATCCTTTAGGCTTCATGGAAATAGCTTTGTAAGTAGCTAGTCATTGGGTACATAGTCCAAGCATGCTACATGAAAGGGTCTCAAATGTGTCTCTAAATCACCCTTGACATCTTATAAGTAAGCTTGGGTTGAACAAAACCTTGTGGAAAGGGTGTAGAAGCAATGTGACGTAATAGTGGTGTATGCAATAGAATAAAATAATCCAAAGCCTTTGTAGGTCTAGAGGCACCATGCTCAAGATGTAGCACCTTGGATTGAAGATATTTTATCTCTTGCACAAGGGTTGCCACATCAAGAGGCAAAGATGTACTAGTTGTAGCTGGTGGCATAAAGGTAGGTTGGGATGCTACAGGGGGTTGTTGAGACATAGTTGCCCCCGTAGTGTCATTTATAACTAGTTGCTTTGAAGGAATGGAAGATTCAACTTGCTTAGCCTTTTTAATTTCCATGATAGATTGCAAGATAAGAGTATGATCTCAAGGCTGGTCCTGGAGTCTTTCTCAAAAACTTTGTAGGATCAAATATTTGTTGAGGGTAACTTCATTATCAACAAATGGTGGAAGTGGATCAGTAGTCCAATGTGGTAGGGCATGAGCATCAATGTGTACATCATCACTATTATTTTCATACTGCTCATTATCATAATTATCTTTGTTAAAAGTAGGGTAATTTGGATGTGTAGTATCTATAATAGGAACCTAAATTGGTTGTCTATCCATGGTATATGGTCGTGTTGCCAGAATTCAGGTGAATTTAGGAGGATTGCCACTAAGTCTTGCATTTCATCTTGAAGGAAGAGATGCAAAAAACTTAGGTGGCATAAGTAAAATAAATTATATAATAGTAGAAAATATTAAATGGATATAATCTAAACAAGGAACTGGAACATGCATAAAAAAGATATGAAGTTCACACACATGTAAGGTGATACTTCAATAAGTAAATAGGAACTAGTATATGCAATTAGGGTTTGAAAGATAACTATTTGAACAATTTACTATTAAATTTTGAAATTGAAAATGATTTTTTGAGTTATATATGCAAGTAAAAAAATAGAATTTTATTGGAAAATTTGTGATTTAACAGTTCCTAGTAGATGCAACTAGGGTTTTGAAAAATAAATGTTTTTGAAAATTACTATTGAATTTTGAAAATTAAATTAAATTTTTGTGTTAGATATGCAAGTAAAAATTTATGAATTTATTGGAAAAATAGTGATTTAATGGGCCCTGGTAGATGTAACTAAGGTTTTGAAAGATAATTATTTGAACAATTTACTATGAAATTTTGAAATTGAAAGTGAATTTCTGAGTTAGATATGCAAGTGAAAAATTAGAATTTGATTGGAAAATTTGTGATTTAATAGGACCTAGTAGATGCAACTAGGGTTTTGAAAAAGAAATGTTTTTGAAAATTACTATTGATTTTGAAATTTGAATGGATTTTTTGATTTAAATATGCTAGTAAAAAATCAAAAAATTATTGGAAAAAAACTGAGAAAATACTGGGACCTAGTATAGACAACTAGGGTTTGAAAGAAAATTTATTTTAAAATTACTACAAAATTTTAAAATTTAATGCTAATTTTTTATTTTATTATGCAGCTAAAAAATCAAAAAAATATAAGAAAAATTGGTAGGAAATTTACCCTAGGATTTCTTGGGTTTTTATGCACAAACGAACTAAGTCAATTCCACCAAATGATTTAATAATTTTAGAAATATCGGTGTATTATTCCTAATTTAGTTAAAAGGTCTGAGTAGTAAAATCAGTTAATATATAGACAATAATTAAGCTACTAATTTGTGTAAATTAATTACAATCTAGACTTTTCTAGAAATAATAATGGAAGGGAGAAAATCAAACTTAGATGGAAACCAATTGATATGGCTGAGACAGGGCCTAATACTCATTATGCAAGACTGGGACACTATCACAAACTAAGATTTGAACTTCATCTTTTGATTGGACAAGAGCACCATAACTAGATAGGAGTGGAACCAACGTCGCAATCTACCTTTACCGTTATTGTCTTGAGGATCTAAGTTTATTGGGTTTTGTTGACCAAATCTATGTGACCCTGTCCACAAAGTTTTGACAGTTGAAAGTCTGTAGAGCTCCTTATAGAGTAGATTTTCTCTTCAAACCTTATCTTCCATTATACTTTGACCAATTTTGAACAAGAGGGGGGGGGGGTTAGTATGTGTAATATTTACTAGACGTGGATTCATACCCCTTGTGCGAGCATGCTACCTACATACCAATACTTCGAAGAGACATCAAGCCATATGTAGTTCTCCCACTTAATGTGTTTTGTACAATTATGTGTATGAAGATGCATAATGCTAAATTGGATGTGCTTGAGGTGGCGAGGGACTAGTGTAAGGATTTGAATAAGCTTGTAAGTGTGTTAGTTGGCTATATGCAGAGAATAGGGAAGATTTATTGAGTATTATTGCTTGTATTCTTGCTTGCTTAGTGATAGTTGTCAACCCTTTCCAAATGATCTTTGAATGGACTTTTATAGGGATCTATTGGTCATGGGTTGAATGTGCTCATGTTAGGCCAATAAGGAGAAGGATGGGAAACCATAATAAATTGACCGTTGGGGCCAGAAATGGATTTGGATAATAGCATTGAAAGTGAATAGGAGTGGCACCGATGTTATAGTCCTAGTGTGGCACTATTGTCCTAAGCAGACATGACCTGGGGGATGGATTAGTCATGGAAAAATAGGTCTAGTTCAATTGAGATCAAGTATGGAAGGCTATGAATGACTGAAAATTAGTGAAAAGATGCCTACGAGGGTCATGAGAGCAAGAAAGAGGGACCTAAGGGTCAGGTGTCATTAGCCATGCTCAAGTTACCAAATTTTACATTTTATATGACTAAAAATACTAATGTATAGAATTCTACCATAACTGTGAATTTAAATTATATAACTATGTGCTTTGGCTAATTCATAAAATATGTAAGCGTGGAGAACATGCTTCCAAATTATGCCCCCACTATATATGAAGAAATCTAAAAATTGAAATAAGTACCAATATGGAGGACATGTTTCCAAAACATGCCTCCACTATAATCTGAAGATGTTGAATATTGAATAAGTGTGGAGAACATGCTTCCAAAGCATGCCCCTACTGAATCTAAAACTATGAATGTATTGAATAAGTGTAGAGAACATGCTTCCAAAGCATGCCCCCACTTAATTTAAAAACTAATATAAGTGCAAAATAATGAATAAGTATGAGAAAATGCTTCTAAAGCATGCCCCCACTGAGTCTAAAAACTATGAATGTGTGGAATCCATGCCTACATGACATGCCCCAACTAAATCTAAAAATTATGCCAAATGTGGAGAACATGCCTCTATGACATGCCCCCACTGATTTGACCCCCCTTTAAGGTGATAGAATAATAGTAACCAGTATTTACCTCACCTAAAAAGGACAAGATAACTGTATAATCTATGAATGAAACAATGTAGCATATAAAATAACATGTGTAGGTAAATGTAGCAATGAAGTGCATAAAACAATGTGATCACATGAAGTCCTAAGATAGCTGATATAAATCATGGTAATGTCTAGTTAGCAATAATACAAGCTCAACAATAAAATCAAGCACACACACAAGAGCACTCAAAACCAAGTCAAAAGGCAATGGTCCAAGGAGACCACAAACAAGGGGCATGTTCAAATGTTGCACAATTGAAGGGACATGACAGTCCAATGTCCACAAAAGTATGACATTAAAATTTCCATACAATAATCAATGAGGTGTTTAAATATAAAATAAAACATGCATAAACATGGGGGATGCAAACAAAGGATCGTACTCAAATGCTTGAATAGGCAAAACAATAGAAAGGCAAGACACTCAAAGAAGTACACAAAGGAAAACATAAACATCTAGTATAAATATATCATAGTATCACAAGGATAAAATATGTTAGCAAAAAACATCAAGTGCATAGCATATCAAACCCTATGAAAGATATAATCATGGATAAATGCATGTGTAAGTACATGTATGAGCTCAAAACATGGAAATGTAAAAACCATAAAATGATATAACCTAGAAGTATTGTGTTCAAAGAAATGGATGCCCCCAATGTCGTGTGACATGATAAGAGGGAAGGCTCAACATCTAAAATAGCAATAGATCATGTATATACATATGCATGTATCACACTCAAGAAGAATCATGACACACATGTGTAACATTACGAGTAATTGATATGTCATCCATTAACATGGAACTAACACATAGATGCCATGGAGTCAATATAATATGTTTTATGTTGAAAATGTTTTTGCATTTTTGAATGTTTTTTTATTTTTTTGGTATTTTGGAATATATGAAGAGACCACCCTATGATGTCATCCAATGGATGGTCCTAGGTATCTCCCCACTCAGAACCTATTATAAGAAATTTTTTGGTAGTACTAAGAAGCATGTGTAGGTGCAATATTTGTCACTATAGTGTCTATAATGATTTTTGTATGTATAATAAGATGATGTGGTTGTGAAAGGATAATAGGAGTAGTAGGGTTTTGTGGGACCCATATCTATGTGCTCTATAGTTTCTTTGGAATAACAGTAGTAGACATGTGTTTAAGTGCTCTAGATGTATAAATATGGTGCATAATAGAAATGGGGATTCTTTAAATTCCACTATATGTCTATGATCTAATGGTCTCTCAATTATTGGTTACCTAATAAAGGGGATTGCCTATTGCTTACCATTTTATGGAGGATTAACCTTAGTAGGTTTGATATTTAACTGCCTATGTATAAGTTTTTCTTGTTCAAAAGGATGCTCGTATGAGATTCTAAAAATTATAATTACTCGATTGGCATGAATGTATTTAACACACCCATGCATTATATAAGGTACTACTAGAAGTGTATGGATCCAAGGTCTTCTAATAACATACCAAATATTCCCATAGAAGGTAAAATTGAAAAGGTAGTAACCACATGTCAGGACCAACTTGTAAAGGTAGGTCAATATCACTAAGGACAATCTAGGAGGTCCCATCGAATGCCCTAATTAATCTCATAGAAGTATGTGAATCATGATGAGTATAACCCAAATACATAAGTAATGTCATGATGAAAACATTTTCACTTGCATCGTTATCAATCATAACATTGTGTATAGGTTGATGATCAAGGAGTGCTCGAATGAATAAATAATGAAGATCATAGTCATCATCCTTGATCTCAATATCATCAAAATTAATAGAAGGTCTCTGAACCATAGGAGGTATATGTCATGTATAAGTACCAACAATCCAATATAATGGGTTCCCATAATGTAATGGAGGATGTACATTATATGCCATTTTCACTTTTGGTTTCTTCTTAGAATGGTTTTGCAAAGGATTTTTAAATATTTTTTGTTTATGGTGATCACCAAGTTGTGAACCAGATTCTTTGGGGGATCATCGAATGTAATATTTTGGTCATCAATAAGGTCTTAGATATTATGCTTCAAGGTAAAACATATGTTCATATAATGTTTTGGTCCCTAGTGATAATCACAATAAGCATTCACATCATATCATTTGGGTAGAGGTCTATTCATATCAACCTTTATAGGATGAGGGAGAGATATAATATGACACTTTACTAGCCATGAGAGTAATGAGGTGGGAGACTCAGGTAAGGATGTAAATTATCTCCTTATTGCATTAGATAAGATAAGCTGATTAGGCTACTGTGAAATTGTGTTAACCATGGTGGTTGGTTCCTTTTTAGGCTCAAGAGGTTTGACCCTATAACTTGGTTTGATTATAAACTTGGTACTTGGTGTAGATGTAATTGGGGTGTTTGCTACATACTTGAGCTTATTCAATGAAATAAGCTCCATTTCATGGTCCTGTACAACATGGCATAAGTCTTCAAAAGATTTGAACTTCTTGAAAACAATGGACTCATGTAAAGGAGCAAGCAAACTTTGCTTGAATATATCTTACAACTCCTTATCTTCCATAAGATTAGTCGTTTTAGCCAACATTGTCTTGTACCTCAATACATATTCATTGATAGGTTTATTTGTTCGTTGTTTGATTTTGCCAATTTGAGCATGGGAATTTTCTTTAGAAATATTAATGGAAAAGTGTGCTAAAAAATAACTAACAATACGTTTGAATTCTTCATAGATTGGATAGGTAAATCATATAACTACCTCACAACATAGTCCTTGAGGCTTCTTGGGAATAATTTGGTCAAAAGTTTATCATAGGAGGCATAATCAATACATGTCACATAAAAGGATCAAAGATGTTGTTCAGGATCACCCTTGCCATCATAAAATGTGAACTTGGTGAAACAAAACTAGTTGGCAAAGGGTGCAAAAACATCTCAAATGCAAGAGTGTTATATAACACATCTTGGAAATCAATAGCATGAGGAGAATTTAAGTGTTTTGTTCAATGTTTATAATATTGTCCTCTAAGGTATTTATAGCTTAAAGGAGCATTTGAATTGTGGACCCATTGGGATTCAGATTAGCAAGTTGAGTATCCACCAAAGGTGATGTAATCATGGTTTGAATAGGCATGAAAATTGGTATTTGAGTTGAAACATTTGTTAGCCCCATGGTAGATGTAGCAATAGTAGTTTTAGGAAATAAAGGTTGAAAAACATATCACGTGCCCCAATTATAAATGCTATATTATAACGTATTCAGGGGGAGGGTTATTGGTATATGGGGATGACCCATTGTTCTAATAAAATTATCTATAAATGGACCTATTTCATAATCTATGCTTTTTGCAATCTTAATTTCTAAATTACTTTTTAGGGTCTCATCAAGATATTTAGGGTTTTAATGAATATGTTCATGAAGTAATACAATTTTTGCAATTTCTCATGATAAATTTGTTCATGTGCATTGGTTTCATTAGAATCATGATTTTCATTATCAGAATCTTCTTTTATGATAACCTCATCAGTATGTTTTTCATTCTCAAAATTGGTATCATCATGATCCATAATATTATATCCCTCATTAGTTTGAGACATCTTATGTGGTGGGAAGGGAAGCTCAATGTTTTCAATAGGCACACCTCTCAACCTAGCGCTACACCTAAGTTGCATGTAAAATAATATAAATAAGAAAAGAAAAAGTATAATAATCTGAAACCCTAGTTGACTTAAGACTCAAGGAATTATAAATGTTTACATTCATACGAATCGAGTTCACCAAAGTTTAACCCTAAAAATTCTAGATTAGGGCTATCTAGGGTTAAAGGAAATAGAGATAGCATAAGGTACAAGGGTGATAAACTATCTCTATAATAAGCCAATTAGATGTTAAACTCAAATATAACATATGTTGAATTTATTAAACTGAGATAGGATAAAAATGGTAAGTATAACTACACTACATATGAAAATGACAAAGAAGTAATAAACTTAGCTATTTCTAATGTTGACACATTTTTGGATCTAGAACAAACACAAAGCAGACTGGAAGAAGAATTTATAAGTCATCAAATTCTAGATTTGGTGCCTCTAGTGCCATAGACACTAGTGTCAGCATGGGACAATTATGTTGATGCTATTATCTAAACCTGAAATAAGTGTCTTGTACAAAATATCTAATGAAAAAGGATGTGACCACCTAAATGCTTTTGGGTTTGTATTTGCCTTTGTTCTAGTGTATCTAGATCTAGGTCATGAACTATCACTCCTCATTAAATTAAAAAACCTTAGTTTTTCATATTCATAATGACCTTGGGGGAAAATGGATTAGTGTGCACATAGTGTCAGGGTGACCCCAATGACCCCTCTATCAATGATGTTTCCCACATATCCAATACTCTAAATAGGGCCTCATAATGATTTAGTTCTCCCCTACATGTTGGCTTATGTGTGAATCATGCAATATGTGTAAAGTAAGTATAATAGTGACCTCACTTGTAACTTGGAAAATATAGCTCTTGGGTTTCTCCTTCAAATTTTCAAACTTGTGTCTATGTTGCCCCTATGAATGATATGGAAATAGGATAAAATAAGGAAGCTTTACTCACTTGAGTGTTTGATCGAATGCCTTTTTTAATTTCCATGGTGAGTAGGTAAGAAGTTTCTAGGTGAGGAATAATGAGGAGTGATTGTGAATATATACAACTCCTATCAAGAAATAACTTGCATTAAAGCACTTAGGTTGACCATTATGATATATTTCATTTACCAATTAAATGAGTTTAGGGCACTAAACACTTGCTTCAGAGTAGGACACCTATGTTAACACATGTGTCTATCTAGGATGTTATTATCTAGGGAACATGAAAGTAAGTACAAACTCAGAACTTATAGAGGTGGAAGATAAGTACGTTTTAAGCATTTTGGGCAAGATAGAAGTTTTGGGTCATCAACATAAGACTATTCAGACCAAGAGATAGTCCGAGGGGAATAAGATAGAGTAGATAAGAGACTTTTAAAAGTGGGAAAGTCTAAAATTGAGGAATAGCCAAGGTTTGATTTTGCCAAATATACAAGACTGAGGTGTTATGTAGTACATAAATATTGTCTACAGTTTTCCAGCTTCCTAGACACTTGCATCCTAGTCAAACGCCTACATCGATACAAGTGTCTTATTCTAATGTAAGTGTCCAGTGCCATAAATTCATCAAATTTATAAATAAAATTTATCCCTATGGTTGGCCTAAATGATTTAAAGTGAGAATTTTCCATAAAGGATATATATATATATATATATATATATATATATATATATATATATACATATACTCAAACATTCAAGTGAGAAAAGCTTCCATATTTTCTTATATTTCCATATCAATCATAGGGTCAACACATCTACAAGTTTGAAGCACTGAAAGAGAAGCCCATGAGTCCTATTTTCCAAGTTACAAGCTAGGTCATTGTTATACTTGCTTTCCACATATTGCACCCTATAGACACCCATTTTGGTACAAGTACACATATTACTAGTCTTATATATATATATATATATATATATATATATATATATATATATACACTAAAAATTAGACATCTGGTGATGTAATCTCTTAGGAACCTCTTCAGTTCCTTTTTATTTCACTTGATTTACCTACCCCTTGGGCCTGTGTACTATGTTTTTTATCCTCGTCCAGTGTATAACAAAGACCCCTACCTATTATGTTTATTTTCTAAACATTTTTATCCCATGGACACTTACATCCATCTTGGACATTAGCATCGACATTAGTGTCTAGGCTCGACACAACTATCTAGTCTTATCATTTTATCTTTTATTATATATTTCACATTGTGACTATTTTGATTGCCCTATTTGCCCATCCAATGGTCATATTTTCATGTCATTAGGTTATTATTCAAGTCAAAATGTTCCTATATACAAGGTCTATGGTCTTTTAGACACCTTCCAATTTGATAAGTCAATTATGTAATAAGAAAGTACTATCTATTTCAAGCTATCAAATTGCACTACAACACTGTTTCAATTATTTAAAGAATTTAAAAATGTCAAAAATATTATTGCATCACTTATACCAAGGGTTATAAAGAGAAAGAGTATATAGTCATACTATTATAATTCCACACACATGCATAGGATGGAGAACTACATGCGAGTCTAAGGCCCTCTTAGGAGTATTAGCTATGTAGGCAACACTCAACAATAGCAAGGTTGTTAGGGCTATCTCAACTCATGTTAATAAACCCTTTTTACTAGGTTGAAAGAAGTGCAATGAAAAAGAACTAAGGTTTATTATTATCTAGATTTGGTACGCAAGCGAGTATAAGTTGAGATAGAAAGATTACATGAGGGGTAATGCAGGTTTGATCTAAATTTGAGATCACTCCTATATATATATATATATATATATCACTGGACACTAGTGTTAGATACAAATATAAGCATTAACATTATAGTCCCAGATCGATGTAACTATCTGAAGGTTAGAAATAGTTAAAACATAGAATGAATGAATTTTAGATCTCCAACACAAACATGTGATGACTCCTGACCACTGCCACGACCCAGAACAAAACATTAAATAAGATGCACTCGCTTTGTCCCTTATTTACTTTATACTTATTGTATTTATTGCACATGATATATTAAGCAAGTTTATATTTTTTATTGTAGATTTGAATATTGTCATTCCTTTCAAACAACTTTATTTGCTAGGGTGTTATATTGTAAAACTCATAAATCACTTAAAACATTTGGTGAACTCGACCTTTGTTTATTGAACCAAAACCCTGGTTTGTATATTAGGGTTTTTAACTTCATTCAAATTACATTTCAACTTTATATATTTTAATTTTTAGATCTGATTTTTGCTTATGTAGGACTAGTTTAGGAATGTTAACTATCCTTATTATTTTGGCTCTCTTGGTTGTGCTTTGGAAAAAATCTTAAAATCTTGCCTCTTTATGGATTCCCTACTTTGTGGCCATCCAAAGGACCCTCAACCAAAAAATCCCCATCCTCTTGATATTATTTTTAATGTACCTAATGATCAATGTATTTCATATGAGGATCTTATGAAACATTAAAAATGGGGTAAAACCCTTTCCATTCCTTATAATAATGATAATGAAAGAACAAATGATGCAAATGCAAATCTAAATAACCCAGCTAGTGATAATGATATTTATGCTTATGAATATTAATATAATTATATTCCTCTTGGCTATGTTGAACCTCATTATCCTACTCCTTTGTTTTACAATGATGAGGAGTCTAAGGAACCAACAAACATGCAAAATGATGTTATTCATAGTGTTAAAAATCTAATTATTGCATCTACACCTTCTTTGGTTATTTTAACAACTAAATGTGAGCTTCCCCCTTCTAATGTCAACAAAGTCAAGGAGGTTGAATTTTCCCCCAATGGATATCATAATGAAAATATTAATGAAATCAAGTGTGTGCCTTTAGCTCCAAATAATACTAGTGTTGAAAATCCCATGTCTTATTTGCATGATTCAAACACACCTAGCCCAAGTTGTTCTTACCATCTAGTATGTAATAATCAAAATACATGTCTTATCTCTCACCCTTTCTTTCTTGAATTGAAAAATGAGAGTTCCAATGAACATCTTAAGGTAACACTTATGAAACTTGCATTGTTTTGGGACACACAAAAAGTTCAAACTTTGCTTGATGTATATCGTTTAAAGGCTAAAACATATAAATCCAAAAAAATCAAAAGTAGAATTCCACTCTCTATTCCTTTGTTGAGTACAAATGAAAATTATAGTTTCAACACCAACCCCCCCTCCCCCCGCCCCGCCCCACCCATGATATTGAAAATAAAGTCCCAAATGTTCCTTTTCCTCCCTCTTTTGCATTTTTTAATACACTAGAGCAGATTTTTACAAGTGAAATTATTTCACCAATTCCTAATGAAAGTAACCAAATTCCAAGTGAAGTATCATCTTATAATGGCAATGGTATTATCTTCCATTATATAGAGCATGACATACTTACCTCTTTAACCATGGGTACTCCTTTACCAAATATTGCAAACCAATGTGATGATTCTCCTCTTAAGAGTGATACAGATCCCATCATCCCTATGTTTCATGTGAATGGTATTTTAAAACCTATAACACAAAATTAAACCTCTCCTCATGACATGTTATATATTATGAACACCATGGTATATTTGCAACAGCAAGTCAATACTCTGAAGTTACATGTTTCTTCTCATGAGGCTCTTTTTTAGGAGAATACATTATCAAGACAACCTATTTCTTGACATTTGTTTGAATATCCTTATACATAGAATTTTATCATGCTTGATTTCTCATTATTCAATATCCAATAAAATCCCTCTATTTATTTACAATAGTATATACACTCCTTTGTACATTGGGCCCAAGATGGAAGCTTGCTATTAAAGGTTTTTCATCACACTTTAACAAAAGGGGCTCTTGATTGGTTTTACATTCCACTAGATGGTTTCTTATCAACTTTAAAGAAGCTTGAGGATGTTTCTTGTGACATTTTCACCAATTTACCTTACCTAAATTACCATTGGAACATTTGAAAACATTGACCTAAAATGAAAATGAATATTTACATGACTAGGTTGTTCGATTTAAGGATGTTTTATATTCTTTAAAATTTACACCCTCAGATTTGGAAGTACAATTTATATTTAGTAGGTGTCTTTTCTCTCCACTTAGAGAGAGATAATTTCACAAGCCCTTTGATTCATTCAAGACATTTTTATTGGGATGTGCATAAATATGCATGTGTTTTTCCTAATACACAAACTCGGTTACCTATTTTTCCATCACTAACCAAGCATGTTAAGACTCGTGTTTCAAGGGCACCTAAACAAGTTATGAAGGATCATGAACCACTTCAAAAAAAAAATGTATAACCACCAATACCTATAAAATCACCAATAATTAAAGTATTGAACAAAGAAAAGTAACATGTTTTTCTAGTATCTCCCACAATTAGACCAAATAACGCCACCAGATGCCAGCCTCTTGAGTTTGATTGGTACCAAGATAGACCACATGATATATTAAAAACCTTGTTGTATAAATTATTAATCAAGCTCCCTCCTAATTCACATTACCCACCTCATATATTTGAGAAGGTAAAAGGACACCACTTTTGCACTTATCATGGTAGTAATGGGCATCGAGATAATGAGTGTTTTGTCCCTTGAGCAAAAGTTTACACAGTTAGCAAATTAGGGTATTATTACATTTTAAAAAGAGGCATCTAGATCTAATTCACATACTATTTCTAGAGGCATGTTTAATACGATCGAGCCATCCCATGTTAATCCTTCTAAGGAAAACATGGTCTATCGACATTCGTAGAAGAGGCTCACTATCATCAGTCTTTCTCCTAGTGTGCTCTCTACCAGGACTCATTGATCCCACACTAATCCTTACGAAGGAACCATTTATTTATCATGTATTGGATAGAGGCATGCATGGAGGGGATGTACCCACATAGTAGATTTGTGATCCTAAATAGGTTCTTATAGATTCACCAGTTACACCTACAATTCTAGTAAAGTTAACTACAAAAGTAAAACTAACAGTTACTTTACCATATTATCATTACACTAATGCATTCTTATTTCAAATGGGGTAACATTGTATACGATGAGTACTTTATTGATTCAAATCATACAATTAGTTAATTTAATTTAAATATTTGTTATACCTTTTACCATATCCACAATATACACCATGAAAGTCAATACAATTAACAAATCATATAATGATCAACATAGAATAAAGTAGTGCAAATATATTAGATACCAAATCAAATTTATGTCAACATTGTCATATACATATAAATTGGTATAAATGTTTTACAAATAAACATATCAATCATAAGTAGGGGAATATCCCCTAGGGTATACTCCTCATTACTGTTGACATACATAAATCTAACACCTCTAGAGGTATATGCACCAGGATCAAACTGTGGGCCCCATGCATGTGAAATCACATGTACTCTCTCCTTGAAATCACCTAGCTGCCACACTATCTCCTCATGGTCTCATCTCAAAGAATCATAGTGATCAATAAGTGTCTACATGATCTTAGTGGAACTCCACTTTTGGATGTCCTATCTATCTAGCTCCATGTACAACTCCTTATGATTTATGGTTATCATATGGTATGCCATCATAACTCTCGTAACCAGATCAAATAATGGTGCATGTGCATCAGTAACATCAACAAATCTCTATATAAATTTGACTCTAGCTATGTCCATCATCACACTATTATAGTTTTTAATACTCTCAAGTAGATTAAAAAATAACATAAATAAAGAGCATGACTAGAGTACACATGTGTATGTGTTAGGTAGTAACTGGGTCTAGAGTGATGGAAACTAGAGTATTAGAAACTAGATAAGTAGATAGGGGATCTTACAACCTCATCCATATCTTGGCTAAGAATATGAGTGATTCTAAAATTGGTAAAAGTGTGTTTCACCTTGGTGGTGTTGTACCTGATGTAAGAAGAGTTGGGAGGTGATCATGCCCCCAACTTGAAATAGGAAGAGTAGTGCTTCAGCCATCAAAAGTATTGTTATCCAATGAACACAACTCAAGTGCAAAGGATATAAATAAATAAATAAATATATATATATATATATAAGTATAAAGTGAGTGATGTAATCAAGCTTGCCCAAAAAACTTGATGAGACTAGATGATTCAATCCCTCCAATCACACCAAAAAGAAGAACCAACCGTTACAAATGAGTAAGGCTCAATACAGTCTGTAAATGCTCGATCAGGGTATCATCTCATAGTATAACCTATAGATGTGCCCAAGTATGGTTACTTCTTGAAGGGGGTAGATGTTGGTGCAATCTGAATAACCCTCTTCATCCTTGGTCACTTTTCTCTTTGGGTGCACAAACTAGTGCCACAACATATTCCTTTTCATGTCTAATTCACTCAATGGGATTTCCAACTGTTGTGTATTGGGGATCCTTCTAAGCATGTCCCTAAAGTATTTGGTTAAGAAGGTGTATGGGAGCTTCAACCATCCTAACTTGTTGCCATTGGTCAGTGTCAAGTGCACTACATAAAAGTGTTGCATAACGACAAAGGTCATTGTTCCATACATGATCTTAAGGAGCTCCCAGGGGATGTCCCACTCTAGCCTGAATGCCTCTATATACTTATCACACCACCCCATCACTCAATTTTTGTACTTTGCATTGAAAGAACTAGGGCAAATGAATTCCTTGTACTTATGCATTGGGGAGTCATAATGTTTTGTTAAAATCTAGAGATTGTCCTCATCCCCATCTAGTACTCTAATCTCCTCTATGACTATTAAGATAAGGATCAAACCCCACCTGAAGGTCCCCTTTGTCATATGGAAATCTAGTGCATTCTTTAAAAACTCTGCTATAAATTTTTCAATATTAAACTTTATGCCTTGCACCATATGATAGTGATGTAGATGTAAGTTTTGGTGATGTAGGTCCACTGACTATGGGGGCAAAGTTTTGAACTTATGAAGTGCACTGCCACCCTCATACCGAGGCCCTTACAATCTTTAATGGGGAATGCAAATCCCTTTTACAATAATTTAAGAGCTTTGCAACATGTTCCACCTCTTCATCATCACTCATCATCTAGTGAATGTCTTTTCCAATGTCTAAAAGCCCGGTTATCCTTCTTATTAGGCACATCAAAATCCTCATGCTCCTCCCTACAAAATACCTATGGTCTCCATGGACTCATAAAATAAGAAACTATACAAGTTCTTCTAGCTTTCCAAAACATGAAAACTCATAAAGTTGAGTTGCACTAGAGGCCATCAATCTATCTCAGATTGAGACATTAAACAAAGTTGCACCCTATTCCATTTTGTTTCCTGTATCAACCTTCTAATTTGACGTTAGGTCTTGTGTATGGCTTGAGTTATGGTTCTTATACTCCTTCAACTGGCAGGCATGCACAAAAGAATTCTAATGTTCCCCTATTAAGACTTTTGGGGGAAATTGCATCACCTGGTAGGATATCTTCATTAGCACCTTGATATCGACTTGCACAATGTTAACTCCTTCCATTGGTGGCATTGTTATTCTTGTAGTATTTGTTTATACTATTGTACATGCCCACTTTGGATTTTATTATCCTTGATTTAGACATGATCCCTTCTGTTTATTGCTCGTCCTAAATTTGTTGGTGTTGAAGTGTAGTAAGTTTGGTTTACTGAAGCCTTAAATGGTTATTGGCACTACACATTCACAAGATTTGTGACTATACCTTTGGCCTTCAAGATTTGTGTACTATCAATGGTAGCCTTGATGAAAAACTCACTTTTCTATTAACAGGTTCTTGTATAAATCTCTACTCCCACCTCTCTACATCAGACTCAATATGAACATAATTTCTCCTACTTCATAGTCGTTCACTTTTGGTGCCTGTAAGTGCTCAATTTCTCACTTTGGTAGGGTTTTTGTGCATCAACTCTTTGGTTCAGTATTTTCAATCTAGTTTTCTTTGATTCTCAAGCTCACATATAGTTTTTAACCAAAACTAGTTTGTTCTTTGATGTTTTATACCCTAATTCTATCTACCATTTTTAATGTAGGTGCTTCAAAGGCATGATGATGTCTATATTTCTTGAATAACATAATATTCCATGAAATCCAAAAAAATCATCTGCCACCAATGCATTTAATGTGGATTTTTGTTCCTCTACCATTACCTCATTTAATGTTCCTAATGGTATTTTGATGGAATGATGTGTATTTCAAATGGTCCCTTCCCACTCAAATCTGGGTAGATGCCAGCTATCTTTTGTTGGAGATCAACCAACAATTTGATTACACTTATGAAAGCAATAAACCACGGAATTAAATCAGATAGATAAGTAACTAGAATGATAAATAGCAAAGAACAAGAGATACAAGAAACCACCTTGAAAACTTGTATTAAACTCTTTACAGAAGGAATACAATGAAGAAACTTCTTTCTTCCGCACCTCTCTCAGATGTACAGATCTCACTCTAGATCTCTTTCCCTCAAGAGCTCTCTCTCTCAAGTATAATCAACTCCAACAACCTGGATTGATTCACCTATACAATTCTGTACTATTATTCAACATTCACACACACCATAAGCTAAGAAGATCTAATTCTACATATAGAATTAGGAGACTTGAGCATGCACTTACAACCAACAGTTAAGCCTCTTGAACAAGGGCTCTAAAAATAGTCTTACTAATAATAGAGATGCAGACTTAAGACTATGACTTAAAATCATCATGCAAACACTCGGTTCTGTCCTCAAAAATAGCTCTCTAGACGCACAGGTAACCGATGCCGGTTCCTGCCTGCTTGCCTGTGACCGATGTCGGTTGATCTCCTGCTGACGTCGACATCTCCTAAAATGCACCTGACTGACGTCGATCACTCCTGATCGACGCTGGTGACTGTGTAAACCTACAACTGTTAAAATGTGCTCTTTGGTGAAGCTTTTAGGCTCCACACCTTAACAATCTCTCACTTGGAGATAAACAGTTGCATCAGTACCTGTACAGCAACATCTTCTAGCTCCTCCATCTTCAACTCAATTATGAAGACCAACAGAAGTTGAATAAAGATTCAACTTCTCCTTTGTAACTGGCTTGGTTAACATATCAACATGATTCTTATCTGTATGGATCTTCTCCAGCTTCAACTCACCATCTTCCAATACCTGTCTTATGAAGTGGTACCTAAGTTGTATGTGCTTTGTTCTTGAATGAAAGGCTGAATTTTTAGCCAAATAAATTACACTCTGACTATCACTGTATAATCTACAACTCTCTTGATCCTTTCCAAGCTCTTCCATGAACCGTGTCATCCATATCATCTCTTTGCTAGCCTCTGTGACTGCAATATACTCTACTTCTATAGTTGACAAGGCAACAACCTTCTGCAACTTTGATATCTAGCTAACCGCCGTTCTACCAACAGTGAAAACATATCTTGTGGTGCTCCTCCTGCCATCCAAATCCCCTGCCATATCTGAATATACATAACCATGTAGAGAAGTATCTGAACCTCCATAGCACAAGTGCCTACTGCTAGTTCCTCTCAGATATTTAAGGATCCACTGAACTGCTTTTCAATGTTCTTTTCCTGGATTGGCCATATACTTACTTACAACTCCCACTGCTTGGGCAATATCCGGTCTAGTACACACCATTGCATACATTAAACTCCCTACTGCGAAAGAATATGGAACTTTACTCATGTACTCTACCTCATCATGTGAATTAGGACATTGTTCTTTACTCAACTTAAAATGTCCAGCCAAAGGTGTGCTTACCGGTTTTGCATCCTGCATGTTGAACCGTTTCAACACCTTGTTCACATAATCCTCTTGAGACAATATCAACCTGTGATTTTTCCTGTCTCTCTTAATGCTCATGCCAAGGATTTTTTTTTCTGCTCCCAAATCCTTCATGGCAAATGTTTGAGCTAATTTCACCTTAAGCTCAGAGATATCCTACATGTGTGATCCTGCAACCAGCATATCATCTACATACAACAATAGAATAATATATCTACCATTATCCAATCTCTTAAAATACACACAATGGTCAGATTGACACCTACTGTAGCCATGCTCAGTCATGAACCTGTCAAATTTCAAATACCACTGTCTAAGAGCTTGCTTGAGGCCATACAAGCTTTTCTTCAATCTGCACACTAACTTCTCCTTACCTTTGACCTCAAATCCTTTCGGCTGTTCCATATATATTTCCTCATCCAAATCTCCATGAAGAAATGTTGTCTTAACATCAAGCTACTCAAGATGCAAATCCTCAATAGCAACCAAAGACAATACAACCCGTATAGAAGTCATTTTAACAACAGGAGAAAAAATCTCACCAAAATCAATACCTAGCTTTTGTGCAAATCCTTTCACTACCAACCTGGCCTTATATCTCATATGTTTGTTCTCACCTTCTTTCAACTTGTAGGTCCATCTATTCTTCAGTGTCCTCTTACCAGCTGGCAACTCAACCAAATCCCATATTTGGTTCTCTCTCAAGGACTCCATCTCCTCAACCATGCTACGCTCCCACTGACTCTTGGACTCAACCTGTATTGCTTCTTGAAAACTCTCTGGTTCTCCACCATCAGTTAGCAATAAATAGAATAATGAAGGGGAATATTTAATTGGAGGCTTACTTACCATTTCTGACCTCCTGATGGGCGTCTGAGACTCATTCACAACACGCTATCGACCCAAATTCTCTGACAGTGATCGACCTCGATCACTTCCAGGTCTGTTACTGGCCGACGCCGGTTCTTCCTGACTGACGTCGGTGCCTGTCCTACCGACGTCGGTCTCTGTATGACTGACATCAGTTTCTGTTCTGTCGACGTCGGTTCTTACCTCGCCGATGCCGGTCTCTGTGTTTTCTTGCAAGTGATTATTTCTTTTTCTCGCGAGCTCATTTTGGACCGTCACCTCGTCTAATTCACCATTGCTCTGCCCAGATTGATTCAACTTCTTCAGCTGATCACTATACATCACTTTTTCATTGAAAACAACATCACAGCTCCTAATTATCTTGTTAGTTCTTAGATTCTAAAATTTGAAACCAAAATCATCTGAGCCATAGCCAATAAATGTGCACCTCATAGACTTAGCATCCAACTTCTTTTTATTTTCCTTATCAACGTGCACAAAGGCTTCACAACTAAAAACTTTGAGAAATGAGAGATCTACCTTTTTACCTATCCATGCCTCTTCTAGAATTCCACCATCCAGTGCTATAGAGGGTCCTCTGTTAATCAGGTACACTACAGTCTCAACAGCTTCTGTCCAAAACTCTAAGGGCAAACCAGCATGTAATCTCATACATCTTGCATGCTCCATGATTATTATGTTCATCCTTTCAACAATTCCATTCTGCTGAGGTGTCTTTGGAACCATCATTTGCCTGTGGATTCCATGCATATAACAATACCAGTTAAACTTATAGCTGCAGAACTCACCACCATTGTCAGATCTCAGGCACTTCAATCTTCTGCCTGTTTCATTCTCAACCATAGCTTTCCAAATCTTAAAAGTCTCAAATACATCAGATTTCTTCTTAATACAATAGATCCATACCTTTCTTGTAGCATCATCTATGAACAAAACATAGTACTATGATCCTCCAATAGGAGCAACCTGAGCCGGTCCCCACACGTCTGTGTGAACAAGCTGCAACTTATGCTGCTTCTTTGTTGACCCAGTCTTGAGAAAACTCACTCTCTTCTATTTTCCAAAAACACAGTGCTCACAAAAATCCAGATCTATGCTTTTCAAATTTGAAAGCTTACCTTTAGACTTAAGAATTGACATTCCCTTCTCACTCATGTGGCCAAGCCTTGAGTGCCACAATTTTGCATCCACATCTGAAGTAGATAATACAGAAGGAGAATTGTTAGTAACATAATTACATAAATAGAGAGTACCTACTCTCTTATCTCTGGCCATAACAAGTGCACCCTTGGTCACCTTCCAAGACTCAGTTGTGAGAGTTACTGTACAACCCTCATCCCCTAACTTTCCTGCAGAAATCAAATTCCTTTTCAAGCTAGGAACATGCATAACATCTCTCAACACCCATGTGTTGCCATTTTGCATTTTTAGCTGCACTTTACCTTTGCCAATAATTTTACAAGGCTCATCATCCCCTAAGTACACTATTCCAAAATCTCCATGGATATAGTCACTAAAATATTCTCTATTAGGGGTAGCATGAAAAGATGCACTAAAATCTAAAATCCAAGATTCTATATTATTATGCAAAGAGAATATTAAAGCATCTTGTGCAATACCTGCAACCTTTGCTTCTTCCTTTTCTTTGTGTTGATTGTCCTCCTTAGGCTTTGACCAACAATCTCTGCTTATGTGCCCCATCTTTCCACAATTCCAGCATTGTGGCTTCCTGCCATTTCTGGATTTGGATCTACCTCTCACCTTAGACTTAGAACTTGATCTCCCTTTCTTGCTCTTCTCTTTTTGCCTTCCCCTACTCTCAAAACTTAAAGTGTTCCCTAATGTTTCCTCTGTGCTTTTCCTGCGAATTTCCTCATTCAAGATAACATTAACAACATCCTCTACTTTTAAAATATTTGAAACAGATGCAGTATTACTAACTGCCATTGCTAAGCTATGCCAACTTTCAGGCAAAGAACATAATATTAAAAGAGCTTTAATTTCATCATCAAACACAATATTGACTGAACTTAATTGATTTACAATTCCATGGAAATCATTCAAGTGATTAGATACAGATCCACCTTCCTGCATACGCAAATTGAATAACTGCTTCATAAGATATACCTTATTAGATGTTGAGAGTTTTTCATACAAATTTGCTAAAGTAGTCATCAACTCTACCGTTGTTTTTGCCTGTGATAAATTAGATATCACAGTAGATGCAAGACTCAGTCTTGGAGACCCCAGAGCCTTTATATTAAGAACTTCCCATTCTTCATCATCCATGTCTGTGGGCTTCTTGGCAATCCCACCTAACGGTGAGTATAGATCTTTCTAATACAGATAATCCTCTATTTGCATTCTCCAATGTTGATAATTTTTGCCATTAAACTTCTCCATTCTCAGTTTACTTTCTTCTATCATTGCTTCTCCCACTCAAATAGAAATCCCTGCAGAAACCCTTGTGAGTAACCTGTAATCAATACACACTACACAGATCTGAACCACCTGTTAGTGAACCTGAGCTCTGATACCACTTGTGAATATCAAGCTCTGAACCTACAACCAAGGCTTTGATACCACTTGTTGGATACCAAGCTATAAACCTGCAACCGGGCTCTGATACCACTTATTGGGGATCAACCAACAATTTGATTACACTTATGAAAGCAATAAACCGTGGAATTAAATCAAATAGATAAGTAACTAGAATGATAAATAGCAAAGAACAAGAGATACAAGAAACCACCTTGAAAACTTGTATTAAACTCTTTACAGAAGGAATACAATGAATAAACTTCTTTCTTCCAAACCTCTCTCAGATGTACAGATCTCTCTCTAGATCTCTTTTCCTAAAGAGCTCTCTCTCTCAAGTACAATCAACTCCAACAACCTGGATTGTTTCACCTATACAATTATGTACTGTTCTTCAACATTCACACACACCATAAGCTAAGAAGATCTAATTCTACATATAGAATTAGGAGAATTGAGCATGCACTTACAACCAACAGTTAAGCCTCTTGAACAAGGGCTCTAAAAATAGTCTTACTAATAATAGAGACGCGGACTTAAGACTATGACTTAAACTCTTCATGCAAACACTTGGTTCTGTCCTGAAAAATAGCTCTCTGGACGCACAGGAAATCGACGCCGGTTCCTGCCTGCTTGCCTGTGACCGATGTCAGTCGATCTCCTACCGACGCTGGCGTCTCCTGAACTGCACCTGACCGACGTCGGTCGCTCCTGACCGACGCCGGTGACTATGTAAACTTGCAACTGTTAAAATGCGCTCCTTGGTGAAGCTTTTAGGCTCCACACCTTAACATCTTTGATGATTCTCTTTTTGCACTTTATTCACATGGCACAACCTTCACCTTTCTTATGGAAACTTGGGTACAACACCTCACACCTGCATGATTCAACCTCTTCAGTTTTATCTTCTCTTCTTGTTGCACTTATATTACAAGTGTGTTTTTCTTATCTTGGTCAGTTTTTTGCACTTCATCTTACCTTGGCCTATCCTACCCCATACAAATCCCTTACATCAGCCCTCCAGTGCTTGATTTTCCTTTTCTAGTTCTATTATGCATAATCATGTTGTGCATCTTCACTTTCTCTCTTGTGCACGGTCATGTTGTGTGGCTTCACTCTATCTTACGTGACCTCTCTCAGTTCAGTTTTGCTCTAAGTTCAGTGAGTTCCATGCACCTAAAAACTTAGGTATCTAGCGTAAGTGCTTAAAAGACATCCTCACTTGACTCACCTAATTGGAGTTATGCTTAGAAGCACCAAACTAGCCATTTTACAAGCCTACCAATGCCTTACAATTTATATCTTGTGCACATGGATCTTGTGCATCTTCCTCTTGAGTTTGATGAGTTTCACATGCCCACCACTTTGATGTTTGGTCTTAGACACTTTAGAAAGCACAAGATCTTGACTCACCTAATTATAATAATGTGTGAAAGTCTAGACAAACTTCTACCTAGGGCTTGAAAGTGCCCTGCATCTAGGATCTGGCGCATGGGGGTCTAGTGCACTTTCTTTGTCTGAAGCTGGCAATATTCGCATGCCTAAAAACTTAGGTGTCTGGCATCAGGTGCTTAGAGAGCACAAGTGCTTGACTCACCCAGATAGAATTATGTGTTAAGTGTCAGCAGATTCTTCTAACAGGTTTCAAAATGGCACTTCTTCACTCCTTACACTATTGCTTAATGAACAAAATAAAACAAAAGGAATTGTTTGGCTTGCACCAAACATGATTTTGGTCATCTCAACTCAAACTGACTAGTGACCAAGAAGTCAGTGTTCTTATGATGCAAACACCCTCCTATTGTCAATATGGCTTTAACTGATTGCCATTAAAATGCCTTGAGAGTATTTCACCAGTCAATATGTGCAACTTGCATGCACTTGTCTCCAATATGTGGTGGATGATACAGGGGCCCATCCACCTTATATGTTATTTGCCTAGGTGTTGGATATACTTAGAGTCATAGAGAAAAATTAATTCTCCTTCTGTTAGCACCTTATTCTTTATATGCTTATCGTGTAAGAGCTTATGGCACACCTTTCCTATCTTTTGGCTCCACTTTGCTTGGGCGTGCATCTCATCTAAGCGCTCTAAGTCCTCCAACCTTGCATTCAGTGACTCTTGCTCATCTAACCAACCAATGCACATGATGCACAATGATGGTACCAAAAACTCCATCAACAAGATCGACTCATCGCTAAACACCAATTGAAATTATGTAGCCTTGTTCAGGTGCTTATATATTATGCGATATGCCCACAACACTGTTGACACTTAATCATCCCAATCCTTATGACCAATGTCACATATATTTATGAGGCACATCCCCAAGATCTTTTTGAATGCCTCAATTGTGTCATTGGCTTACAGACGATAAGGGGATGTTTTGTGGTGCACCATCATATACTCAGTTGATAGGATGTGCACCATTTCATTGATAAAGTGAGTGCCTCTATTGCTATTCAGACTGAGTGGGCACCTATATTGGATTATTATGTTTTCCTAGATGAAGCACATGATTATAGTGGTTGTGTAGTCTTTTCTCAACGTGACCTCAACCCACTTGGTGAAATAATCCATAACTACCGGAATATACCTTAGACCTGTACATTGTGTTGTCAGAGTTATCAACCCAACATAATCAATGGCCCATTTCTCAAATGGCACCTGGAAAAGAATGGGGATGAGAGACATCTCATCCCAATGGTTGGACTTCCCTATACACTGGTATATCTTGCATGCCTTAGCGTAATCCTTTGCATCTTGAAACAAACTTGGCCACCATAAGCCTAATTATAACACCTTACATGCCATTGCATCCCATGTGCAATGGCCTCCTATTATCCCCTTATACACCTCATGAAGGATGGAGTCCCTTTCTTGCTTCATGACACATTGGTGCATCACTTCATCTCTACTTAGTTTGTACAGTTCTCCATTAATGAGTTGAAAAGGGGTGGCACAAACTGCTAGTTGTTTCTTCTCCTTATTTATCATAGTTTGGGGTGTAACTCTAGACATTAGAAAGTCAGTGAGACATGTTAAACTTTGTATAGTTATGTGTTCAACATGTCATCCTCAATAGGTGCCACTGCATTTCCATAATTGATGTGGGACAAATAGTTTGGCCCCAAGTTTTGCTTTCTTGCCTTAACAATAATTGAGAATTGGAACTCTTATAATAGAACTATCTATCTGCATATGCACCCATGTAAAACATGCTTGTTCACAAGGTACTTGAGCACCTCATGATCAGTGAAAAAGATGAATGGGGTTGACAACAAATATTGTCTAATTTTTTGTAAGGTATAGACCATGGTGAGCACCTCATGCTCTATCATTGTGTAATTTTGCTCTATTGGGGTCAACTTAGTATTGGTGAAGGAGATGGGATGATCCATCTTACCTTCACCATGTTGTGCCAAGATGTCACCAATCATAGAGCCAAAAGCATCAACATGGACATGAAAAGGTATTGTCCAGTCGAGGAATTATAGAATAGGCACATTGGCCAATCTGAGCTTTAGGGTCTCAAAAGCATACTCCTATGCTCCACCCTAGTAGAATGGGCCATCCTTACACAAGGGATCTTCTAGTGGTACCACAATATTCGTACAACTCCTTATAGATTTTCTATAATATCCATAGTGGCCAAGACATGTGTAAATGTCTTTCTATGTGGAAGGAGTTTGGAGTTGAATGATGATGGTGATATTCATTGGATTGATGAGCAAGCCATCCTTATAGATGATGGGCCCAAGTAGGGTTCCAAACGGTGTTGTAAAGATACACTTTTTTAGGTTCAGGGATAGTTAAATTTGTCTACACATCTCAAAAATTAGGCACAAGTTGTCATAATGGTCCTTGATGAGGCCATCCACCATCCAATCATCTAGATAGACTTGAAGGAACCTATGGATAAAGTCTTTAAATGCAGTGATCACCACTCTAGAGAACATGGTCGACACATTTTTGAGTCTAAAAGGAATCACATTATAAGCAAAATATCCCCATTCAATCATAAGAGGGATACAGAGCCAAGGGAACAAAATAGATGGTGTATAGGTACAGGTACAGTAGCAACTATTTATCTCCAAGTGGGATATTGTTAGGGTGTGGAGCTAAAAGCTTCAACTATTTGCAGACACGAAGAAGAGGTTGCTGAAGAACCAGAAGCACCAGTGTCGGCAGCATGACCGACATCAGTCAGATACAGTACAAAAGGCAACCGGTGACGGCAGCTAGTCGGCCGACGTCGGCAGCACCAGGCAAGCAGGGACCAGCGTCGGTCGCTTGTATGTTCCAAAACTGTTGTTGACGAACAGTCAGTTAAGTGAAGCGAGTGTTTGCACGTCAAATGACTAATTATAGTCACGAGCTACGTGTCTAATTATTGTAGTTAGATTTCTATTTTTGTAACCATGGGATTCTATTTAAAGACCCATGAGGCATGTATTGTAATTACCAAGAAGGCAAGTGAAAGCATTGAAGCAAGCAAGGTCAAGGAGATCTACAGGTGTAAGGTCAAGGAGATCAGCTGAAGCATTCAAGGAGGGATAATAACTCAGGCTATAGAGTTGTTGTGTTGAGTAAGAGAGAGAGGGAAGAAGGTCTTGAGGTGTGGCAAGCCTTTGAGGTGGAGGAAGAAGTGGCATCTTCCTTATTGTATTTTCTTCTAGTAATATCTAATACAAGAGTGTGTATTGTCTCTCAAATTCTTTGTTGTCTCAAGTTTCTAGTTACTTTATCATTCTGGTATAATTTCGTGTTTAATTGCTTATAAGAAAGTAATCAATTGTGCTTCTGTTGGATAAGGGGTCACCTAACAGTATCGTTCATTTCCTTATCTATGGTGAATGTCCTGCTCATTTGTATTACAAAGAAAGGAGGACTATCAAGTTGAAAGCTGCCAATTTTGTCTATTGGGACAACAACTTGTATAAGAGAAACACAGATGGAGTATTTCTTCGTTGTGTAGACAAAGAGCAACAAAGTCAGCTTTTAAAATCTTTTCAGAATCTAGCTTGTGGGGGACATTTTTCTACTCCTATGACTGTTCACAAGATTCTGCGAGCCAGGTATTACTGGTAAACTCTTTTCCAAGATGCACATAAGTGGGTGAGGAAATGTGAACTCTGTCAACAATTTGTTGGAAGACCCAAGTTAATTGCTATGCCTCTCAATCCAATGATCATAGAAGAACCTTTTCAGCAATGGGGACTTGATTTTAGTGGGACTATAAATCCATCTTCAAGTGCTGGACATGATTATGTCCTTACAACAACTGACTATTTCACCAAGTGGGTAGAAGCAATCCCAACTAAGCATGCTACTTTAGAAGTTTTATGCAACTTCCTCAAAGAGAATATCATTTCCAGGTTTGGAGTTTCCATCAAAATTGTTACTAATAATGTAGCTTATTTCACCTCTCAAGAGATTACACAATTCTATTTCCATTATGGAATTACACTCTCTCACTCTTCTGATTATTTTCTACAAGAGAATGGACAAGCTGAATCCAACAATAAGAACGTGGTAACTATTATCAAGAAGCTAGCAGATGACAATCAAAGGACATGGCATAAAGCATTAGTTGATGCTCTATGGGTAGACAGAATCACACCAAAAAGGGTAATTGGTATGTCTCTTTTTCAACTTCTTTATGGTATCAATGATGAGATACCAATCACCTTAGAATTGCCAGCTTTGAAATTGGCAAAGACAATTGAAGATCAGACATATGAAAGCTCTCTTGATAAAATAATCATGTGCCTGACTGAGCTGGAGGAATAGAGAATTATGGTGGCAGACAGAATTTCTACTCATCAAAGTCTGGTAAAGAAACTCTTTGACCAAAAGGCCAGAAATCATGATTTCCAGATTGGGGATCAAGTCTTGCTGTGGGACAAAAGGAGAGAACCAAAGGGGATGCATGGAAAGTTTGACTCCCTTTAGAGAAGCCCATTTATAATTCATCATCACATTGGTGAAAATAACTTTCTATTGAAATATCAAGATGGCACACTCTTTTCTCTACCTCACAATGGGCAGCATCTGAAACACTTCAACTCTTGAAGTGTCAGAGCATTGCATCTGTATATATGTATATTTGTACAGTTTTTAATTCTATTTTTTTTTGTTTGTTTCCTTTTTTTATGCCTTTCATTTCTGGGTAACATGACTCTGGAGCTCAATGGTACACATGAAGACACTAGAGATTCTGAATTCTACTCCCTTCAATTCTTTTTGCAATTGATAGAAGTTCCCCAACTGGAGTCAGTTGTTGTTCCCCTAAAATATCACTCATTTTTGGGACAACATTTGAACTATTTTGGTCCTATAGACCAAAATTATCTCTTGCCTTTTCAAAATTTTTCATGGGCATTCAAATTCCTCATTTTTCAAGCTTCTTAGAAATCTACGGACTCTACAGGGTTAAATCTACAGACTCTACAAGCTTAAATCTACGAAATCTACAGGCTTAAATCTATGGACTCTGCAGACTTGAATCTACAGACTCTGCAAGAAGAGAAAATATATGGACTCAGCAGGAAGAGAAAATCTATAGACTCAACAAGAAGAGAAAATCTACAGACTTTACAGACTAAGTTCAATGGGATTTACAGGTTATTTTTTACAGACTTGATTTCTACGAACTCTGCAAGCAGGTTCATTTCTACAAGTTTAACGAGATTCATGGCTTCTGCAGGCGGGTTCAATCAAAAGAATCAGTTTCTAACACTTGGTCATTTTCAGGATTGGTTCAGTGCCTTGGTTCAAACAAAATTCTCCATCGAAAAGCATCAACAACAGGTTCAATGCATTTGGTTCAACGGTTAGTTCAATGTCAAATGGTTTGTCAATCGGTTCAAGACTTTGTTTGAACCATTGAACCAAAATTTGGTTCAACGATTGGTTCAACATCTTTTGGTTCAATGGTTAGTTCATCACTTCAGTTCAATCAAATGAACCATCAGGTTGAACCATCAGCTTGAACCATTTTGGTTCAACGAAGAGGTTCAAAGCCTTGGTTTAACATTTGGTTCATACAAGCGGTTCAACGCCTTGATTCAACAGAGTGGCTCAATAGCTTGTTTCAAAGGAGTGATCCAATGCAAAATTTCAAAGAGGCTCCCGAAGGACAAGTGCCCTTGCGGAGGGCACTTGGTCAACGAAAGTACTCTTCAGAAGGGTCATTTTCAAAAAGACTAAGACAAGTCTAAGGCACAATTCCTTCAGACAAAAAGTCTGAAAGAATTCTGAGAAGTCGCGGGAGTAAATACTGAAGGAATTCACGTATATGGCAAACGGAACAGTTTTCATGGACTTTTTGTCCACGGGAAATTTTTGCAGACAATTTGTCTACAAGAATTATCTGCAAGAATTTGTGAAAGGCCATCGATGGACCCCAAAGGGCAGGTGCCCTTGTGGGGGACTCTCGGCTGCCAATTTGAAGAATGCTTCTTTGAAGCCGAAAGGTCGCCTGAAGTAGCTCGAAGGCCATTAAAAGACCGCCCAAAGGGTAGATACCCTTGCAGGGGGCTCTTCTCGACCCAAAGTGGGACATTTCTTAAGGTTTTAAAAGGCAAGTTCAATATGGGAAAAATGCCAAACAAAAAAGTTCAAGAAAGACTAAGGGGTGACGCGCCTGAAAACATCAAATTCAAGACAACGAATTAGCCGTTGATCCTTTGAATCTACAGACTCGAATGCATTCACAGAATTTAAGGTTGAGACCAGTAGAAAGTGACTAAAAGACAGAACAACAAATTAAATCCAGGACCCAATTCAATTAACCAGAAAAGGAGGAATGATGAGGAAAGATCAGATCGCCAGGTGGACATTGAAAGATGCAAACTTTCAATAGCGTGACTTGTTTCCTTACATTGAGAAAAACAAATGAGTAGATGCCCCTAATTTCTAGCCTGTCTTCCTAACAGATTCCAACGCAACATGATGTGTTACTGTTATTGAGTTCTTCTTGAAGAAGCTATATAAGGGACTCTCTTCTATTGTAAATGTATCTCTTTTTTGACAATCAGAACGAAACTCTGACCAAATTGAAAGGCACTTTTGAGACTTTGAGCTCAGTTTGTTGATCATATTTTGTTATTGGAATAAGAAAGCAAGTGATTTTTTACACTTTTGTGCTGTAATATCTTTGTTGTTGAGGAAATCGTTCTTATGTATTTTTCCTTGATATATTCTCTATTCCTTTAATTCAACAAGCAGAATTAGTGACAGTAGTCAGGAAGGTGTCCTAAAGAGTTAACTGTGGAGAGACTTTGTGCCCCCATAATTGCCTTTCAGTGTGTTTTCTTTTCATTTGTGTGTAAAGGACCTTGGGTTGACTTTGTGCTGCATCTTGATTTGCTGGTTATTACATCCTTTGCTACATTTTGTTGTTACTACTAGGAGTATTCTTGTGGTTTGTTGAATAGTACTTCTAAAAGAAGAGGAGTGTTGTCTGTCATTTCTCTTGAGTTTTTCCTTTGATTTTCACGCATCATCTCTGAAGAAAGAGAGATGGATGGTTTGTCCTACCCTTGAGTATTATTTTCTGTTAATATATATATAGCCTACCTATAGGGAACCTCCCCTTAATGAGAGGAGAGATCAGTCCCCTTTTGATGTGGTAAACCTACACATTTGGATGACTAATCTTCTTACTTTGGCTAATCAGACCTATTTTGTTTATCAATACACTGATTGATAAAATATTCAACCAACAAATGTCATTGGCGTCACCCAATCTCCATCTCAAGGCACGCCGTAAAAAAACTCGTCACCACCTTTTTTCATGATTTCAACAATTTTTAATTTAATCAAATTAAATTAAAAATTTAGAGGTCAATCAACTCAATCCCCATGTAGTCACTCCAAACTTCCTTAACATTATCAACCCTATAAATCACTAATTGATATATTCCTACATTGGCAAGGAAATTGGTAACTTGATTTCTTTTTTGAAAGCAATGCTAACACCTCCACTCTATAAAATGAATTAGTTTAGTCCAAATAATCACAAGAATATTCTCTAATTTTTAGGATTTAGCCTTTTGACTTTTCATAGCTTGAATAACCACTTGAGAATCCCCTTCAATTTCCAAAAAGGAATACTGCAATCTGAAGCTAACTCAATACCTAAGGATATGGCTTGACCTTCCACTTCATTATTAGTTCCATCAAGAAATTTCAAGGATATGGCTCTTATTAAGGATCTGCTAAAATCCTTAATTACACATCCAACCCCTGAAGCTCTTGGATTCCCTCTATAATCCCCATTAAAGTTTAGCTTAAACCATCCTAGTTGAGGAGGAGACTAGACTGCTTCATTTCTTTTTCTTTTATTCTTTTTATCTACTATTGACCTTTTAATGGGGGGAGATTGATATTTTTACATATAGCACACATCTGCTTATCCCATTGAGTCAAAACCCCTTGCTTCTTCTGAATTTGAGTTGATAAAACTTCAGATATAGATAACTCTATTTCTCTTAAAACTACATGCAGTAGACGTTCTCTATCCTCAAAGATATAGGCATTTCTTTCTTTCCAATTTATCCTAAAAACAATAGTTATACTACATCTCCACAATTTATATAACAAATGCTTCACATCTCCCATCGGCCATGAGGAAAAGGTTTGAAAAAGAGTAGGATGCCAATCCTAAGCCCAATCAAATTTATTACATAACCATATCTAACACCAATTAGCAAAGGAGTATTTAAATAAAAGATGTTCCACAGTTTATTCCTTGTCCTTACATAGATAACATCTTGATGTCCCAATAAACCCTATTTTCTTCAGATGATCTTGTGTGAGAATGTGACTCTAAACCGCTATCCAAGCAAAGGCCCATGATTTTTGAAGTCCTTCCTTACCCCAATAAAGGAGATTTGCCCATGTTAGAGAAACATCCACTGCTTCAACCATTTGATAACCTAGTTGTAATAAATAATTACTAATTTTAGCTCTATTCCAATGTATTTTATATTCTTTGTTATTGATAAATATTTTCCTTAACATCAAACTATCTTCCAACGCCCTTACCTTGACATGAGAAATTGAAAGATTCAATAGGCTTTGCATCTGTAGACTACTCTTGACACACTAGAACCCAGATCCAAGTAATCCACCACCTTGGATCCCCAAATATTTTTTAATAACACTTTTATCTTTGTTCCTTCAAAAAAATCTATCATAGGGCGATGCCCATTCCAATAATCCTACCAAAAGTTTGCTTTCTTCCCATTATTAATTTTCCTTGAAACATGATTCGATATGATCCATCTACATTTTAATAAGAAATTACAAACATGAGAACCTCTATGGGGGTTTGAAACTAAAATAATGCTCTTCGTATCTTTAGAACCAAGATATTTTGCCCCAAGAAGTCTTTACCACAATCTATCGTAATTAGTTAACATCTTCCAAACTAGTTTGGCCCCTAAGGCTAGATTTTTCAATTGAAGATCTTTAATACTTGCTCCACCTCTCTGTTTCCTTCTACACACCTTTTCCCATTTCATCAAAGTAAATTTCTTATCCTCTTTAGTTCCTTACCAAATAAAATATTTCATAATCCCATTCAATATTCTGAGAACTTGATGCATAGGTCTCAAAATGGAAAGAACAATAAGTAGGAAGAGTGTTAAGAACTGCTTTAATCAACATAATTCTACTAGTCAGAGAAAGCCATTTACCTTTCTAGGAACTTAGGCAGGCTTTAAATCTATCTATCAATTTGCTCCACATGTCAGCTTTACCTATTCCTTTGAATAAAGGAACCCCTAAATATTTGTTAGGAAGCTTACCAATCTTAAAACCTAAGATCCTTCCCAAATTGATTTCTTCCTAATTCAAGCAATTGAAAAAAAAGATTTCAAACTTACCTTCATTCACTCTTTGACCAGAGGCTTCTTCACATTTTAAAAAAACTTTCTTTAACTCTATAACTGCCTCAATCACCACCTTCACAAAGAGAAAAGTGTCATCTGTAAACTGATGATGAGTGAGACTATCCATATTATCAACTATTTAAAGACCTTTCATCCTATTACTTGCCTTAACCTCTCTTATCACTCTTCCCAAAGCTTCAACCATCACTATAAAAATAAAAGGGGATAAGGGATCCCCTTGCCTTAAAACTCTAGAAATAGCAAAAAATCTTGACGGACTACCATTTACCAACACCAAAATTTTAGGACTCAAAACACAAGTAAAAACCCAATCACACCATTCCTTGTTGAAACCAAACTTTTTCAATATATTAAACAATAAGCTCCAATTCACCTTATCATAGCATTTACTAAAGTCCAACTTAACCATCATACCTTTATTATTCGTATGCAAAAGAAAATGAATAATTTTATGAGCCACAATAATCCCTTCTTGAATACTTCTACCAGGCACAAACCCAGCTTGTTCTTTAGAGATTAACTTTTCTAGCAATGGTTTCAGTCTAAAATCAATGGCCTTAGAAATGATCTTATAAACCATATTGCATAAAGCTATTGGTATATAATAATTGAAGGAGGGTTGAGTTTCCCCTTTAGTAAATAGAGATACAAAATTCACATTTATATCTGAATCTATCTTCCTCTTTACTATGTATTCTTCTACCATCTGCCATACATCTTCTCCCAAAAATTCTTAGAAAGATTGAACAAAATTTACTAGGAAGCCATCTGGACCTAGAGCTTTATCTTTAGCCATAGAGAAAACCACATTTTTAACCTCTTCTAGAGATAAGGGAGCCATAAGATTATCATTCATGACTTGAGAGATCAAAGTAGGAATTAGGGTAAAAAATAACTTCTAAGCTTCCCCATCTGAAAAAACTTCTTCATTCAGCAAATTTTGGAAGAGTTGAGCAACTTCAAATTTTATTTCCTCTGATGCTTCCAAAAATACCCCATGAATAGATTGAATTCCAATAATCCTATTGACCTTTCTTCTTGCTTTAACTAAAAGATGAAATAAATCTGAGTTTCTATCACCATCTTTGAGCCAATTTTCCCTATATTTTTGTTTCCAGAAAATCTCTTCTCTACACAACATTTCTTCTTAATCCTTTATCAATGTTTTTTCAACATCATAAGACTGAGCATCCATACCCCATTTAAATACTTTCTCATTTAAGTTATGAAGGTTGGATTTAATCCTTATTTTTCTTGGAAGATATTCTTAAAATGTTCTACATTATAAATCTTAAGTTTACCTTTTACAAAATGCAGCCTTTTACACATCTGATACATTCTAGAACTTAGCGATAATGGACATTAGTTCCACTAGTACTGAACAAGCTCAAATAGAGAGGGATATCTTAGACACATTAATTCAAACTTAAAAGGGCATCTTTTATGGTGAAATCAAAGTCAATTTCAAAGAAATTGGCCAATGATCTGAACCCAATTGAGACAAAACCCAACAATCCAATTTCTTATTGCTCTGATTCCAGAGAGAAGAAATGAAAAATCTATCCAATCTCTCTAAAATATTCTTAGACCCAAGCCTCCTATTATTTGTGTTGTTCCTAAAATCAGTCACTCATTTTTGGGACAACATATGAACTATTTTGGTCCTGCAGGACCAAAATCCTCTCTTCCCTTCTCAAAAAATTGTTCAGAGCATTCAAATTCTTCATTATTCAAGCTTTTTCAGTTAAGGGACTAGCAGGTTCAACGACTTCAACAAGTGAGCTCTATCAAAGAAATAAGTTTCCAACACTTATGCAATTTTAAGGTTGATTCAACGCCTCGGTTCAACCAAAAATGTCCATTAGCAAGCTTCAAACAAAGGATTGAACCATTGAACCCCACTTCTAACAGGTTCAAAGGTTCAATGACATCGGCAAGCTTAAAAGAGTTAAGTGCTTCGGCAAAAGTTCAAAGTTCAACCACTTCGGCAAGTTCAACGACTTCAAAAGACTTAGTGAAAAGAAGAAAGATTGAATCGTTGAACCATTGAACCTTAAACCAAAAAGGTTCAACGTGGTTGGTTCAACGAGATTGGTTCAAAGTGGTTGGTTCAAAGCGATTGGTTGAAGCAGTTAAATTGAATGAGCGAAATAAAGGATTGAATCATTGAACCGTTGAACCAAAGTTGGTTTAATCAATTGGTTTAAACGAACGGTTCAAAGTTGTGCCCCAAAGCCCAAAGGCCAAGTGCCCTTGTGGAAGGCAGCGAACTAAAGACCAAGTGCCCTTGCGGAGGCAATGAACAAAAGTGAATAAACAGATATCTTTCAGAAAGATTTTCTGTGGCAAATTTTATAAGGCAAATCCTTCAGACAAAATGTCCAAAGGAATTCCTTCAGACATTTTGTCTGAAAGAATTGAAGAAGAAGACCGCCCGAAGGACCTCGAAGGGCAGGTACCCCTGTGGGGGGCTCTTAGCGACCAGGAAATGGACCTTCCCAAGGCCCGAAGGGACACCTTCCCTTCAGGAGGTTCCAAAGACATAAAGTTGAAGGAATGATCAAAGGCCCATAGATTGATTTTTATTGACTCATTTCTATGGACTCTATAGGATTGGTTCTACGGACTCATTTCTACGGACTCTGCAAGCTTGGTTCTACGGACTCTGTAGGCCTATTTCTATGAACTCCGTAGGTTGATTTCTGTAGACTCCACAGGTTGGTTTTTATGGACTCTATAGGCATATTTCTACGGACTTGAAAGATTTAGAGAAAACAAAGGCTTCTAAGGAAGAGGATGAAATGTTGAACCTTGAACCAAAATGGTTCAACGGGTTCAAAGGTTAAAAGAAAGCTCTGAGCAAAGGAAATTGAATGAACTTGGAAAGTGGATGAACCAAAGAAGCGATGAAATCAAGGAACCGAGAAGGCCACCCGAACCATTGAAAAAGTTAACCAATGACATCCCTATGGATGTCAAATTTAGGGTAGTGAAATATCCATTGATTTTCAAATGTGGCACAAAACTTGAAGAAAAACTCAGTGACCAGCTGAAGAGGGAGCCGAAAGAGCTAGTTGAAAAGGAAAAGATAGCCTGAGAGCTCAAATTACAATAAGAAAGAGAGAAAGACAAGAAATATCTACGCAGGAGTTATTTCAGTGGGTGGAATAGTCCACCAAGTAGATATTTGAGCTTGCAAACATTAAAAGACGTGGCCTATTTTTCTCCCTTAGAGTAAAGGTGAAGTGGACAATTGCGTAGATATCAGGAAAAGGACTAGACAACCCATGCTAAGGAGAAGACATTTGAGATGAATCGACATGCCACAATTAAGGCAGATGCCCTATTCTAGCATGGCCCCCTGACAAAATTGAAAACACATTCAAGGCATTGAATGTAGCATGGGCCATTCCATGAAATAAAGTGCCAAGCCTTTCTTGGCTACTATATATTGTATTATCTTATTTTATGCAAGGGAGATCTCTTTGTTATATAAGCAAAACTCTACCAAAATTGAAAGGTGATTATTGAGAATTTGAGCTCAGATTGTTTATCATATTTATTTGTTTGAATGAGAAAGCAGGTTACTTTTAGACTTTGTGCTGTAATAGCTTATGTCATTTAAGAGATTGTTCTTATGTCTGTCTCCTGAATGTGTTCTTGTCCATTTTAATGAAATAAGCAAAACTAGTGGAAGTAATCAGGAAGGTGTCCTGAAGCCAACTGTGGAGAGACTTTGTGCTGCCACAATTGCCTTTAATGTGTTTGTCTATTTTTTGTTCCTATGTAAAGGACCTTGGGATGACTTTGTGCCCTCATTGTCCTTCGTATTTCACTCTTGGGTAGTTGAGGTGGAGACTTTGTGATACACTTCACTCTGTTGGTTACTGCACCCTTTGTTACCAGTTACTTGTTACCTACCAGAAAGAACTCCAGCTGTTTGCTGAAAGACCACTTCTGAAAGAAGAGAAGTGCATTCAATGTTTTCACCTAGATTTCTCCTTTGTTTTTGAACATCATCTCTAAAAAAAGAGAGATGGATGGTGTTGTCCTACCCCTGAGTGCTATTTTCTGCATATATATATAGTATATAGCTCCTCATAGTTATAAGGGAACCTCTCGTTGATGAGAGGAGAGATTTGTCCCCTTTTGATGTGGTAAACCCACACATCTGGCCGACCCATCTCCCTATACTATGGTTGAAGAGACCTATTTTTCCCATCAGTTAGCTAGTGACAAAATATTCACTCAATAGTTTTTGGTGACTTTGTTGGGGACGTTATGTGCAATCTGAAGCCTCAAGCTTCAAATTGAAGTAATCCCTATCCTTATCCATTTTTATTTTCATATCACTGGGAAATGACGTAAGGTAGGAAAGAATACTGCCAGCTTCATGCCAATAGTTTTTGGTGACTCCACTGGGGATCGAACGAGTAGTTCCAGTTCTTTTTCATTGTTATTTTTCCTCCTAGCTTCGCACAATAGTTTTTGGCGACTCTGCTGGGGACACAACAATTTTTTGCAATTTGAAGCCTCAAGCTTCAGATTGAAGCATCCCTTGTGTCTTATCCATTATCATTATATCCTTATCTATTTACATTATATAATTTGGTCTATGAACTAGAGATGCTGGGGATTGAACGTTTCACTTCTTTTTTCCACTTTCCTCTAGCTCCACGCTAATAGTTTTTGGCGACTCCACTGGGAAAGAACGAGTAATTTTAGTTCTTTTACTTATCCATTTTCTTCGCTAGGGATCGACGAGCAGTTCCATCCTTTTCCAGTCTCCATTCATATTAAAGCATTTCATACCGCTGAGGAATGACGTGAAGTAGGATAGAACACTGCTAGCTTCATGCCAATAGTTTTTGGTGACTTCACTGGGGACACAATAATTTTATGCAATTTGAAGCCTCAAGTTTCAGATTAAAGCATTGTCTGTGTCTTATCCATTATCATTATAGCCTTATCCATTTTTTTATATTATCTGGTCTTCAAACCAGAGCCACTAGGGATCGAATGTTTCACTTCTTTTTTTCCACTTTTCTCTAGCTCCATGCCAACAATTTTTGGTGACTCCGCTAGAGAAGAGCACGTAGTTTGAAGCCTCAAGCTTCAAGTTGAAGCAGGGCCAATTCTTTTCCATTTTTATTCTACAATCTGGCAAATTCATGTTATACTAGAAGCCAAAGAGCCCAAGGTGTTGTTGACCCTATTTTTGAGTTGGTGCAATAGAGTAATTTTGATTTGTTTCCTCCACAACTTCAAGTTCAACGAGCTAGGAGCCTTCCTCCTACCAATACCAGGTCACCAATACAAGGTAGATCTTCTTTTTCTACTGTTAGCAGAGCTTTGCCTATACATACTCCACCAAAATTTGTTATCCCCCCTTTCTATTATCAAATCATGGTAGTTCAAGGCCCCTGGGGTAACTCTTTTGACCCACTCAATTTAACTCCACCTCTATATGAGCTACCACACAGTTTAAAGAAGAATTTCCCCAAATTCTTTGGTGATGGGAGAGTTCATCCTAATGAACACATTACAACTTTTAGCATATATTGTGGTGTGATAGGCATGGAATATGAGGATGTAATAGTCAAGCTATTTGTGGAAACATTGCAAGGTGCTGCTGCAGACTGGTTCTATCATTTGTAGACCCAGACTGTGACTGACTGAAACACCCTCAAAGCAAAGTTTGAAACAAGGTTCAAGCCTGGAGAAGATGCACATGCCCTACTGGCCCATCTCACATAGATGAAGAAAGAACCTCATGAACCTATGAGGGACTTCATTTCCAAATTTGACAAGCTGAAGAATAAGATTTCTATAATTGCTCAGCCAACACCTGAGAACCTTAAATATTTCTTCATCAACTCACAACTGCCTGAAGTGAGTTTTTTGCTAAGACGTGCTGGCCACATAGACCTTACTGCTACTCAAGATTTGGCTATTGAGGTAGAATATGACCTTATCTTGGCAAGAAAGATAAGGAGAGATCCTAACATAAGTAAATCTTCTTCATCTTCAGAATACTCACCTACAGGCACCACTGATCCAATGGTGCAGAAGCTAGCAAATGAGTTGCTTGCCCTTAGAAAGCAAAAGCTGCAAGGGATGTCATCTGCCCCTTCTTACAGAGATATACCAAAGAGGACATTCCCCAATCAATCATACCAAGGCAATGCTTCCAGGAATCAAGAGCAGCCAAGCCGTTTTCCTCCCCCATAGGGGAAACTTGCCATTGAAGCACCTCCAACTAATTTAGCAGTTGGATATCTTGAAGCATAATCAGATTTCTCCTTCCAACCTGAGTTAAACCTAGAATATGATGCTAATCTCTTCACAAAAAGAGAAGAATTAGCTGATGACTCTAACATTGGTTTCCTAAATTATTAAGATGAAACCAAAAGTGAAGGTAAAGCAGTTGAGGGATCATACGTTATTTTCACCTGGTCTAAGAACCAGTCAGCCCAGCAAGCTGATAAAGAAAAAATAGAGGAGCGACCTCAACCTGTAATTTTGATTGCCAAACAAAGAACCACTCTGCCTTTTCAAGCAAAGGACCTGGTGATCACTAAAAAATTAAGTACTTCAAGTATGCCTTCATCTTCAAATTCAATTTTGTAGATCAGTCCTCCCCCTCCTAAAAATTAGAAGGATGAACTCCCTTCCCCTGTTCATAATTCATTTCAGACATTTGACATAGTTAACCATGTAAAGAAAACTAAGATTCAAATGTCTAAATTTGAATGCCTACAATCTAACCCTGAGCAGTTGGATAAGTTGGTTTAATGTGTGAAGAACCAAAACATTCCTACAGGACAAGATGTTAGAAAGGTAACTCATGATCTTCCAAAGAACATGTCCACCACAAACAATCTTGTTATTACTGCTTCTGCTGCTCCTGGGAAGACAACCATTTTATGTCTCCCTGTTGATAAATGGTCACCAGCTGAACAATTACATCATAGACTCAGGTGCATCTGACAATGTCATGCCTGCCAAAGTAGCTGAATCCCTTGGTCTCACATTGATCAAGACATTTGGGAGATGTTTCTCCATAGATAACAAATAAGTGCCACTACTGGGACAAATCAAGGATGCCTAATTTGCATTTGCGGCATTCCCAAATAAGAGAATTAAGATGACAGTCCTAGTGGTCGATGTCTTAGCATCATACGGCATCCTTCTTGGGTGAAAAATCTATAAAGATGTTGGTGGCGAGTTGAGCATGGACCTGTCTGAAGCAAGGATCCCAGTCAAAGGCATCATGCAGAGATTGCTCCTTGAGAAAGAAGCAAAATATGTGGTCACTCAAACATCAGCGCCTGAAGCTCAAATTCTATTTGAGTCTTCAGGCATGGGTAATTACTTCTTGTCTACAGAGGATGCTCTTATCTTAGTTGATTAGACTTCTAAAAATGACAATCTAAAAATTATTTTAGATGGAACAACAGAAGACATGGTAGAATGTAGCAGAAGTGCAAAAGAATCTTCCCCTCCACATAAAGAGAAATCTAAGGAAAAATCAATTTTTGATGATGTCTGGATTCTGGAATTTGATGAGAGTTGTTCCTCTACCGGTTCAGGAGTTGGGATTGTATTGATATCTCCTCAAGGAGATATTTTTCTTTCTTCATACAAGTTGCAGTTCAACAATACTAACAATACCTACTGAATATGAATCATTGATGCTTGGATTGAAGGCTGCTCAAGACAAGGGCGTCAAGCTCCTCCATGCTAAAGGAGATGCTGAGTTGGTGGTTTGTCATGTGAGAAACTTGTATCAAACCAAAAATGAGAGATTGTTCCATTACTATAATCTAGTATGGGATCAAATTGAGATCTTTGATGCTTTTAGTATCTCTATAGTACCCAAGGAATTTAATGACTGAGCTGATGCTTTGGCTATTTCAACAGTTCCTCACTCAAATTTTAAAGGAGACAGGTACACTATCAAATTGGTCTTTTGACCAAGTGTGTCTGACAATACTTATTATTGGCAGGTATTCAATGGCGACAACCAAATCATTGCCTTCCTGGAACAAAAAGGCAACTTTAAACAGCTTCAATTAAAAGGCAGTGAACTAGACCTTGCAACAAGTTCAGACGTAGGTGAAGAATTCCTGCAATTTAAAGGGAATAAAATCCCAAAGATCATAGTTTCCCTTGAGAAGATATTTGACAAGCATGATATGTTCATAAAATAGCAATAGATGGATTCAAGCTTCTCTCAGGAGTTTGATCAAATAAATTTGGGTACCAAGGAAAATCCCAAGATGGTAAACATTGGAAAGTGCTGCACTCAGGAAGAGAAGTTCAAGTTCACTGTTCTGCTCTGTCAGTACGTAGATGTCCTAGCGTACTCTAATGATGATCTAAAATCACTCAAACCTGAAGAAATTTGCCATGAAATCTCTCTCAAAGGTGATTCAATGCCGTACAAGCAAAAGTCCAGGCAGTACAATTTGAAGATATCAGGTACTATTCTATCCGAAATACAAAAAATACTAAATACTAGAATAATTTTCTTAATCCATCATTCTACATGGATTTCCAACATAGTACTTGTGAGAAAGAAGAATGGTGAAATTCACCTCTGTGTGGATTTTAGAAACTTGAATAAGTCATCCTTAAAGGATAACTATCCTTTGCCCATCATGGATCAAGTTCTTCAGACGGTGACCGGTTCAGAGATCTTATCAATGTGAGATGGCTTCTTAGAATACAATCAAGTTGAAGTTGGTGAAGCAGACCAACATAAGACTGCCTTCACCACACCTTAGGGCACTTTTACATATCGAAGAATGCCATTTGGCCTGATAAATGTTGGCACCACTTTCCAGAGAGCAATGGACCTTGCTTTCAATGACGAAATAGGTAAGTTCATTGTGGTATACCTTGATGACTTGACCAGCTTTTCCAAACATCGCCTTGATCATGTGTGCCATTTGCAATAAGTGCTGGAACGCTACCACTAGAATGGCATTTTTCTAAATCCCAAGAAGTCTATTTTTGGAATAACAAAAGGGAAACTTCTTGAACACATTGTATCTTGAGAAGGCATAAATATTGACTCAGATAGAGTCAAGTCCATCGAGGAGCTTACCCTGCCTACAAGTAAGACTGCAGTTCACTCTTTCTTTAGAAAAATGAATTTTTTACGAAAGTTCATCCCCGAGTTTGCTAAGAAGACTCATCATATTGTGAACATGATGAAGGAAAAGGCCACTTTCAGTTGGAGTGAAGAAGGCAAATTGGCATTTCAAGATATTAAGACAGTTATTGCCCACACCCCAATTCTGGTTTGTCCAAATTATACCAAGGATTTCACTATGTATAGTTAAGCTTTTGAGCACACACTTTTAACAATTCTGATTCAACAAAATAAAGAAGGTGTGGAATCTCCCATATCCTTTATGAGCTATCATTTCAAAGCTCATGAGATAAAGTATTCAAACATGGAGAATCATACTTATATAGTGGTAAAGGCAATAAAGCACTTCCATTTTTACATCCTCAATTCACACACTACTACCCTGGTTCCTGATACCACAGTTAAATCCATATTAACTCAATAGGAGTTTGGAACCAAAAGGGGCAATTGAATTGCTAAAATCTAAGAGTTTGATCTTGATATCAAATCGATGAAGCTTGTGCGGGGAAGGGGCCTCTGTCAATTGATTGCTGACAACAGACCCGAAAAAGCATGGTATGAAGAAAAAGAAGTGGAAGACACGCCAATAGTCCTCTTTGTCTCCACCACGAATGAGTGGTATTCAAGTATTACTTATTTCCTTACTTATGGTGAGTGTCCTTCCCACCTATCTCGTAAAGAAAGGAGGACTGTTAAATTGAAAGCTACTAATTTTTTCCTATGGGACAACGGCCTGTACAAGAGGATCTTTGATGGAGTGTTCCTTCACTACGTGGATAAAGAGCAGTAGAACCAACTTTTAAAGTCTTTCCATAATCTGGCCTATGGAGGACTTTTTTTGCACCTATGAATGCCCATAAGATTCTACGAGCTAAGTATTACTGGCCTAATCTATTTTAGGATGCATATAAATAGGTACAAAGATGTGAACTATGCTAACAGTTCGTTGGAAGTCCTAAGTTAGCTGCTCTGCCTCTCAAGCAATTCCAACCAAGCATGCTACTTTAGAAGTGGTATGCAATTTCCTCAAAGAAAACATCATTTCCAGGTTTGTGGTCCCAACTAAGATTGTCACATATAATGCGGCCTATTTCTCTTCTCATGAGATCACTCAGTTCTATTTTTACTATGGGATTACCCTCTCCCACTCTTCTGATTATTTTTCTTAAGGGAATGGTTGAGCAAAATCAATCAACAAGAACCCGGTGAACATCATCAAGAAGCTAGTGGATGACAACCAACGAACCTGGCATAAAGCATTGGTTGATACTTTATGGGCAGATAGAATTACACCCAAGAGGGTGATAGGTATGTCATCATTCCAAATTTTGTATGGTCTCAATGCAAAGATACCAATCACCTTGGAATTTTTAGCACTAAAATTGGCAAAGGTGGTCGAAGATCAGACATATGAAAGCTCCATTGATAAGAGGATCGTGTGCTTAACTAAGTTGGATGAGCAGCGAACTATGGTGGTGGACTGAATTGCTACACATCAAAGTCTAGTAAAGAAGCTCTTTGACCAGAAAACAAAAACCCATGATTTTCAGATTAGAGATCAAGTTCTATTATGGGACAAGAGAAGAGAACCAAAGGGAATGCATGGAAAATTTGATTCCGTATGGAGAGGCCCATTTACTATCCATCAGCTGATGGTGAAAATAGTTTCCTGTTGAAGTATCAAGATGGCACGCCTTTTTCTCTGCCTCATAATGGGTAGCATTTGAAGCACTTCAATTCTTGAAGTATCAGATAAGATCATCTGTACATATGTATATTTGTATAGTCTTTAGTTCTATTTTATGCTTTTCATTTTCATTTTTGACACCTTTATTTTTATTAGCATGACTCTATAGCCCAATGGCATACTTAAAGGCATTGGAGATTCTGGTTTCTACTCCCCTCAATCGTTTCAAAATTTCAACTGAAGAAAGTTTTCCAATTGGAGCCAGCTGTTGTTCCCAAAATTTGTCACTAATTTTTGGGACAACATATGAACTATTTTGGTCTTGCAAGACCAAAATTCTCTCTTTCCTTCTCAAAAAAATTATTCTAATCATTCAAATTCCTCATTATTCAAGCTTTTTTAGTTAAGGGACTAGCAAGTTCAACAGGTTCAACGACTTCAATAGGTGAGCTCTCTCAAAGAAACAAGTTTCCAACACTTAAGGCAATTTTTGTTGGGGATCAACCAACAATAGATTACACTTGTGAAAGCAATAAACGCAGAATTAAATCAGATAGACAAGTAACTAGAATGATAAACAGCAAGAACACGAGATACAAGAAACCACCTTGAAAACTTGTATTAACAAACTCTTTACAAAAGGAATACAATTGAAGAAAACTTCTTTCTTCCACACCTCTCCTAGATGTATAGATCTCTCACTAGATCTCTATTCCTCAAGAGCTCTCTCTCTCAAGAACAATCAACTCCAACAAATCTGGATTGATTCAATTATGTACTGTTCTTCAACATACAATGAATTGCAATAATTCACTACAACTACAATAAGCTAGGAAGATCTAATTCTACATATAGAATTAGGAGACTTGAGCATGCACTTCCAACAAACAGTTAAGCCACTTGAACAAGGGCTCTAAAAATAATATTGCTAATAATAGAGATGCGAGCTTAAGACTACAACTCAAACTCATCATGCAAACACTCGTTTCTGTACTCAGAAATAGCTTCCTGGATGCACAAGTAACCGACGTCAGTTCTTGCTGCTTGCCTATGACCGTCGTCGGCCGACCCACTGTCGACGTCGGTGCCTCTGCAACTGCATCTAACCGATGTCAATCGCTCCTGACTGACACCGGTGTCTATGTAGACCCGAACCTGTTAAAGTATGCTCCTTGGTGAAGCTTTTAGCTCCACATCCTAACAATCTCCCACTTGGAGATAAACAGCTGCACCAGTACCTGTACAACAACATCTTCTAGCTCCTCCATCTTCAACTCAATCATGAAGACCAATAGAAGTTGAATGAAGATTCAACTTCTTCTTTGTAACCGGCTTGGTTAACATATCAGCAAGATTTCTATCTGTATGGATCTTCTCCAGCTTCAACTCACCATCTTCCAATACCTGTCGTATGAAGTGATACCTTAGTTGTATGTGCTTTGTTCTTAAATAAAAGGCTAAATTCTTAGCCAAATGGATTGCACCTGACTGCCACTATACAATCTGCAACTCTCATGCTCCCTACCAAGCTCATCCATGAACCGTGTCATCCATATCATCTCTTTGCTAGCCTCTGTGGCTGCAATATATTCTACTTCTGTAGTTGACAAGGCAACAACCTTCTGCAACTTAGATATCCAGCTAACCGCCGTTCCACCTACAGTGAAAACATAACCTGTAGTGCTCCTCCTGCCATCCAAATCACCTGCCATATCTAAATCTACATAACCATGTAGAGAAGTATCTTAACCTCCATAACACAAGTGCCTACTACTGGTTCCTCTCAGATATCTAAGGATCCACTGAACTACCTTTCAATGTTCCTTACCTGGATTGGCCATATACTTACTTACCACTCCCACTGCTTGGGCAATATCCGGTCTAGTACACACCATTGCATACATCAAACTCCCTACTGCGGAAGAATATGGAACCTTACTCATGAACTCTACCTCATCATATGAATTAGGATATTGTTCTTTACTCAACTTAAAATGTCCAGCCAAAGGTGTGCTTACCGGTTTAGCATCCTGCATATTGAACCGTTTCAACACCTTGTCCACATAATCTTCTTGAGACAATATCAACCTATGATTTTTCCTGTCTCTCTTAATGCTCATGCCAAGGATTTAATTTGCTACTCCCAAATCCTTCATAGCAAACATTTGAGCTAATTTCACTTTAAGCTCAGAGATATCCTGCATGTGTGATCCTACAACCAGCATATCATCTACATACAACAATAGAATAATATATCTACCATTATCAAATCTCTTAAAATACACGCAATGGTCAGATTGACACCTACTGTAGCCATGCTCAATCATAAACCTGTCAAATTTTAAATACCATTGCCTAGGAGCTTGCTTGAGGCCATACAAGCTTTTCTTCAATCTGCACACAAACTTCTCCTTACCTTTGACCTCAAATCTTTCTGGCTGTTCCATATATATTTCCTCATCCAAATCTCCATGAAGAAACGTTGTCTTAACATCTAGCTGCTCAAAATGCAAATCCTCAAAAGCAACCAAAGATAATACAACTCTTATAGAAGTCATTTTAACAACAAGAGAAAAAATCTCACCAAAGTCGATACCTAGCTTTTGTGCAAATCTTTTTACTACTAATCTGGCCTTATATCTCATCTGTCCATTCTCACCTTCTTTCAACCTGTAGGTCCATCTGTTCTTGAGTGTTCTCTTACCTGCTAGGAATTCAACCAAATCCCATGTTTGGTTCTCTCTTAAGGACTCCAACTCCTCAACCATGCCACGCTCCCACTGACTCTTGGACTCCACCTATATTGCTTCTTCAAAACTCTCTAGTTCTCCAACATCAGTTAGCAATAAATAAAATAAAGAAGGAGAATATCTAATTGGAGGCTTACTCACCCTTTCTGACCTCCTGATGGGTGTCTGAGACTCGTTCACAACACGCTGTCCACCCAAATTCTTTGACAGTGACCGACCTTGGTCACCTCCAGACCTGTTACTGGCCGACGTCGGTTCTGCCTGACCGACCTCGGTGCCTGTCCTACCGACGTCGGTCTCTGTACAATCGATGTTGGTCTCTGTGTTTTCCTACAAGTGATTATTTCTTTTTTCTGTGAGCTCATCTTGGACTTTCACCTCGTCCTATTCACCATTGCTCTGCTCAGATTGATTCAGCTTCCTTAGCTGATCACAATACATCACTCTTTCATTGAAAATAATGTCATGACTCTTGATTACCTTGTTAGTTTCTAGATTCCACAATCTGTAACCAAAATCATCTGAGCCAAAGCCAATAAACGTGCACCTCATAGACTTAACATCAAGCTTCTTTCTATTTTCTTTATCTATGTGCACAAAAGGCTTCACAACCAAAAACTTTGAGATAAGAGAGATCAACCTTTTTACTTGTCCATGCCTCTTATGGAATACCACCATCCAGAGCTGTAGAGGGTCCTCTGTTAATCAAGTATACTACAGTGTCAACAGCTTGTGCCCAAAACTGTAAGGGCAAACCGGCATGCAATCTCATACATCTTGCACGCTCCATTATTGTCCTGTTCATCCTTTCAGCAATTCCATTCTGCTGAGGTGTCCTTGGAACCGTCCTTTGCCTACGGATTCCATGCATGTAACAATAATCTCTGAACTTATGACTGTAGAACTCACTGCCATTGTCTGATCTCAGGCACTTTAATCTTTTGCCTGTTTCATTCTCAACCATAGCTTTCCAAATCTTAAAAGTCTCAAATACATCAGATTTTCTTCTAATACAATAGATCCATACCTTCCTTGTAGCATCATCTATGAAAGATACATAGTACTGTGATCCTCCAATGGAAGCAACCTGAGCCGGTCCCCACACGTCTGTGTGAACAAGCTGCAACTTATGCCTCTTCTTAGTAGACCCAGTCTTGAGAAAACTAACCTTCTTCTATTTTCCAAATACACAGTGCTCACAAAACTCTAGATCTATGCCTTTTAAATCTAAAAGCATACCTTTCGACTTAAGAATTGACATCCCCTTCTCACTCATGTGGCCAAGCCTTGAGTGCCACAATTTAGCATCCACATCTGAAGTAGATAATACAGAAGGAGATTTGTTAGTAACACAATTACACAAATAGAGAGTACCTTCTCTCTTACCTCTGGTCATAACAAGTGCACCCTTGGTCACCTTCCAAGATTCTACTGTGAGAGTTACTGTACAACCCTCATCCCCTAACTTTCTTGCAGAAATCAAATTTCTCTTCAAGCTAGGAACATGCATCACATCTTTCAACACCCATGTGTTGTTATTCTGCATCTTCAGCTGCACTTTACCTTTGCCAATTATTTTACAGGGCTCATCATCCCCTAGATACACTATTCCAAAATCTCCATGGATATAGTCACTAAAATATTCTCTGTTAGGGGTAGCATGAAAAGATGCATCAGAATCTAATACCCAAGATTCTATATTATTATGTAGAGAGAAAATTAAAGCATCTTGTGCAATACCTGCAACCTTGGCTTCTTCCTTTCCTTCGTGCTGATTGTCCTCCTTAGGCTTTGACCAACAATCTCTGCTTATGTGCCCCATCTTTCCACAGTTCCAGCATTGTGGCCTTCTGCCATTTCTGGATTTAGATCTGCCTTTCCCCTTAGATTTGGATCTTGATCTGCCTTTCTTGCTCTTCTCTTTTTGCCTCCCCCTGCTCTCAAAACTTAAAGCATTCTCAGATGTCTCTTCTGTGCTTTTCCTGTGAATTTCCTCATTCAAGATAACACTAACAACATCCTCTACTTTCAAGATATTTGATGCAGATATAGTATTACTTACTGCCATTACTAAGCCATGCCAGCTTTCAGGCAAAGAACATAATATCAAAAGGGCTTTTATTTCATCATCAAACACTATATTCACTAAACTTAATTGATTCACAATTCCATTGAAATCATTCAGATGAGTAGAAACAGATCCACCTTCATTCATATGCAAATTAAATAACTGCTTCATAAGATATACCTTATTAGAAGCTGAGGGTTTTTCATACAAATTTGCTAACGTAGTCATCAACTCTACCGTAGACTTTGCCTGTGATAAATTAGATATCACAGTGGATGCTAGACTCAGTCTTATAGACCCCAGAGCCTTTCTGTCAAGAACTTCCCATTCTTCATCCTCCATGTCTTTGAGCTTCTTTGCAACCCCACCTAACGGTAAGTAGAGATCTTTCTAATACAGATAATTCTCTATCTGCATTCTCTAGTGTTGGTAATTTTTGCCATTAAACTTTTTCATTCTCAATTTACTTTCATCTGCCATTGCTTCTCCCACTCAAATAGAAATTTCTGCAGAAACTCCTGTGAGAACTTGTAATCAATACACACTACACAGATCTGAACCACCTATTAGTGCACCTGAGCTCTGATACCACTTGTTGGATATCGAGCTCTGAACCTACAACCAAGGCTCTGATACCACTTGTTGGGGATCAACCAACAATAGATTACACTTGTGAAAGCAATAAACATAGAATTAAATCAGATAGACAAGTAACTAGAATGATAAACAACAAGAACACGAGATACAAGAAACCACCTTGAAAACTTGTATTAACAAACTCTTTACAAAAGGAATACAATTGAATAAAACTTCTTTCTTCCACACCTCTCCTAGATGTATAGATCTCTCACTAGATCTCTATTCCTCAAGAGCTCTCTCTCTCAAGAACAATCAACTCCAACAAACCTGGATTGATTCAATTTTGTACTGTTCTTCAACATACAATGAATTGCAATAATTCACTACAACTACAATAAGCTAGGAAGATCTAATTCTACATATAGAATTAGGAGACTTGAGCATGCACTTCCAACAAACAGTTAAGCCACTTGAACAAGGGCTCTAAAAATAATATTGCTAATAATAGAGACGCGAGCTTAAGACTACAACTCAAACTCATCATGCAAACACTCGCTTCTGTCCTCGAAAATAGCTTTTTGGACGCACAGGTAACCGACGTCAGTTCCTGCTGCTTGCCTGTGACCGTCATTGGCCGACTCACTGTCGATGTCGGTGCCTCTACAACTGCATCTAACCGACGTTGATCGCTCCTGACCGACGCCAGTGTCTGTGTAGACCCAAACCTGTTAAAGTATGCTCCTTGGTGAAGCTTTTAGCTCCACATCCTAACAATTTTAAGGTTGGATCAACGCCTCGATTCAACCAAAAATGTCCATTATCAAGCTTCAAACAAAATATTGAACCATTAAACCATTAAACCATTGAACCTCACTTCCAACAGGTTCAAAGGTTCAACAGGTTTAAAGGTTCAACGACATCGGCAAGCTTAAAAGAGTTAAGTGCTTCGGTAAAAGTTCAAAGTTGAACTGCTTTGGCAAGTTCAATGGCTTCAAAAGACTTAGTGAAAAGAAGGAAGATTGAACCATTGAACTGTTGAACCTTGAACCAAAAAGGTTCAAAGGTTCAACATGGTTGGTTCAATGAGATTGGTTCAAAGCGGTTGGTTCAAAGCGATAGGTTCAAGTGGTCAAATTAAATGAGCAAAATAAAGGATTGAACTGTTGAACCATTGAACCAAAGTTGGTTCAATTAATTAGTTCAATCGAACGGTTCAAAGGAGTGCCCTAAAGCCCAAAGGCTAAGTGCCCTTAAGGAAGGCAGTGAACCAAAGGCCAAGTGCCCTTGTGGAGGGTAGTGAACAAAAGCGGACAAAGAGATATCTTTCAGAAAGATTTTTCATGGAAAATTTTATAAGGCAAATCCTTCAGACAAAATGTCTGAAGGAATTCCTTTAAACATTTTGTCCAAAGGAATTGAAGAAGAAGACTACTTGAAGGACCCCAAAGGGCAGGTATCCTTGCGCGAGGCTTTTAGCGACCAAGAAATGGACCTTCCCAAGGCCCAAAGGGACACCTTCCCTTCGGGAGGTTCCAAAGACATAAAGTCGAAGGAATGATCAAAGGCCAGCATACTTATTTCTATGGACTCATTTCTATGGACTTTGTAGACTTGGTTCTACAGACTCATTTTTACGGACTCGGCAGGCCTATTTCTATAGACTCTATAGGTTGATTTTTGTAGACTCCACAGTGTTAGGTTGTGGAGCTAAAAGCTTTAACTATGCAGACATGGAGGAGGATGCTGAAGTTCTAGAAGTACCGACATTGGCAGTGTAACCGATGTCGGTCATGATGAATGCAGAAGGCAACCGACATCGACAGGGAGTCGACCGACATCGGTTAACACCAGTCAGACAGGGATCGATGTCGGTCGCCTGTGTGTTCCAAAACTATTCGTTGCATGAACAATTAGTTTCTTAAACTGATTGTTTGCATGTAAAGGCTATTTTGAGTCTTGAGTTGCGTGTCTATTATTAGGAAACTAAGAGTCTAAGTTATTGTTTAAGTCTGGGATCTATTTATAGACTCATTGGCATGTATTGTAATTATGAGCTAAAAAGGAAGGCAAAGAAGATCCTTCCATTGTAAGATCATTGAGTTGTAGGTTGTTGCAAGCTCATAGGAGATCTATATGTGTAAGTATGGTCTGTTGAATTGTAAGTTGCAGGTTCATGGGAGATCTACTTGAAGTACTTTAGAGTGCTTGGTACTGGCAGGGTTATTACTGACTAGTTGGAGAGGTGAACACTAATTTTGTGTGTGAGTTGTGTGTTTGGACCATTTTTGGTAGGAGAGTGAACTTTTTGAAGAAGAATTACTATACACTTGAGGTTTGGGAAGCCTCTAGAAGGTGGGAGAAGAAGTGGCATCTTCTTTATTGTATTCTTTTCTGTACGAGTATTAATACAAAATTATGTATTATCTCTCATATTCTATGCTATTTGTGAATTCTAGTTACTTGTACTTTTAGGTAATTTCGCATGTTTAATTGCTTGTATTTGGTAATCATATTGTGCTCTTTCTGAGGAGCAAGATCCTAACAAGTGGGATCATAATAGGTGTGTTGTTCTTGGATTCCCCAACAACTGGTATCAGAGCTTTTGGTTGGGATACTAACAGGTTGTATCAGATCTGGTTAGTGTGTATTGATTACAGGTTACTCACAGGGGTTTCTGTTTGAGTGCGAGTAGAGCAATGGCAGAAAAAAGTAGACTACGAATGGAGAAGTTTAATGGCAAGAACTATCAATTATGAAGGATGTAGATTGAAGATTATCTGTATCAGAAAGATTTGTACTTACCGTTGGGTGGGGTTGATTGCAAGCCCCAGGATATGAAGGATGAAGAATGAGAGGTTCTTGATTGGAAGGCTCTGGGATCTATAAGATTGAGTCTTGCATCATCTGTGATTTTCAACTTATAACACGCTAAGACAATGGTAGAGTTGATGGAATCTTTGGCAAATTTATATGAAAAACCCTCAGCTTCGAATAAGGTATTTTTTATGAAGCAATTATTTAATTTGCAAATGTTGGAAGGTGGATCTGTACATAGTCATCTTAGTGATTTCCATGGTTTGGTAAACCAGTTAAATTCAGGCAATATTATTTTTGATGATGAAATTAAGGCTCTCTTAATTTTATGCTCATTACCTGAAAGTTGGGAAAGTTTGGTAATGGTAGTTTCTAATACTGCGTCTGCTTCAAAAATCTTAAAAGTGGATGATATTATGAGTGTAATCTTGAATGAAGAGATACGCAAGAAAAGCACAGGTGAATCATCAGGGAATGCTTTGATTGTTGAAGGCAGGGGAAGGCAAAGAGAGAAGATCGAGCATGGGAGATCAAGGTCAAAGATAGGCAGGAGATCCAAGTCTAGGTATGGCAGAATAACCTACTAAAACTGTGGAAAGCAAGGGCACTTAAAGAGAGATTGTTCGTTGGGTGAAGATCAGCATGAAGGACATGAAGAAGCAGATGTTGTGGATTTCGTTGCACAGGATGCTTTGGTATGTTCTTTGGATAAAGTAGAATCTTGGGTTTTAGATTCTGGAGCCTCTTTTCATGCATCCCCAAATAGGGAATTTTTTTGTGAGTATGTCTAGGGAGACTTTGGAGAAATTTGTTTAGGGGATGGTAAGCCTTGTCAAATGGTTGGCAAAGGGAAATTGAAGCTGAAATTGCAGACAGGTAACACATGGGTGTTGAAAGAGGTCATACATGTCCCAATTCTGGATCGAAATTTGATTTTTGTAAGAAGTTTGGGTGATGAGGGTTGCACAGTAACTCTCATAGCAGACTCTTGGAAGGTTACCAATGGTGCACTTGTTGTAGCAAGAGGTAAGAAAGTAGGTACGCTTTATCTATCTACTTGTATTACTGATTCTCTTTTTGGGTTATCTGCTTCAGCTGTAGATTCGAAGATGTGGCTTAATAGGCTTGGTCACATGAATAAGAAGGAGATGCATGTTCTTGAGTCAAAGGGTATGCTTTCAGATTTAAAGAGCATAGATCAAGATTTTTGTATGCAGAAGAAGAAAGTGACATTTTTTGAGGAATTCGATGTTCGTGACAAGAACATGAAAGCCTTGGTTTTCAAGGAGAAGGTGACGGACAGAGTTCAGCACAAGGGGCTAAATAATTCTAAGTAGAGCAAGGTTGATTTGGACAAGGGTTTGATCCAAAAGGAGCTCGTGGGAAAAAGTCATTTCTCACAAGAAAAACACAGAGACTGACGTCGGTTAGAAAACCAACATCGGCATCCAGACAGGGACCGATGTCAGCTATGTGCAGCCTGACGTCGGTGACTCAGGGACAGATAAACACCAGCATCGGCCAGGGGAACCGACGTCGGTGATGAGGCAGTCGCATGGGATCGATGTCGGTCGGGTGCAGACTGAGATGTGACCAACATCGGTCACTGAGACGGATTTTGGGTAGACAACAAGCTGTCAAGGAGTCTCAAGCGCCCATATGGAGGACTTAAAGGGTAAGTAAGCCTCAAATTCATCATTTCCCTTCTTTACACTACTTGTTGCTCACTGATGGTAAAGAACCAGGAAGTTGTGAAAGGCAATGCAGGTAGAATCCATAAATAGTGGGAGCTTGGCATGGATGAAGGATGTGATTCCTTGGAGGAGAACCAAATAGGAGTTTTTGGTGGAGTTGCCAGCTAGAAGTAAGCACTGAGAGACGAATGGATGTTCAGGATGAAGAAGAGCATAAATGGACACGTGAGATAGAAGGCCAGGGTATATGGTCTTGAATAAGCTGTAGGGCAATGGAGGTTTAACCATTGTGTTTCTCTTTACTAGGTTAGATAATATTAGCTACATTATCCTATTACTGTATGATGTGCTTGTTGCAGGTTTACATATAGAGGGAGTTGCTAAACTAAAGGTAAAACTAGTTCAGAGGTGTGTCATGAGGAATCTAAGAGCAACAAGGTTCTTTGGCATGAGTGTGTTTTAGGGAAATGGAAAGTCATATGTTGACTTTGTTTCAGGATGATTGTGTGAGACCGGTTAGCACGTCGATGGTTGGACAGTTCATAGAACAGTGTCTTGATTCACATAATGAGGTTAAGTGCATGTTATGTACTAGACCTGAGTTTTCCCAAGCAGTGGGAGTTATCACAAGTTTGGAGCCAATCCGAGAAGGAAGCATTGGCGGGCAGTTCAGTGGATTCTTAGAGGGACCAGCAGCAGGTGCACATGCTATGTAGGGTCAAGTTATTTTCTACATGGATTTGTAGATGTGGATGTGGCAGGTGATTTGGATGATAGGAGGTGCACCACAGGTTTTGTGGTGGTTGGTCTTCAAGGGTGATCTTGAAGAGGAATACAAAGCCAAGGGAACAAACTAGATGATGTATAGGTATAGGTACAGTTGTAGCTATTTATCTCCAAGTGGGAGATTGTTAGGTTGTGGAGCTAAAAGCTTCAACTATGCAGACATGGAGGAGGATGCTGAAGTTCCAGAAGTATCGACGTTGGCAGTGTAATCGACGTCGGTCATGATGAATGTAGAAGGCAACCGCATTGGTAGGGAGTCGATCGACGTCGGTCAGCACCAGTTAGATAGAGACCGACGTCGATCGCCTGTGTGTTCCAGAACTGTTCGTTACACGAACAGTTAGTTTGTTGAATTGATTGTTTGTATGTAAAGGCTATTTCGAGTCTTGAGCTGCATGTCTATTATTAATAAACTAAGAGTCTAAGTTATTATTTAAGTCTGGGATCTATTTATAGACCCATTGGCATGTATTGTAATTATGAGCTAAAAAGGAAGGCAAGGAAGATCCTTCCATTGTAAGATCATTGAGTTGCAGGTTGTTGCAAGCTCATAGGAGATCTACATGTGTAAGTATGGTCTGTTGAATTGCAGGTTGCAGGTTCATGGGAGATCTACTTGAAGTACTTTAGAGTGCTTGGTACTAGCAGGGTTATTACTAACTAGTTGGAGAGGTGAACACCAATTCTGTGTGTGAGTTGTGTGTTGGGATGATTTTTGGTAGGAGAGTGAACTTTTTGAAGAAGAATTACTGTACACTTGAGGTGTGGGAAGCCTCTGGAAGGTGGGAGAAGAAGTGGCATCTTCATTATTGTATTATTTTCTGTACGACTATTAATACAAAATTGTGTATTGTCTCTCATATTCTGTGCTATTTGTGAATTCTAGTTACTTGTACTTCTGGTTCATTCCACATGTTTAATTACTTGTATTTGGTAATCATATTGTGCTCTTTCTGAGGAGTAAGATCCTAACAAGTGGGATCAGAACAGGTGTGTTGTTCTTGGATTCCCCAACACACAGGTTGGTTTCTACGTTCTTTGTAGGCCTATTTTTATGGACTCGAAAGACTTAGAGAAAACAAAGGCTTTTAAGGAAGAGGATGAACCATTGAACCTTGAACCAAAATGGTTTAACGGGTTCAAAGGTTCAAAGAAAGCTCTGAGCAAAGGAAAGTGAATGAACCAGGAAAGTGGATGAACCAAAGAAGTGATGGAATCAAGGAACTGAGAAAGCCATCTGGACCGTTGAAATAGTGAACCAATGACGTCCCCGTGGACGTCAAATTTAGGGTAGTGAAATATCTGTTGATTTTCAAATGTGGCACAGAACTTGAAAACAAAATCAGCAACCAGCTAAAGAGGGAGGCAAAAGAGCCAACTAAAAGGGAAAAGATGGCTCGAGAGCTCAAATTGCAATAGAAAAGAGAGAAAGACCAAAAATATCTATGCATGCATTATTCTAGTGGGTGGAACAGTCCACCAAGTAGATATTTGAGCTTACAAACATTAAAAGATGCGGCCTATTTTTCTCCTTTAGAGTAAAGGTGAAGTGGACAACTAAGTAGATATCAAGAAAAGGACCAGACAACCCATGCTAAGGAGAAGACATTTGAGATGAATTGACATGCCACAGTTAAGGTAGATGCCCTATTCCAGCATGGCCCCCTGAAAAAATTAAAAATGCATTCAAGGCATTGAATGCAGCATGGGCCATTCCATGAAATAAAGTGCCAAGCCTTTCTTGGCTACTATATATTATATTCTCTTATTTTATGCAAGGGAGATCTCTTTGTTATAGAAGCAAAACTCTGCCAAAATTGAAAGGTGATTACTGAGACTTTGAGCTCAGATTGTTTATCATATTTCTTTATTTGAATGAGAAAGCGAGTTACTTTTAAAATTTGTGTTGTAATAGCTTGTGTCATTTAGGATATTGTTCTTATGTCTATCTCCTGAATGTGTTCTTGTCCATTTTAATGAAATAAGTAGAACTAGTGGAAGTAATCAGAAAGGTGTCCTAAAGCCAATTGTGGAGAGACTTTGTGCTGCCACAATTGCCTTTAGTGTGTTTGTCTATTTTCTATTCCTATGTAAAGGACCTTGGGATGACTTTATGTCCTCATTTTCCTTTGTATTTCACTCTTGGGCAGTTGAGGTGGAGACTTTGTGCTACACTTCACTCTGCTGGTTACTGTGCCCTTTGTTACCAGTTACTTGTTACCTACCAGAAAGAACTCTGGCTGTTTGCTGAAAGACCACTTCTGAAAGAAGAGAAGTGCCTTTAGTGTTTTCACCTAGATTTCTCTTTTGTTTGTTAACATCATCTCTGAAAAAAGAGAGATGGATGATGTTTTCCTACCCCTGAGTGTTATTTTTTGCATATATATATATATATATATATATATATATATATATATATATATATATATATATATAGTATATAGCTCCTCATAGTTATAAGGGAACCTCCCCTTGATGAGAGGAGAGATTTGTCCCCTTTTGATGTGGTAAACCCACACATCTGACTAACCCATCTCCCTATGCTGTGGTTAAAGATACCTATTTTTCCCATCAGTTATCTAGTGAAAAAATATTCACCCAACAATTTGTAACAAACATTTCAAAATCTTGAGAGATTTGAGAACCATGGAATGCTCCTCCTTGCTTATCTTTATATTTCAAAATAACATTAAAATCTCTCCCAAAAATAACATTTTCTATCATAAAATTATTCAAGATATTTGAAATCTCAAACCATAAGAGAAGTTTCAAGGAGGCCCCCTTAGGTCGATAAATATTCAAAATCAGGAACTATAAATCTAAATGAAAACTAGATATTCTGCATAATTGCCAATTTTGCCCTGAGTCTACTAACACCACTTTAGTTATAAAGGGTGACTAAATAAAATACAATCCTCTTAATGCTCCTATTGCTTCTACAAAGAAACCTTACCATCATTTCCAAATTGTGCTTAATAAACCTTCCACTTCCCCCACACTTAACATAGTTTTCTGTAACATCAAGATGTCCAATTTTTGCACATTAATAAGACACTTTATCAAACATATTTTATTACAGGCATTCAGACATTCCAAGAAATTACTTTCATGATTCCAATGGAGGGAATTCTACCCCCACCTTACAACATCCATAAACGCTTGTAAAGTTCCATGTTTACCTCCCAAAATATCATAGGCTATAATATCTTCTTTGGTTTTCCTTCCCATAGTTTTTAGGCCCCCAATTAGGATTGGAGAGTGTGCACTGAGCTTGGGAAATAGAGATAACTTCTTTATAATTCAACTCCATTTCAAAATCTTCTTTCAAATCTTCTTTTGAGCCTGACAAATCCTCTTTTAAAATCATAACCTCCTTATCTTCTTCCCCTAAATCTACCTTACTGTTTAGAGAAAGAGAGTCTTGTTAATTTTTAATAACCAATGATCTAATTGATTATGATTCTTTTTCAATAAACTCACAACTCTTAATCATCGAATATGGAGAGATTACGTCCACTATCCCCAATTTTGTAAGCAGCTTTTCTATTTCACCTATTTTCTATGATTGCTTTTTCCATTCATGCTCACACATCTTTCCCTGATCTTATTTTTACTCACTTCCTTTCTTACCTTGATTCTGCACCCTTCATATCTTTTTAGGTCTCCATTGAGATACCATCTTCATTGATTTGGTTTGAGGAGAGATCCTATATTTATTGAAAAATTTCTTTATATGACCTAGATGATGACGTTTATAACATATGAATGGGATTTTCTCCACATCTATCCTTTGGTGCCAAATCCTTCCATCCATCTTGATAACAATATGTTCCAAAATGTCTTGATCCAAATCTAGATCAATTCTAACTTGAGCATAGGCTGCCCTTCCACCTTTTAACTAAGATTCATCCACTTCCAACATAAGGCCCACTAGACCCCCATGGCTGACAAACAATCTTCACTATAATATTTTAATGGCAAACCATAAAATCTTATCAAAATTGGATAACTTCCTTTCTGAACCCTTAATGGATCAAAATTAGGGTGAGACAATGGAGCCCCAATTCTCTTTGATCCAAATTTCAATTGCTCTTATTGTGGGCCATTTTCTTGCACATTTACATATTAGGGCATAATTCATCAATTGTTTAATATTGGTTGAAAAACGGTCTGAGATCCACTCTAAAACCCTAGCTTCATCAATCTTCACTCCATCCCCCAATTTTTCCAAATTCTTGTTTAAATAAACTTCCACCAAATATTCCACTTTAGTCAAAGTCATAGATTGGGGCTTTTCCTTTAGATTTGCCAAGCTTTCTTCCCTACTTAAAACAAAGGACTTGATATTTATAGAATCTTATGTAAATTTTGAACTTGGTTCCCTACCAACTTCCCTTTCCAATTGGCACCTAATTTTCTTGACTTAGCTTCTTCATCCCACCATTCTTGTTCTTCCTTAATCACATCTGCCAACACCTTTTTTTGATCTTTCTTACCATGGTTTCCCACTGCTTTCCCTCCCAATCCTAAAGATTTAAAATTTACTTATTTCCATGCCCTAACATATGAAATTGTATCCTTCCTTAGTTCATTATTGCCCCTTCTCCTTCTCCTTCTCCTTCTCCTTCTCCCTATTGCACACCATCACCACTTTTCTTCGATGATCGATGTTTAGCAGCTAATAACTTATGAAAGACTTGGGCCCAGCCTAAAACATCAAATTTATTTTATTATTATTTTAAGGTAGTTTAATGAAAAATAGTTAACTTGATTTCTCATAAATGACAAAGAGTTTGAAGCTGATAACTGAAAATAATCTAGTTTTAGTGTAGAATATGCGTGGAAAATATTTTTTTTGTAAAAACCTTTTTAGTTTTTCTAAATCAATTTTTATTTTGTAAAACTATATAAAAATGGATAGTTAATAACACCTCTTATTATCATAATCAAAAAAATTAACAAGGAAAAACTTTAGTTTATGGAGTCATAAGATACTTAGTATATGTATCACAATATTGATAACATTGTACTTGGAAAATAAACAAGGTCAGATGATGAACCTGACAACTATGATATGTCATAGATAAGATTTATTATTATTAAAAATTTATGTTATTGATAATCTAGTTCCAGAAGTTAGAAATGAAACTATAGCTTCATATTTGTGGAAATGTTTAACTGCTAAATACCAAGCTTAAGAATCTATAAGGGTATTATATTTTAAAAATATGTTGTTTTCCACTAAGATGTGTGAAGGTGGATTTGTTTTTATTTTTTGTTGTAACCAAAGGAAATATGTGATCAAATAAAACTAATTGAGAAACCTATAGACGAGCAAGATTTAATTAATTTGGTACTGTAAAATTTACCATCATCATATGTGATCTATAAATAGGCACTAATTTTCATGCAAAAATAGTTTACCTTGGATACTTTTGTCAAATTACACAATTTTCCAAACACACTGAAAGAAACAAAACTAAATTTGACCTTTTAATACATATTTATCTCAAACCATGAATTGCTCAAATTTTTATTAATATGTTGTATCTGACTATTTATGCATTTAATAGTGATTAATAAACAAGAGCAATCAAAATGTGGAATAATAATGCACAAATAAAATCAACTCATGACATGCACATGATAACGGATTTCAACAATGCCTACATCTCTAGGTTTGCTTATAATATGAACTGATCCATTTCCTTGAAAAGTGAGTACATGCCAATTCCTCACAATTATCAAATGGATACTCTAAGATTATACACAACTCATACAATAGAGCCTCATAAAGTTTCGATAAACCTATGAACAAACCTTCCATATTATTGCCGCATGAATGCAATCTCAAAATTTTATGGATTTATGCTAAAGGTCTCAAAAATGGACTTATAAAATGGTCTTTAAAAAAGTGTCACAAGGATTTCAACATACTGTTGAAATCATCTCAGAGTTTAGGACAATTCCATAGTTTACAACGAGAAGTGAAAAGCTCTCCAAGTGCTTCAAAACTTGGGATATATATAGATTGGTCTCTATATTGGCCATTACACAATTTACAAAGCTTCACTTTGAGGCATCAAATGACCTCAAATTCAGACATTCAACATATGGATGGAATCATCTCTTGCTTTGGCTCTCAATTTTTCAACTCTCGGCTCTCAACTCTTTGGCTCTGTCTCTTGGCTCTTCGACTCTAGCTCTCAGCTTTGGCATGAGAGATTTGAGACTTTGGAATGAATTCACTAAATTACAATTCCAATTCTCAATGATTTTCAAATAACCCCTCACCCCTTTATATACTTGTGGGAGGTCCACTTTTTCTGATTGGGATGATTATCCACAATCTTTTTTAATAAATTTCATAATTATCCCATACTTGATTTTTATGGGATTTTAAATTATCTATCATATTTAAAAATATGGGGTGATAATTATTCCCAAATATATGATGTAATATGTTTATTCCTAAATATTAAAGACTTGGGTCGAATCATATTTCCACGTTACTTTATTGCTACATCATTGGGTTTGACCATAACTTTGACTGGTCATAACTTTCATATATGAACTCCATTTTTCATGCCGTAAAATGTGATAGAAAGCTTGAAAATGATATCCTAGTTCATAAACATTCCAAGATCATAATTTTTTCCATTTTTTACCAGTGTTGACCACCTGTTGACCTACTTTGACTGGAACTTAGACTGACTACACAAGGAGTAAATGAGCTCCATTTATGAAGTTTCACATACCATCAGAAAGCTCTTGATGGGATATTCATAATGGTGTAAGATTTGGTCTGATCTAGGACCTTTTACAAATTGACCTTCAGATCAATCCTCCCTACTAAGAGGGATTTTGGTCTACCAAAAGTTGATACCCAACTTGATCCTCTAAAATGCCAATCGATTTTGCATAATTCTAATAAGTCTTTTATCGGTCTACTTAGGTTCCACAACTACACCTACAATGCTTAGAACAACTAGCTGATCACACCTTCCACAATTCCTCTAATGCTATATGACCATCAATAACCTCTACATAGAATTAGGATGTGATGACTTCCTCTATTGCATGGCTTCACAAGAACCTCTACATAGATAAGCCTAGTGATCTCCTCTGTTGCTATCAAATGGTCCTATGTAACATATCAAGTACATAACCCAAATCATAGCACAGAGATAATAGTGTCAAAATATGATTCATAAGTCACAATTTCAAAAGACTAAAAATAAGGCATGAGTTATACTTAATCCTGCAATTCCCAATAAGGTCACAATATATCAAACTATCTACCCACTGTCACATCCTATAAGTGGTGAACTGACAAAGACTAAAACAATCACCAATGCAATTACAAGACAAGTTTATCAATGTAAATAAAATATAATATTGGTTGTGACCATGTCATAATACATTACCCCAATGGGTCTTAGCATGCATCTAATCACACACATGCATAAATAGATGCATCTCAAAATAGCAATTATTTTGAAACAAGTACTATAATAAAATTGAATCCTACCCAATAACCTGTGTAACTACTGTCAAATCTCCCAAGCTGATTAATGAGTTAAATTCCATAACAATTCAATAAGAAACTCATAAAGTTAACACTGGAGATTCTAAAAATAGAACTAACCATAACACAAGTGTGAGAATTAAAAACTTCGCATGATAAACCTATCTTGAAGTGTTCCCACCATAGTAGCTCCCAAAATGCATATATCAATCCACTAATCATGACAACATGAAATTAAGAAACTATTTACTTACCCTTTTTATCAGATTATCCTGTTTAGGGTGTTCAATTTCCTTAGTGGATTTACTGACATCTACTTGAGTTGATTTAGGATTAACTTCATTAGTTACCTTATTAACAAGTTTATAAACCATCTTCTTCTTACCATTACTAGGATGGTGAGATGTTCAAAGTTTATAACACTTCTCAACCCGATGTCCACTCATGCGATAATGAGTGCAATAGTTCTTTTATGTAGGAGAGGTTACCCATTTGCCATTTCTTTCCTTGTCAGTATGAGAATGGTCTTTAGCACCTCCAATATGTTTAAGTAAAGCTTGTTTTTTTCAACAATATGTGGTATAATGGCTATTCAATCCGCAAAACGTATAAGGAAAAGCATGTAACATCTTCTGAATATTGAAACCAAATTTATTAAATGGCAAAAATGAATCAAAAGTCTTGAAATTTATATTCTTATTGGTACTTTTTCTAGTATAAGAATGAGGAGGTGGAATTTCAATACCTCTTTTACTTGATCTCTTACACCGCTCATTATTCCTTCACAGGGAGGAATTCTACTCTGCTAGTGGCCTCAAATCTTGGATGTTAGAAGCTTGTCCTTTTTCAACAATAAAATAACTTTCTCCAACATCCACTTTCTCACTAGCATAATCCAATCCTGCATTGTGAGATATATGCTCTACCTGTATTGGGTTAACAATACCTTGGCCATTCTTACCAAGGCCCCTTCCATCAAATCCCATTTTCAATAATAGTTTAGATCCAATGCCCTTAGTGTGTTTCTCAAAACTACCAAAAGAAATATCTGAAACATCTAAAACTACATAAAAGGAATTACCAGATGAACAACTTATAGTGCACTCATCAGTCATAGTACTTGCATATGCAGTGGAAGGTAATTGATGAAGATAGTGTTTCTCTTCATTTTGCATCTATGCCAAGAGCTCATATTTGGCTTGCAGCTCTAATTTTAAGTGGGCAATATCCTCTTCCAAGGAGTAAAAATGAGCTCTTAGGAAAGCATTATCTTCCTGGATCTATTGATTAATTACTTAAAACTCATCAAGCTTCTCTCTTTTCAAGGCTTTACCCATGGCTTCTTGTTCCTTGCAAATAACCTAAATCCACAAACTACACACTACAAATGGAATATCAAAAAATTCTACAATATAACTATAAACCAAATTAAAAACAACTAATATCAATCCAAATAATTAGAAGCTAACCCAACACACTAACTGCTCTGATATCAAACTTGTTCTGTAAATTGGCACTAATTTCCATGTAAAAATAGTTTTCCTTTGATACTTTTGTCAATTTACACAATTTCCTAAACACACTCAAAGAAATGAAACTAAATTTGACCTTTTAATACATATTTATCTCAAACCTCGAAGTGCTCAATATTTCATTAATATGTTGTATCTAACTAATTATGCATTCAATAGTTATTAATAAACAAGATTAATCAAAATGCAGAAAAAGGATGCATGAATAAAATCAACTCATGATAAGCACATGATAATGGAGTTTATTAATGCCTACATCTTCAAGTTCACTTATAGTATGAACCGATCTAATTCCTTGAAAAGTGAGTATAGGTCAATTCCTCATGAATGTCAAATAGATACTCTAAGATTGCACACAAGTCAAACAATAGAGCTTAAAAAAGTCTTGGTAAACCCACGAGCAGACCTTCCACCTTACTATCGCACTAATGCAATCTTGTAATTCTTTAGATTTCCACCAAAAGTCTCAAAAATGGACTTATAAAATGGTCTTATATAAATCATCATAGGGATTTCAATATACTGTTGAAATCATCTTGGAGTCTAGGACAATTCCCTAGTTTATATCGAGAAGTGAAAAGCTCTCTAAGTGCTTCAAAACATGGGATATATACAGAATGGTCTCTATATTGGCCATTACACAATCTACAAAGCTTCACTTTGAGGCATCAAATGACCTCAAATCCAGACACTCAACATATGGTTGGAATCATCTCTTGCTTTGGCTCTTGGTTCTTTGGCTCTCGGCTCTAGCATGAGAGCTTTGAGACTTTGGAATGAATTCACTGAATTCCAATTCCAATTCCCAATGATTTCTAAATAAACCCTCATCCCTTTATATACTTGTGGGAGGTCCAATTTTTTCGATTGGGATGATTATCCACAATCTTTTTTTAATAAATTTCATAATTATCCCATACCCATTTTTTATGGGATTTTCAATTATCCATCACATTTAAAAATATGGGGTGATAATTATTCCTCAATATATGATGGAATATGTTTATCCCTAAATATTAAAGACTTAGGTCGAGTCATATTTCCACGTCACTTCATTTACACATCATCAAGTTTGACCATAATTTTGATTGGTCGTAACTTTCGCATATGGACTCCATTTTTCAAATCGTAAAATGTGATAAAAATCTTGTGACAAGCTTTACATCATGGAACTAGTTCATAAACATTCCAAGATCATCATTTTTTCATTTTTGAACAATGTTGACCACCTATTGACTTGCTTTGATCATAACTTGGACTGGCTACATAAGGACCAAACAAGCTCCATTTCTCAAGTTCCACATATCATCAGAAAGCTCTTGATGGGATCTTCGTAATGGTGTAGGATTTGGTCTAATCTAGGACATTTTTTAAATTGACCTTCGAATCAATATGACTCATTTTTTGAGTCACTTCATATTATTGAAGAGACATAGACATTGGAATTTGATAAGTTGTCAACAATTCTCATGTAGAAAGAAGGGAGGTAAGATTAGTCAATTTTATCAACATGAGTTACTATAAAAATTGTAAACACCTCATTTTAACCACTTCAGTGTCTAAACTCCATTTAGAATTATTTTTTGCAATCACACATAAATTTGATAAAAAAATTAGTATTAAACCTAATTTACCCACAAATTGCCATTTTAATTTGAAAACACAATGACACATCCCTAATTAGGGCAATGGATCATCTCATAATGTTAATGTGATAAAATGCATTCAATATCAATTCTAACCTTTGTAAATGTTATCACAAGCCAATTAAATGAATATTTGATGGGCAAAATAACATTGTAAAGGTCCCAATCATCTAATTTATAATTAATTAACCTCATCTTCCTCTAATAGGAAATTCCATGACTTATTAAAATTATCTTATTTTCCTAAATAAAAAATGATTTATTACCTCACATAAGTGATTCCATTCAACAAATTCAATGATAAAGAGTAGGAGTGCAAGTAAGCTCTTCCACTTTTCTTACACTCTCTTCCTCTTACACCCCACTTACACACTCCAAGAGGTCATCATTGCACTTTCCTTCCAACATTCCTTCCACACTCCAAAAAGACCTTAAATGGCATATCTTACACACTCCATGTGTGCAATCATGAGTGTGAGGACTCATCTTCCACCATTTATCTTAGTCTTGATTCAATGGTCCATAATCATCCTAAAAGTCTCTAAAAGCAAGGCTGAATGAACATTATAGACAAGTATTTTGGGTGTAGAGTTATTATGCAAAAATATAGCAATAAACTTTATCAACTTTCTTCTCTCATGCCAAATCCAATCCAAAACCAAATAAATGTGTAGACAAGGAGAGGTTTTCCCCATGCAAGGACTCAAACATCAACAAGGATGCCTATATCTACAAGTTGAGCTTAAATCATTTTAGGCCGATCTTCAAGCATATCTTTAAGGGAGATAAAATTATTGTGTTTATCCTTCCAATTTTCATTTCATAATTGATTAACTTAGCTCACCCAAGGGATTGGGCTTGAGTGGTTATCTCTCTAAGTTGTTTTGATTGTTTCACTAATAATTATCTAACTCCCTCTTAGATTCTTAATCTACATAATGGCACACAAGATGGGATCCCAAGGATTGGATGTACCCTGCAAGCTGTTATAAACCATTTACTATCTTCTAATTACTAGAACTGGTCTTTTGATAATCTAATTCTCTTCTTTTTTGTCTAAAAAATTGTCAAAATCCATTCTGGACCAAACTATGAATTCATGACTATAAAACTACAAATTCAAAGGAATATTCAGTGAAATCACTCAGGGAAATAATGAAATTGTTTAGTTGAATAGTGAAATCATCCTTGTTTTGACCCTTCTCTATGAAACTATGAATTTTGAGCTCTGTTTAGCGAAATCATTAGGGGTATTTGTAAAATCATTCTTTAGGTTTTTAGTTTTCTTAGTGTCCTACGAAATTGCAAATTTTTAACAACTAACTATGAAAGTATTCTTGGTATTCATGAAATCATTTTGTTCTATTTTATGTGATTTCGATGCAGGTTCTAAAACTATGAAATCATAGAACAAAGTTGTGAAATTATTCCATAAAACAATGAAATTGATTACCTAAACTATGAAATCATATGCTTGAATTGAAAAATTGTTTAGTAGCCATATCTATGAAATCAACACATAAAGTTGAAAATTTGAGTAATAGAACTATGAAATTAGCATATAGAGTTGTGAAATTGTTGTGGAACTACAAAAACATCACTGTAAGGCTTCTTTGTGTTTTTTTTTGTTTTTTTATGAATTTTATTGACTTACAATTTCAAAGTTTGCTTTGACTATGCAACTACAAAATCATTCCAGAGAGTAAAAGTTTCATGATTTTCAAGCTAACTTTGTAGGTTGCCCTTCCTCTTTTAGATTTCTAATGTGTTCTTGTAGGTTTTCTTAAGCAAGGAGAAACAAATATGCATCCTAACAAGCACATATTTCATATTTAATTTGGTGTTTAAAGAATTCAGTCACACTTCCATTTGGTACTTAAGTAAAAGAACACTCACATTGGTTTAGTGCTCCTAAGAGTGCTTTTATTTCATGTTTTCTATTTTAAGCATTTGTTTACTTCTTATTTTCTTAACTTGATTTAGTAAAAGCACATGTATGCTCTCTATTTTCTTAGGGTGACTAATAAATGTGATTTTAGTTAGTTTGATTTCTTGTGTGTCTACTCAAGTAAAATCACATATGATCTCTCCTCGTTATTAAGAACTTGGATGACTTAGAAATGATCCCTTTTTTCCTTTACTTTTTGTTTGACTTAGCAAGTGGGAGTTCATCGTCTCCTCACAAGTCCTTTAGGGGTGTGTTAACCTAGGGTTTCATTTCCTAGCATCATACTAACCCCACTTATCTAGTGGGGTATACAAATTAAGAATGTTATTTGATTGGACAGTGGTTGAGCGGTTAAACTAACAAGTTGAATAGATCCTTAGAGCATGCATGTTCTAGACATTACAATTCACTGAACAATTGATAGATGAAGTGGTTGTGAAAGGGACAATACCATCTTGTAACAAGCTAGATGACTTGACATCCAATTGATGGATAGTTCTAAAGTGCCCACACATCGCAAGGTATATTAGGACCAACTAGTTTGCCATAAAAAACATAGGTTAGAAAGCCAGTTTGTTGTAGATAAATCACTGATATAAGGGTGCAAATGTTAACAACCCTTGAAGATTGTCTTTTACATATGAAATTTTTAGATAATTTGGGATTGAAAACCCTACCAATAATGTTCAATAATTTATTTATTTTAATGAACTTTAAATTTTATCCTCTCAAAAGCAAGTACATCGAAAGGACTCAGTGACTATCTTACAACCTGTGTTAGTTTCCACGTGATTGCTTAGAGTGTTTTTTCTATTAAAACATGTGTTGTACTCAAAAACTCATTTGAAAATAAAAACACCAAGTTTTTAGTCCAAAACCAAAACACATGGTCCCTTTCACGTTTACACAAAGAGTTTTTATGCTGTCAAAATTTCATGCAAACAAAATTAGTGACATTATCAACTTGGTCCAATACCTATCTTATTTATTCTAACCATGACGTTAGATTACCAAATTTGAGATAAAACCTTGAAATAGTCCAATTATAACATTTACTTATCGATTTCAAGGCTAAATCCCAACTTCTTGTCAAATTTATGTCATTATGCCATTCAATTTAGTCCAAACCTAAGTACAAGTTCAAGTGCCCATTCTAATGTGCCTTCATTTCAAATTGATATGCAAATAAGTTCTTAAATTCAAGACCAAAATTATTGTCTAATGTTTGTCATTATACCATTTGATTTAGTTCACAACCAAGTGTCGATTGCAATTTGCCTTTTAGTTGTAATTGTAAACTTTAAAATAACAAGTTCAAAGCTGAGTTCCAATTCTTGTTTAATTTGTGCCAAGATCAACCCCTTTTAGAGGACTAAGATCTAAACTAAGTTTGGATTTTGATTCAACATTTCAAGACCATTTTTAAAATTCTTATTCCAATACTTTACACATTCTAAGTCCTATCACTTTGCGAATAAATTCAAAGTTCCAAGATTGAAACTTTTACACATTACAAGTGCCTCAAATCCAAATGCTCCCAAGGTCTTACCCATTGAGAATTGTGCATTTGAAACCTTTGAACCTAAAATTTGTGAACACGTCCTCTTAGAATAAATTGCCTTTACTTGTTGAAATCATTGACATTCATATACCATTTGATTGGTGTGCTAACGATGAGTAAGACACTTCACCTTGGACTAATTTAAAAGTGACTTTTATCAAGTTTATCTAGGTTTTTTTGGTGTCTAAACCTCTTTTCAAAATGAATAACATAGACTTAACCATGCCTAGGTATACATGTGGTTGGGCCATCTATAACCCGTGATTTGATGAGGAAGTAGTTTACAAACCCTATTGATATGACCATTATGTAGAAGATGAATATGATCAAGCATATCTTGTTAAAGTGTCATCTAATATTGAATTTACAATGCATAATCTATTTCTTTCAATTATGCCAACTACTACCAAACAAGGCCAACAACACCAACAATATCTTCTAAGTGTACTAACCCACACCAAACAAGGGCAATAATACCTCCAACATGTGTCATTTGACACCAAACAAAGACTGAATCCAATGTACCCTCCAAACATACCACCTAATGATGAATGTAAGCAAGATCAATTTTCTAGACAACTAGTTGACAATAAAGATGAACATATTATTAGGTTGTTAGAAATGGGTGTGAAATTTCCTCCAAGTTTTCCCATGGAAAACTTACAATATTTTGTTAGAACTCCTAAACAAGCTCTTCTTGCATTACTAGAGATTCAAGAAACTATTATCCAAGATCCCACTTTTAACTAAGCCTTGGTAGTGTCAAACAAAGGAAAAGGTCAACTAGTTGATCCTCCACACAAAGCCAACTTATTACTTCACAAATACAAAAAGGTAAACATGCCTTGGCTACTTTAGTCAACTCCTTTAATAGTCTCCTAATTTAAATCCTACATTGTTAGAAGGTAATCTTCCAATAGAACAACCATTAGATTTGTTGAACTATCCAATGTACAAATCAGATCCATTTACTAAAAAGACATTAGCTACAGACATGTTTAGTACACTTCTAGTTGAAACCAACTTTCAAATGTCCTATTTTAACCCACATCAAGTACCGTCTAAACACAATAGAATATTATTCCATCTTTTCCATGAGTTCTTTATTATAATGTTCCAAGTACCTCACCGTAACAAGTTGCTAACACATATGAACCACAATAACAAATTCCAAGTAGTACACCTTAATGAGTGGTAGCTAGTACCCTCCTTCCATAGGGGGTAGCCAATTCTCCACTCCAATAAGTTCCAAACAATCCCCCACCTCAATAGGTAATAACCAACATTCTGTTACAACAAGTGCTAACCAATCCTCAACCAATGTTATCTAATATGCAATGCATTCCTATTATACAACTAATTACTGCTTCAACTTAGTAAGGGGATTTTTCAAGTCTAACAATAGGCTCCTCTTATGTAGTGAGTTCTTACCAATTAGTAGCAGGTCCCTTCCAATCCCAACAAGTACCATTAAATATTCAACAAAATATTCATGTGTTTAAACCTCAGTTCCCTCCAAATCAAAGTTATTCTCAACAAGTACCATACCAACAATAAGTATCATATCAGTAATACAACTCTAATCCAAGAGTAACTATTCCTGGTAGAGCCAATCACTTTCAAATTCCCTAATAGTCTATGTTACCTCCTTTCTAAAGTCAAGGTAATCCACCTTCAACCATTAAAAAAATGTGCCTACTCCATCTCATTCTGATCCTACCTTCCCAGATTTGTAAGAGGCTAAATACACACTTTCATCCATTCAAATAGGTAGTTAGAGTAAGAAATTAAAGCTTGATGACATATGTTATTATCCATTTGACATGAGATGTATTTAAATACCTCTCATGCATCACTTTGAGATGCCTAAGTTTGATAAATACAAAGGGAAAGGAGATCCAAAGGAACATTTAAACAACTTTTTCATCGCATTTCAAGAAGTTGTTTATAGTGACATATAATTGTTTTAGTGGTTTACCCATATTTTGGTAGGGAAAGCATTAGAATGGTTCTTAATTCTACCTAAGAATTCCATTGACAACTTTGATGAATTGTCTGATAAATTCATGCAACATTTCTCCTATAATATAGAACATGAGTTGACTATGGTTGAATTATGTCAAACTAAGTAAAGAGGAGGAGAAAGCTTGGCTAAGTGGCATGCATTGGCTAGATGGATCCCACATAATCTCAGTGATAAATAACTAGCTACAATGTTCACAACCAATCTTCAATTTGAAGTGGCTCATAAACTCAAACATAACTATGGCAACACATTTGAAGAAATCATTTCTAAAGGAATAAAAATTGAGAAAACACTCATCAATAAGGTAATTATCAAAATTTACACTCATAACCAAACATAGGAAAAAAACTAGGCACAAGCTCCCACACATGCACAAGTGAGTACATTTGAGAAGCCCAGACCCTTTAATAGGAAAACAAATGTTGTAGGAGATGGAGTAACTAAATCTAGACATGTGAAAATGATGCAACCACCGCCTATCCAAACAAACCCTTATATTCAATAGCTCACTTTATAAAGGATGCCTCTAAGAAGGTGTTTCTATGCTAGATTCGCTTTTTACATTCAAGAAAGGAAAGATGAGAAACTAAAAAGAAGGATGAGGGTTTGTACATACCCGGGTTGTAGACGTGCGCACCAAAATTTCAGATGATAGTAGGAACTCCTCTTTGGTTGTGGAGGATGACACCTGAAAGAGAAAGACACTAAACACGAAAGACGTTAGATGACAAAAGGGTGGACTGCCAAGCAAGAGCTTGGTCCTAGAAGTGCAAAGGCTTCTTGGAGGATGGCAGTCCACTGTTAAAAATAGAATGTTGATCAGAAACAGAAAGTGATAAATGATGAAAAATAGAAAGAAAGAACTTAAGGCAAATGCGTACCCGTTTAGTAGCAATCTGCTTTTGCACAGTCACCGACGTCGATCAGGTAAGGTCATCGACGTCGGTTATACTGCCGACGTCGGTAGGGGAAATAAACGAGGTTAGCTGGGGCAGTAGTCTTAGACAAGGTCTTGTCGGGTTACAGGGTGGTTTCTGGTCTACAGAATGGACTGTGGTCTCGTCTGAGGGTCAGGGAGGTCTATTTAGAGGTCTGGGAGATTGCCTGGAGGTCTGAGGGACTTGTTTTGAGTCTGAGGGACTGAGAATGTTGTTCGAGAAAGTGACTGGTTGGGAACCAGAAGCACAAAGGGGAATGAATGAGAGGCAGGGGTCTGAGAAGGCCTTTCAGCCTCTCAGGGGAAGGATAGGGAAGGTCTTGGCAATGGTTAGCTAAATAGATAGATTAAACAAGAAATGAAATGGAAAACAACACTGTGCTTACCTCTTGCTTGCTGATTGAAGAATGGAAAAACCTGTTGTCAGAGCTATTGAAGGACCTGCAAATGGAGCTGTTGCTTGGAGCTCTTCCTGCAAGATGCCTATAGCTGCTGGTGTTGTTGTACGAGGGGGAGGAGAAGAAGATACGAATGCAAAAGCGTCAAGAGAGTTTTGTTCGCAGGGGGGGAGAATGGTTGCAGAGAATGGTCTTGAAGGATGCCGACGCCGGCAGAACCACCGACGTCAGTCGCATAATAACCGACGTCGGCGGCCGAAGAATGGGGACAGAGGCTAAAATTAGCCTCTGTCCATTCTTGCACACTGCTGGGTCAAGGGGCCGTGGGAAAACGGTCGAGGGAGGCATAAATGGATGCGGGAGGAAGGATAAAGGGGAGATTTGGGCAATAAAGGCTAGGAGAGAGGTGGGGGGATCCAAGGTGGCATGGGTGAGGTGGAAGAGGGCCAAATAAATTAAAATATTTATTTGATAAATGGAGGGGGCTAGGACAAGGGTTAGGACATGGGCCAAGGGGGGCCAAGGGTGAAAGATGACCTAGGGGGTAGACACGATTTTAGTGTCTACAGAAGGGATCATTCCCATCATAGACCTTTTATCAATCTAGATGAGCCTATTGAGATGGTATTTCAAAAACTAGTTATAAATATCATGATCATCTGACTGGTACCAAGACATTTTTTATAGATCAACCTAAGCCTAATTGGTATAAGGAGAATGACTTTTATGACTATCATCAAGTTAAAGGACATTCTATTCATAAATACGTACAACTTCAGCATCCCATTAAAGAGTTGATTGAAAATGGTGAAATCGATTTGGATAATGTGGCTACGACATCTAATTAAAATCTAGGTATATATCAAAATCCCTTTTCATAATATAACTCTATCAATCAAAATTAAAAGCAATGTCAAGCGAACAACCAGAACTAGAACATACTACCAAACAATCATCAACAATGATAGAATCAATAACAATAGAACTGAAATCATGCTCACAATACCTAGGTTAGCTACAATATCATCCCTTATGACTATAATGTTGTAGGTTGCATTACCAGTGGACGTGTAACTACCATTAAGATCAAACCAACTACTAATAGTACCTATATACCTCTTATGTCCATTCTTGGACCTCCACCTCCATTTTCTATTAATTGTCCTTTGGTTCATAATAGCCCCAATGCTAATTAATGACCAAGAATTACCATACCAAGTTCTTATCCACCTTCATCTAGTTATAGTAACCCTCCACCAAATCGAGGTTGCATAGTCACAACCCAACATGTTAAAGTTACCATTCAAGGTCCTGTACCCTCTTATTTATATCATCATATTCAAGGTCCACCTCAAAATACTAAGCCACATTCCCACATTAATGATAAACCCTATGATATTGTGGAACAATTGTATAAAATGCATGTATGAATTTCTATTTTAGATCTCTTGCATACATCTAACATCCATAAGAACATATTAAATACACTTTTGATCTAGTCAAAATACCAAGTGACATTGCACTTGATAAATTTTAAACTCTTATACGTCATTTGGATCTTGGCCAATAACTTCCTTCGATCAAATGGACATATCACCCCTTGGACCTTTGCACAATAACCCGTTGTATATAGAAGCCACAATTACTCATCACAAAATCAAACAAGTCCTTATAAATAATGGTTTAGGGATCAACATTGTAACTTTAAATTTGGTCAAACATTTGGGCTACACAATAAAAGATCTCCAACCAAACACCATTACCATCAAAGTGTATGATAATGAGTAGTTTGAGCTACAAAGTACCATTCCTTTAGCCCATGATACACTGTGCCATCTTCTAGACCTAAAATTATCATATAATTTTCTCCTTGGGTGGTCGTGGATCCATGAATTGTGTGACATGCCATCTACCCTTCATTAGTGCATTAAGGTCCCCCATTCTGGGCTAGAAGTTACCATTCTTGATAACCTCTAGTCGTATCAATTTTATAAACATCTAGAAGTAGAATATGAGAGTTATAACTATTGATTCAACATATAACCTATTCCCAAAAATGGCAAGGAGGCAGTTGATCAACCACTAAAATCCAATTATGTGGATCCAAGCACACATGATTCCACTTCAGCTACCCCACTTATATAAATATCCAATCATTTCATTGTTCAGGTCAATGACCTTGAGGAATATAAAATTCATAATGCATTTCATATAGCAAAATTGCCTAAGATGCCAAAAACATATGGTAGGCCCCAAAATCAAATTCCAAAAATGGAATGGTGTAAGAATAATAATTCTGCTTAGATAGGACCATTGTTTTTTATCAAGATAACTTCATAGGAATAATATCAAATCAAAGATGATGATGATTCCTTGCTATATAATGATAACTTTGCTACCTATTATCAAAGCAACAAGTATCCTATCCCTAATCGGATAATGGATCACTATGCCTAAAAAGGTAAAGTCCTGGGGGAAACACAACAAGGAACTATTGAGCCAGTATCACTTTCCAATCACAAAGGAACTCGAGGCGTTAGATACAAATCACCTAGGGGTGACGCTTAGATATCCTAAGTGACTATGATTTATTGTCTAAAAATAATAATGCTGATAGTGACATAGAGTCATATAATAACATTTACTATGAGTTGGATGAAACTAAAATATTTGACCCCAATATTATCTATATCATTACCATTGTGCCATCATATTCCCCTCTTTTCCTCCATCATCCTTAATTTATAGACTAAGAAAAACATGATGCATATGTACCATTGGATGATTTTTAGAATGACAAATCAATATATGAATTCATGGGCCTAATAAATAATGTGTCACTTGGTGATCACTATGGACAAGGAATACATAGAGGGGAGGTTAGTCTAGTGTTGTTCCAAGAAATAAAACTCAAATAAACACACTAAAATCCTAACACCTCTAGCCTATACACTAGGGAGAGCTTAGGTAACAAGTAAACATATGCAGGCAAAATAAAAACATAAAATAATACACTCTTTTACCTTCCTTGGAGCTCCAAATGGATTTTTGAATGGCTTGCTTAGCTTATGCATCGAGACGTCTTTGATAATGAAGCTTGTTTGGCTCCTTCTCTCCTTGGAACCTTGGCTTTGATTGCTTGGCTTAAGATTTGGGCATGATAACATTACTTGTATAAGTCTTATGGATCAAATCCTACATAATAACTCTACAATATCCAAACTTAGAAATGAAGGGTTATGGTCTTGTATTTATAGCTTCAAGAATTAACTCTCACCCAATGTCAGTTAAGGTTGAGTTTAAACATGGAATGGGTTCAAACTAACCCTAAATGAGTTGAAATTAACTCCAGTTGAGTTAATAGTTGTCATGTAATTATGATTTCCAATTACTAGGCATGGTTCACAAATTTGATATTTTTATATATTTTGAAAGAGCTTGACAACTCATAAAGGCAATGATGAAAGGCTTGATATTTTAATTTTTGAAATTTCCATTTTTAGATATTCATTAATTTCAAAGGGATAATTTTAAAAAATAAAAAATAAAAGGGTAAAAACTTTATTGAAAATCATAAAAGAGTATTACAAAATAGCAAAGGGCCAGGGCCCCAAGAACTCAAAAGAACTAGTCAAACCAATCTTGAAACATCATTATCCTTTACCAATATCATTCTCATCCTCAGCCAAAATCCTCTCCAAGTCATGTCGGAGATCATGGGGAACCTGCTCCCACTCATCAATCTTCCATCCATCTACCTGCTCAGAGGCCGATTTAGCCAAACAGTCTGCTGCCCTATTCCACTTCCTTGGGATATGGACAAAGGACACCATTTCCATCAAAGAACTCATCTGTAATATCTGTTGCACTATCATTGACACCTACCAACTAACATCAGATACCTTCTCTTTATTCAACATGTTAATCAAAACCTGTGAGTCAGGCTCACAAATAACCTTGCGCCATCTTAAAGCAAAAGCCCTCTCCAAAGAGTAGAGAATCGCCAAACCTTCCATAAAGTTGTTAGTTTGTACTCCTTCATGTACAGAAAAGAAAAAAACCACCAATCTAGAAAAGCACCTACCAACCCCACCAATGCCACCAGGGCCAGGATTTCCTCTTGAAGAGCCATCAATATTGAGCTTCAGAGTGCCAGTCGGAGGGGGTAGCCAACTCCCCCCTTTGAACTTTCTGATTCAGCCGCCTTCCTCTTCTAACACAAGCAGAAGCTGGAGACAACCATTGAATACCCAATCTATCCACTAACTCAACATCCCCTTTTGCCAAAGGGAACACCACATCACACTTAGCATCCACTATCTCCCAAATCATACCCATAATTTTGTGCCAAACTTGTTGAATCAACAACTTCTCTCAAAATATTCTTTGATTTCATTCCAACCAAATTTGCCAGAGTATGAAAGAAGGCCCAACATACCACACATCTTGTAAGAAAGAGGCCATCGAAGGCAGTCTCCCCAGACTATTCCAAAAATCCTCCAGGGAGGACGCATGAACACAAGGTCTTTTCCAAACCTCCCACCAAAGATGCCAAAGCTGTCGAGTCACATGACACTAAAAAAATAAGTGGGAGGAATCCTCCTCTCCACATCCACACCAAACACACATAGAAGGACCCTGAAAACCCCTCTTCTGAAGCTTATCCCATGTCAAGCATCTATTCCAAGTCAAATTCCATATAAATCAATTACACTTTGGCCAAGAAAGCTTATTCCATGCTTTCTTCCACCAGTGAACCTCCACCCCATCCAGCTATTGAAATAACAAAGCCTGATATCCAGAAGCAACAATATAGACACTCTTAGGATTAGGAGACCAAGAAAGGACATCCCTTTCCTGGAGGGAACTACACCACCTATGAGATAGGATGCTATGAAGCTCAGCACACTCCTCCTCCATACCAACAATGGGCCACTCCTCAGGTTTCTTCCGTCTCGCCACCACCATTTGTCCATGAGAGTAAAAAGACTTGAAGTCACTCACCCTTGACCATCCTACTTCACAAAACCTCTGGCCCAGATTTACCAAATTAGGGAACTAAGACACAATGGGAGGAAATCCATCCCAAGAATCAGACCAAAAAAGAGCTTTAGTCCCTCTTTTACAAATCCAAAATAAACCCCCCTTAATTAGAGCAGTGCCTTTCTTGAGTGTACTCCAAATCATCGAGCCTTTCCCCACTAGGGGATAACTAGGAATATCAATTTGAGGGACCCCCGAGAAGTATTTATTAGTTAATACCCTGGCCTAGATCCCATCCTACTCCACACACCACTGCCAATACAATTTAGTAGCCAATGCCATCCCTGACAGTGACGACTACCTTAACCCAAGGCCGCCAAGCTATTTTGGTCTACAAATAATGTCCCATCTGACAAGGCTCCATTTAGAGGACAATAAGCTACCAGCCCATAAAAACTATCTTGCCAAGGAATCCAACTCCTTAACAAAGCCCATAGGAGCCTCTTGAATCATACATCTATAAATGGGGAGAGCTTGCACCACAGATTTGAGCAGTTGAACACAAATCGTGAAGGACAACCAGTGATGGGTCCAATGATTAACTTTCACATGAAATTTATCCAACATATTCTGCCAAGACTCCCTGGGAAGTCTTCCAACAGAGATGGGAATACCAAGATAGGTCAAAGGGAGCACCCCAATCTGGAATCTCAAGATGTGAGCCATTCTCCTCTAAATGGAACCTAGAGTATTAAAGAAAAAGATGGAAGACTTATCTTCATTAATCAATTGGTCTGATGCTACAAGGTAAACATCCAACACCTTGCATATATTTGAAGCTTTCCTAATTGTAGCCATACCCATCAAAGCAATGTCATCCACAAATTGAAAGTGGGATTGTGAAGGTAGACCACCTCCCCACCCCCACCCTTGAATGAAACCTAACTCCACATTCCTTTTTATCAAGCGTCCTAGACCCTCAATAAGAAGAAAAAATAAGGAGAGAGGGGGTCACCCTGTCGCAAACCTTGAGAGACACCAAAAATCTCAGAGTGCTCACCATTTATTAACACAGAGAAGGATACCAAAGTAACACAACTCATAACCCAATAAATCCACTCATCCCCAAAACCAAAAGCACCTAGGACCTTTTGAAGGAAGGACCATCGAACGTGATCATAAGCCTTAGCCATGTCAAGCTTGATGAACATTGCCTTATCTTTGGAGCTGGCCATAGAGTGAATGGTTTCAGTTGCAATAACAATCCCATCTAGAATCTGACGTCCCACCACAAAACCACTATGTTCTTCAAAAATCAACACTTTAAGCCACTTTTTCAACCTATCAGCAATCAACTTAGAGATAATTTTATAAATCACATTGCAAAGAGAGATAGGCCGAAATTGACTTAACCTATCTACCCCCTCACACTTTGGGATGAGATCAAGGAAGGTAGAATTCAAGGCTCGTAGCATCTGTTTATTCTTATGAGACTCTTGAACAACTGCCAACGTGTCCAACTTGATAATCTCCCAAAATTATTGAAAGAACTCAATCGGGAAACCATCAGGGCTAGGAGGTTTCCCCCTCTTCATTTGAAACACAATCCCCTCTAGCTCCTCAATCGTGATATTACTCATAAGCTGCTCATTCATCTCCCTAGAAACCAAAGAAGGGATACAAGAAAGAACCTGAGCTTCTTCATCAGAACCCCCTTGCGAGTCCTCTCTGAATGATGAAGCAAAATATTGCTTAGTTTCCCGCATAATTTCATGGAAAGAAGAAAGAGTTTCACCCTTATCATTCACCAAAGCGGAAATAGAATTACCCTGTCTCCTGGCTTTCACCGAGTTGAAGAAAAACGTAGTATTTTTATCCCCTTCCTAAAGCCACTCAATTTTAGCCTTTTGTTTCCAAAATACCTCTTCTCATAGCTCACACTCTTCCAGTGCTTTCAAAGCCCTAGTCTTTTCCCACAGCAAGTCCTCATTCATTCCATGCTCTCTGATCAACCTCGTAATACCATCCAACTCAGCTTGGGCAGTAGTCTTCTCATAGAAAATGTTTCCAAAGCACTGTCGATTCCAATGTTTAAGCTGATACTTGACAAATTGAAGTAACTTAGCAAAAGTATACATTGTTGTACCAGAAGCAGGTCTACCATACCTCCACCACTTAGCAATATAGTCGTTGAGAGAGGAGTCACACAACCACATTAGCTGGAACTTTAAAGTAGGAGATCGAGGTACTCGAGCTAAAGAAATAGCCAGCTTGATAGGTCAATGATATGAACCCCTCCAATCCAAAATTTTTGATCTAGAACACCACAGCCCACCAACCCAATAGCAAGAAACCAAAAAGTGGTCAAGTCGTTCCGCAATGCAGTTATTCCCAATCCTCCTATTGTTCCAAGTAAACTAGCCATTAATGGGCTTGATATCCACAAGATTTAAAACTGAGATATTATCTTGAAGTAGTATTGCAGAAGGCTCTAGCCTCAAAATACCACCCCTCTTCTTAGCCAGCTCAGAAATAGCATTGAAGTCGCCAGCCATTATCCACAGATGGAAAGGAGCCATGCTTCAGACAAACCAGATATGGGACCACAAAAGTTGTTTACCTTGAAGATCAGTAGGTGCATGGATATTGGAGAAGAGAACCATCTCCCTTGTCTCAACACAAGATGCAATCATAGAGATAGAAGACTATGAGGATAACCACCAAAGAGGGCAAATCTTTCGAGGATTCCATAAACAAGCCACTCCCCCTGCAGACCCTTGAGCACCAATACACTAACACTCTCCACCCCCTTAAAGCTTAGGCACTAAACTAAATATACCCTCCACTGATACCTTAGTCTCCTCTAGGAAAAGAACATTAGGAGATTGACTTTTAACCAGATCCCGAAAAACTTTTTGTCTAAGGCCACTATTCAAGCCCCTTACATTCTAGGATAGAATGATCATTTCAAGGAGGTCAAAAAATGAGAATCTAGAGTCTTAACAGACCTTGACTCTACCAAAGTTTCCCTTATTAATTAAATCTTTTCCAAATCTTTTTTTCTACCAAGCTTGGAAGACTTCTCCCCTACTCCTTTTTTTAGCTCCTTTTGAAGAAGACCTAAATGAGAAGAAGAAGACTTATCAATCTTCACCCCCTCAATACATGTGTTTAAGACAAGAGGAGATCCATCCTTCCCACCCTTCTTCCTTAATGCAATAGGAACCAATTCCCCCTAGAATTCCATTTGAACATCAGTGTCCATTTGTAAAGCCCTAATATCCTACAGAACTTGAGTCGCTTCTGAGAGAAGGCCCTACTATCTTGTACCCAAAGCATCCTGATCTAGATTCATCAAACTTGGATTCACTTCTTGCTAGCTGAGGTCATCTAAGACTTCAAATTTGTTGAAAGAGTCTTCCTCCTGCCTTTCCTTCAAAGTCCTCTTTTGACCTCAATTCCTATTTCGAGCCTTAACAGGAATGAAACCATCAACCCCATCCCCATCACCAAGAATGGGTTCCTTCCCCTTTTCAACCCTAGGGGGGTTGCGGGGTGGTTGAGAAGGCTGGGGATCCATAGGTCTAGATTTTGGGCATCTTCTCTAAAAATGACCATATTCATGATAGAGTCGACACTGAAAAGGAAGAGTTTCATAATCTAATTGTTGCACCCAAGAGTTAGAACCCGCACACATATCCATCAAGTTTGGGAAAGGTTTACTTAAATCAATCTCAACACACATACAAGCAAAAGTCATCATATTTTTACCTTGAGTCTGTTGTGAGGTACCCACTAGTTTTCCTAGCATCAAAGCCAACAGATGTAAAACATCCTCCTGCCAACATTCCATAGGGAATCTTGGAAGATGAACCCACACCGAAACCTGATTCGGAAGCTCTTCAGCAAGATTGAAGCCCACATGCCAAGGTTTAATAAATAGCCCAATCTGGTTATGAAAATAGGGTCCTCCTTTAAAAGACTTGTTGTGATCTACCAAATAATTGAATGAAACCATGAAAAATATATTTGCTAAAAGCATTACCTCCATTTCTCCCTTGGGCATCCAAGTCTATTGGGCCCATGATTCTAAAAATTGTAATGAAACCCGCATCCCCATAAACTTGCACAATAAAGCATGTTTCAAATAATATTCAATATCCTCTACAATCATATCTAGTGGGATAACTAGTTTTGGCCTCACCTCATGCGTTCAAGACATCCATTGATCTTCATAATTCGAGTACCACCAGACAATCCCAATCTAACCATTGCTGGCACTGGTGAGAACAAATTATTATCAAAAACCTTTGAAGCATGCGAAGTAGACTTTGCACCTACCATTGCTGAGTGATAATCCATCTTGGGATAAGCCACTGAAGACTCCCCAATTGACATTGCCACTCAACCAAACCAAGGCGAGTAAATAGGGCTCCAAGAGAAGGAACCACCACTAGGGTTTCACTGCCCTAGCACCTAGCACTGCCTTTGAATTGAGACTAGTACATCTAGGGATAACACTCCACCTATGACCTCCAATTGGTACAAAGAAACCCCCTTGCGTGCAAAGGCAAGGATGCACCAATAATAGAAATTTTTGTTTGATGTTTCTGCTGACACCATAGCTCCAGTCCTCCCCCACACACGTTCACTCCCCCCTGGCATAGCCATGAACAAATACCAAGGTCAGGCTAGGGCTCACTCACCCTAGCTCTCCCAGCACCCTGTAACGATGAGTGCCAACCACCGTGAACTCTGCATGTATTTGCAGTTGAAATCGCCGCTCTGTAGTCCTCGCTTTGTCAATATCTTTTGCAAAGGGATAATTCAACTAAGCATTTAATTTGGTTTAATTAGATAATTGATTCTTATTAGAATTTTTTGCTCTTTCAAGATTTAATCAAGTGCCCTATTTAAGAGGTCTACAGGCTAAATTGATAGATGTGATGTACAAGATGATTAGGGATGAATCCATGAGACGTTATTGTTACATATGGGCTACTATCCAAAATAGGGATGCCTTAACATGATTATGAGTATTGATGAATGATTCATGAGTAAATTTGGGACGTTTAATGATTCTTAGGCTTAATTTGCAGTAGTTGGTAGGAATCAATTTAAAGTTCGATCAGAAGCTAGTTATGGCTAGATTTAGATGTCTACAATCATAAACAAGGATTTACATCTACACTGGACCCTGCTGCCTATTTTGGGGAATTGGTGAACTTCTTTGGTCAAAAATAAAAAGAAAGAGAAAATCAAACTTTGAGGTCCTAAAGTGGAAACCTCTTCCAGGTGATTTTGGACTAGGGTGAAAGTAAAAATAAAGACAAGTCCCATGGTGAAAACCTATTTCAGGTGCCATCAAATGGGGAAGTGCATCCTCTCTCAAATGAAGCCTAGGCCTCTTCTAGTTCTTGAACCTTATTCCATTCTAGCATTAGTTCAAAATAACAACAAACATTTGATCAACTAGTTCAAAATTGCCCACATACCTTTACTGAATGGCCTTTGCCAGATATTGGGGATTCAGACTCTTATTATTTGAGAGAACTCAATGATCTAGTTGACCCACTAGACAAACATGAATATTATTGTACAAATCTACCAACTATTTTAGAAGATGGTCTCACACTATTGATGGAAGACACCACATAAGTTAATATTAGAGCACCTGATGATACCAAATAGATCAAACTTAGAGCATCCCTCACTGAAGAAGAATATGAAGTCCTTACTAACCTCCTTCAAGAAATTTTAGACATTTTTTCATGGTGTTATTCAGGTATACCAGGATTGGACCTCACCTTAGTTATGCATTACCTTGTTGTATATCTTGATGCCAATCTAATCAAATAGAAATTGAGAAAAATGCATTCTCGCATAGCCATTATTGTCAAGATAGAATTGAAGAAACTATTGGACATATGATGCATTCATCTTATAGATTATTTAGAGTGGATATCCAAGATAGTCTCAATCAACAAAAAACCATTTTTTTTACTATATACCAATTTTAGAGACATCAATAAGGTGTCGTAAGGATGACTTTTATTGGGTGAATATTTTGTTGTCAACTAACTGATGACAAAATGGGTATATCAACCACAACACAGGGAGATTTACGCCACGAAAAATGTGGGTTTACCAAATCTGGATGAGGTAAATCTCTCCTCTCATCAAGGGGAGGTTCCCTATGAATATTTATACGTTATATGTATATATAATTAAGCAGAAAATAATACTTGGGGTGGTATAACAACATCCACCTCTCTTTTTTAGAGGTGATGTCCAAGGAACAAGAGAGAGAAATCTTGGTCATTGGCCAACAACATTCCTCTTCTTTCAGGAATGGTATCCAACGTAGAGCAGAAAATCACCTGAAGTAAGTAACAAAGTTCACAAGAAAACCCACGTAAGCACAAAGTCTTCTGTTGTCTCCTTCACCGATCTGGAACAAGTGTAACCATAGAGTGAAATGAAGCACAAAGTCTTCGCCTGAAACTACAAAAGATAAAAGGATCACAAAGATAAAAGTAGCTCAAAGTCTCTCTTCTATATTTTAGAAATGCCCTCAGATAATATCAACACACCCATTTTGCTTATTAAATCAAACAAATAAGAGATTATCATAAAAGAGGACATAAGAACTGTTTCCTAAATAACACAGATAAATTCAACACAAAGTCTAAAATAAACCTGCTTCTCATTCATTTAACAAAATATGATTTACAAGTTGAGCACAAAGTCTCAAGAAGTGTCTCAATTTCAGCAGAGTTTTTGCTCTCAATTATCAGAGATATATTTACAAAAGAGGTCTCCGCTATATATAGGGAGAAACTTTCAAAATTAGAAAATATTATAATATAAAATTATCTTAGTTAAAGATAACTCATCTTTGACTTTGAGATATTTTTCTGGATTTTTTACATGTAATTACACATTACAAAATTGCATGCACTTTTTCATAACAAAAGTGCATGAGAAAAAAAAGAGAGAAGGAATGCATGGGCGGCAAAAATTGCCGCCCTTGCATATTGAAGAAGTTATTGTGCATAGGCAGCAAAAATTACTGCCTGTGCATGTCAAGGAGTAGGTGAACGTGTAAGAGCGACGAAAATTGCCGCTCTTGCATGGAAGATGTAAACACTGGTCACGTTTTGCTGAGTCATGACGTATTCCGCTGCACTTTGTCTTTTTCAATCAAACACTTTTCGCAGGCTTTTCTCTTCAGTCGGGCTTGGTTCTTCCATTGACTGAGGCCGCCTTTTATCCTTTCCAACTTTGTCTCTTCCTGCTGTGATTTGAGCTATTAGGCTGCATTCCCAGCTCTACTTGTTCTTTACATTCCTTTGGCATTTTGGCCTTTGAATTCATTTGGGTCCGTGCTCAAGCCTTCAAAGATCAACAATTATTTCCTTGCCACGAATTCGACATCTGCGGGCCCGTTACTTTCCTTGGCAATTCCTTCGGCTTTGTTGTTTGGTATTTTTCCATATTGAACCTATCCTCTCGAGTCTTCAGAAATGACCCTTTGGATATTCGCCCGAGCTTTTCTTGCGCTTCCTCCTGCGGACATTTTCCCTGGGAAAATTTCTACAAACAAAAAGTCTAGGGAACCAATTTTAAATGCTTTAAACAAATCTAAAAGAATAACCTTTCGGCCTCCTTAAAAATGACCCTTTTGAAGGGTGCTTTCATCGATTAAGTGCCCTTGACTTGTCCTTCGGGAAGCTTCCTTTTGCATTGAACTACCCCTTTGAACTTTTTGATTGAACCAACCGATTGAACTAACTTTGGTTCAACGATTCATTCTTCGTTACTTGGCTAGCCTTTGTTCTTTTGCACCAAGCGCGTTTGAAACAACTTGGTCGTTGAACCCATTGAACCTTTGAACCAAAGTGGTTGAAAGTTTAATGGTTCAAGCCTAAGTCCTTTATCACTTACCAATTGAAATCCTTTTGATTGAACTGAGGCGTTGAACCAATACTGAAAATGACTGAGTGTTGGAAACTTGTTCTTTTGACTGAAATTGCCTACAGAAGCTTTTGACCCTGAATGCTCAAAAAAAAATTGAAAGGGGAAGAGAGGATTTTAATTTGTAGGTTGTCCCAAAAATGAGTGGCATTTTTTGGGGACAACAGCTGGCTCCAGTTGGGGAACTTCCTTTTATTGCAAAAATTGATTGAAGGGAGTAGAATCCAAAATATCTAGTGCCTTGAAGTGTGTCATTGGGCTACGGAGTCATGCTACCCAAAAATAAAGGCTCCAAAAATGAAAACAAAACAAACAAAACAAAGCTAAAGACTATATAAATATACATATGTACAGGGGGACTCATCCGATACTTCAAGAATTGAAGTACTTCAGACGCTACTCCCCGAGAGGTAATGACAATGGCGTTCTATCCTGATAAACCAGCAAGAGGCCATTTTCTCCCCAGAATTTATGATGTGTGAATGGAACTCTCCACCAGAAAACCAATTTCTTGTGCCTTCCCTTTTGTTTTCTCCTCTTGCCCCACAACAAGACTTGTCTTTTAATCCAAAAACCATGAATCTTTGTTTTCTTGGTGAAGAGTTCTTTTCCCTGATCATGATGCGCAACAACATGGTTAGCTACCATAATTGGTTGCTCTTCTGGTTCCATCCAACACCTGATTTGATTATCCTCATTTGACACTCGCCACTGATTGGCACTATCAGGCCCACTTATCGTTGTTTCATCTGAACCAATTTTTGGGTTGGCATCCTCAAGGGCTTTAACAGGCTTTTCGTGAACCTCTTCTGTGGTCAAAAAATAATTACCCCTGCCTGAGGACTCAAACAAAATTTGAGCTGACGGGGCTGACATTTGGGTGACCACGTACTTTGCCTCTCCCTTAAGAAGCAACCTCTGCATCACGCGTTTCATAGGGATTCTTGCCTGGGACAAGTCCATGCTCAATTCTCCTCTGACATCCTTGAAAAAGTTTCATCCAAGCAGAATGCCATATGAGGCTGGGACGTCAACTACCAGAACTGTCATCTTGATCCTCTTTTCTAGAAAAGCTACGAAAGCAAATTGGGCATCTTTTATCTGACCAAGGAGTGGAACTTTCTTGTTTTCCATAGAAAAACACCTCCCAAAAGTTTTAGTCAATGTGAGACCAAGAGATTCTACCACTTTAGCAGGCATGACGTTGTCAGATGCACCAGAATCGATGATGTAATTGCTCAATTTGCAACCGTTTATTAACAAGGAAACATAGAAAGGATCTACTTTCCTGGGAGCAACTAGAGGAGTCACAACAAGATTATTTTGAGTGGATACATTTTTTGGGGGATCATGAGTTACCCTCAAAATTTTTTGTCCTACAGGGATGACTTTACCTTTCACACATTCTGCCAACCTGTCCAACTATTCAAGATGGGCTTGTATAAATTCAAATTCAGACATTTGAATTTTAGTCTTTTTGACATGCTCAATTATGTCAAATGTCTAAATTGGACTAGGCATAGAGGATGGGAGTTCACTCTTTTGGTTTTTGAGAGGGGGAGGGCTGGTTTGCGAAGTTGAAGTAGAGGGTGCAGAGATGCTTGGGGTACATACCTTTTCAACAGTCACCGGGTCCTTTGGTTGGAAGGGCAGAGTGGTTCTTTGCTTGGCAATTGAAACTGCTGACTGAGGTTGCTCCTCTATCTTCTCTTTATCATCTTATTGAGCTGACTGATTCTGGGATTGGGTGAATACAACATATGATCTCTCAGTTGTATTCCCCTCACTTCTGGGTTCATCCTGATAATTCAGGTAACCAATGACAGAGTCACCAGCTAATTATTCTTCCTACTCTTCAAAGGGATTAACATCATCATGTTGGTCCAACTCAGGTTGGAAAGGGGAAGCGTGTTCCATTTCCAGATATCCAACAGCTGGGTTGGTTGGAGGTGCTTCAAGGGTGAGGTTCTTCTATGGGGGAGGAAGATGATTTGGCTGCCCTTGATTCCTAGAAGCATTTCCTTGGTATGCTTGATTCTAAAATGTCCTCCTTGGCATATCTTGATTAGGAGAGGCAGACATAACTTGGGCCATCTGTCATCTGAGAACTAGCATTTCATTTGCTAACTTTTGTACCATAAGATCTGTAGTACCTGTAGAAGAGCTTTCAATAGATGAAGAGAATCTATTTTTACTTAGGTCTTTTCTGATCTTACTTGCCAGGATAAGATCATCCTCAAACTCAGTAGCTAAATTTTTAGCCAATGCAAGATCTATAGGGCCAGCTCACCTCAACAGGAAACTTACTTTGGGAAGTTACGAGTTCATAAAAAAGCACTTGAGATTCTCTGGCGTGGGCTGAGCAACAGTTGGAATCCGGTTCTTTAACTTATTCAATTTGGCTATGAAATCCCTCATGGGTTCCTAGGATTCTTTTTTCATCTGTGTTAGCTGAGCTAACAAGGCATGTGCATCTTCGGTAGGTTTAAATCTGGTTTCAAATATGGACTTTAGTGTATTCCAGTCTGCTATAGTTTGAGCTTGAAGATGGTAGAACCAATCCGTAGTAGTGCCTTGCAGAGTTTCTATGAAAAGTCTCACTGCTACATCCTCGAATTCCACATTGATTAGCTCGTCGAGATGAACCTTCCCGTCACCAAAAAACTTGGGAAATTTTTTCCTAGAACTATGAGGTAGTTCATGCAAGGGTGGGGTCAAATTAAGAGGACCAAAGGAATTGCCCCACAGACCTTGAGCCATTAAGTTAAGACAATTAAATGGCGGGACAACAAACCTTGGTGGGGTATTTATAGGCAGGGCACTATTAACAGCAGGAAAAGAAGCTCTACCTTGTGTTGGTGACCCGATAAGGTTAGGAGGAAGACTTCTAGATCGTTGGAGGAAAGGCGGTGGAGGGAAAAAATCAAAGTTACTCTGCTGTGCCAACTCAAACATGGGGTCAAAAACACCCTTAGATCTTTGGATCCTTGTGTAGCGTGGAGTTGCCAGATTTTAAAACAAAATTGGAAAAGAGCATGATTTGCTTCAGTTTAGAGTTTGGGACTTCAAACTGTGCGCTCTTCCCCAGTGGCTCTGGTTTTGTAGACCATATAATATAACGGAGATGGAAGAAGATGGTAAGGCTATAATGATAATGGGTAAGACATGGAATGGAGTCGTCAGACTATGTAAAGGATAAGGGTTATAATGATTATGGGTAAGACACAGGTGATGTTTCAATCTAAAACTTGAGGTTCCAAATTGCACAAAATTACTGTCCCCAACAGAGTCACCAAAAACTGTTGGGTGAATATTTTGTCATCAACTAACTGATGACAAAATGGGTATATCAACCATAGCATAGGGAGATTTACGCCATGAAAAGTGTGGGTTTACCAGATCTGGATGAGGTAAATCTCTCTTCTCATCAAGGGGAGGTTCTTTATGAATATTTATACGCTATATGTATATATAATTAAGCAGAATATAATACTTGGGGTGGTATAACAACATCCACCTCTCTTTTTTCAGAGGTGATGTCCAAGAAACAAGAGAGAGAAATCCTGGTCATTGGCCAACAACATTCCTCTTCTTTCAGGAATGGTATCCAGCGTAGAGCAGAAAATCACCTAAAGTAAGTAACAAAGTTCACAAGAAAACTCATGTAAGTACAAAGTCTTCCATTGTCTCCTTCACCGATCTGGAACAAGCGTAATTGTAGAGTGAAATGAAGCACAAAGTCTTCACCCAAAACTACAAAAGATAAAAGGATCACAAAGATAAAAATAGTTCAAATTCTCTCTTCTATCTTTTAGAAATGCCCTCAGATAATATCAACACACCCACTTTGCTTATTAAATCAAACAAATAAGAGATTATCAGGAAAGAGGACATAAGAACTGTTTCCTAAATAACACAGATAAATTCAACACAAAGTCTGAAATAAACCTGCTTCTCATTCATTTAACAAAATATGATTTACAAGTTGAGCACAAAGTCTCAAGAAGTGTCTCAATTTCAGCAGAGTTTTTTCTCTTTATTATCAGAGATATGTTTACAAAAGAGGTCTCCACTATATATAGGGAGAAACTTTCAAAATTAGAAAATATTATAATATAAAAATATCTTAGTCAAAGATAACTCATCTTTGAATTTGAGATATTTTTTGAGATTTTTTACATGTAATTACACATTACAAAATTGCATGCACTTTTTCATGACAAAAGTGCATGAGAAGAAGAAGAGAGAAGGAATGCATGGGCGGCAAAAATTGCCACCCTTGCATATTGAAGAAGTTCTTGTGCATAGGCGGCAAAAATTGCCGCCTGTGCACGTCAAGGAGTAGGCAAACATGTAAGAGCGGCAAAAATTGCCACTCTTGCATGAAGGATGCAAGGGCGACAAAAATTGCCACTCTTACACAGAAGATGAAAACACTGGTCACGTTCTGTTGAGTCGTGACGTATTTCGCTGCACTTTATCTTTTTCAATTAGGCACTTTTCACAGGATTTTCTCTTCAATCGGGCTTGGTTCTTCCATTGACTGAGGCCACCTTTTGTCCTTTCTAGCTTTGTCTCTTCCTGTTACGATTTGAGCTATTAGGCTGCATTCCCAGCTCTACTTGCTCTTTACGTTCCTTCTCTCAGCAGTTCTTCCCTTTGGCGTTTTGGCCTTCAAATGCATTTGGGTCCATGCTCAAGCCTTCAAAGATCAACAGTGATTTCCTTGCCATGAATTTGACATCTGCGGGCCCGTTACTTTCCTTGGCAATTCCTTCAGCTTTGCTGTTAGGTATTTTCCCAGATTGAACCTATCCTCTTGGGTCTTCAAAAATGACCCTTTTGATATTCGCTCGAGCTTTTCCTGTGCTTCCTCCCACAGACATTTTCCTTGGGAAAATTTTTGCAAACAAAAAGTTTGGGGAACCAATTTTAAATGCTTTAAACAAATCTGAAAGAATAACCTTTTGGCCTCCTTGAAAATGACCCTTTCGAAGGGTGCTTTGATCGATTAAGTGCCCTTGACTTGTCCTTCGGGAAGCTTCCTTTTGCATTGAACCGCCCCTTTGAACCTTTCAATTGAACTAATCGATTGAACCAACTTTGGTTCAACGGTTCATTCTTCGTTACTTGGCTAGCCTTTGTTCTTTTGCACCAAGCGCATTTGAAACAACTTGGTCTTTGAACCCATTGAACCTTTAAACCAAAGTGGTTCAAAGTTCAATGGTTCAAGCCTAAGTCCTTTATCACTTACCAATTGAAATCCTTTTGATTGAACCGAGGCGCTGAACCAATCCTGAAAATGACTGAGTGCTGGAAACTTGTTCTTTTGACTGAAATTGCCTGTAGAAGCTTTTGACCCTGAATGCTCAAAAAAAATTTGAAAGGGGAAGAGAGGATTTTAATCTGTAGGTTGTCCCATAAATGAGTGGCATTTTTCAGGGACAACAACTTTCATTTGTCGATTATTGATATGAATGTAGATTCCATGGTCATGTATGAGATGTTGTTTCTTATGGATAGTTTCTTTGGATATAACCAAGTTAAGATCACACTTAAGTACCAACATAAAATAACATTCACCACTTTATGGGGAATAATTTATTATCAAGTAATGTCTTTCAACCTCAATAATATTGGTGCCATGTACTAGCATGTAATGACCATCATTTTTCATGGCATGATGCATGATATCATTAAGGATTATGTTGATCTTATCATAGGAAAATCTAAGACCAAAATGCACATAATATTTGATCATCTCCATGAATATAAAGTAAGGAATAACCCTAAAAAATGCATCTTTGGTGTTGCTTCAATAAAATTTCTAGGCTTTATTTCTCTTAAAGGGGCATTGAAGTCAATCTAGCCAAGGGTAAGGCCATTAATAAAATGCCTCCACCTTCTAACTTAAAATAGTTCTACAACTTACAAGGCAAGGTCCAATCTATCAGGCAGTTCATATCTCAATTTATAGACTAGTGCCATCATTTCACTCATATTATGAATGAAGGCATTGTCTTTTCATAGAATGAATATTATCAAAATTCCTTTAAGTAATTAAAATATTATTTGGCCAATCCACCTACCCTAGAAAATCATTTCTTCTCTACATTTTAGCAACTGAACATGCCTTGGGGGCACTCCTAACACAACATAATGACTAGTGGAAAGAAAAGGTTGTTTATTATTTAAGATGCACATTGCTATCATATGAGAATAATTATATAACCATTGAAAAATATTATTTATACATGGTGTTTGAAGCCCAAAAAATATGACATTACATGCTCAACAACAAGACCATAGTCATTGCCAAAGTGGATCCTCTCAAGTACCTAATTTCCAAGGTAGCATTGAATGGTCATATGGCCAAATGGATAATGCTATTAAGTGAGTTTAAGATCGAGTACATACATAAAAAGGACATTAGGGGGAAATTTCTTGTTGATTAGCCTATAATTGCACCCCTATCATATACCAAGCCACTCCTATTTAATTTTTCTTGATGAGTCCATCATGATTCTTGAGGACACTTCTTTTGAGCTGAAACACTAGATACTCTATTTTAATGGTTCTTATACTTTCCAAGGATATGGATTTGACATTATGTTCATAACACCATAAGGAGATCTCATTCCCAAGGCATTTCATATTGGTTTCACTTGTACCAATGATCTTGTAGAATATGAAGCACTCATTGAAACGTCTCATCATGTAGTATAATAAAACATCAAAAAAATTCATGTTCATGGAGACTCTCAACTAATTATCAATCATGTCATAGAGCAGTACCAAACCAAGGAAGGCAAACTCATTCCATATAAGAAATTGGTGGACAATCTAAAATAAATACTATTATCATATTCAATTTGAACAAATTCCCATATCTAGTAACAAAATTACTGATGTAATGGAAATAAATGGTTTCCTAATAGTAATTATAGATCACGCTATTGATTACCAATTTCTTATTGAACATTTTATAGAATTGGATCATGAACATTTAGAATCTGAATTGGTATGTGAAATTGTTGGTCCAAATATACCTTAGTATACTAAAATATATGCCTACCTCCATGATAACATTATCCCTCCTAACATTTATTGTAAAAAACAAAGAGCCTTCATTCATAGTACCTCTTGTTATACCATACTCGATGCCACACTCTATTATAGAGGATATGGTATAACTCTAATTTGTTGTTTAACTTCAACAAAATAAAAATTAGTGCTTAATGAAGTACATAAAGGAATTTGTGAGGTCTACACCAGTGGAACAGTCCTTGATAAGAATATCCTACATAGTGGGTATTACTAGCCCACTATGGAATTTGATGCATGTGCCTATGTAAATAAGTGCATGCATTTACAAAAGCATACCAATCTTATTCATGCTTAAACTTGAGAATTACATCCACTCATAATGCCATGTCCATTTTCCACATGGGGAATCAACCTCATAGACAAGATCAATCCAACTTCTTCTAACAACCATAAACATATCCATATCACAACTAAATACTTTACTAAGTGGGATGAATCTATTCCCCTCATTTACATTAGAGGTAATCAGATATCCAAGTTCATCCTAAACCACCTCATCTACTACTTTGGTATTCCTTTTGATCTCATTTTTGATAATGGTATCTCCTTTAAAAATAAGGACATCAAAGCCTTCTATGCCAAGTACCAAATTGCACAACACTTTTCCATTACCTTTTCGCTAAAAATAATATTCAAGTTGAAGCATCCAAATTCTTGAAAAAATTGTTAATGTTGTCGATCATGATTGACATTTATAATTATTTCCCACCATCTGGTCCTCCCGTACCAATCATCAAACTCCCATAGGGCCACTCCATATTCTTTTGTTTATGGCACTAAAGTCATTTTGCTTATCAAGGTCGAGTTGCCCTCCTTGCACATTTCATTGTAAGGTATCATTTATGAATAAGAATATCGAGTCTTTTGACTATAAGAACTAAAGATAGTTGATGATAAATGGGGAGTAGCTTTGAACAATCTCTAGGCATATCAAAACAAGTTTTGCCATAGCTACAATAAGTGTATCAAACCTATAGACTTTGAACATGGTGACCTAGTTCTAAAGGAAAATCAAAAGAATATTAATGCTACCCATTAAAAGAAGGGTAAGTTTGAAGCTAATTGGCTAGGCTCATTTATCATCATAATAAATTATGAATCTAGAGCATATAGATTGGCCACACCAGACGATGAAGAGTTGGATGAGCCCATGAATATTATGCATCTCAAGCATTTTTAATTTTTATTTACTTGAGCATTATTTATGAGGACCCCTACTTGGGGGCACGACTGTTGAACACTTTCCCTTCATTCCTATTTTCTATCAATACTAGTTCTTATTTAATCTTATTCCCTTGTTCTAATACCAATTTTGACCTTGAATTTGGTGTATTGGCACTGCAAATATTTTTAGATGCTAGATTCAAAGAGGTAACTTCTAAAAATAAGGTAGATTAGGTCATCATCAACACATTTTTGAAGTAACTCAACACATGCATACATGATTACCTTGATTTATGGTTCCTAAAAATTATCTTTTTCATTCTTTATTTATCCTATGTTGATTTGTACCAATTCCTATACCAGCTCTCCCATCCTATTCCATTTATATCCTTCACCCTGTTGTTGATTCTTAGTATGTTCCACTATAGGTGGAACTACATTGACTTGAGGTCCATTTGGACTATGTAGGTAGTGCTCAGTTTTTGAGGTCAGCTTGGTCACCCCTTTTCCATGTTCTCTCCATTTTGTGAGCAACCTAAGCCATGCTCTCACTATTTTATAAGCTTTACCCATTTCATATCTAATAATAATCCATTGAGTTAAGATGCCAAAAAACTTAAAATTTTGAAAAACCCACATAAACAAACCTAAAAATTATTTTTTTTGCAAAAAAGGGTGTAAAATCTCCCTAAGAGATATTAAGCCAAAAAACATTTGCTTGCTTTGTCATCATGTTTGCTAGTGGATTTACCTTTGTTTTGGGTTGCATAATTTACCACATTTATTGGGTGGGAACCTCTTATCCAATCATGACCATTTTCATTTCTTGATTATGATCATTCCCATTTATAAGATAACTACATCAGCCTAAGGTCTGCATAGACTATGTAGGCAACATTTAGATGCATGGGGCATCTTGGGTTAGCTCAACCACTCTTATTGCCATATCACCATTAATAATTTTTATTAAACACTCTCACCATTTTGTGAGTTTACCCACCCTATTATTCCATTATAATCATTTTCTTACTTGTCATCATTTTTCTTCTATCCCATATCCTTGGGAGAATTATATTTGGCTTGAAGTTAATGTTGGATGCGCTATCCATGGGAATATATAAGCAACATCCACTTGCATAATGAATTCAGATTTATCTCGGCCACCCCCTTCTTATTCTTCTATTCCCCCCTCCTTTTCCAAGTTACCATCTTATCTTGACAAAATAATCAAGCATATCACCTCATGATCACACAAGCATGGAATTTGAAGAGTACTACAAATTATTTGATGCTTTCTATTGCTTTTTATTTTTAGTTTGTGTTTACTTGATTACTTGTTTGTTTAATTTCTCTTATTATTGCCTTGACTCAATCCATTATGATAAGTAGGACAACACCATGGTGTTCCTTATCATACAATCACATTGGAGTCCATCCCTTGACATTTGTCAGCATTACCATCATGGTTTTTATCATTAGAGTTGTGTTATCAATTGTATATTGGATTGGGGGTAAGTCCTTATGCACATTACAGTTAGGTTAGCATGATGTTTTATACCATGGTGCGTATTTCTTTGTGATATATCAAAAATCCAAATCTGGGAGTCTACTCGGTAATGCTACAACACAAACTTAATCCCCATTTTGAGTCACTATAACTAATTTATATGATCCTCATGATACATATGAGTGTATACAAAAATTTATAATTATCTTAACATTAATCTCACCTAATCACATCATTATTCAATCATTATTACTCATCTCTCTCTCCATAATTGGACCAATCTATGATCAACATTTGCCCTACTGGGGAAAACTATTTTGACCAATTAATATTTACATCTACCCTACTAGATAAAAATTAGTTAGTCACTAATTAGAATCTACCCTATTGGGATAAATTATTATCCACATAGACCACTCTATTTAGGGCCTATATTGTTACTCTACCCTACTAGGGTAAATTCTTCTAAATTTCAAGCCCATAGATTTTGACTTGCCCTATTCTAGGGTAGGTTAAAGTGTGCCACTTGTTTTGGGATGCATCCTTTCCACTTCCCTCTTTTTTTTGAGATCCCATCTATATCTTTCATCCTTTCATCTCCTCTCAAGGGGGCATCATGGGTCATCTATTATTTATTCAACTAAATTTTTCTAACTTCTTCTTAACAATTTTTTCATTCTTGAAAAGATGTTATTGTATCTAGTGTCTCATAAACGCCTTCTCAAATAAGGGAAAAATGTAGACACCTCATTTCAACCACTTCAATGTCTAAACTCCATTTGAAATGATTTTCTCTAATCATATGTAACTATGATCAAATATTAAACCTAATTCACTCGTACAACTAACATTTTAATCCAAAATTGTTGTCTATAACCACATGTAAATATGATGAGAAATCAATATTAAACTCAATTTACTCACACAACTACCATTTTAATCTGAAATCATAATGACACATCCATAACTGGGGCAACATATTATCTCACAATGTTAATCTGATTAAATGTATCCAATATTAATTCTAACCTTTGCAAACATTATCACAAGCCAATTAAATGAATATTTGATGGACAACATGACATTAAAAATGTCCCATTATTCTAATTTCTAATTAATCTATGATTAATTAGCCTAATCTTACTCTAATAAGAAATTCCATGACTTTTTAAAATTATCTTATTTTCCTAAATCAAAAATGCTTTATTACCTCACATAGGTGATGCCATTCAACTAAGTCAATGAGAAAGATTATGAGTGCAAGCAAGCTCTTAAACTTCTCTTACACACACTTCCTTTTACACCCCTCTTACACACTCTAAGAGGTCATCATTGCACTTTCCTTCCAACATTCCTTCCACATTCCAAAAGGGCCTTAAATGACATATCTTACACACTCTATGTGTGCAATCATGAGTATGAGGATTCATCCTCCACCATTGATACTAATCTTGATTCAATGGTCCATAATCATTCTAAAAGTCTATAAAAGCAAGGCTGAATGGCTATTATAGATAAAAAAATTGAGTGTAGTTCTATTATGTCAAAATATAACAAGAAGATTCAACTTCTCATCTCATGTGCCAAGCCAAACCACAAGTGAACAAGGGGATATGAATCCAAAAAATCACTAGCATTTCCAAATAATCCTAGCTCATAAGCTAAGCTCAACATCTACATACCAATATTCTATCAAGTCTTCAAGGGAGATAAAAAGGTTGTATTTATCCTTCCAATTTTATTCCTTGTTTGGTACCCTCGTAGCTCAACCCAGGGAGCAAACATATAGTGTTAGTGTATGAATTCATTTTAGATTCATTATACTGAAATTTTATTAACCCTCTTTGTTTCTTGTTCTACAAATACTACGTTCACTACATAATAAAAAGGCAAGGGAAGACAATGGAATACACACAATTCCTTGAAACTAACCTCCAAAATCAATGTAAGTAGTTCAAAGCATTTTAAATGAAAGAGTTTTTATTGTAAGTAACTTGGTAATTTCAAGAAATATTATTGTAAATTACAATATGATTTGACAAATAATCCAAATAAGTCATAATTTGAAAATGTGGCTGAAGAAGATGAACAAAGTTTAATGGGTAAGTTTGTATTTGTGGTAACACAAAACTAGTCAGCATAGACAATAATGTAGTATTTTGACTTAGATGCATCAAGACACTACATGTGTCACAAATAATAGTATTTAAATTTTTTTAAATATGGTAGTTGGAATGAGTCAATTTCCTTATATGATGGTTGGGTTTACAAGGTAAAATCATATGGAGATGTTCATATTTCATTCAATCTTATTACTTATGCTTTTAATAATGTTCAATTTGTCCCTAATATGAACAAAATTATTGTTTCTATAAGTGACATAACTATAAATCCTAACCTTTGTGTGGATTTCAAAAAGAACAAATGCATGGCTAATAATCTTCATGAAAAGAAAATCATTGTTGTTGGTATTGGTAACAAGAGATTATATAAGTTGGTTGATCCTAAAAAAACAAAAGAGAATGCACTATTAGTAATGGAAAACACTAGTGAACTATGTCATAAGAGGTATGGTGACCTTAGTTATGAGAATTTTCATACATTAAGTCAGAATAACTTGGTGAATTTAATGTTTACTATTCAAAAGAATCAAAATGTATGTTCAAGATGTTAGGTGGATAAGCAATTATCACATTCATTTGACATTGATAAGGAATAAAGAGCTAGAGGTGCACTAGATTTGGTACATGTGGGCTTTCATGGTCAAAGCAAACACCTTCCATATATGGATCTTTACATTATTTGTTGCTTATAGATGACTTTTATATGAAAATATGGGTTTGTTTTTTGCATTGAAAGTCAGAATGTTTATCTAACTTTGTTTCTTAGAAAGCTATGGTAGATAAACAAGGAGTTAAACATGTAAAATATCTTATATTAGTTAATAAGAATGAGTTTATCTCTAATAAATTTAATGAATTGTGTAAGAAATAAAGTATACACATGCAATATTTTACACAATAGAATGAAGAAATAACAAGGCAAAACATGACAATCGTGGAGATGACACATCGTATGGTGGATAGCCAAAATGTACCATATCAATAATAGGTAGAAGCTATGAAAAAACCTATGTATACTCTCAATTGGAGTCCCACACAAGCCTTAAAAATATAACACCAAAAGGAACATTGTTTGGAAATAAGCCTGATGTAAGTAATTTTTTGTGTTTTTGAATCCATTACTTCTATATTGGGAAAATTGTACATTTAGTTAGTTATAGCGAGTAGAGGAATGCATATAAATTACTAGATGTATATACATACATGGTTATGGTGAGTAAATATGTTGTTGTAGATGAAAAGTACCATTATTTTCTAATAATGGTCAATCTATTAATAATTTTATATTACTATCTGTTGGTGATATTTTTGGAACAAGTTCTAGTACTAGCACTTAAGAAAGTGTTTCTCACTCTTCACAATTAGATAAAACAAAACAACAATAGATGCCGAAGTGGTACCATACCATAATTAAATATGTACAAAAATATGAATTTCCTTACTTGTTGGAAGGGCAATCTACAAGGTCAATAAAGCATAAGGTGCAAGGTGAAGAGTAGGTAAATTTTGCTCTTACTACTATTTCATAGGTTATGAAACCCAACACAAGTTCAAAGACCAAAGTCAAACCTAAATGGATTTTTTCTATGAAGTTTGATGAAAGAGGAAGGGCATACAACAAAATCACAAGGTGTTACTAACAATAAATGTCCTAAAATTATTTAATAATGGAAAGTAGTAGGTGTTGGGTTTCAACAATTTTGTTGTTTCCAAAATCAGCTCAGCTCATTTTTGGAACAACCCCTACGAAACTTGTCTGTTTCACCTTTTTCTTTCTAAGTTTATTTTTTGAGACGAGTTTTTCTTGTTTTCATGTTTGCTCAACTGGCATTGTTTGAATTTTCTAATGTCTCTTTGTTACATTTTTCCCAAAACGTGAAATTTGTTACAGTCTCGATGCGACCAGGGGACAAATTTTCTTTTTCCCAGAGTTAGTCTTTTTCCTTCCATTTTCATGCAAAGGCAGTAAATTTTGCTGTCAATGCATTTCTTTTTCCTTTTCCATGCAGGAGTGGTAGATTTTGACACCCTTGCATCTGAAATGAAGGAGCGACAAAATTTGTCACCCCTGCATTTTTCTCCTTCCCATGTAGGAGCGGTGAATTTCATCGCACCTATATGTCTTTTAAATTTTAGTGGAGCGGCGATTTTCATCGCCCCTACACTGCCTCATTTTTCACACATGACATTTATGGCCACACGCATCAAGTGGTTGGGACCATTTTTTGCCCTATTTAATCTCATTTTTGTTCATTTTGATTTATTTCTTTCAATCCTCCTCCTACCCTCTGCCTCTGGACGATCCAACAACCGAGAAGAAGCATTTTTTGTCAAATTCAAGTTCTCATCGTGCGTTGTTTTCTAGGTAGGTCTTTGTTTTTGCATTTTATTTCATGTTCTTCCTCTTTTTTTTTAGGTTTTCTTTTTTGTTTTTGTTTTCTTTTTCCCCCCTTCCCTTCCTCCCATTGGGACACCTTTCTCTTTCCACTGCACTCCTTCCCTCCTCTTCACTTCCTCCCCGTTTGGCTTTTCATCCTTTTCCTCCATGCTAGGGCAGGAATTTTTTGCCACCCTCCCTTCTTTCCCATGTCTTCTTACTCGTGTAAGGGCGACAATTTTCACCGCCCTAACATCGTTTTCTTCTTTTGCATAGGCGGTAAATTTTATCGCTATTGCACATTTTTCCTATCTGTAAGGGCGGCAAATTTTGCCACCCTTACACGTTATGTCCCAACATGCATAAGCGGCAAATTTTGCTGCCGATGCATTTTCATCTCACATGCACAAGCAGCAAATTTTTCCGCCTATGCATGCAAACCATCCCACATGCTAGGGCGGCAAATTTTTCCACCCTTGCATCCTTTTTCTCCATTTCCTCTAACTCTAGAGAATTTTTGTTCCTTCCATTTTTCACGCCTCCTCCCCATTTTTCCTCTCACTTTCCAACCCACTCGTACCTCGACCCTACCAAGTGCCCTTCCTCAGTCATGATCACCCAACGTGTAATTTCTCTAAATTGCCAATTTTTCTTTAATTGCACGATCATGATTCTTATCACAGTTCTCCCTGAGGATTCTCCTTCATCAGCGTCCTCTCAACAAAGGCTCATCCCGATGACTGAAACTTCTCCAAAGAAGTTGAAGGCCATGAAGTACCAATATCAAGGTGTTTTTCCAATCACCTCGATCACTTCTAATGTCAACGACATTAGAGACACAGATATCGGCCACGTGAATATGGCCGAGTTTATGGAGAGAACCAAGGCGGCAAACCTGAGATCAAAAATGAAAAGAATCATTAAGAACAACATCCATCTAGTCTCCTCTTTCTCTGTAGCGATGCATCACATAGAGTTCATCCTCCAGTGCGCCTAGTTTTATAACAGAGAGACCAGATCAGTGTCAGATGCCAGTGGCAACACGATAATTCGAATGGACCCTAAATTTATCAATAAAGTTTTCATGTGCCCTCCTGCTATCAAAGTGCTAAAAATCAACTTTATTGAGGCACAAAAAGAGTACGACAAAGATCTCAAGAGGGGAAAAAAGGTGATGAACAACAGATGGCTCAAGACTCCCAGAGCCAACTTGTCTAGATAGCCACATAATTTTTTGAGAAGTAATTTTATAGAAGAAGTTGGTGACTTAATTACTCTTCTCAATAGAGTACGAGGTCTACCATATTATTCTCAATTCCATGAATGGATGTATCCCTTTATTAAGATATTTTTACAAGAGAAACAAGTCATCTTCTGGGGTGCGCAGATCAGCAACGCTCTTCATGAGCAATTGACGAAGGTGTCTACTACTTCAAAGTTTTATGACTTCATACTTAGTATACATTACAGCCTTAATGCGAACCTTTCTAGGTTTGACAACATAAGAAGACAAAAGAACCACCTTGGTTTATTCATATTACCCTCAGCTAACACTAAAAGGATCAATCTGTCACTTGAGGAGGGTAAATGATGCCTTCTTTACAGTGTTTTTATGTCTTTTCGATCCTCAACTAGAAAAAAAAAGAGTATCAGATGAAGCTTAGATAGTTGTCAACAATTTTGACTGCATATTTTTACAATTTCCCTCCTTTTGTTATCTATGGGTTGGATTTTTTTAAGGCTATCCCTGCATACTCCCCAGATTTCCATCTGACAAATTAGTCCTAATAGAGCTATGTACACAGATTATTGTCGTACACACTAAGAAAATGGAACTTAAGAAGCTAGGTTTCAAGTTCCCAATAGAAATTGGTAGATACTCAGTTTTGACCACTGCTAAAGCAAGGGTAATGGAGATAAAAATACAACTGGTCACCATGAAGTAGTTCAAAAGAAGGCCCAATTTTGAATACAGGAGTGTCAAAGATGTGATCAGAAAAAAGACTCAGTTTCATGAGCCCATGATTGAGGACATCTGGATAGACTTGAGAACAACAGAAGAGATTAGAAGAATGGAATACAATAGACTGACTCTGGAGTAGATTGAATATCTAGGGCTTGCAGATATTCCCTCTAATTTAGTTGATGATAAAAATATAATTAATAGTAAATACCTGGCTGAAAAAGTCGCTAACTCTCATCTTCCTCCAATTCAGTGGTCCCAAAAGAAGTTGACTTATTTAAGGATGAGATTCAAACCAATATTGGCTAACACCAATGATTGGCTAGCGGCCAAAAGAATCACATTGAAAGAATTCATCACAAGATCAGAGGTTAAATTTTAAGAAGAAACAAGGAAGAGAGCAAAAAATAGAACTAAGAATAAAGGTGATGTTTCTTCTCCTTTTAGGCCTCACAAGCCTAGGATCATCTTTGTGTCAAAGAAATTGAAGGTTACTGAGAAGGAGCCAAAATCAACAGCTATGGGGGTTGGAGAATAAAGCACTCAGAAACAGGCAGCAAAATAGATGGAAACAGATGACAGGCCTTTAGAGCAATAGAGAATTGAAACTCTATCTCCCTAAGAAGGGGCATAACCACTTGCAGGGGTTTCTTCTTCGCCACCCCAATCCCCTGTGGCATCTTCTTCACCTCTTTCTCCCATCAGCATTCCTTCTTCTGGAGCCGCCTCTCCTTCTAGATTTATTTTTGGTGATCCTCAAGGCACTTCTGGAGGTGTCCTTCGATCCTCAAGATCTATCCCTAGTCTCTCATCTCTTTCTTTCAATATTGGAAACAATTCCACCATTGACCAGCCAACGATCGATACAGTTTCACCTGCAACACCCACTACGCCTATTGTTCCCACTAGTAGCGTAGACATTATTCCAATAACACAAGCTACATGGACTGTTGCCAAGGTAAGTGCTTCTACTCTCCCACCTTGGTTATCAGCTTTCATACCCAAAATAAAGAAGCAAGCCATCTCTGTAGATGACTTTGACTTTGGTAAAATAATGCCAGTGAAATCTAAGACCCCTAAGAAACCAATTATCTTTTCAAAAATGGTTGAGAAAAAGGGGCACAAATTTTTGGAGATAGCCAAACCTCCACAGAATGCAACCTTAGAAGATTTTGACATGAGCAACTATTCCATTTCTCGTGTTGAGTTGGGAAAAGTAACTCATGAGGGTGTAAAGAGTGACTTACAGTCAGCAATGGATAACATGGTCTAGAAATTTGACAGGGAGAAGGAGATGAAAGATTATTACAAAGCAAAGGCAGAACAATTGACTGCAGTAGTCAGGAGATTCACCTTTGCTCCTAAAGCATCGATCTCATAAGCCTTTTCCATAGATGATCTTGTTATCCAAAAAGCAGAGAAAACCTACATAAAAGGGAAAGTAATTGAAGATTATATAGAAAAGATGCATACACAAGAAATTTTCTTGCTTACAAAAGTTGCTGAGAAGATAGAGAAGATGAAGAAAATAAAGATAGATTTAGAAGACTTCGTCTCTCTTATTTCTCAAGATATTGACAGTACAAATAAATATCTTAGCAAGTGGGTAGAGATGAAGGCTCTGAAGATACACACCTTAGTATCGATCGACGTCATTGTCAATAAATATTCCTATGTTGAAATCAAAGAATCACTGAAATACATAATCTAAGTACATAAGGAGTTAATCAAAGATCTCGAGTCTTCCAAGGACGCCAGTGAGAAAAGTGATACTGACCCGTTGAACAGACTGGAAGAATTGCCTTGCGAACTCACCTCTAGAGATAATCAATTTCTTTCAGCAAAAGAGATGATTCAAAAATTCAAAGGTATGATCTAAAAGAATTTTGAAGAGAAAGCATTTTCAAAGACTTCTATGGATAACATTTTAGATACTTAGTTAACTCTGGATAATTTAAGAGCTAGGTTAACTAGTCATGCCAAAGCAATCACAACATTTAAAGATGCTACAATCAGAGCTAAAGTAATCTTCAAAAGTACCATTGCACTAGACAATATAGAAATTTAGGCATCTATCGCCATGTATGATGCTCATCTGAAGAAGTCTGGTGGCAAGAGTTAAATTATTCCTCCATTCTCTCTTCTTTCTTTCTTCTCATGTACTTTTATCATGTAAAAGTACATGCACTTTTGCAATATGTAATTACATGTAAAAATCTAGAAAATATCCCAAAGTCAACGATGACTCATCTTTGACTAGGTTTTTAATATTTTACTCTTTTTTCAATTTTGAAGGTTTCTCCTTATATATAGAGGGAACCTCTTTTGTAAATAGCTCTCTAAATAATTGAGAGCAAAAAATCTGCTGAAATTGAGAAACTTCTTGAGACTTTGTACTCAATTTGTAAATCATATTTTATCGAATGAATGAAATACAGGTTAATTTTAGACTTTGTGTTGAAGTAATTTATGTTACTTAAGAATCAGTTCTTATGTTTTCTTTCCTGATAATCTCTCATCTGTTTGATTTAATAAGTAAAGTGTGTGTATTGAAATTATCTAAAGACGTTTCTAAAGGATAAAAGAAAGACTTTGAGCTACTTTTATCTTGGTGACCCCTTTATTCATTGTAGATTTAGGTAGAGACTTTGAGCTTTATTTCACTCTACTATTACATGTGTTCCAATTCAGTAAAGGAGGCAATGGAAGAATTTGTGATTTCGTGGGTTTCCTTGTGGACTTTGTTACTACTTTAAGAGATTTTTTGTTATGTGCTAGATATCATTCCTGAAAGAAGAGGGATGCTTTCAGCCATTGACTGGGACTTACTTCTTTTGTTCCTTGGATATCATCTCTAAAAAAAGAGAGATGGATGGTGTTATACTACCCTGAGTGTTATTTTCTGTTTATTTATATACATATATAGCATATAAGTGATTTATAGGGAACCTTCTCGTGATGAGAGGAGAGATTTATCTCGTTAAGTTGTGGTAAACCTACATTTTTTGTGGCATAAATCTCCTTGTACTATGATTGATATACCCATTTTGTCATCAGTTAGTTGACGACAAAATATTCACCCAACAACTTTTGGCGACTCCATTGGGGACACAGACGTGAATTTTGAAGCCTCAAGCTTCAACTTAAAACAACTTTAGTTCTTTTTTCATTTGACACTCTGGCAGATCCACCATACACACGAGGCCAGAGAGCTCAGGGTATTTTTGATCTTGTATTCGAGTTGGTGTGACAAACTAATTTTGAGATTTCTCCTCCACCATCTCGCCTTCAGTGAACTAGGAGTTTCTCTCCTACCAATCCCAGATATCCTATACCTAGTGAAGCTTCTAGTCTCAATACTGGTAAGGCTTTATCTTTTTGACCCCACCAAGATTTGTTATCCCACCCTTTAATTGTCTTATCATAATGGCTCAAGGTCCGTGGAGTAATTCTTTTGGCCCTCTTAATTTGACTCCACCCTTACACGAACTACCTCGTAGTTCTAGAAAAAAAAATCAAATTTTTTGGTGACAAGAAGGTTCACTCTGATGAGCATATTGCTACTTTCTCTATAGCATGCACCATAATCACCATGAAATTCGAAGACGTAGCAGTGAGAATTTTTATGGAAACTCTGCAAAGTGCTGCCACGGATTGGTTTTATCACCTTCAAGCTCGAACTATAACTGATTGGAATATGCTCAAATCCAAATTTGAAGCTAGGTTTAAACCTATTGAAGACGCACATGCCTTGTTAGCTCAACTTACGTAGATGAAGAAGGAACCCCATGAGCCCATGAGAGATTTTATAGCCAAATTTATTAAGTTAAGGAACTAGATTCCTATCATTGCTCAGCCCATGCCAGAGAATCTCAAGTGCTTTTTCATCAACTTGCAACTTTCTGAAGTAAATTTTTTGTTGAGGTGGGCTGGCCCTATGGATCTCATGATGGCTCAAAATTTAGCTACTGAGATTGAGGATGATCTTATCCTGATAGGTAAGATCAGAAAAGACTCCAGTAAAAATAGATTTTCTTCATTTGCTGAAAGTTCTTCTACAAGCACTACATATCCTATGGTGCAAAAGTTGACAAATGAACTGATAGCTTTGAAAAGACAAATGGCCCAAGGTATGTCTGCTCCCACTTATCGAGATATGCCAAGAAAAATATTCTAGAATCAATAATATCAGGGTAATGCTGCTTGAAACCAAGGACAACCAAATCACCTGCCTCCCTCACATGGAAAACTTGCCATTGAAGCAACACCTACCAATTTAGCGGTTGGTTATCTAGAGGCTGAACATGATTTCTCGCTCCAACCTGAGTTAGACCAACAAGATGATGCTAATATCTTTGAAGAGCAAGAAGAAGAATTAGCTGGCGACTCCAATATTGATCTCCTAGATTATCGAGACGAAGCTGGAAGTAAAGGAGAATGGTTTGATGGATCTTATGCTATTTTACCAGATCTCAAAATCAGTCAGATCCACACACTGACAAAAGAAAAGCATAAGAGGAACCTCAGCTGGTGGTCTCCATTGCTAAATGAGGGACTCTATTGCCTTCCCAACCAAAGGATCAGGTAACTAACAAAAAATTAAGTACCTCAAACTGTCTCATATTTTTCACCTCTATTTCTCAGACCAATACCACACCCACCAAAGATTAAGATGAAGGGCCCTCTTCCTCTGTCTCAAATTTATTTCAATTATTTGATATAATTGATCACGCGAAAAAGACTAAGATTTAGATGACTGAGATTGAGTATTTACGACCCAATCTTGAATAGTTTGATAGATTGGCAGAATATATAAAAAATAAAGATGTTCCCACAAGACAAGATTCTTCAAAAGCAACTCATGATTCTCTCAAGGATAAATCCACCTAAAATAATCTTGTCATGACTCCTGTTGTTCTCGAGAAAATAAAATCTTTTTATATTTTCCTACTGATAAATGGTTATAAATTGAGTAATTGCATAATAGACTCTGGAGCTTCTGATAATGTTATGCCTGTCAAGGTGGTAGATTCTATTGGTCTAACTTTGACGAAAACTTTTGGGAGATATTTTTTTATAGAAAATAAGCAACTCCCACTCCTTGGTCAAATAAAAGATACCCAATTTGTGTTCACAGCTTTTTCAATAAAGAGGATAAAAATGACAGTTCTGGTGGCTAATATTTCAGCATCTTACAACATCTTTCTTAGGCAGAATTTTTTTAAGGATGTTGGCGGTGAGCTAAGCATGGACTTGTCTGAAGTAAGGATCCCAATTCAAGGTATTATGAAGAGATTGCTTTTTGAGGCAAAATATGTAGTCACCCGATCGTCAGCACCAGAAGATAAAATTTTATTTGAGTCTTCAAGCATGGGTAACTACGTCCTATCTACAGATGAAGTTCATGAGGCATTTGACAAATTTCTTACAGGTAACAACTTGAAAATATATTCAGCTGACACAGCAGGAGAATCGGTGAAGCCAAATGAATGCATGGAAGAATCTCTTTCTCTAAATGAAAAAGTTTTTAAGGGAAAAGCAGTGTCTAGTGAGGTATGGATTCTAGAATTTGATGGCAGCTACTCCTCTATTGGTTCAGGAGCTGAGGTTGTGTTGGTATCTCCTCAAAGAGATATTATTCCTTTATCCTACAAGTTGAAATTCAATAACACTAACAACATAGCTGAATATGAATCTTTGTTGCTTAGATTGTAGGTTGTTAGAGAAAAAGACATTAAACTCCTTCATGCTAAAGGGGACATCAAATTGGTGGTTTGTCAGATAAAAAACTTTTATCAAATTAAGAATAAAATATTACGTTACTATCACAATCTAATCTGGGACCAAATTGAAAACTTTGATGCTTTTAGCATCTATGTCATTTCGAGAGAATTTAATGACTAGGCAGATGCATTGGCTATTTTTGCTACTCTCTTGGTTCCTGACCCAGACTTTAAAGGAAACAAGTAAACTATTAAATTGGTCTTTTGACCAAGTGTACCTGATAATACCAACCATTGGCAAGTATTCCATAATGACAATCAAATCATTGCCTTCTTGGAGCAAAAGGACAGCTTTGAACAGCTGCATTTTGAAGGCAGTGAACTTCAAAAATGTGAGACAACTTCAGAATCAAATACAAATGCAAGTGAGGAGTTCTTGAAACTTAAAGGGAATAAGATTTCCAAAGGCCTGGTTTCTCTAGAGAAACTGTTTGATAACCATGATAGATTTATTAAACAATAGCGAATAGATTCAAGCTCCTCTCAGGAGTTTGATCAAGTAAATCTAAGAACAAAGGGAGATCTTATGATGGTGAACATTGGAAAACGCTGCACTCCCAAAGAGAGATTCAAGTTCGCTACTCTACTCCGCCAATATATAGATGTCTTAGCATATTCTTATGATGACCTAAAATCACTCAGGCCTGATGAAATCTGCCATGACATTCTTCTTAAAGCTAACTCAATGCCTTACAAGTAAAAGTCTAGGCAATATAATCCACAAATATCAAGTACCATTTTATCTGAGGTACAAAAAATACTTGGTGCCAGGATAATTTTCTCAATCCATCACTCCACGTGGATTGTGAATATAGTCCCTTTGAGAAAGAAGAATGGCAAAATTCGAATCTACGTGGATTTTATGAACTTGAATCAGTTATCTTTAAAAGATAACTACCCTCTCCCTATCATAGATCAAGTTCTACAGATGGTGATAGGTTCAGAGATGTTATCAATGCTGAATGATTTCTCGGGATATAATCAGGTTGAAGTTGAAAACGTAGATTAGCATAAGACTGCCTTCACCACACCTTGGGGCACCTTAGCTTATCAAAGAATACCTTTTGGTTTGATAAATGCAGGTGTCAAATTTCAAAGTGATGGACCTCACTTTCAAAGATGAAATGGGTAAGTTCATTGTAGTATACCTGGATGATTTGATGGTATTTTCAAAGCACCGTTCTGACCATGTCTACCATTTACAAAGAATACTGAAACGCTATCGTCAGAATGGTATTTCTCTAAATCTCAAAAAATCTATCTTTAAGGTGACAAAAGTGTCAGGATCTTGCTCCATCAATTAGAGCATATATGATTACCTCTTGTATTAGCAACTAAACACAGAATTTAACCAGAATGATAAGTAACTAGAAATATGAAACAACACAGGATATGAGAGACAATACACAATTGTATTAATAATCACTCAGAAGAAAATACAATAAAAAAGATGCCACTTCTTTTTCCACCTCAAAGGCTTGCCACACCTCAAGGACTTCTTCCCTCTCTCTCTTACGGTCCCAACAATCAACTCCAATACAAAGTTGGTGTTCACCTCCACCAGTCAGTAACAACTCTACCAGTACACCAAGCACACAACCGTACTCCAAGTAGATCTCCTGCTCTCTACTGCCACCTGCAAATCACCAGACCTTACTCACCATTGTAGATCTCCAAACGTGGTCCTGCACACCTGCTGACCAAGATCATACATACACGAAGAACCCTTTTGATTCTCCAAACTAGCACCCACACTTGGTACTATGTCACTAGGAGGAACACACCATTGCTCTCCTCTCTGAAGGAGCTTACTTTGCTCTCTTACTCTCTAGCACTAATTTACAATACAACCCATGAGTCTATTATATATATCTCATGCATACATTAATTAGACATTCTTAATTACAAAATTAGACACACAACTCTAAGACTATAATTAGCCTTTAACATGCAAACTGATAGTCCAAAAATAGACTCTCTGAAATCCGCATGCAAACTGCATGCTCGCACACAAGTTGCCGACGTCGGCTCCTCCTGACCGATGTCGGCCAACTTGTAACTGACGTCAATTTTTTCTGCATTGCTATCTAACCAACGTCGATTGATCAGACCGACGTCAATTGCCCTGCAACTCGTTTTGCAACTCTCTGCAACCTCCGTAACTTCTCCTATTTGCATCTTGGTGAAGCTTTTAACTCCACAACCTAACAATCTCCCACTTGGAAATAAACAGCTGCACCTGTACCTGTACTTGTACACCGTCTAATTGATTCCTTGACTTGTATCCCTCTTCAAGATCAATCCTGAAGACCAACCACCACACAACTTGTGATGCTACACCTGTCATCCAAGTAACCTGCCACATCTGAACTTACAACTCGATGTAGTGAAGTCCTTGACCCTGCATAGCATGAATCCCTGCTGCTGATCCCTCTCAGATACCTGAGAATCCACCTTCTCTAAATTGGATCCAAACTCTCTAACAACTCCCACTGCTTGGGAAAACTCAGGCCTACACTAGACCTTATGTGATTTTGAACCCTGTTCTAAGCTGAGCTTGAACTGTCCAGCCCTTGGTGTGCTTACCAATTTTACATCCTGCATCTTGAACCTCACCAACACCTTCTTCATATCAGCTCCCACTGGAGACAAAATCTCCATGTCTCTTATGCCAAAGAATTTTGCTGCTCCAAATTCCTCATGACATGCCACTGAACTAACCTTACCTTTAGCTCAGCAAAACCCTGTATGTACGAACCTGCTAGCATATCACCTACATACAGTAACAAGATAATGTTGCGACCATCATCCACCTGGTAAGTCAAACACAATGGTTACACTGACATTGACTGAAGCCCTGCTTTGTCATCCACCTGTCAAAACATGTACCACTATCCTACAGCTTCCTCAAGACCTTATACTTTGGCCTTTCGTCTCACGTATCCACTCTCTTCTTTAACTTGGGAATCCATTCGTCTCTCAGTGCTTTCTTCTAGCTGAAAACTCCACCAACAAACTCTTGTTTGGTTCTTCTCTAAGGACTCACACTCCTCATCCATGCCAAGCTCCCACTGTTTCTGGATTCTACCTGTATTGCCTCTTCACATCTTCCTGGTTCTCGACCATCAATAAGCAACTAGTAAGAAGGTGAACAATGAATATGAGCTCCACTTACCCTTTCAGTCCTCCATATGGGCGTTTGAGACTCCTTGATAGCTTGATGTCCGCCCAACATCCGTTCTAGTGACCGATCTCGGCCATCTCCCAATCTGCACCTGATCGACATCAGTTCCCTGCGACTGACCTTGTATGTTGATGTGGGTTCCTTGACTGACGTTGGTGTACTTACTGCCGACATTGGTCACTGTATGACTGATATCAGTTCCTACTGCCTGACACCACTGACTCTACTGATCTACACATGATCGACGTCGATGCCTATCTGTTCAACATCAGTTCTTCCTGACCGACGTCGATATCTGTGTTCGCCTGTGAGTGATGACTTTTTACCCGCAAGCTCTTTTTAGGTCAAAACCCTATTTAAATTAACATAGCCCTGCTTAGAATAATTCAGTCCCCTCAGCTGATCTCTGTCTGTCATCTCCTCCATGAACACCAAAGCTTTCCAATTCTTAAGTTTGTCAAAGATATCGATCTTCCGCTTAAGAACATGCATTCCCCTCCTACATATGTGACCAAGCCTACAAAGCCACATCTTTGCAACAGAAGGTGAATCAGTAATATAAGTAGATAGATAAAGGATACTTACTTTCTTACCACCATCTAATTCAAGTGCATCCACTGTGAGAGTTACTGTGCATCTCCCATCACCCAACTTTCCTGAAGAAATTAGGCTCATCTCCAAGACTGGAACCTGCATGACCTTCTTCAACACCTATGTGTTATCCGTCTGTAATTTCAGCTTCACTTTCCCTTTGCCAACAATCTGACAAGGCTCACCAACCCCTAAATAAATCTCTCCAAAGTCTCCAAAGACATACCTATGAAAAGATGCTCTATTTCGGGTTGCATGGAAAGAGGCAAAAGAATATGTAAACAAAGATTCTACTTTATCTAGAGCAACCTGTGCAACAACACCTGAAACATCTGCTTCTACATGCTGATCTTCTACTGACCAACAATCGTCTTTTCCTTGCTCTTTCTTTCCATCAATCAGACCATTCATGCCATTCAGTTTCTCCATTCATAGCTTACTTTTTTTTGCCATTGCTATACTCCCACTCAATCTAAAACCCCTGAGAGTGACCTGTAATCAACAAACACTAACCAGATCTGAAACCAACTGTTAGTCAACCCAACCAAAAGCTTTGATACCACATGTCAGGATCTTGCTCCACCAATTAGAGCATATATGATTACCTCTTGTATTAGCAACTAAACACGGAATTTAACCAAAATGATAAGTAACTAGAAATATGAAACAACATAGGATATGAGAGACAATACACAATTGTATTAATAATCACTCAAAAGAAAATACAATAAAGAAGATGCCACTTCTTCTTCCACCTCAAAGGCTTGCCACACCTCAAGGACTTCTTCCCTCTCTCTCTTACGGTCCCAACAATCAACTCTAATACATAGTTGGTGTTCACCTCCACCAGTCAGTAACAACGCTGATAGTACACCAAACACACAACCATACTCCAAGTAGATCTCCTGCTCTCTGCTGCCACCTGTAAATCACCAGACCTTACTCACCATTGTAGATCTCTAAATGTGGTCCTACACACCTGCTGACCAAGATCATACATACACGAAGAACCCTTCTGATTCTCCAAATTAGTACCCACACTCGGTACTGTGGCACTAGGAGGAACACATCATTGCTCTCCTCTCTGAAGGAGCTTATTTTGCTCTCTTACTCTCTAGCACTAATTTACAATACAGCCCATGAGTCTATTATATATATATATCTCATGCATATAATAATTAGACATTCTTAATTACAATAATTAGACACACAACTCCAAGACTATAATTAGCCTTTAACATGCAAACTGATAGTCCAAAAATAGACTCTCCAGAATCCGCATGCAAACTTCATGCTCACACACAGGTTGCCGACATCGGCTCCTCCTGACCGATGTCGACCGACTTGTAACCGATGTTGGTTTCTTCTGCACTGCTATCTGATTGACGTCGGTTGATTAGACCGACATCAGTTGCCCTGCAACTCGTTCTGCAACTCTCTGTAACCTCTGCAACCTCCATAACTTCTCCTGTTTACATCTTGGTGAAGCTTTTAGCTCCACAACCTAATAAAAAGGGAAACTTCTTGGACATATTGTGTCCCAAGAAGGTATAAAAATTGACTTAGAAAGAGTCAAGTCCATCTAAGAGCTTACTCTGCCTACTAGTAAACTGCGGTTCACTCTTTTTTCAGAAAGGTGAATTTTATTCGAAGGTTCATTCTTGAGTTCGCTGAGAAAACTTGCCACATTATCAATATGATGAAAGTCAAAACCAATTTTAGGTGGATTGCAGAGGGCAAATTAATGTTCAAAGACATCAAAAAAGCAATTGCTCACACACTAATTTTGGTTTGTCCAGACTACACCAAAGACTTCAAAATATATAGTTATGCTTTTGAACATACACTCAGCTATTTTGATTCAACAGAACCAAGAAGGTGTAGAATCTCTTATTTCTTTCATGAGTTGTCTACTCAAAGCTCACAAGTTGAAATATTCAAACATGGAGAAGCATGCGTATGCGGTGGTCAAAACAATTAAGCATTTTAGGTTTTATATCCTGAATTCATATACCGAGGTTTTGGTACCTGATACAATAGTAAAGTCTATTTTGACTCAACAGAAGTTTGGTACAAAGAGGGGTAATTAGATTTTCAAGATTTAGGAGTTTGACCTAGACATCAAATCTATCAAACTTATGCGGAAAAAGGGTCTTTGTCAGTTGATTGCTGACAACATTCCCAAGAGAGCAAGAAATGAAGAAATGGAGATCGAAGACATGCCTACGGTCCTCTTTGTTACCACTATTGATGAGTGGTATTTTGACATCGCCCATTTTTTGACCTATGGTAAGTGTCTCGCTCATCTTTCTTACAAAAAAAATAGAATGTTAAACTAAAATTTGCTAGCTATGTTTTGTGGGATAATGGTTTGTATAAAAAAAGCTTAGATGGGGTATTTTTTTAGTGTCGATAAGGTACAACAAGATAAACTTTTAGCATATTTCTACAATTTGGCCTGTGGAGGACATTTTTTTGCACCAATGACAACGCATAAAATTTTGCGAGCAAGGTAGTATTAGCCTACACTATTTCAAGATACCTACAAATGGGTGCGTAGATGTGAAGTGTGTCAGCAGTTTGTCAAAAAGCTTAAACTGGCCACATTACCCCTCAAGCCAGTAATAATAGAAGAGCCTTTTCAATAGTGGGGTATTGATTTTATTGGCGCAGTTAACCCATCTTTGAGTGTCGAGCATGATTATGTCATCACGGTAACTGATTACTTTACTAAATGGGTGGAAGCCATCCCAACTAAGCATGCTACGTCTGAAGTGGTGTGCAATTTTCTTAAAGAAAATATTATCTCTTGGTTTGGGGTTCCACTTAAAATTATAATAGATAATGCAGTCTATTTCTCTTTAAATGAAATTACTTAGTTTTGTTTTTATTATGGAATTACCTTGTCCCATACTTTAGATTATTTTCCACAAGGGAATGGCCAAGTAGAATCGAGCAATAAGAACCTGATTACTATTATCAAGAAATTGGTAGATGAAAATCAGATAACTTGACACAAAACACTATTTGATGCTTTATGGGCAAATAGGATTACACCCAAGAGGGCCATAGGCATGTCACCATTCCAACTTCTGTACGGCGTGAATGCGGAGATACCTATCACTTTAGAACTACCAGTGCTCAGGTTAGCCAAAGTAATCAAAGATTTAACTTTCAAAAATTCAATCTAAAAAATGATCGTGTGTCTAATCGAATTGAATGAGCAGTGAACCATGGTGGTGGACTGGATTACGGTGCATCAAAATCAGGGGAAGATTTTTTTTGACAAAAAGGATAAGGTTCGTGATTTTCAAATTAGAGATCAAGTCTTGTTGTGGGACAAGAGGGGAGAACCAAAGGAAATGCATGACAAATTTGATTCTTTGTAGAGAGGTCCGTTTACCATTTGACAACACTGTGGTGAGAATAGCTTCTTGCTAGAGTATCAAGATGGAGCATTGTTTTCATTACCCCACAGTGGACAACATCTAAAGCATTTCGATCCTTGAAGTTTAGATGGATTCACTTGTATATTTATATAGTTTTTATGTTTTGTTTATTTTCTTTCATTTTTAGCATGACTCTGTAGCCCAATGGCTTGGATGAAAGCACTTAGAGACTGGTTTCTACTCCCGTTGATCGATTCGATCAAATAAAAGTTCCCCAACAAGAGCCAGCTGTTGTTTTCAAAATTAGCTCAACTCATTTTTGGAACAACCCCTACGAAACTTGTCTATTTTGCCTTTTTCTCTCTAAGTTCATTTTTCAAGATGAGTTTTTCTTATTTTCTTGTTTGCTCAACTTGCATCGTTCAAAGTTCATAATGTCTCTTTGTTATGTTTTCCCTAAAACGTAAAAGTTGTTACAGTCTCGATGCGATCAGGGGATAAATTTCCCTTTTCCCAGAGTTACTCTTTTTCCTTCCATTTTCATGCAAAGGCAGCAAATTTTGCCGTCAATGCATTTCTTTTTTCTTTTCCATGCAGGAGCGATATATTTTTTTGCCCTTGTATCTGAAATGTAGGAGCGATGAAATTTTTTGTCCCTACATTTTTCTCCTTCTCATGTAGCAGCAATGAATTTATCCACCCCTGCATGTCTTTTAAATTTCAATGTAGAAGCAGCAATTTTTGCCGCCCTTACACTACCTCATTTTTCATGCATGACATTTATGGCCACACAGGTCGAGTGGTTGGGGCCATTTTTTGCCCCATTTAATCTCATTTTGTTTCATTTTGATTTATTTTTTTCAATTCTCCTCCTGCCCTCTACCTCTGGACGATCCAGCAAGTGGGAAAATGCATTTTTTATCAAATTCAAGTTCTCGTCGCGCATTATTTTCCAGATAAGTATTTATTTTTACATTTTATTTCATGTTCTTCCTCTTTTTTTTTAGGTTTTCTTTTTTGTTTTTATTTTCTTTTTCCCCCTTCCCTTCCTCTCGTCAGGACACCTTTCTCTTTCCACTGCACTCCTTCCCTCCTCTTCACTTCCTCTCCGTTCGGCTTTTCGTCCTTTTCCTCCATGCTAGGGTGGAAATTTTTTGCCACCCTCCCTTTTTTTCCCATGTCTTCCTACCCATGTAAGGGAAACAATTTTTGCTGCCCTAACATCATTTTCTTCTTTTGTACAGGCCGCAAATTTTGCCGTCAATGCAACTTGACTCAACCACGTTGCAGGGGTGGCAAAATTTACCACCGTTGCACCTTTTTCCTACCTATAAGGGTGGTAAAATTTTCCACCCTTAAATGTTCTATCTCAACATGCATAGTGAGCAAATTTTTCCACCAATGCATTTTCATCTCGCATGTACAACCAACAAATTTTGCCGCCTATGCATGCAGACCGTCCCACATGCCAGGGCGGTAGATTTTGCCACCCTTGTATCCTTTTTCTCTATTTTCTCAAACTCTGGAGAATTCTCATTTCTTCCATTTTTCATGCCTCCTCCCTATTTTTCCTCTCGCTTTCTAACTCGCTCGCACCTCGACCCTGTCAAGTGCCCTTCCTCGGTCATGATCACCCGACGTGCAATTTTCTTAAATTGCCAATTTTTTCCTAATTACACGATCATGATTCTTATCGTAGTTCTCCTTGAGGATTCTCCTTCATCGATGTCCTCTCAACAAAGGCTCATCTTGATGACTAAAATTTCTTTGAAGAAGTCGAAGGCCATGAAGTACCAGTATCAAAGTGTTTTTCTAATCACCTTGGTCACTTTTAATGTCAACGACATTAGAGACATAAAGATCAGCCACGTGGATATGGCCGAGTTTGTGAAGAGAACCAAGGTGGCAAAACCAAGCTCAAAGATGAAAAGAATCATTGAGAGCAACATCCATCTAGTCTCCTCTTTCCTTGTAGCAGTGCATCACACAGAGTTCATCTCAAGTGCACCCAATTTTATAACAGAGAGACCAGATCAGTGTCAGATGCCAACGGCAACATGATAATTTGACTAGACCCCAAATTTATCGATAAAGCTTTCATGTGTCCTCCTGCTATCGAAGTGCTAAAAATTGACTTCATTGAGGCACATAAAGAGTACAACAAAGATCTCGAGAGGGCGAAAAAGTTGATGAACAACAGATGGCTCAAGACTCCTAGAGCCAACTTGTCTAGATGGCCACATAATTTTTTGAGAAGTAATGTTATAGAAGAAGTTGGTGACTTAATTACTCTTCTCAATAGAGTACGAGGTCTACCATCTTTTTCTCAAGTCCACGAATGGATGTATCCCTTTATTAAGATAATTCTACAAGAAAAATAAGTCATCTTCTGGGGTGAGCAGATCAGTAACGCTCTTCATGAGCAATTGAGGAAAGTGTCTACTACTTTAAAGTTCTATATAACTTCATACTTAGTATACATTGCAACCTCAATACAAACCTTTCCAGGTTTGACAACAAAAAGAGACAAAAGAACCACCTCGATTTATTCATATTACCCTCAGCTAACACTAAAATGATCAATCTGTCACTTTAGGAGGGTAAATGATGCCTTTTCATGGCGTTTTTGTGCCTTTTAAATCTTCAGCTAGAACAAAAAAGAGTATCAAATGAATCCTAGACGGTCATCAATGATTTTGGTTGCATGTTTTTACAATTCCCCTCCTTTTGCTATCTACAGGTTGGCTTTTTCCAAGGCTATCCCTACATGCTCCCCAAATTTTCATCTAACAAATTAGACCTAATGGAGCTATGTAGACAGATTATTGTCGTACACACTAAGCAAATAGAACTTAAGAAGCCAAGTTTCAGGTTCCCAATATAAATTGGTAGATACTTAGTTTTGACAGCCGTTAAAGCAAGGGTAATGGAGACAGAAATGCAACTGGTCACCATGAAGCAGTTTAAAAGAAGTCCCAATTTTGACTACAAGAGTGTCAAGGATATGATCAGAAAAAAGACTCAGTTTCATGAGCCCATGATTGAGGACATCTGGATAGACTTGAAAATAGCGAAAGAGATTAGAAGAATGGACTACAATAGACTGACTCTGGAGTAGATTGAATATCTTAGGCTTGCAGATATTCCCTCTAATTTAGTTGATAAAAATATAATTAACAGTAGATACCTGGTTGAAAAAGTCACTAACTCTCCTCTTCCTCCAATTTAGTGGTCCCAAAAGGAGTTTACTTCTTTAAGGATGAGATTCGAACCAATATTGGCTAACACTAATGATTGGCTAGCGGCTAAAGGAATCACATTGAAGGAATTCATCACAAGATCAGAGGTTGAATTTCAAGAAGAAACAAGGAAGAGAGTAGAAAACATAACTAAGAATAAAGGTGACGTTCCTTCTCCTTCTAGGCCTCACAAGCCTAGGATCATCTTTGTGTCAAAGAAATCAAAAGTTGCTGAGAAGGAGCCAGAATCAACAGATATGGGGGCTAAAGAACAAAGCACTCAGGAATAGGTAATGGAAAGGATGGAGACAGATGATAGGACTTTAGAGCAATAGAGAACTAAAACTCTATCTCCCCAAGAAGGGGTACAACCACTTGCAGGGGTTTCTTCTTCACCACCTCAATCCCTTGTGGCATCTCCTTCGCCTCTTTCTCCCATCAACATTTTTTCTTTTGGAGCCGCCTCTCCTTCTGGATTTATTTTTGGTGATCCTCAAGGTGCTCCTAGAGGCATCCTTCGATCCTCAAGATCTATCCCTAGTCTCTCATCTCCTTCTTTCAATATTGGAGATAGTTCCACCATTGACCAGCCAACAGCTGATACAGTTTCACCTGCAATACCCACTGTGCTTGTTGTTTCCACTAGTAGCATAGATGTTACCTCAGTAACACTAGCTGCATGGACTATTTCTATGGTAAGTGCTTCTGCTCTCCCACCGTGGTTATCAACTTTCACACTCAAAAGGAAGAAGCAAGCTATCTCTGCAGATGACTTTGATTTTGGCAAAATAGTGCCAGTGAAAGCTAAGACCTAGAAGAAACCAAAGATCCTTTCAAAAATGGTTGAGAAAAAGGTGCACAAATTTTTGGAGATAGCCAAACCTCCATAGGATGCAACCCTAGAAGATTTTGACATGAGCAACTATTCTATTTCTCATGTTGAGTTGGGAAAAGTAACTCACGAGGGTGCAAAGAGTGACCTACAGTCAGTAATGGATATCATGATCCAAACATTTGATAAGGAGAAGGAAATAAAAGATTATTTCAAAGCAAAGGCAAAACAATTGACTACGGTAGTCAGGAGATTCACCTTTGCTCTTGAAGCATCGACCCCAGAAGCCTTTTCTATAGATGATCCTGTTATCCAGAAAGCAGATAAAACCTACATGAAAGGGAAATTAATTGAAGATTATATAGAAAAGATGCATACACAAAGAATTTCCTTGTTTAAGAAGTTGTTGAGAAGATAGAGAAGATGAAGAAAATAAGGACAGATTTAGAAGACCTCGTCTCTCTTATTTCTCAAGATATTGACAGTACAAATAAATATCTTAGCAAGTGGGTAGAGATGAAGGCTCTGAAGAAACACACTTTAGTATCGATCGACGTCATTGACAATAAATATTCTTATGTTGAAATCAAAGAATCACTGAAATAAAGAATCTAGGTATTTAAGGAGCTGATCGAAGATCTCGAGTCTTCCAAGGACGCTAGTGAGAAAAGTGATACCGGCTTGTTGAACAAACTAGAGGAATTGCCTTGTGAACTCACCTCTAGAGATAATCAATTTTTTTTTAGCAGAATAGATGATTCAAGAATTCAAAGGTATGATCCAAAGAGATTTCGAAGAGAAAGCATTTTCAAAGACTTTTGTGGATAACATTTTAGATACTTAGTTAACTCTGGATAATTTAAGAGCCAGGTTAACTAGTCATGCCAAAACAATCACATCATTGAAAGACGCTACAATCAGAGCCAAAGTAATCTTCAAGAATACCATTGTGCCAGACAGTATAGGAATTCATGCATCTATCGCCATGTATGATGCTCATCTGAAGAAGTATGGTGGCAAGAGTTAAATTATTCCTCCATTCTCTCTTCTTTCTTTCTTCTCATGTACTTTTGTCATGTAAAAGTACATGCACTTTTATAATATGTAATTACATGTAAAAATCTAGAAAATATCCCAAAGTCAATGATAACTCATCTTTGACTAGGTTTTTAATATTTTATTCTTTTTCTAATTTTGAAGGTTTTTTCCTATATATAGAGGGAACCTCTTTTGTAAATAGCTATTTGGATAATTGAGAGCAAAAACTCTGCTGAAATTGAGACACTTCTTGAGACTTTATGCTCAATTTGTAAATCATATTTTATTGAATGAATGAGAAATAGGTTAATTTCAGACTTTGTGTTGAAGTAATTTGTGTTACTTAAGAAATAGTTCTTATGTTCTCTTTTCTGATAATCTCTCATCTGTTCAATTTAATAAGCAAAGTGTGTGTATTGAAATTATCTAAAGACGTTTCTAAAGGATAAAAGAAAGACTTTGAGCTACTTTTATCTTGGTGACCCCTTTATTCATTGTAGTTTTAGGTAGAGACTTTGGGCTTTGTTTCACTCTATTGTTATGTGTGTTTCGAATCAGTAAAGGAGGCAACAAAAAACTTTGTGCTTTCGTGGGTTTCCCTGTGGACTTTGTTACTACTTCAGGGGATTTTCTGCTATGCGCTGGATACCATTCTTGAAAGAAGAGGGATGCTTTCAGCCATCGATCGAGACTTCTTTCTTTTGTTCTTTGGACATCATCTATGAAAAAAGAGAGATGGATGGTGTTATACTACCCTGAGTATTATTTTATGTTTATTTATATACATATATAGCATATAAGTGATTTATAGGGAACCTCCCCGTGATGAGAGGAGAGATTTATCTCATTAAGATGTGGTAAATTTACACTTTTTGTGACATAAATCTCTTTGTACTATGGTTGTTATACCCATTTTGTCATCAGTTAGTTGACGACAAAATATTCACCCAACAAGTTTGATGTAGAAATATCCCTTAGGGGATATGCTATGTTTTTTAGTCATATATTCTAAAATTTTATTGGAACTGATCATTATAACAAAAAAATAGGTAAATCATGACACATTCAATGCATGAAAACAATTCAATGAATAATAGAATCTACTGAACCCAATATTCAACACCATTTCCAACTCTACTTGGTGGTTGTAACGACTCATTACCCATGTACTCCTGTAAGATGGATTGGTGACAATAAGGGCATTTGGATACATTGTTGCAATGGTAGTGGAACTATACTTTGGTTAAGTTTATGTATGGACTTAATCTTTTTACTACAATGACCAAAACACTTAGTTTAGTCATTAGGGGAGGGTATTAGAATAAGTGTGCTAATATAAATAATATATTACATAGTGTTAAATTAGGATGGTTAATTAATTTTTTTAACCATTACCTATTCCCATAGATTTTATAGTAAGCTTAATTAAGCTTATTCTTAGTAGTTGGCTTTTCTAGCTAGACCTACCTTTCATGATTGTAGTATTCCATGAGATATTTAAATGACTTATTCTATTTAGTTTAATTCAATGCTTGAAGATTTCATTAAAATATTATAACAATTAAAACAAGAAAGGTTACAAAGGGAATAATTAGATAAACAAAGGTTACAAAGGGAACAATTAAATAAGCAAAGGTTATAAATGGAATAAATTGAAAAGGAAAGGTTAAAAAAGAAAAAATTAGAACAATAATGGTTACACAAGTTACAAAAATATAAGTTACTAATAGAGCAATAACATAAAGATAAGTTGTAAAATCAAAATCAAGATAAGCAATAAAACATCCTAAGGGTTTCTCACGAAATAAAATAAAAAGAAATATATACTTGAAAATGCTAATGTCATAAATGTGGTTCCAAAGGAGGCAACTACAAGGCCTTCATCATATCAAAAAAAATTCACTATCAATTCTTGCATAAACGGAAAGCAATGTACCAATGTTAAGGTTGTAGACTATAGTGAATTTTTTTAATATGCCATTTATTGTATCTCTTGGATATTTCCTTCAACACATAGATTAAACTCTCCTATAGTTAATAGTAATTGTGTGGGATTAATATAGTTAATAGTAATTGTTGTCACCAAATCTTTCACCTTAAAAGAGGGTGTTCAAGCCTCTTCTAGATTTGGGCAACATGAAAACACTTCCAGGTATGTGGTTGTACTTGTGGTGGAAATGAGCCTCTAAATTTAAGGGCTATCTCCTTGAATATATCTTGAATTACTTTCACCTATGCTAACCATTTACTTGTAGGGGAAAAGGGATATAAGTTGCATGAAATAAACTTATTCTAAAAGGGTGATGGACCAAGATGTCTTACACATGACCGTTGTACTTGTCTCACAAAGAAACAATGCCTACAACACTAACCTATGAGTCCTAGAATGCACTAACATTACTGTTTTAATATGAATGTGAGATGCATGAAGACTATGAAAGGTAAGTAAGACCATAGATTAGTTACAAATACTAAGGCTCATTATACACTTAAGACAGATTCATACATTTAACTACACTTCATGTGACCTACTAGGTTGAAATCACTTGTATCAAACATGGAAGGACTGAGATAAAACAAGGATAGATTGATATCACATATCTATTCACTATGCATCTCTTCACACACTTTAAAAATATGAGATATGAAATCAACATATTGCATTTATTGTTCTAAGGCAAAGTGCAATGTCAAAATCAACAAGGCTTCACCATACATGGTGTGGTATTTCTTACAAAGGCCAAAATTACAATGACTTATAGAACTAAAGGAGGAGAAAAGAATGCAGTAAAGAAGCTCAAAGGTCACAATGCCACATGTCAAGGCATGAGAACTATTTAAATTGCAGGGTAATGGAGTGTGAAATAGACCATGAATGTTTACTAACACAAATGTCTATATACACCATGACAAACTCTCCAAAATGGTGTAGAGACTCTTTAGCTAGACTTTGTGAAACTACCTTCATCATGGATCATCTATCGATTATTTGAAACTAAAATAGGAGAGTTGACACATATGCTATGACAGTCATAGATGTTTTCCTAGCTACTAGTTATCTTCTAGACACTTGTATTTACCATCTGCAGTCATTCATTGGTATTTTGGACCTCAACTCTTCATATCTGGTAGTTATTATTTATTTTGGATCTTGGTTGAGCTTTCATGGTAATGTATGAGTCTAAAGTCTCAGCTACAAAATATTTTGATCCTATATGGCTGCCTATATGAAATTCCCTTACCACATTGCTTATTTCATTTTAAAACATACCTGTTGTCATTTGGACATGTAGCTTCATTTTGTGCACCCAAGAATTTGGTCAAATTCATTTTGTCAAGTTCCTTTAGAGTCTTTTTGATTAAAATTTTGATGTCAATCATTGATCTACGACCCAAGCATAAGATATTATGACATTTGGCAACATTATGTGCTTTTTGTGGATCCTATTGTCAACCTTTTTGGTTAACACTCTCATGCACTTGGGAGTCTCACATTTGATCTGGGCTCCTTGACCTTGGAATCAATGTACATCGTTGATCTTAGTTGCTCAGTTACATGTGTGCCATTGATCCTAGTTTGTAAGATCGAATGCACACCATTGATCTTCTTATCTAATTAAAACATGACACTTGGCATAATGGCATTCGATCTCAAGATCCTCTAACTCTTTGACCCTTGCTCACACCATTATATATCCACTACATGATCAAATTCATGCCATTAATATTGGGTCCCAATCTTTAAATGTGGATCGTTGATCTACCTTGTACGCATGAATGTGCACCATTGATCTTTGATCTGATCAATTTTAACTTTTTGACCCTATTAAGTACCTACCTACCATTGATATTAGCTTGATTAAATGTTGTTTTACCACTTGGTAGCTTTGCATTTGAGCTCAAGATCCTTTAGATATTTTGAACTTAAATGGTTAGTTCTCAAAGCTTGAACTTGACATCCCCGCGCATGTCTATCTCTACTAGCTAATCTTTAAAGGCTTGTATCTTGAGATAGAGAAATAATCAAGACACAAAATTTGTAGAGGATGATATTGAAACTAAAAGCATCATGTCTATATAGTATTTTTGTCTTAAAAGGTTTTTTAAGGACAATTTTAAAATGTACAACAAGACTGCCCTATTTATTCTTATGTGACATGCCATGACAGTCTGACCCCTAGATGACTCCAAATGACATAAGACTAAACTAGATAATGACCAAGGTTAGAATGACATTAAATGAAATCAAATACACCACAACACACCCTATGACACTATGTTCTATCCCCATATCAAGTCTTGATTATAGGGGTTGACCCATATTGACTTGTGGTCAAAATAGTCAACATTCTTGGTGATTTCCCAAGGGTGGTATGCTTGTTATGTCAAGATAAATTACCTAATCCTATCCATTAGGATATGGAGCCACATGCACACATTTTTGACACAAAAATTGCCTTCGACAACACATAAAACACAATGTAAAGGCACACAAAATGAGGTAAACTCAAAAGAAACACACATGTGTTTAACTAAAACACTTAGGGAACACAACACACACAACTAAAACAAAACACACACCTAATATACTATTTACAAAAATAACCTTTACTCCTCAATATAAAGGTTTCAAATGTATCCCATTCACAGGGATACGTAGCTCTTCTCCATTCATCCTTACCAATTGGAAAGAATTGCTTTGTTTTCACTTGATGATGACATATGATCCACGCCATATGGTGTCAAATTTGGAATGCCTCCTTGGTTTTTATCTATCTTCATCCCACTTCAATACTATGTCACCTTATTGAAATGATCTTGGAGTTTCCTTGTTGAAAGACCTCTTCATTGATACTTGGTGATACTCCATAACTTGATGAGCTTTATCCCTAGTCTCTTGCAGCTCCATTAATTTTTTCAATCTCACCTCTATTAGAGTGTTTTCAAGCAACTCTAATTGATGTGCCAACTATAATGCAGACAGCTTTTGAAGGATATATAACCTAACCTCTCTTCTATAGAAAAGCACAAAAGGATGATTCCCTATTGACCTCTTGGGAGTTATCCTATCATCCCATAAGGTTATCTTTAATTTGGTGTGCCAAGCCCTCTGATTATTGTCTAAGGTTATCTTGATGATTCTGATCAAATTCTTGTTAGTATATTTTACCAACCCATTACCTTAAGGGTAATAATTAGATGAAGTACTCAAGAATATGTCATTACTATTTGCCTAATCAGTAGTCTTAGCACCTATAAAAGCAAGAACATTATCTGAAATAATAGTAGGAGTGCCAAACCTTGTTATGATGCTCTCATAGAACTCCAAGATAACATTCTCATTAACTCACTTCAATTCTACTACCTCAACCCACCTTTTAAAGTAATCAATTGTTATGAGTATCCATTTATGACAAGCACTTGATGGGGGGTTTATCATGCCAATGAAATCAAGACCCCATCGCATGAAAGGTTGATCCACTTGGATAGGCTTCAAAGAAAGAGACACAAGATTTTATTTTCCCACAAAGAAATCACATTGTACACACCTTCTTACCCAAGCATGGTAGTCTTAAAAAAGTCTAGGCCAATAATATCCTGCTCTCATGATCTTGGCAGCTATGGTTCTTGGGGAGAAATGACTTCCTGATGTTCCCTCATGGAATTTCTCAATCAATACTCCAACTTGGTCATTTTCAATGCACCTCAATAATACACCATTAGTATCTCTTCTAAAAATAACACCATATACAAGGAAAAAGGGAATAGATTGTAATCTAAAATATCTCCTTTAAGATCTACTCATATCATTAGGATACTCACCACTTTGAAGAAATATGATCAGATCTTGTGTCCAACTTTGTATATGCAAGGAACCAACTAGTTGGGGGCAATCATGATTGATTAAAATCTATTTTTTTGACTCATGAAGATCTAAAGCTAGATGTTCACAAAGGCCCATACCTCTTATCAACTTTGTTACTTTGATATCAACATCATATTCCATTACCTTAGTGATCCACCCTATCCTCTTCTCACTAATAACTTTGCTTAAAAAAAACTCATTGGTACTAAGATGAGAGACCATAACATAAATTTTATTGTTTGAAACCATATTCCTAAAATTCTTTAGTCCTCTTACAACAACGAGGACTTTCTTCTCAATAAAAGTATATTTGATTTCATAATCTTCCAAACCTTGATTAAAGAATGCAATTGGTTGCTCTACACCCTCATTATTCCTTTGTATTAGCATAGCTGAGATAGTATCAAGGTTAGTAAATGAATACAACATGAAGTATTTAGCAAAATCAAGATTCACAAGAGTAGGATCTTGTGCAATTTCTTTCTTAATGGCTTCAAAATTGTTCTTACCTTCCTTATTCCAAGAAAAGACTTGATTCTTTTTTAGCATGAATATGATAGATTTCACCAAAGATTTAAAAATAGGTATGAATCTCCTTACAAAATTTATCTTACTTAAGAAACTTTGGAGACCTTTCTTATGTAAGGGCAATGATAGGCTTAAAATAGCCTCTATCCTTTTAGGATTAATAGCCAAACCATCTTTGGAAATAATGTGTCCTAAGAGCTTACCTTCATGGACAACAAAGATGTATTTTTTTGGATTAAGAGAAACTCCATACTACCTACATCTTTCAAACAATTGTATCAAGTGTTGCATATGTTCATTAGCATATTTAGAAAACACTGTTATATCATCTAGATAAACTAACAACATCTCATTGATCAAACCTTTGAAGGCCATGTCTATTGCTCTTTGAAAGGTAGAACCAACATTTGACAAACCAAATGGCATATTTATATAAGAAAAAGCCCCCCATTTAGTAGTGAATGTTGTTTTAAATTGATCATGTTCATTCAAAAGAATCTAATTATAACTTGAATATCCATTTAAGAGAGAAAAATGTTGAGATCCTGAAACAACTTGTAAAATATGTTCCATTAAAGGTAGAGGGTAGTGATCTTTAAGTGACACCCTATTAAGATCTTTGAAGTTCACACAAAGTCTTATCTCCCCATTCTTATTTATAATAGGCATAAGGCTAACTACCCATGTCGAATTCTTGATAGGAAATATTATTTTATATTCAAGGAGTTTAGTGAGCTCTAATCTCATGAGTTGCTCAACCTTGGGATTGATGGGTCTTTATTTCTGTTTAATCGATTTAACTCCAAGTTTTAGTTTAATGGTATGGTGCACTAGGATAAGATAAAATCCTTTGAGGTCCTTATATTCCCAAGCAAAGATATCATGAAACTCTTTACACAACTCATTGAATGCTTGTTTATCTAATGTAGAACATACCTTGCCTAGTTTGAGGAGTTTATCTTTAAAGATCAAGACTCTTTCATAGTTATCCTATTTTGTAGACATACTCACTTTTTCCATCTTATTTTGATCATTCTCATTGAATATACTTTCCAAGTTCACCAGACCCTTAGGTATCTTATTTATCCTTCGCTACACAATCTAATAATCAAATTATTCTTGGAGTCTCCTTTGATTCCTTGAATAAAACTCAACCCCATTTTACAAGAAGCATGCAATGTATTTGTCACTATCAAACACTTACCAAGACACTTAATTATTAGGTACAAAAGGTTTGATAATGATCTTAATGTGAGATTGCTTCCCCTCTTCTTTTATGGTAGTTGGAGTATCAAATTGAGCTCCTATGGCAGCTAGTCTATCAACATGATTATTCTTCTCCCTTAGGACTGATTGTATGTTGAATGCATTGAAGTCTTCAAGAAAATACCATACCCTATGCTTATATAACTTAAGCAAAGGGTTTTTAGTAGAAAACACATTCTTAACCTGATGAACAACCAATTTACTATCTCCATATACCTTCAAGATCTTGATTCCTTTTCTCCTTACCCATTGAAGGCCATGAATTAAACCTTCATACTCAGCCACATTACAAGTACAACTAAAATGGAATCTATATGAAGCATAGTATTGTTGTTTATATGGGGATACCAACATAAAACTAGCTCCTGCGTCAACTCTACTTCTTGAACCATCAAAATACACCTTCCACATCTCATCATCCTCACCTTATTCTTTGGTAAGTAGAGGTGTTGGTATTCCTTCATCATGTATACAATATACCCCTAGATTTATTTCCTCCATAAATACATAAGGATCATGTTCATCAGTATTTATACCATATTCATCAAGAAAAAAATCATAAATGCCTTCAAGCTTGGAATAAGTACCATCATCTATAATAGAATCCTTCTCTTCATGAACAACACAATTCAAATTAGAACTTGTCTCAACGTAGGGATCAATATGAAACCTTTCAAGAGGCTGAGTCCTTATGGTCACCTTGGTTCCATATATTATTTTAAAGGTAAATAAATACCAATTAGCTGAGAGATAGCCACCTGTCTTGGCTATAAAGTCCCTTGATAGGTAGATTCCAAAGTGAGCTGGGAGGTCGATCACAACTATATCTTGAAGGATAGGAAAACTAGGACAATCATGCAAGAAAACCTTCAAGTTTTTGATCAGTCATATCATCTTGGTAGGTGTACCATATAGTTGGAAAACTCCTTTTTTATGAGGCTCATACTTTAGTCCCAATTTATCATCTACCACTTTGAGCATGACTGAAGTAGAAGCTCCACTATCAACTATGCAATTATAGACCAGTTTGTCACCCACTGTGCGAGTGAGATGTTTTCTCAGCCTAGTGGATGTTTCAACAATATTTTTAGGATCATTTTAAAAATCAGCATGATCATGACTTTGATTTGAAGGAGAGACACTAGTAGGGATAGTAGAAAATGATTTTTGTAGGAGTTCTTTCTGACTAGGCATATGAAGAACATCCCAAAGGGAAATGGATGTTTTAGTACTCTTTAATGAATCTAAAATGTTTAAAGAATACATACCTACTTTCTCTTATATTATTAGAGTAAAGGAAGTGATTTAAACTTGAGGAGTTGGAGTACCTTGAACAATCCTTCCAAAGTTCTGATTTGGAAGATGTAGAGTTATTTGAGGTTACCACACCTGTAACCATACCGTATTGCTTTGTATGAGGATTGAGTGAGCTTGTAGGTGAATTAATATCACCACCTAAAGCCTTTCTCTTAGATCTAGTGTTGTCTATAATAGAGGTTCCTTGATTAAGTACAAAAGTGTCCTCAACTAGGAAGTTGATGAAGATCTCCCTTTAAGATTGTCCACCTTTAATTGTCTACAGCATGACTTCATATTTAGTTGATAAGAGGGGAATAATTCCTTGAGAAACAAGAGATTGCTCTCTACCTTCATTAACATCCATAAATTGGTCTTGATGCCATTTTTATCCCTACACCAAGTTTTTATACAGAGGTATCATCTCTCTTGCATTGTTGGTGGAGTTAAAATTGTACACATTGGCAGGCCTATTAGTGTTAAGCTACCATTCACCTCTTCCCCTTCCAAATTATTGACCATATTGTTGCTAATAGGGGTAAGGATTCTGATAGGCACCTGGTTGTATGTTATATTTCCTAATCTAAGCTCTTATCATTTGAATTTATGCATCTTTATCCATGAAATTATCTTCCTTCTTAGGAACATCTCTAGACTTGGTGTTTGTATTGAGAATTTGGGCCACATCTAGAGTATTAACAGAAGTATAAGACAATTAAGGAATAGAAATATTATAATTCAATCTTCTAGAATGGATGATATCATTATCAACTTTGATAAGAAGATCATATGCTTTAGGAAGAGTGGAAACCCCCATAGATTGAAGCATGATAGTAATTTTAGTACTAATGGCTCTCAAGTAGGTAGAACACAAAACTAGGAGGTGGCCTCATATGAGGAGGCAATATATTCCAAGTCTTTTGAAACCTCTCATTGAAGTCATGCATTATTTATTTGGGTCCTCTTTTGATCATGTTAAGTTGATGTATACGAGAGGCATGGTCACTCTCATTTTTAAATCTTGAGGTCAACAACACTCTGAACTCATCCCATGATGTGATACATCCACCTTCTAGAGTCATATACCAATTAAAAGCCTTACCTATAAGGGACATGACAAGGATTCTAATTTAAATGTTCTCTTGAGTGATGTTATGGAATCTACAAAAGTTAGAGACATCCATAATATGTTCACTAGGTGTAACATGACTCTTACCATTAAATAGGGTCACACCTTTTATAGCATTAGGAGGGATGACATCATACACTTGAAGGTGAATTGGATTTTTAGTATTGAAGGTAGGGAAAACATGAGGTCTAGCCATGTATTATTCAAACTCTTCAATTTATTCAACCTCTTCCTCTCTAGAAAAATCTACTAGTTCTCCAAAGGGTAGATTAGGCTGAGGATATTGAACTTCAAGGGGAAGTTCAGGCTGAATAGGTGGATTAATGGAGTTGATCAGTCTACTAGGGGATGACCTAGTGAGAACCATGAATTATGAGAGAAATTTTATAATAGGACAATGGTTTTGAACCAAATTTTACCTTGATGGAGTTGCCAAATGCTGGCTAGCACACCAATTTGTAGCTAATGTTTTCAAGATCAACAGTCACCTTGACAAATTGTCTTGAAGGTAATGCATCCCATTGAGTGTGACAGAACTATTTTCACCAAATATTGCACCTTAGAAGAGGGTATTCAAAACTCTTCCAAATTTTGGCAATATGATAACACTTTCAGGTATGGGGGTGTACTTGTGGTTGAAGTGAGCCTCTAGATTTAAGGGCTAGCTCCGTGAATATATCTTGAAGTACTTTCACCTATGCTAACCATTTGATTGTAGGGGAAAAGGGATAAAATTTTCATGAAATAAACATATTCTAAAAGGGTGATGCACCAAGAAGTCTTCCACATGACCATTTTACTTATTTCACAAAGAAACAATGCTTACAACTCTAGCCTATGAGTCCTAAAATGCAATAGCATTAGTGTTTCAATATGAAGGTGAGATGCATGAAGAATATCCAAGGTAAGCAATACCATAGATCAATTGAAAATACTAAGGATCATTATACACTTAAGATATAGTCATACAGTTAAATACACTTCATATGACCTACTAGGCTGAAATCAATTGCATCAAACATAGAAGGATTGAGAGAAAATATGGATAGATTGACATCACTTAGCTATTCACTATGTATCTCTTCACACAATTTAACAAGATGAGATATGAACTCAAAAAATTTAATTTGCAAAGTTTAATGTCAAAACCAATAGGGCTTCACCATACATGGTGTCGTATTTCTTACAAAGGCCAAAATGGTAACTACTTATAGAACTGGAGAAGGAGGAGAAAAAATGCAACAAAGAAGCTCGAAGGTCACAATGCCATATGTCAAGGCATGAGAACCAATTACGTTTTAGGGGAATGGAGTGTGAAATAGACCATGAATGTTTACTAACACAAATGCCCATATAAATGATGACAAACTCTGTAAAATGGTGTAGAGACTCTTCAACTAGCCTTCGTGAAACTACTTTCATCATGGATCATCTCTCGAGCACTTGAAATTAAAATAGGAGAGTTGACACATACACTATGACAAGCATAGACATTTTTCTAGCTACTAGTTATCTTATGAACACCTATATTTACCATTTTTAGTCATTCATTAGTCTTCTAGACCATGACTCTTCATATCTAGCAGTACTGTTTATCTTGGATCTTGATTGAGCTTTCATGGAGGTGTATGAGTTTGAAGTGCTTGTTCTGTTACAAAATCCTTTGATCCTACATGGTTGCCTATGTGGCATTCCTTGCCATCTTGCTTGTTTTATTTTAAAACATACCTATCATCACTTGGACACTTGGATTCATTTTATGCACCTTAGAATTTGATCGAATTAGTTTTGTCAATTTCCTCTAAAGTCTCTTTGATTCAACTTTCGATGTCAGTCATTGATTTGTGACCTAGGCATAAGAGATTATGACATTTGGTAGTATTATATACTTTCTATGGATATTATTATTAGAACATTTGGTTAATGATCTCATGCCACTTGGAAATCTCATGTTCAATCTGGGCTCTTTGAACTTTGACTCAATGTGTACCATTGATCTTAGTTGCCTAGTTAAATACATGTCGTTGATCCTAGTCTGTAATATCAAATGCACATCATTGATCTATTTATCTAGTTAAAACATGAAATTTGGCATAATGGCATTCAATCTAAAGATCTTATGACCCTTTGACCCTCATTCATTCCATTATATCTCCACTATGTAATCAAATGTGTGCCATTGATCTTGGGTCCCAGTCTTTAAACATGGATCATTGATCTACCTTGTGAGTAGGAATGTGTACTGTTGATCTTTGATCCTATCACTTTTGAATTTTTGGCCCTATTTAGTACCCACTTGTTGTTAATATTAACTTGATTTAATACCATTTTTCCACTTGGTAGCTTTTCATTCGAGCTCAGGATCTTTTAGATATTTTGAACTTAAATGGTTAGTGCCTGAAGCTTGAACTTGACATCCCCATGCAAATCTATCTCTGCTAGTTGATCTTTAAAGGCTTGTCTCTTGAGAGAGAGAACTCATCAAGACATAAAATTTATAAAGGATGATCTTGGCACCAAAATCATCATGTACGTGTAGTCTTTTTATCCTAAAAGGTTTTCTAAGCACACTTGTAAAATGTATAACTAGACTACCTTGTTCATTCCTGTGTGACATGCCATGACAGTCTGACCCCATAGATGACTCCAAATGACATAAGACTAAACTAGATCATGACCAAGGTTAGAATGGAATTAAATTAAATCAAATAGATCATAACACACCCTATGACACTATGTTATATCCCCATATCAAGTCTTGATTATAGGAGGTTGACCCATTTTGACTTGTGGTCAAAATTGTCAACAATAATGTTTGCTTCAAAAGTGTGTCATCTTATATTTAACATTATTATTGATATAGGCACATATAATGTTGTGATTGGAGGATAATATTTAAATTTAGTAGGGTCACTAATCAATAAAAATGAAGGTTGCATACATATGATTGTGAAGTTAAGGTTATCTCCATTTCAAGAGAGGGAAAATATTTAGAGCAAGAAAATGAGATTGAGAATGTTTTTTTGAGAACTAATCATGATATAAAGGATTATACAAATGATAAAAAAACTATAATACATGATAAAATTAATTATATATATCATGTGAAATATATCGATTGTTATGTTAGTCATGCTAGCATGAGTGTTCTTAATAGTAGAATATACAGGTGTAAGATTAAAATCTAGTTATTCATGAGGATCGATATTGTGAATAATTATTAATTTACGTAATATTTTGCACATAGCCCCTAAAATTTCTCATCCATTCTATTCTCCTATTTTGACATACATGTGTTCTCATATGTGTTTGTATTGACTTTTAAATGCAAAATGTATGCATCATAATTCGCTCACCTTTAAGGCTTGTTAATCATGTCACTAATTACATCTAATGATCCACTAATTAATTCCTTTTGTCACTATTCTACCTAATATATCCCATTTAACTCCATCCTAGTCAATTATCTAAGTCCGCTCTCCATATTTCATATCCCACCTATTATTAATCCCCTCATTAAATTACTTATTAACATCCCATTTATCTAATAATCCCCATTAAACCCTGTTGTGAATTTTAAATTCACAAAAAAAACCCCACCTCTACCTAGACTTTCCTACAATCCTACCCCCTACTCTTCACCTAACCCTTCTTCTAATCTAGTATAATCTTCCCCTAATCATAATTAGATTCCCTAATGGAATCTTGAACTCTCCACCACCTTTCTCCTTCTCTAGATAGTTCTCTCTCTAGAGAATTCTAAGGAATTTTAAATTACTTAGAAGTCCCTCCTTTCTCTCCGGAGTTTTATTCTCTAGAGGCTTCCAATGAATTTTTAATCCATTGAAAAATATCCCTCCATTGCCTATTTATGTCAACCACCCCTCCATTTCCAAACTAACTATGAAATTCATGAGCTTCCATGCCAATCTCATGATCATAATCCATTGGTCTTTTGTCAAACTAATCCATACGATCCAAGTCTTGAATCAAGTCAATATCATATTGAAATTATGAGTTTGTAAGCAATCCATAATCATCTAATATTTTTCTTATTTTGATCTTGATCTAAATCACTTAGTTTTAGGATTTAATGTTGCTATGAATTTTCATATATTTGCATTTTTATCCTAATGGATCCATATTTTAATAGTATATTGGTAAATTGAGTTGATTATAATGTATAAATTACATAATCATATCTATCATCTCACATTTGGCAACTATAGTGAGAGCCCTCTTTTGTGCTAATCTTGTGTGAAGTTTGATTTTGAAGCTTTTAGGACTGATGTGACATGAAATTGGGTTCACTTTTTTCAAAAATTCTCACATCCCAAGCAATTAGCAACTATGCTCTATGAAAGGCAATTTTGAAGCTGATAGTCATGAGTTTGAACCTAGCTATTGTGATTTTGAATTAAACCATAGAAGTTAACTGTTAGTCGTTAGGTCACTTGACTTTTTTCCTTTAGTTTTGTAAAATCACTTATTGTTATTCACGGTTTTGATTTTCATCAATGATTTTGATGATCCCAATTGTGATTTTGATTTAGGTCATAAACTATCTCTAATCAGGTTATCAAACATTATAATCTATTTTTTATATAGTTTTTTCTCTCCATTTGCCTTGGTTGGTTGTAGGATACAAGTAAAGACTCTATCAAACTAAATTCACAAAGTTATAACTTCTATTCAAAATCACTTCTATGCATTTGAATTTTTGATTTCTAGTTCCGATTTTGACACTGTTAATAGTGATTTTAACTCATGAATTTATAAAAGTTTCTAATATGCAATTAGTTTGATTTTGACTGAGCATATCATTTACCATTTTGTAGATATTGGTCTTTATCCCTAACATCTCTTTTTTAGGATTGAGGTAAAAATATGATATTAAGCCAAATCATAACTCCTAGATGTGATTTTAAAACTATTTTAATTAATCATGTGTAAGTCTTAATAAATGTTGTAAATATCATAATCTAATATCAACATATATAAACATCTTTTTAAAGTCCATTAAGCCTCTGTAAACCTATGTATAGACCAAGTTTTTTTTAACTTTTAATATTACTTATGTTATATATGATTTTGCTTTTATAAGTTGCAATTGTGCATCTATCATAAGCGATTTTGAATTAACTAACCACCTAGTAATCATGATAATATACTTGGTAACTTACAAAATCGCTTGTCCCATATGTAATTTTGACTCTCTGTATGTGATTTTACATAACATTAGACTGTGTATAAGTAATTTTACCTTCTGTAGTAGCGATTTTGCCCCTGTTTGTCTTCAAAATTGTCTTTCTTAAGAGTATTTTTACAATCATTTTTGGTGAATTTTGAGTCATTCTAAGCATCCCATACCCCATAAGGGACACTACCCCTTGACCCCACTAGGGGATGCCACCCCTGACCCATACGTCTTGGCCCCTCATTCAAAATTTATAGTGCAAGACCCATGATTTCGTCAATGTTTTTATTGAGTCTTATTAAACTAACCTTTTATTGAGTCATATTTTTGTCTAATGTCTTCTCTTGTAGGTTGCCCCTTGAGATTGACAAATTGAAACTACTAATCACTTGTTTTGTGGGACACATGTCAAAGATTTTGGTATTTTGAAAAATATATTGTATATATATTTTATATATCATACTTAATTAATTGGTTAATCAAATTTTTGTTTGCTTATCTATACTTGAGGGTTATAGTGGTGTATGCTCTCCTCCCTATGTCCTAGAGGTGAGTCTCAGAGGATCAAAAACCTCTAACAAACCCTCCCATTTTTATTTTTAAGGGGGCAACATGATGTGGAAGTGATCTCCACATACTTGCCATACTCTTAGGGGTTGGTAACATCAATTTAATCATCATGTATTCAACTATGCTCTGTGTTCTGGCAAAGTAGAAAAATGAGGGATAACTATCATTAGGCCAAGCATTTAACCCCACATAGGTCTTTCATGAAGGGAAATAGTTAAATATCTAACCCAAGCATTAGACATCACCCTACATAGATTTGGGCCCCATGTACCTAGTGAATATCAGGGACACCCTTAATAATCTTGTATAGCCTAGAATAGGACCATCAACCATAATAGGTGACTTGTTGCTAGAGTTAATATCAATTCCCAAGTGACCATTAAATGCAAACAAGGTTGAAAAGGTTTGGGAGATTCTGTATTGGGTCACCAACCCACAACCTCAATCACTAATTCTAGGTTTGTGGCTTTCTTGTTCTTGTTGTGTGTTGTGGAGGCCTGTGTTATTTGCACCCCTTAAAAACAAACACACAAAATCTTATTCCCCTAGTCAAACATCATCCCTTATTTATACATCACCTTATTTTCCATCATCATCTTGTGTCCCTATCTTATTATTTTGACTTGACCTTGTCCATTCATACATACAACATCCTAGTCTTCATCTCTTTGCCTAGTCCTCCCTAGTTGAAAAACACTTTATCTAGTCACTCCTTTATCCAAATTCACAACCTTGTCTTAACCTTTCTATTCATTCATCCTATTCCCTTGACCTAGTCATTCACTATTATATCCCTCTTTGACCTAGTCCTTAGTCGTACCCTATTATCCCTAATCTTACCACAATAATTTTTGCACCTTTCTATTAGGTATAATCAAATCATAGCCTACCTTCATACCCTTTTCACACCTCATCACTCACCTTGGTCTTGTCTTGATCTTCACCCCATCTTATTCCAACCTCACCACATTGTCTTCATATTTCTAGACTTTTATGAAACATCAAGACATTCCCACTTGTCACCTAGTCAAATCCATCCCCCAAATCTACTCCCATCATCCATTTGGTATTGAAACCTAATCATAACCTATCACTCTCTAGCCTTGGGTCACCTTAATCAAAACCACGTCACTCATCTTGACCTTGTCCAACCTAATCACCTTTCCCATCACCATATTCCTTGTATATATAGTCTATCCTAGTAATAATCTTACCTGTCCTTACCTTATCATCCTTGTAAATACTAGTCATCATGTCAAGTCTGTAGTCATACGACAATCTTTATCTATGTTGGTAAAATAACTATTTCCACATTAGGGTCCTGATTCTAAGCTTTTTTATGTTTAATCAAGTTTGACTCATACATAGAATCTAAACCTATCAATCCTTTTATCTTATCGATCACGTCATCCCAAGTCAAGTCAAATAATATTAGCCTTAAGCTAGTCTTAATCCAGTCATTCCTAGTCAAAATCACATCTCTTGGGCTAGTCTAACCCTGGTCAAATCTTAGAGCTTGTCATAGCTTGCCTAGTCAAATCCAATCAAAATCATCAAAGTCTAGCTTACATCTTAATTTGGTCTACCTGATCTTGTCTTACCTCATCAAACATCACATCATGTTAAACATCTAGTCAAACTTGAGACTAGACTAAAGCAAGCCTTTATCCATATTTTTTCACACATTCCATCTTTATCTCTTAATTTTTCCATTCAATCCCCCACACCTATCAATTGGGGCCAGAAAACCACATCATTTGTACTTTCTTCTATCTTGATTCTGACATCCAAAAAATACATGGTCAATAACCTAATTAAGAAATGCCTCATGGACAATATGAATGTACTCCTTTCTCACCTCCTTGAGATAATCACTCCATGTCTTACATAATTCAACCCCATCCAATCAACATTGCCTCCAATCCACACCCATTCCCATCCATCAATTCCTTCCCACACTAGAAAGGGAATCCTATCCTAGCCACCTCATCATCTACTAGTTTAACCACCCAATCATTAAAAATAAGCATATGATCTAAAATCTAATGCTTCATCACCCAAGTCAAGAAGTGAAGAGAGGCCCTATACTCCTCTTCCTATATCCTTAGAATCCCTCATAAATAAACTTGTTACCATAGAAATGATGGTCTATCTACCCATATGAAATCTTGATTCTACCAAACATAACCCCTCTTGGTATAAATAACACCACTACTGTATATATCATCAAACCTGGGGGCATACCATTAATCGATGTCAAAATTTACAAAACTATGTCCAATACCTCATTGACCATGGTGACATAAAAATTGAGAATGAATTAGATGTGTCTACGTCCAAGGGTGAAAAAGAAGAGGTATGGCAAGATTGATTTTATGATCATGATCAAACCCTTCCCTTTCCAAGCCAAGGTCAAGACATTGATTCCATATTTCATGGTCCCCCCATATTTGATAAATCATCTATTAATGATGAGTCCATTTCTCATAAACCTAGACCTCCCTTCTCTCATGAGTCTTTCTTTCATGGGCCTATATTTGGAAAATCCATTGTTTCTCCATCATCTTCATCTCACCCATCATACCAAAGACCCCACATTGAGAGGTCGCTTATAGAAAAAGAATCCCCTACTAGTAGCATCACATCATATACATCAGAGTCAACATTGGATTCAACATGAGTCTTCTCTATATCAGGATCATGTTCAACACCAACATTAAAATAATCATCCTTGATTAATGTTTCAAATGGTGACCATGATTAATTTTTTGAGAATAACTCTAATTCAGATGCCAACTAGTCACAAGGCATTTATTTTGATCCCAATTAGGATGATAAAGTTATAAAAAAGTTCTTACAAGCTTTACCTATCAAATAAATTCAAATTAGAACTAATCATACATCATATGTGTGTCCTAAAATAGTCTAAGTGATCCTTTTGTTGATCTTGAGGAGATTTTATTTGATGTTGAAATTGGATCTCCTAAGAACCCATAAGAAGACTATATTGCCTAATCACCAATCATTGACCTCATCCTACTATCTCCCCCACCTTCATCCATCATAGATCCTTTTATTCCCATCAATGATCATTTAATCACCTCCATCTATAAGGATGAACAAGAACATACATCATTGGACCCTTCATCGAGCAACATAATATGTGCCATAACTACAAAGATCCAAGACCATATTCAGAAAGTCATAAATGATGATCAAATCACATTTGTTCCAACAAGTCACAATCAAGAAAAGTCAAATCATCGACCTAATCAAAAAGTGTCTTCCCATAGTGAAACCATCTTTGAGGCACTAGGAGACCATCAAAGTCAAAATGATCATCATCTATCAAGTCAAAGATCAATCTCCTTTGGTGAATCCCAAATTTAAGTGTCAGGGGGTAGTTGAGATATAATCAAGTCTATAAATCAAAACAATGTCAAAAGTAGTATTAAGATAGTTGATAATATTTCAAATAATTAGTTCAAAGATATATCACAAAGTTAAAGTGTCTTGGATCTTTTAAAGTCTTTTGTCATATGGAACCAATTAAATATAGAATGTCTAACATGTCCAACGGTGTTAGGTTGTGGAGCTAAAAGCTTCACCCAGATGCAAATATGGAGGGTTAATGAGTGTCACAGTCACCGATGTCGACAGGCCACAACCAACGTCGGGCAGGGGTTGACAGAAAGAAACTGACATCGGTAGGAGTCAGCCGACATCAGTCACCTCTAGTTAGATAGGGACTGACGTCGGTCTCCTGTCTAATTCCAGAACTACTGTTGACGAACAGTCAGTTAGTTGAACAAGTTGTTTGCATGTTAAAGACTACTTCGAGTCTTGAGCCTCTTGTCTAAATTAGTGTATGCATGGGATCTATATAATAGACCCATGGGGCTGTATTGTAAAGTGTAGAACTAGGAGAGTTCTTCCCATGATACAATCAAGTAGGATTCTTCATGTATGTAAGATCAGGTTTGGTTTGCAGGGTGTTGCAAGATCATGGTGGAGATCTACATGTGATAAGTAAGATCAGGTTGGTCTGCAGGGGTGTGTGTATGTGAGGGTCAAAAAGAGATCGGTGGGGGAGCAAGATCCAAGGTGACAACAATACATCAAGAAGCAAGATCATGGTGAGATCTACTTGGAGTATTGGTTCGTACTCGGTTGTACTGACAGTACAATGAGGTGAACAAAATCTTGTGTTAGCTGTGTGTTGTGACATGTATTGAGAGAAGATTACTCTTGAGGGAAGATTACTGTAAGCCCACGAAGTGGAAGAAGAGTGTGATCTCTTTGTTGTAATTTCCTTCTAACTGAGTTGAATACAATTATGTGTTGGCTCTCATATTTTGTGTTATTTCTCATTGATAGTTACTTGTACTTCTGGTTATTTCCGCATCTTAAGTTGCTTACACAATGGTAATCATGTGTGCTCTTAATTTTGACAAGTTGTGTCAGAGCTTTGGGGAACCTAGGTCCTATCAAATAGTATCAGAGCGAGGTTGGAGGTTCTCAGAGCAAGGTTTACTAACAGGTGGTTTCAGATCTGTTAAGTGTTGTTGATTACAGGTTAATCTTAGGGGTTTCTGATTGAGTGGGAGTATAGCAACGGCAAAAGAAGGTAAGCTAAGAATGGAGAAATTTAGACACAGGTGTAACACCACAGGGTGTGTGGTGGGTGGTCTTTAGGATTGATCTTGAAGAGGGATACAAGCCAGGATACAAATTAGACAATGTACTGGTATAGGTACAGGTGCAACTATTTATCTCCAAGTGGGAGATTGTTAGGTTGTGGAGCTAAAAGCTTCACTTGAATGCAAACATGGAGGGTTGCTGAGTGTCATAGTCACCAACGTCAGCAGGCCACAACCGATGTCGGGCAGGGGTCGACAGAAAGAAACCAACATCGGTAGGAGTCGGTCGACATCGGTCACCTCCAGTTAGACAGGGATTGACGTCGATCACTTGTGCGGTTCTAGAATTGCTGTTGATGAACAGTCAGTTAGTTAAACGGGTTATTTGCATGTTAAAGACTACTTCGAGTCTTGAGCCACTTATCTAACTTAGTGTATGCATGGGATCTATATAATAGACCCATGGGGCTGTATTGTAAAGTATAGAACTAGGAGAGTTCTTCCCATGGTAGAATCAAGTAGGATTCTTCATGTATGTAAGATCAGGTTTGATCTGCAGGGTGTTGCAACATCATGGTGGAGATCTACATGTGATAAGTAAGATTGGGTTGGTCTGTAGGGGTGTGTGCATACGAGGGTCAAAAGGAGATCAACGGGGAGCAAGATCCAAGGTGACAACAACACATCAAGGATCAAGATCATGGTGAGATCTACTTAGAGTACCGGTTCGTACTCGGTTGTATTGGCAGTGTTGTACTGACTGGTTGAGGTGAACAATAGCTCTGTGCTTGAGTTGTTTGTTGTGACCTGTATTGAGAGAAGATTACTCTTGAGGGAAGATTACTGATATGCCCATGAAGTGGAAGAAGAGTGTGATCTCTTTGTTGTAATTTCCTTCTAACTGAGTTGAATACAATTATGTGTTGCCTCTCATATTCTATGTTATTTCTCATTGATAGTTACTTGTACTTCTAGTTATTTTTGCATCTTAAGTTGCTTATACAATGGTAATCATGTGTGCTCTTAATTCTAACAAGTTGTCTCAGAGCTTTGGGGAACCTAGGTCCTATCAAACGGTGTGTGTGACTGCTAGTCCCACTTCCCAATCACCCATCACACATTCTTATCATGATCTTATCATACATTCAAGTCCTATACATTACCATAAAATCCAAACCCTAAATCCATACATTCCACACCTCACAAATGCAAACAACATTCTCTCTTATAAGGGTGATGAAGACACCTAGTCTAAATGTTTAGAGGGGTCTCAATCAAGAGTCAACAAAGGTCACAAGGACATTAGGGATTCATGTATTAACAATGTGATTCTAGCATCACACATCTCCAAAATAGGTGTTGGTTGATCATGAAAAATGTATGCATCCTACATCTTTCCTGCCTCTAATAAATCAAGATGCCAAAAGTAAAAAAATCATTCATCTAATGGTAAAAACTAGTCTTCTGGTGCCTTGTACAAGTATCACGATGAAAAATAGTTTCTGGCATCATGGTAAAATATTTTTTTATTTGTACTGTACCTCACCACTTGGGGGGAAATCCAATTCATCTTTATATTCATATCTCATGTTCCTTGTCAACTCCATCCATGGCATGGTCTAAACATATTTATCTATCATGTTCATATATCCTTATCCCTATTTGGTCTATCATTCTTTCTCATCTAGACCTTCGTAAGGAGTATAATATGTCTTAGGAAATGTTTTATAGTCATCTTGGTATATCCTCTAATGGACACTCAGGAAACTAGATATTTGGTTCTTCATGATATGGTCATTGGCGATCCCTAGTCCATTCTTCCTTGGTACTCATCCCATTTTTAGCATCACCCTCATCCTTTTATCATCCCATCCATTATTCCATTCTTCCTTATCCTATATTATAGGCTTTTTGTTCCCTTTACTAGTAATCTCATTTATATAATGTACATATATATTCTCAAAAAAGACCTAAAATTGAAATATTCTAAAAAAACCCTAAAAATTATAAAATCCACAAAATCAAAAAAAACTCTAAGTTGTCTTGTATTATGCTTTGAGCATCCCAATAATATTACCCTATATCCCTAGTTTTCCATCTAATTATCATCTTAACTTGTCTTATGTCTTAACAATCTTATCATTTTGTCATCTAGCCTTATCTCAACATCCCAATCTTCTTGTCTTATGTTTTTTGTAGCCTTATCCTAGTCCAAGTTACTAGTCCACTCCAAGTCCATACCTTGTTGAGGTTCCTATCCCTAATCCAAATTCACATCATCATGACCAACTTAGGCTAACTCATCACTTTATCAATCATATTATTGAATCTCATCAGGATAACATATAAGACACATCTCTGTGTAAATACTTGTATGCTTTGTGTTGATTGACCTATCTGCATGTCTTTTATCATGTATATATCTACATATGTTTGTTTGCTTGTCTATATTTATATTCTTTTATTAGTATTTCAATTAGTCTTGCATCATGTCTCTTTTTTCTATTGGGCAATGAACGAGGATCTATGATGACACCAAAAGCTACAATGATGCTTTTAGGTACCCTTGATGATGCAAAGTTTGTTGTTTTCCCATTTTATAATCATGCACTTTGGCACAACGTCCTCTTGGTCATACTTATATTGTTGGGCATACTACCTAATTTTATATTTATATTGGTTTGCTTAGACTATGATGAGACCTCATTATAGCAATGATGGCTTGATAATAGACACACTAAGAATTCCTCCTATCCTCTATCACCTATCATAATGTCTAACATCCCATATCGAATCATTTATCCTAGTGTGATGTCTTTAATCTGATTAGCTAAGTCCACGAGTCTAGTATCCAATCATTCCTTCAATTCTTTTATCACTATAATTATATCTTCTAGTCAATCATATATCATCTCTCTAGTCATCAACATCCCAACATCTAATATCTCATCTCCCATCATTTATCCTAGTTGTATATCTTCATGTCTAACATCTGAGTCATGTCCTTTATCTAACAATTAACATATCTAACAATCATCATCATCCTAATATTCTAGTCCATCATCATCATCCTCTAAACTAGTCTGAACTACATTGGCATGATAACTTTTTAGACTATGTAAGCAGTACTTAGTCACATAACATGTCTACGGTTAGCTCGGCCACTCTCTCCCCTTTCCCCATCATTCATCATCACATATCTCTTATCCCTCATTATCCTTAACTCTTTCATGAGTCAAATCCATGGGATACAATATCAATCATTAATCAATCTATCTATTGATAAATCACCATCCATGTAATCATCTCCATGATCATCTCATCAATCACCTGCACTTATCGATTGGCCCAGATAAATCACATCTATATTTTATTCCATCAGTCTCTGTTATCATTAATTTGACAATTAATCATTTAAAACTTATGATTTCCTCCTTTGATTGGGGCATGACCAAGACCATAAATTTATTATCATCTCTTTCTCCCTTTCATGTATTCTTATTAGGGGCATCATCATTATTAATCACATTATGGCTCATTAATTTAATGCTTTGCATTCCAATTCTTCCCCTTCATCTTTGGGTTACTTGATCATATTAGTTCTTATCTCTCATATCCTTCATCATATGACTTGACTTCAGCTTTGAACTATACTAATTGTTAATATTATTAAATCATTATATTATTTTGGCCTGATGGTCTCCATGCATGTGTCCTTGCTTGGGATATGTTGATAACTTATAGAATTTTCTATGAATCATATTAGTCTACAAGTCTCCCTAATATATGTCCTTGCCTGGGTTACATTAAAATATTGTGGCCTTTTGTCTTATAATCATCATGTTATGGTTGATTCCCCCTTGGGATGTGTTGACAACCGTGACACATTCATTTTCACTCCCTGTGCATATATCTTTACTATGGGCATCATTAATTTGTAGCTCACTTTTCATGTTGATTTCATCTTCTTCATCATCGATCCCCCATCTAGAATCTTAACCCTCATTTCCTCATTCAAGTGGCCATTTGCCTCTTTCCTCTCTAATGTACCCTTTATGGGGCATCATATGTCTACTAACATAATTTATTAGAATTCATCCATGAGTGTCTTTATTATTTAAAATACCATTACTCCTACTTCATTTAGTTGTAATGCCCTTTCAAAGAAGGAAAAAATGTATGCATCATAATTTGCTCACCTATTATGGCTTGGTAATTGTGTAACTAATTATGTCTAATGATCCATTAATTAATTCATCTTGTTGCTATTCCACCTAACATAGCCCATTTAACCCCCTCCTAGTCAATCATCTAAGTCCCCTCTCCATATTTCATATCCCGCCTATTATTAATTTCCTCATTACATCACTTATGAACATCCCATTTATCTAAAAATCCCCAGTAAACCCACTTGTGAATTTTAAATTCACAAAAATCCCCACCTATTCCTAGCCTTTCCTACAAGCCTACCCCCTGATCCTCACATAACCCTTATTCTAATCTAGTCTAATCTCCCCCTAATCATCATTAGATTCCCTAATGGAATCAAGAACTCTCCACCACCTTTCTCCTTCTCTATAGAGTTCTCGCTCTAGAGAATTCCAAGGAATTTTAAATTCCTTAGAATTCCTTCTGTTCTCTCTATATTTTTCTTCTCTAAAGGCTTCTAATGAATTTTTAATTCATTATAAAATATCCCTCCATTTCTTATTTAAATCAACCATCTCTCCTTTGCCAAATCAACTATGAAATTCATGAGATTCCATGCCAATCTCTTGATCATAATCCATTGGTCTTTTGTCAACTAATCCATGAAATCAAAGTTTTGAATCAAATCAATATCATACTAAAATTCTAAGTCTATAATAAATCCATAAGAATCTAATATTTTTTCTTGTTGTGATATTGATCTAAAGCACTTAGCTTTAGGATTTAATGCTACTATGAATTCTCATCTATTTGCATTTTTATCCTAATGGTTCTAGATTTTAATAGCAGTTTAGTAATTTGAGTTAATTTTAGTGTATAAATTGCATAATCAAATCTATTATCTCACACTAAAATTTAATCATTAAGTGTTTGACAATGTTTAATCTTGAATTCTTTACCTTATTTATCCCATTTTCCATTCTATTAACTTGAAATCTCTATGAGAGCCTTCACTATTATAACACTATCTTTCAAACACTTAAAACATCATTCAGACATCCATATTCTACTTACTCATTCTTGTTATATCATGTCTCCTTTGCAATTAATTTTATGTTGTGGGAAAATTGACCAATTCCAATATTCCTCCAACACTATTTAGAAGTATTATTCTCAAGTTACTATTCAGAGGTACTACTCATAAGTACTATTCACTATCACTATTCATGGTAATATGGCAAGTGATGAAGGTGATGATGCAACAATGAATTAGCTTGGGGATGAGGTGGCATAGACCATAGGAGTACTCAAATGGGATCAAATTGCATGTGCTTGGAGTGGGGTTTACCACTCCACTTGAGAGACAAGAATATTTGATTTATTGATCACATGGTCTTGGGTTTGGTGAAAAAGACATTATGAAGAAGCATGGCACATTTTCTTATGGGATTCATCCTTTGGGTAGGTGAATCACATGTGCTTGCTAACACGTGTGAGAGTGGGATTAATTTGTGAGTGGATCCATGTTTTTATTGTCTACAACTTGGTCAAAATGTGATTAGAGTATTTCTTGGATCTTATGTGCACATGGGAAGTAAAGAAAAATGTACTATTATTGATTTATGCTCACATGTGTGAAGGTGGGACACCATTTCTAAGTCACATGGAGGTGGTTGATCTTGGTCTCCCTTAATGCTCTTTTTTTTTACTCTTTTATACACATCAATACAAATACCATAATGATGGATCACATGCATGAAGGAGGGTGGTGCAATTCTTTGAATTGTTCATGAAGTTTCCTCTCTCTCATGCATTCTCTATTTAATGAGATATCTTTTCCATTATAAATTCATCTTTGCTTTATCATTAAAACCCCTCATTATTGTAATCTTGAACTTGTATTCAATTTCATCCCTTATATGGATGAAAACCTATTGAAGATAGGATCAGAGGATGAAACCCCTTTGGTTCAGTAGGATAATTTCACTCAGGGATTGTGAAGGCACTTCAAGGAGATTTAGAAGACCAAGTGTGTAGAATGTGTTTATTTGTAGGTCTTTTAGTGAATTTGTGTGAAGTTCATCCAGTTGTGTGGAGATTACAGGTTTATACTTCCAGTGATTTTATGTATTTTTTTAGTAGTTTATGTGTTGTGTGCAACATCTCACTTGAAGATGCATTGAGAGATTACTGTGTGGTTATGTAATGTAAGTGTGTATTCAAATTTCATATAATAGGTGTATTACCAATTGGTAGTGTTCTTTATGTTATGATTTGTGTCAAACATAATATATGTTGATAACATTCTATCTATTGCAACTATGTGGTGTGAAAGTTGTATTGTGTAATCTTGTCATTGATAATAAGAGTGTGTGTTTGTCAATGTAAGAGTGGGATTTGGGAAAGAATTTTAGATTTGAGGTTGTTAGTAAAGTGTGAATTTGGATTATTTTTGGTTTTGGGTGTTTTTAGCAATATTCACATTTTGAGATATTACATGTTATCTAAGTTCCAACAATCTGTTGTCCTTCTAAAATAAGATAACACTAGGCAAATAGGGTCGTAGCCTGGCCTTGTTCCCCATGATCCAATGGTAAATTTTCTAATTTGAGACATTTAATATTGGCCCTCCAACTCTTTTAACAAGGCCAGTTAATGAAAATATAAATATTCCTCTATGTAAACAAATCAAGTCCTCTCAAAGTATCATTTAAAAATCACTTAGAAATTCTACTACACATTGAGTAAAATAACATTAATTTTTCTATTTCAAGATTTGATTTATCTTAATAATCATAGGTCAAGTCTGAACCTACTTTATTATAGGTTAATGGAACTCATTATAAAACATTCAAGTCAATATATCTATTTTCATTCAAATATCAAACATCAATATTCACACACTCAATCTAAGAGGGAAAAATACATTGAATTGAGGCCCTTTTGAGTTATGTAAGCAACACTTAGATTATGTGGGGTTTTTTGAAGATAGCTCAACTATTTCCCTTACCTAATTCACCCCTTTATATTTGATCTTATATTTGGTTTATATGCAATAATTATACTTTTGCTATTAAAGGTATTCTATGCATCAAATCAACTCACACAATCAATTAGTCAACCATATCTAAAAATTATTGGAACTCATATAGAAAATTCAATCTCACAATCAACCAAGATGCATCCATGATAAAAAAACAATGCTACAATGCACCCCTATCCACCTAATGTGACCTTATCCCAATATATTACATACTTTTATTTTAAGATGCGACATAATTCACAGTTCCTCCCAATTAACTCTACCTCGGTGATCCACCTACATACTCAACATAAATCAGATGCATACTAAGTTTGCACATTTCATTGAAAGTTACTATCTATAACTAATTTTAGTTTACTATATTTTACATTTAGGTTTTGAATATTCTATGATATAAATCAATATTTCAATAATATAGTGTTTTATTATATTTCATTAATAAATTAAAATTAACATTTAAACATTCTGGTGAACCCATATTTTTTTAGAACATTTCTTGTTGTTTGCGTGAATTTTGTCTTAGGATTTCATACATTGTTTTTTAAATTCCTAACACTGAAAAAAATGAACGTCAACCTTGGATATAAATACAACACCACAAGTTGATCTTCTTCAACTTTGGAACTTAAGCCGACATAAAATAAATTATCTTGTCACCTCAGATAAGCATTTTACACAGAATCATTACTCTTCAACCTTGGGTCAAAATTTATTGATCTTTATACACAAAAAAATTTCAAATTTATTTTCTCTTTATTCCCTATTTGTTTGTTGCTTGGTTTTAGCAACTATGTTCTAATAATTGTAAAACTACTTAGTGTCTATCATTACAAGATAATTAGTAATTTATTATATCAACACTATGGTGTGAGGGAATACTCAACCCATTGTACAACGCTAAACACACAATTTAGTTTCCCCATACTTCATGATATAGTGCAAATGCCTAGGGTCCCTTGTATGTACCTCAGTAAGCCTTTTTAGTTATTTGAATTGTGGTACACCTAAGAAGAGTATATCACCCATGGAAGTTACTCTCATTATATCCTCAGAGATGGGATAATATGATACAAACATGATTTAGCCTTTATAGTTAGTGCTCTAAAATATCAGGTCAAAAATAATCTACGAACAAGAAAATATATTTAAGATCCCACACAATCATTCAATCCCTTACCTAGATCATGCTTTATACCTTGTTTTTTATTTGTATTGTATTCATAATAAGTTTAATGAATGAATGCTTCTTTCATATGTTACATAGGATTATGTAAGTTCTTTTAAAATATACTCTCAAATATTATGAGTTAAGCATTGATTTATTATACAAACACTGTGGTGTGAGGGATACTACCCTAATACTCAATCCATTGTAAAAAACTAAACATAAAATTTAGTTTCTACGTACCTCATGGTATAGTGAAAATGCATAGGGTCCTTTGTTAGTACCAAAGCTTCTTAAATCATTTGAATTGTGGTGCACTTGATAAGAGTATATCAACCATGAAAGTTACTCTCATCGTACCCTCAAATATGAGATAGTGGGCTATAGACATGATTTGTCCTCTATAGTTAGTGTTCTGAAATATTGGGCTAACAATAATCTACAAATAAGAAAATATATTTGAGAGCCCACATAATCATTCAATCCCTTTCCTATATCACCATTTATAACTTGCTTTTTGCTAGTATTATATTCATAATGGGTTCAATAAATGAATGTTTATTTCATATGTTACGTAGGATTATGTAAGTTCTTGTAAAATATGCTCTTACTTTCCAAGATTCTATTTATTACATCTGTACATGGTTAAATTTCAATGATTTTAAAAAAGTTATCTTAGACCAATTACAGTAACATTGTGCTTCATATTATTATAATATTCAATTCTAATTGCTCCACATAAATAATAAATGCCAAAAGGCATGCATAAAACCTTTTGTTATTAATAAACCTCAAAATTATCATGTTACTACCTTGCTCCATTGAGGCAAATTTCTCAATATAAGGTATTTAACATCTTAGATTAATTAAAGAACATTAATGCCAAGTTTTAATTTCTAGAGCTCTTGTAATAATGCTAATATACAAAGATATCTTATATGAGGCAATACGTAATACACTTTTAACTAAAAATGTTGAGCCTCCTTATGTAGCTTCTATTATTAATACTATTCGATAGATAGAAGAAAGTGTTTTTTTTTTAAAGGAATATATTTACCCAAAACATATTATCAATCAATATTTATCCTTATATATTCAAGTATTTATACAAAATAAGGTGGTTAAAAGAGTACTTGTAAAAAATGTATTAGGATTGAATATTTATTATTTCTCTTTCCTAAATTTAATTGGAATAAAAAAAAAGGATATAACTCATTAAGACATGAACATTTGTTGATTTGACAACATTCCATGACAAGTACTTGGTCAAATTACATTGACTATCACTTTGGGCCTGTGAACTCTTACCACTGCTTATCAAGTTACGCCTAATGATATTAATTACAATATTTTATTAGGTTGACCTTGGATTCATATCATTAATGCCATTCATTATACATTACATGCATGTCTTAAGTTTAGTCATCAAGGTTATATATATACATGTCCTTTGGACCAAGATTATTTCAAATATTGTGCACTGGTCCATCTTGCGAATATTTATGTTAGAGTAGTGTTCACACTAGATAGTAGATTGTATAGTTATATACAACACTAGTCTAACATATTGTGTTCACACCTAAACTAGTTAAGCTTATTTAAGGAGTGGTTAAGAATAAGCCTAAGTTGTTATTTGTTGAACAAACTTGGTTCACATATATGTTTTATTTAGATTTTGTTAGTTTTATGGGATTTGACTTATCCTTTATTTTAGGCTTTCCAAGATATTTTTTAGCTATGGATAAACTTGGTTTCAAGCCTATAAATTTGTGCTTTCTCATTAGCTTCAAAAAAATTAATATTATTTTGGATTGTATTGCATTATTTGAAGTAATGTTTTTTTCTTTTGTGTTTCCTCATTATTGAGTGTATATTATTTGTTGGCAAGAGATTTTTCTATGGTTTTAATTTTATGGATTGATTTTGAGGATAACTTATGCCTCCTAGAGACACTCCTAGTCAACCACTTCCATGTTTAAGTGGACTTTAGATTGGTTTCTACCAAACTATGCAAATTAGGCCTAGAAATCATCGAGCACCCTAAATTCGTCAACACATTGGATGTAAGTGCCCAAAACAACATCAATGCCTCCTTATTCTGGGTATTACCTTGTATGAAATGATATCCTCTTGTAGATTCATCCCCAGTCAGGTTGTGACCTAACAAACTAACATTTTTGACCAATTAAGCGAGGCATTTAACCTAATTCTTAAAATGACCAAAAATCTAAGTAGAATTAATTAACAAAGTAAATCAAATTAAATGTTTAGTTAAATAATCCATGTTGAACTACTTAATATATAATTTATAAAAATCAAAATTAAACAAATATCAAGGTAAATGAGGTCATGATGATGTCATCATCCTCAAAGTCAAGAATTGTAAAATATCAACATAAATGCCATAAAAAATAAAAATATTGAATCATGCCTTCATAAATGCATAATTACAGACTTTATTTATTGCATATGGACTCCCAAGCCTAACCTAAGGTTAGCCTAAACCTAATCATACCTATGTCGGTGTTAGTTTAAAAACCTATAAATATAAAGTCTCACACTCACTTCCAACAAGCTCCTTTAAGTCAAAATTATAGTGCCAAATTGTTGAAGAGAGAGCTTCATTGCCAATACATGCCAAAGCCAAAACCAAAGTAAATAAAGGAGAGGTGAAGTCCATAAATCAAGAGCATCAACAAAGACTCCATTGGACACAAGCCGAGCACAAGCTAACTTTCATGCCAACAAGCATTCTAGATTGTCAACGAAGGTGAAAGTGCCATTTTGTCTTTATGTTGCCCTTTTATCTTGTTTTTTATATCTCTCCCCCAAGTATCTAGGCTTGGGAATGCATTTTCTTAAGATTTTTTTTATGTTTATTCTATTAACAAGTGATTGATGCATTTTTCCCTTGGATTCTTATTGCATACATAATGGCACACCTGGTGGGACCACATACCCCAAACTCATCATAAGAGCATTTTTGGACCTCCTAAGAGAAAATAAGAATTCATTTTAGATCTTAGATTTAACATTTTTCATCCAAAATCCTGTGTTTTTATTGATTGTCAATTGGTGACTTTGACCCAAGAAATCAGTGACTTTGTTAATTTTTCACATTTTGTAGTTTTCTAGATTTTTTAAAGAAATCAATGACTTCACTATTGAATATCAATGACTTTGAATAAAAATAAGGGCTTCAGCTGAAATTGGTGACTTTGACCTACAACTTTCTTCGAGAGAATAAATCAATGGCTTTGATAGAAAAATCAGTGACTTCAACCCAAGAAAGTGGTGACTTACCAGGTAACCGTCTATTATGTATTCGATGACTTCACCACTTTTTTTAATAAAAAATAATGAATTTAAAATTTATAATCGATGAATTTATTGTTGCTAATTGGAAACATTGCCAAAAATTTTGTGTTCTATGTTTACAAGGAAAACAACTACTTCACCCTGTCTGGTAAATAATGACTTTGCCTTGAGACCAAAACTCGAGACCTCAAAAGTTTGAATTTTTTATTTATTAAGGCAATATAAACAAGAAAAAATCAATCCTTTAATATTTTTTTAGAAAATTAAACAAAAGAGAAGAGGTTTTACATGCTAAAAAAGTCATTTCACTTGTCTTTCTGTGCTAAAAAAACTTTTGCAAATATTTTTTTGTCATTTCAAAGTTTCAACAAAGGCCAAACTTCAATCACACTTCAAATAAGTTTTTAAAATAAACAATCCCATTTAGATTTAGATATCCTAAGATCAATTTGCTTTTTGTTATTCTTTTGCAAGGTACTTAGTTATTTTCATTTCTTAAAATAGTTTCATTTAGGGAACTTGGGTGACCAAAAACACATTATTTTACTTATTTTATTGAGTCAAACTTGAATAAATGTCATGTATGCTCTGTTATACCTATTTTATTCACCCATAAATTTTAAAAAAACCTATACTTACTGTCATAGAGATGACCCTGTCATGAAACGTAAAACTGTGTTGGGGACCCTATTGATTAATAGTATTTTTAGATGCATCTTTGATTATGAAATGGTAATGATTGATTGAGGAAATTTTATTTATGTTTCTAAGTGTTTTTTAAAATCATGGTGGATTAATGAATAAACTATGCATATATAGTTGTGTGATCAGTTATTTTAATGATTCAGTTCGGTTTGAGGCAGTTTCAGTTAGAAAATACATTTTTCAATTTTGACAGAATTGTAATGGTTCTTGATTTGAATTGATCTAATTCATGGTTCATAATAGATAATGGTGATATGACATTTTGAGAAACATTTCATTTAAAATTTATACATTTAAAAGCCATTTTGGAGGTATAGATTTGATGTATGACTCAATTTCTTAAAGTTTAAATATGCTTCATTTGATTGAATGATTTTTTCATTCTACTTTATATAGATTACAGTCATATTTATTTTTTTTGTGACTTGATTGCCAAAATACATGGTTTTAGTTCATGTTGACTTAATCAACATTCTAAGTCTCAGTTGTTTGAAGATTTGAGTGAATATTTGAATTTGATGACCATAACTCTCGAGGCATATTTATCATCCTTTGTATCTCGCTAGGTGTGAATATTTATGTGTAAAAGGATGAATTGGTTGTATGAAATATAAGTTATTTGAAATCATTACATACTTTTCCAAAAGGGTTAACTTTACTTGAATTGAAATATTTGAAATGAGTTAAAAAGAGGGCTTATTTATCACATAGTTTGCTTTTAAAACCTAAAGGACCATTATGCTATGATATTGACATTTACTGAAATAGTAATGTCATCATGAAAATATGTGCTTGGCTTAAGAATGAGCTATAGTTTGAAACTTAGACCACAATACCAAGTAAATTGGAAAATTGCAAGGTATATCATGGAGTTTGTATAAAGTTCACTAAGTCTTAAAGACCCCTTGATAGATGATGAAGCAAGGTCAAAGCATAGTCATTTGTTGAGTTGGCATTTAGTTGGTATTTAGATCCATTTTGGCAGGCCCAAGTTGTCACATACATTTAATGTGAGGGTATGGTTTCAATGCTTAGATATCTTCAACATATTTGGTGGTAATGGAATTAATGGGAATGGTCTTTTCCTTAAAAAATGGTAACTAGCTAATGATATAGTGTAAAGACATAGTTATAACTAAGTTTGACAAGGTCGATAAGTTAATTAGCAGGATTGCTAAGTACGTTTTTAATAAATAAAGACCAACCCAATTTAGACACGTCCTGAATTTTGTTATGGAGGTAAGCTGGCAAATAAAAATCTCAAAATTCTTGGTTTCTAGTTCATTTTCACAAGCTCATGAAAGCGGAGCTCTGGTTCTTTAAGGTCATGAAGAAGTTTTAGAGGTTAGCAGTCAGAAAAATTTCAAGAAAGTGACACCAGTTATGTTTATACAAGTTTTGATCAATATTCTTGAAAATATCTTGGTAATGAATGAGAAAGTTTGAAGTGAAGAGGAAAGTTTTGTTTGAATTCTAATCTGCATGATGAATATAAGTTTTGAGCATTTATTTTGTAAAGAATATGAAAGTTTATCTGCATTTGTGAAGAAATATGGGAGATGGTTTAAAGTTTTCAAAAACTTTCATGCATGTAGATGTTTTAAGAGATTATGGGTGTTTCCGTTAAGTATTTGAGTAGTTTGTCTTTTGCATATTCGAATTTGTTATTGATCATGCATAGAATTTTATAAATAATGGAAAAGGTTGAAACTTTCTAGTTTTTTGACAACACACATATGAAGTATTTGTTCTTGCCTTGAAAAGACTTTATTGTTGATTTTTTTAGTTCACAAACATTCTTCAGCTTGGATTGCTGTCAGACTTAGGGTTTATGAAAGTGACTTAATTTGTGATTGATATTTTCTTGAGCACTTGCACTCAGGAAGAATAAATGATTTTCTTTTCCCATCTAAAAAATTGTTATTGCATGAATAGTATGAATAGTTTGGGTTTGATATATTGTGGAAATATGAGAAGTATGAAAAACATTTGACTGTAGGATATAGAAAGTGTTGGAAAGTTGTTTCACATGCATGATGAGCCTGTGGTTTTGATATTTCTATTTTGGTTTGTGAGATCATAAATTTGGTTGGTTTGAAGATTGGTTTCTTTTCTTGAAGATAGAAACTAGAGAATGAATTTTTTTAAGACTCTTTCTTTATCTTTAAAGCGTCTGGTTAGAGATTGGTTTAAATTTTAGGGTTTTAAACTATATTATTTTTTATGTGTTACCTAGAATGTTCAAAGAGTTTTGATACATACACTAAGGTGAAAAGCGTTACGATATTTGGTATAGACTATGGAAATATGTCACCAAAATACTCGTGATAGTCTTTTTGAATTATTTGTGATCAGTTATTTTGATGGTTTGTTCAATTTGTTCATATTTTACACGCACCGGGTTTTAATGCTAAAAAATCCATATTCATGAATAATAGCTTTAGATGAGATACAATAAATGGTTTGTGTGGATTTGATATGGCATGAATTAGGGTTTTTATCTTAAATATATGGCATTGGTCTCAGAAGAGATTTGTATGAATAAAATAATTGCATCACAGGGTTTTACAAAAGAAAAATAAATCACCTTCTGCTTAGGCATTATAATTTGATGATCTGTTATAGAGATTATGATTTATATGTCTTTCTGATCTGGAAACATTAGAATTTATGGAGTCATGAGGATGTTTATTTTTAGTTTGGAATTATTATGTGGAAATTCAAATTGAATCAGTTGATAATGTTACAAATAATGTGGTATAAATCTATATAGATATATGTGGATAGTATTGAAAAGATGCAGAGCTAATTTTAAGGACTCAATCTTTAAAAAATAAGATTTTATTTAAAGTTTAATCTAAATATTAAACTTTTAGGGTTTATACTGAAAATGGATATTAAATTTAGAATTTTTTGATACTTCTCTTTTGGATGGCTCAGTTTTATAAAATTCAAAAAGGATTCAGTCCAATTTGAGTCATACTAAGATAATATTTGTCTATGGAACAATGAGATATAGTGACAAACATTCTGGCATTATTATGTAAAGAAAATGTGACTTGAGTTATTGGTTGCAAACTTTAGTTGATTAATATTTTGAATCAAACAGTGTGATGAATTTTAGTTTAAGTTTAAGATTTAGTTTGTTGAGGATATAAGAGCTTTTAGTTTTATTTCTTTAGACACTTGTTTTCCAATCTTAGATCTTGCCATTATATTTCAGATTGTTCATTATGTCTAGGTGGGACCAATTTAGTTCAACAAGGAGTAATGATAATAGGGGATGGGGGTAGAATTCTAATAGTGATACTAATCAGCCCATCAGAGGTTTTCATAGAGGTGTTTTCTAAGCAAGAAAATTTGGCCCTAGATTTCATACAGAGATAAGAATGTCCATTCATTTTGATGCTTCTAATATTGAATTTTAGAACATTCTAAGTAGTTTTCCTACTAATCTAGCCAATATGGGTTATAGAGGTAACAGGAGTTTCTTTGAACGTAGATTTTGAGCCTGAACACCTTCTCAAAGTATCTCATCCCATCATTTGAATAATAATCTATAGTGTTTTCCACTCCAACCTCTTGATGTTGATAGAGTTAAGTCTGCTACTAAATTTTTGCCTGTAAATTAGACTACACAGTTAGAAGTTGAAAATGCTCATGCTAAAGATCTTAGGCAAATAGCCATTCCTTCTTATGCACTTCTCCTTCCCATATAGATCCTGCTGAAAAATGTAAAAGATTGAGTTTAATTATTGCTCATAGTGAGCCTCTCTTAAGATCTAAGAGATTCAATTTGGGATTTCAGGGTTATGTTGGTAGAAGGAAAATTATAGACATTCCACCTTCCAAAAGGAGTGTAGAAAAGAACATTGAAAGCTACTCTGAGCTAGAGACACTAATGGAGGTTAGGACGTTGAAAAGAATCAAGTTGGAGATTGATGACATCACCATGGATTTAGGGATGAGATTAGTGTCATTTTCTACTACTAATATGGATTACAATGTTTGTCTTCATGAACAAGACGAACATCTGATTGAAGTGTTATCTGATTCAGAGGATTATTGGATGTCCAAAGGATAAGTTTTGTTTTAGTGCTAAACTTTTTCAAGGCAGAATTTGATATTTCAGTTTAATACTTTAATTTTTAAACTTTGATAATTTTGAAAATACAACAATTTTGGAGTTCTGACACATAATCATATATGTTTAAGTTAATTAATATGTGTTATGGATTAATATGAATATGATTTATCAATTAATGATTTATTTATTTTATGATTATAATATGTATTTTATAATATTATTAATTAATATGGGGTCCTCACCCGTTAATATTAGTACCCCGGTCTATATTTTAAATTAACTTGATCAATTAAAGATTTTTAAGTCTTAATTAAAATACATCCTTAACTAATAATTGTTATACTTAATTGACTTTTTAAAAGTTAATTAGTTAACATAAACTACTAACCATCTAAAGTTAGTTATAGCTTATTTACAACTAAGTTTGAAGGTATAAGAAGAAATCAAGGACTCATTTAAAAATAAAGAATAACAGGTATTAAAGACTTAGATATTTTCTAAAGTCAATCATTCATCTTTCTTTTTTTTATGTGAATCCTCTGAGATAGTATAGCTTTTGTAGATAGACCCAATGGTACTTTATTTGATAGTTGAATAATTGTTTATGCAACATAGGTATATCCAACTTTATTTATCATTTAATACTGATTATCTAAAGTTTTTTAAGTTTAACATCTTTGATGATTTTTATTTTCCATCCTATGCATATATTCTAAGTATTCAACCTGAATAATGATGAACATTTCGCTAGTTTATGACACTTCATTGATTTATTTTATTTAAAAGTTGTCATTCAAGATTTTGTAAAGGAAGAATGTTGGTTTTCTCAATAAAGTTATCTTTTTTTGGCTAAAACGACTCTCCTTTTGAGACTCACATACTTTTTATAATTTATTTGACTTTAACTTTAATATAATTAAATCTTTTAGATTTCTTCTAAATCTGATTTTATTTCTATTTTATATTATCTTCTTAATTTTAGTTTTTAATCATTAGTTTTTTTTTATTTTAATTAGTTTCTTATTTAGATTTTATTCTTTCTTTGTTTAGATAATGATTAATCCTTTTTAGATTACTATTTTCTTAATTTTTGTTTAGAGTTTAGAATCTTTTGTTTTTTAACTTAATCTTTTTAGTTCATTTTATTTTTTGTTTTATAGATTGATTATTAGATAGTTTAATTTATTGTTTATTTATGTTCAAGTTTAAATTTAATGTTGTTTGGTATTTATCTTTATTTAATCCTTTAGTTTGAATAGTTGTCTTAATTAAATTGTATACATTTAGTTGTTTATTAATATTCTTTTTTATTCTTTTAAAATTAGTCATTTGATAACCATTTTATAACTTAATACTTGTTAGTCCCTTTCACTTATTTTTAGACTTCATTTTAATTAGTTTCTAGTTTTGTTCAAGTCTTTAAATTAATAGATTTTGTTTATTTAGATTTAGATTAAAGGTTGTTTCATTGTTGTTAATTTATTTTTGTTATATTTTATTTTAGTTTGGTCTGATCTTTTAATCTTTTCCCTTTAATTTGTATTAATTAATTTTTATAGTCTTAGTAGTTTGTTTTCTTAATAGGTTGTTCTTTTAGTTTATTCATCTTTCTCTTTCAAGTTTGTGTCTTGTTTAGATTAATTACTTTGTTATCTTTTTTTAATGTTTTGTTATTTACTTTTCTTAGTTTATTAGTTGGTCATTTGTTATCTCGTTCTTTTTTTTCGTGTTTGATTCTTTTCTCTTTTCTTTGATCTATCTTCTTCTCTTTATGTCATCTTCTAAAATTAATTGAAGAATATTACAACAAAATGTAAAATATTATTGAATATATGAATACTTATTGAATCAAATTTCTATTCTTCAAGAGATTATCTAATTCATAGGTTTTATCTGTTGAATATAATAGATTACATATTCTTATTTTAATTGATTCATGATTTAAAAAGTGAATTTCTAATTGTTATAATGAAATAAGTTGCTTAGATAACTTGTTGATTATTTCTCAGAATTTATAATAAAAAACTCTCGCATCTTTAGGATCTTAGATGAGCCTTTAGAACCCCACAATTACATTGATATTATTCCAACTTGACCTTCATGATAGGAAAAAGAGTTGATTCGTTGATCGTATAATTTTCATTGTCAACAAATTTGATGACTTTGTTGGAGAAATCATTCAGAAATCTAAATTGTTTTAAGTTTTGTTTTCTTCTTGCTAATGGTTCTTGGATGTCAAAAACCTCCTATTATTCAACCTTTAATATCTTTAGAAGATGATCAAGTTGATGTTGCTTTCAATTTAACATGTTACGCATGGTATAATCATCTTGAAATTTTTATCAAGTTATTGAAGTCATAAATTAAGAAGAGATTGTAGAATTTGAAATTGATTGAGATTCAAATTTTAAACATGAAAATCAACGTAATATTCTAAATTCAAATAGGAGAATTTGATAAGATAGAAATAGAGTTTTAGTTGCTAATCCTAGGCCTAGAACTTGTTTTCTTTTTTATTCTTTTCTATTTGATAATTGTTTTGTACCTACTGAAACTACTGTTACAAATCTGTATTTAAATAAAAAATATCAGATTCAAGATATTCACTCTATTCAGGTAGGAATTGTTGAAACTTCAAATGGTAGATCAACTAGTGGGAGAACCACTAGTACTAGAGCAGATATTAGAGGATCTGCTTCATGGGTTACAAAATAATAGAGAACAAGATGAATTCACTAAAGGTGAAGATGAAATAAAATCTTAGAAAGAGCATCAAATATCTATAACACCATAGATTTTTGTTAATCTAATTAATGTCAGAAATCATCCTGATAAGCTATCTTCTTTTAAGGGATTGAATATACTACAATTTTATGATACTACTGAAGAATCTTGGGAAGATCACTTAGAAGATTTTAGATTAGGTTATACCACTCTTGGAATAACTAATAAAAAAAATTGTTTAAAAGTTTTTGCCCAAATATTAGAAGGAAAAGATTATCAAATATTTGTTAGTCTGCTTACTAAAGTCATTGATAACTAGAGAGATGTAAAAGACTGGTTAGAATTGTCCTTTGGCAAAGCCAAAGAAGATTTTGATTTAGTTAATGATCTTTAAAATATTTCTTTAGATCTTGGTGAAACCATGTATCATTTCATTTTTAGATTCACCAAGCTATGCCAAAAAATTTGAGACAATCTTAGACCTTCAAAAAAATTGTCTAGACTTTATCTTTGCAATGCTTTACCTTTAAAATATAAAATGATTTCAGAAGATAAAAATATTATAGAATATGATGAAACTATAATATTTTGTATTGAATATGAAAATAAACTCAAGCGTATTGGTTTTAAAGATAGGTCTTCTACAAGCTTAAATTTAGATAATGCAAAAATATTAAAAGTGATACAACGTCTAGGTAATAAGTTGGTCATTGTTAAAAGACAGCTTAATGATAAACCTTCTTTCTCAAATAATAATAATAATAAAGAAGATAAAAATGATTATATTGCTTATTACTGTAATTTTTGTGAACTTGATCATAATCCTGATACATGTCAAGCTGTTATTAAATATAAGAAATATCTTCAAAGGAAAGAAGAAATAATTGAAGATCTAACATATAATATAAACACTCTCGATGATCCTTCAAAAAATAATAATGTTTATGTTATAAATATTAGGAATAAAGATTATAATTCTTCTCAAAATAATAAAATAACAAATGATAAACTCTCTTCTAAAGATAAAGGTAAATCAACTCAAAATAATGCTAATAATTTTAATGATAATGTTGCATAAAATAATCTTTTTGCAATTAGATATAATAACAGTCAATATCAACATTGTAAATCTAAATTTTTTAGACAAATTGATTCTAAGACATAAAATAATTGACGATTTGTCAATGATTAAAGTTGGATTTTCTTTGTTGCAAGCAGTTAGTCTTCCAGGATAGCTTGATAGGATTATTGAAGTAAAAAATACTAGAACTGATGTAAGTTTGTAAGAGGAAGATAATTTTTAACACATTTATGCCCAATGATTTGACCCCCTACTGATTATATTCTTATTTTTTATGTCACTGTCATGTCCCCTTTTTCCTGGACATTGACAGTCTTGACGATTAGCCTATTATGCGACCTTCGTAGGCTAATATGATGGATAGAGGGTCATAATGGAGCTTGGCTTGACTTTGATTCACAGGATTTCTACATTTGGTTTTCATTTGGGCTCTTTCGGACACAATTATCATGAGCTCCTACTTTTTAGGGATATTTGATATGCATCGGAGTGCCTTTATTTTGGTATGGTCATGTGCAGAATCACTCCCTGATTCACCTGCTTCGATCGGTTCGAGGATCCGACATGTATTGAGGGAGATATTAATATTTGATTGATTTAATCAAATATTAAATATTTAGCCTATTTTTAATTAGAAACCCTAATTCAAATTTAAGAAACCCTAACTAGGGCAAGCATATCTTTTTGAGGGTATAAGGGTTTCTCATGGAGGCCATTATTCATGTATGCATAGATTATTGATATTGATTTTGAAGACATTCTTCTGTGAAGACTGAGCCAAGGGTTTCAGGATTCTATTGCAGTGGAGAACGTTCCCTCTTCATTGTGTGTGATTTAGAGGCTATGAGATATCAGCTGATTTATTGCCAAATTGAGAGATAGCTTCATCCAGAAGTTATCACAGAGATACAGATCTGAGAGATAGCTTCATCCAGAAGTTATCACAGAATTCTAGGGATGAGAGATAACTTCACACAGAAGTTTATCACAGAGCTTTCCAGGTAATTTCTTTATTTAGTTTTGATCCAATAAGTTATACAGAGATAGATCTTGTGTTAGAATCTATATTCGTGAGATCAGGCTGTTCAGCTATCAGGGGTTAAGAAGAGACAGGTTGGCGGCCGTACCAAGTCCGTACAGGTCCGTACAGATCCGCATCAGGCACCGACTTCGACAGAGAAAGGGCTATAGTGACCGACATCGGTCGACTAAAGACCGACGTCGACAGAAAGCCGACCGACAGAGACCGATGTCGGCGAGATATCGACTGACGACGGCGCCTGTGTGTCGACACAGAAAGGCCGAGACCCTTCCAGATCCAGTTTTCATTGCTAGATTAGCAAAAGCCAGGGTTTTAAGACCAGATTTTAATATTCTTTATTTGTATAACAAAGACTCAATTGTGTAATCGTCCAGAAGAACAAGTAATGAGATCTTGATTTGCTATTGAGAGATTATACTGTGATTTGTTTATGCTTATTTGAATCTATTCTGCAAGTTTGTATCTGTGATCAGAGCTTTATGAGTTTATATATTCCTTGTTTGAAGAGGATATTACAGTTGTTCAGAGCTTTTATTGCTATATATCAGAGCTTTTGTAGGAGAAAAAAAGAGCCCCTAAGTAAGGGACATTACAGTCACAGTCAAGATTGTTAATAAAATAATTCATAATTGCATTTTAGAATCATGCTTAAGTGCATTGCAAATTAATTGAGTATATTTTATGAAGCAGATAGTATGAAACTTACTGATTTTTATTCTACACAATCTAAAAGTTATGGTAAGTTTTGTGACATAGTTATTAAAACTATGTAGGATGAATGGATTAGATGTATGATTAATGTTCAAGTATTGGATATTCCTAATAATTATGCAATGTTATTAGGAAAGGATTGGTCTAAAGCCATCAAAGCTTTCGTTGGAAAAGATATAACATGGGTTCTTATTAATAGTGAGATTAAATTTATTAAGGAAGATTTTTTTAGTACCGCAATTGAATCACTTTCTTCATCTAACATTTCTTATATTGAAACTAGAATTGGAACTTGGGAATTTTTGAATGTATATGAACTAGAAAACTAACATGAATAAATATTTAAAAAGAATATTTTATGGTCTCTTTACTTTGATGGAGCTTACTCTCAAAAAGGTAATGGTGTTGAAATTTGTTTGATATCTCCTATTAATAAGATCTTTTGTTATGCTTTCAAATTTTATTTTAAAAATACTAACAATACAACAAAATTTAAAGCATTATGTTTAGGGTTAGAAAAAGCCATAAAGTTGAATGTTAAAAATTTAGAAGTTTTTAGAGATTTAGATCTAGTAATAAGACAAGTTCGTAAGATCTATAAGACTAATCAAACTTGTTTGCATCGTTATACATAAAAATTTTAGTTATTATTGAATATTTTGAAGCCTTCAATATCACACATATACTTAGAGAATTCAATGTTAGAGCTGATAAGCTTGTAGTTTATGCTTTCAATATAATTTTGAATGAAATTTAACTTAATATAGATTTTTTTTTAGTTGAAATTTTTTGTTTTAAGATATCTAATTTGAATGATAGTTCCCCTGTGTTTAATTATGATGAACATATAGATTCATTCTTTAAAGACAATTATTTTGATCATCATGACTATGTACTAAATTATGGTGATTATTTATAATTAAGTACTAAAAGATTACGTACTGATTTGGTAAGCCTAAAATCTATGTTTTCACTTAATGATTAGTCAAAAATATCTAGAATAAAAGAGCAATTGAGAAGAATCATAGGTGAAACCATTCTAATTAATTTAGGTACTGAAGAAGATCCTAAGTATGTTTATTTAAGAATTCAAATGCTTGAAAATGAGAAAGTTAATTTCATTAAATTATTTAAAGATTTTATTGATGTATTTGCATGGTCATACGAGGACCTTAAAGGTTATGATATGAATATTATTTAACATGACATTCCTATAAGCCTGGTATCAAACTTGTTAGGAAAAAAAAATGAAGAATCAACCCTTTGTTAGAGGATACCATTAACAAAGAGTTGGATAAAATGATTGATACTAGTGTCATTTTTCTTGTAAATTATTCAAAATAGGTAGCTAATCTAGTTTCGATTAGAAATAAAAATAGTGACATTAGATTATGTTTTGATTTTAGACATCTAAATAAGGATAGTGTAAAAGATAATTTTTTTCTACTAAACATAGATCAAATTTTACAGCAGATTGTAGGATCTAAAATGATGTCTTTATTAGACAAGATTTTAAGTTATAATCAATTTTTTGTGAATCTTGATGATAGACATAAAACTACTTTCACCACACGTAGATGTACTTTCACTTATAACAGAATGCCTTTTAGTTTGATGAATGCAAGAACCACTTTTCAAAGGGCTATGTATGTGGCTTTTGATGATCTAATAGGCATAGTTATTTGAGTTTATTTAGATGATCTCACCATTCATTCTAAAAAGAGAAAGAAACATTTAGATCACCTTTATGAAGTATTCACAAGATGTAAAAAAATTAACATTTTTTTAAATTCAAAGAAATCTATTTTTGGTGTGACTGAGGGTACGTTATTAGAACACATAATTTGTAAACAAGGTATTTCTATTGATCCTGAACGTGTTAAAGCAATTAAAGAACTTCCTCCTCCCAAGGATCAATCAAATTTAAGATCTTTCTTTGGTAAGATTAATTTTATTAATAAATTCATTTTTTATTTTACTGACAAATCTAATTCTTCATAATTACGACTTAAGAAAGATAAAACATATATTTGAGATGAAAATGTTGAATTAGCTTTTAATTCTGTTAAAAATGTAATTACTAGTGCTCATGTCCTTAACTTAATTTGAAAAAATTATTTATTCTTTATATTAATGCTACTAAAAAGGCTATAGGAGATGTAATAACTCAAGAATTTGAAAATAACGAAGAGAAACCAATCGATTATATGAGCTAAGCCTTCAAAGATGCAAAAACTAGGTACCTCCTTATTGAGAAATTTGTTCTCACTTGTTTCGTCTTTAATTAAATTTTGATAGTTATTAATGGGAAACAAAAAAATTATGCGATCTAATGTACCTATTTTGTTTTATCTTTTAAAACAATCAGATATTCAAGGAAGGCTTGCTAAGTGGATCTTACGCATTCAAGAATTTGATCTTGAATTTGAAACTTCTAAAACTATTAAAGGTAATAAACTAGCAAAACACTTAGTTGAAAATATTGCCTCGGATATTAATGTCTTAGTTTTATCAGTTGATGAAAAATTAAATGCAAAATCACATTTAAAGACCATGAAGGTTACTGAATTTTTTTAAATTTTTAAAATTGATCTTGAAATGAATGAATGGGATTATTTATTGGCTGAAGATGATTGGTATCATAGTTTAGTTTATTATTTTCAAAATCAGTCTTGTCCTAATAACTTATATAAGAGACAAAGACATTCCTTAAGACTAAAAGCATTAAATTTTTATTTATTAGATTTTTTTTATTTTATCGTACTCAAGATGGAGTGTTATTAAGATGTATTACGCATAATCAAACTCAAAAAGTTATTAGGTGTTATCGTGAAGGAAACTATGATGGACATTATGCTGCAAAAAGAATTGTTTATAAGATTTTGAGAGTGGGTTATTATTGGCCTACTTTATTTTAAGATGCTTATAAGTTAGTTCATTCTTATATGTCTTGTCAACTTTTATTGAAAGAGATAAATTACCTGCAATGCCTTAAATTTTGATTATTATTGAATTTTTTTAATGAAATGGGGTATTGATTTTATTTCAAATATTCATCCACCTTCATCTACAAGTCATAGATATATTTTGACAGCTATGAATTATTTTACCAAGTGGCCTGAGGTCAAAGCACTTAAAATTTTAGTAACAAGTGAAGTAATTTATTTTCTAAAAAATCAGATTTTCTCTAGATTCAAAGTTCCATTAGAGATTATTTCAGATAATAAAGCCCAATTTATTTCAAATAAATTCTTATAATTCATAAAAAAATATTTTATTATTTCTAATCATTCATCTAAGTACTATCCACAAGGAAATAGACAAGCTAAGTCCACTAATAAAAATTTGATTTCTATTATGAAGAAACTAGTTTGTGATAACAAAATAAATTGACATCTTATAATTTTAAGCTTTATGGGCTGATAAGATTGTTGTTAAGTTAGTAATTGGTTACTCACATTTTATGTTAGCATATGGGTTTGAAGCCACTTTGTCAATAGAACTTTAGATTTCTTCAACTAGGACTGCTTTACAATATGTAGCTGAGGATATAAATTTAATTGAACAAAAGTCACATGATTTGGTAGCTCTTGATGAGTCCAAAGCAACAACATTGCATAAATTAGAAAAAGCTAACCAAAATTTGAAGAAATTTTTTTATAAAAAACTTTCTAATAAATATTTTAATGTTGGTGACTTAGTTTTATATTGGGACAAAGCTTATGAAGACCCTAGAAAATATTATAAATTTGATACATTATGGCTTGAACCTTACAAAAATTTTACAATTCTTGATAACAATTCATTTAATCTTAAGGATCTTGAAGGGAATTGGTTGCGTTACTTAGTGAACGACCATCACTTAAATTATTCCATGATTAGTTATTTCTCTATCGTTCTTTTGTTTTGTTTTATGCTTTCTTTTTGGTTTGTTTTTCCTTTCTTTGTTTTATTATTTGGTTCGTTGTTCTGTTTTCATTTTTTATTTTAGTTTGTTGTGTTTTGCTTTCAAAATGATCAATGAAAGGTTATGGATAGAGAATATCATATTATGAAGGAAGAATGCAAAGAAGATGTGAAAGTGTTGTATCATTCAATTTTAAAAATTACTCTTACAAATTTAGTTTTCTGTAATAAATGAATAATATGGCTAAGTTATATTTCACTGTTATAGTATTACTTCATTTTTATATTTTGTGCTTAAGGCATTTGTAATTGATTGTGCATCTAGCCTAAAATTTCTTATTACTCATTTTCATTTCTTCATGCCATACTAGCTAAACAATCTATCTCTTATCAAAATTCATTGTTTAAAGGGTTCACGCTTAGCTACTTGAGAAATGATTTTCCTATATCACACTCTCAAGACAATTTATTTTATATAATAGACAATTTGTTACTACTTAAATTTATTACATAAAATTGATTAACAAGGTCGCTAGTATTATACCTATTTTCTACACCCCCTAAATTTTTTAAAAATCTATACTTACTACCATAAAGATGACCATGTCATGAAACCTAAAACTGTGTTGAGGACATTATTGATTGATAGTATTTTTAGATGCATCTTTGATTATGAAATGGTAATGATTGATTGATGAAATTTTATTTGTGTTTATAAGTGGTTTCAAAAATCATGGTGAAACAATAAATAAAATATACATATATAGTTGTGTTATCAGTTATTTTAATGACTCAATTCAGTTTGAAGCGGTTTCAGTTGGAAAATTCATTTTTAAGTTTTGACAGAATTATAATGGTTCTTGATTTTCATTGATCTAATTCATGGTTCATAGTAGATAATGGTGATATGACATTTTGGAAAACATTGCATTCAAAATTTATACATTCAAAAGCCATTCTAGAGGTATAGATTTGATGTATGACCTAGTTTCTTAAAGTTTCAATATGCTTCATTTGATTAAACGATTTTGTCATCTTACTTTATATAGCTTACAGTCATATTTCTTTTTTCTATGAATTGATTTCCAAAATACATGGTTTTAGTTCATGTTGACTTAATCAACATTCTAAGTCTCAGTTTTTTTAGGGTTTGCGTGAATATTTGAATTTTATGACCATAACTCTCGAGGCATGTTTATCATCCTTTGTATCTCACTAGGTGTGAAGATTTATGTATAAATGGATGAATTGGTTGTATGAAATATAAGTTCTTTGAAATCACTACATACTTTTCCAAAAGGGTTAATACATACTTTACTTGAATTGAAATCTTTGAAATGAGTTAAAAAGAAGGCTTATTTATCACATTGTTTGCTTTTAAAACCTAAAGGATCATTATGCTAAGATATTGACATTTACTGAAATAGTAATGTCATCATGAAAATATGTGCTTGGTTTAAGAATGAGTTATAGTTTGAAACTTAGACCACGATACTAGGTAAATTGGCAAATTCCAAGGTATATCATGGAGTTTGTATAAAGTTCACTAAGTCTTAAAGACCCTTTGATAGATGACGAAGTAGGGTCAAAACATGTCATTTGTTGAGATGGCATCTATTTGGTATTTAGATCCATCTTGGCAGGCCAAGGTTGGCACAAACATTCAATGTGAAGGTATGGTTTTGATGCTTTGAGATCTTCATCAGATTTGGGAGTAAAAGAATTAATGGGAATGGTCTTTCCTTGAAAAATGGTAATTATCTAATAATATAGTGTAAATAGATAATTATGGCTAATTTTATCAATGTCGATAAGTAATTTAGCAGGATTGCTAAGTACTTAATTAATAAATAAAGACCAACCCAATTTAGACATGTCATGAATTTTATTATGAAGGTAAGTTGGCAAATAAAAGTCTCAAAATTATTGGTTTTTGGTTCATTTTCACAAGCTCATCTGCAGAAGCGAAGCTTTGGTTCTTTGAGGTTGTGAAGAATTTTTGGAGGTTGGCAGTCAAAAAAAATTCAATAAAGTGATACCAAGTATGTTTATACAAGTTTTGATCAGTATTCTTGAAAATATCTTGTTAATGCATGAGAAAGTTTGAAGTGAAGAGGAAATTTTTATTTGAATTCTAATCTGCATGATGAATATAAGTTCTGAGCATTTAGACCCATGATGACCGTTTTTGACTCCTCTCAAATTTTTTATAACTCTTCTTTTTTATCTTGATCATCTTCTTCATATTTCTAAATTTTCTACTTTTATTTCAGATTCTCTTTCTTGAGCATTTTTTTTTCATTCAAGGCACTTAAGAGTTCTCCTTCAAGATCTACTTCTACTTCTCTAGCTTATGAATCACTCCAAGATTGTCCTCTAGTTATATGGTCTTCACCATCCCAATCTTTTATACCCATGAACAAAACTTCAACTCCATCACTATTTGTAACACCTTCTTTAGTCTCTTCACTTGAGCTACTAGCCCTTTTTGAATAAAGGATTTTCTTTTCTTTATCAGATCTCTTCTTTTTCTCATATTTCTTTGATTTGTAATTTTTTTTACTCTTGTGATTCTTACTCTTTTTCTCATCATGTTCCTCTTCATCATTACTACTCTCTTCTTTTAAATGGGGGCATTTATTTTCTAAGTGTCCTATCTTTCCATAATTGAAACACTCAAAAGGTAGCTTACCTTTATATCTCCCAGATCCCTTTTTGAAATTTATCACAAATAGGGCTTCTTCCTTATCTAACTCTTCACTGATGTTTTAGCTTGATTCATGTTTTTAATTTTTCACTTTCTTTGATACTTTGAAAGTTGATTAATGCTTTGTTGGCTTTTCTGCTTCCATCCTCATTTCGTATGTTGTGATAATTCCATGTAATTAATCCATCTTTAATGTGTCTAAGTCCTTTATTTATCCAATAGTTGAGACTTTCACATCATACCTCATAGGAATTGACCTTAATACTTTCTGTACTATCATCGATTCTTTCATTTTCTCACATATCCCTTTAATGGTGTTGACTATCTCATCTGAACATAGAATATAGGTTGCAATGTTTTCATCATCTTTCATCTTAAGACTTTCAAACTACCTTCTATGCATTTGAAGCTTTGTTTTCTTGACCTTTTCATCAACTTCATAGATATTCTAAAGTTTGTCCCATATATATTTTTCTGACACACAATGCATTACTTTTATGAACTCTAATTTTAATAAGCCACATAAAATGGCATTCATCACTTTCACATTATTCTCACATGCCTTCTTTTTAGCCTGATCCATTTGCTAATTTGTTGGTGTTATGTACCCCATCACTATTGACAATCAAATATCAAAACCTAGAGCTATAAGATATGTTCTCATCCTTATACTCTAAAAATCATAATTCATTCCATCAAACAATGGTGCTTTATTTGTAGAGAAATTGTCCTGACCTTGATGACTTGTCATGTGTGCTCCTGGGATTTACCTTCTAGTGGTTAGACTGATTCTGAAGGAATTGCTCTGATACTAACTATTAAGCTTAGGCTTATACTGAGAGGGGGGTGAATCAATATAAGATAATATTTTAAATTTAATCAACCATAGACATTCAAAATCTAGCAATTAATAACATAAGATTTATGTGGAAACCCTTTTGGGAGAAAACCATGACAAAATATTACTTTAATATATATAACTCTTTTACAATGTTTACATGCACCAACCTACTGAAAACACCAATCCCCAAAATAAGCACCAACTCGATCAATTTGTGAGAACCCACCCAATGGAGACACCGATCCCCTTTGTCAAGCACCAACCTATCTAATTCATTAACACTGACCCATAAGAGCACAAACCCCTAGACTATGAAGCACCGACCCCAAGCCAAATTGATTCCACTATCTGTGATTGCTTCTTCAATCAAATGATCAATTTGCTTCTCTTATACTTTTTCTCTCACTAATTTTATTATATAATTTCTACTTTCCTCTCTTTCACAATTTTCAAATGATATTCTTCATTAAAATAAATCTTCCCTTCACACTTCTTTTCTTAATAAATATTCTATTTCATTTTCTACTCTTCTCTTCTTCTTCACTCAAATGATATGAATTAACAAAATTCTACACTGCCTTCTCTCTCACACTTATATGATTTTTAATCAAATCAAAATGCTTGTAATACTTCCACATCTCATCTCCCTTATATAGATTATAAAGGATATGTCCCATCCAAGAGACACATCTTCACTAAAATAATGTGATAATTGACATTTCCATAGATATTTTCATTTACTTTTTTGTCAACATTTCTGTTCACTCTCGACAATAATTCAATTCACTTCTAGTAAAAATTCCATTCACTTTCAACAACAATTATGTTTGACACTTCTGTTCACTTCCGATAATAATTCCATTTGACATTTCCATTCATATCCATTACAATTCCTTTGACATCAATGACAATTATTCCAACATTGTGAGCGAGAGTTCATCACCTCCTCATGGGTTATTTAGGTGGAATTTGACCTAGGGTTTCATCTCCCAACATTATTCCAACTCCACTTATCTGGTGGGGTATATAAATTGAGCATGCTAAATGGATAGGATAGTAATTGAGTGGTTAACCTGACCAGATGAAAGAGGACTTGTGTTAAGTGATAGTATGGGCATGGAACTTCACTAAGCAGTATATAGTTGGATTCATTGTGCAAGGGACATGACCCTTGCATAACAAGCTAAGTGGGTTGAATTCATTGATGAATATTTATTGTGCCCAATTGTTTCTAGGCACTTGTGGACTATATAGATTAGTCAATTCACAAATTTAGATTAATTGACCTCACTTACCTTGGATTATCCTACCAAATATTGAGTTACTTCCATGCTTTAAGTTCCTTACCACATATAATTTCTTGAGAGATAGAGAGGGGCTTAAAAAATCTACCTGCATGCACTCTTTATTTTTAAATTAATAATTAATTCCTTTCAAGACTAGTATATCGGTGGAAGTTTTGGTGGATATTATGCACACCTTGTGTAAATTTTAGCATCAAAGCATGCATTTAGGTGTTAATTATTATTTTACTTGTATTGTTTGAGTCTAAAATCACTTTGACAAATCAAAAAGATCAAAACTTCAAACAAACACATGTTACACACACCACTTTGCACAAGAAAGTGTTACCCTGCCAAAATTATTCCAAATTATTTGCCTTATTCAAAACAAGATCAAAACCATTTATGCCCTTATTTCTAAGTAACATTGTTACTTTGGTTGTTTTTTCCTAGATAAGTTAGATTCATTCTCAACCATGTTTTAAACATCCTAAAAGTGTGGATATGATTTCAAATCTAGCACGGTTATGTTGTTTACATAGACTTATGACCCTCTTGCCAACAATCAAGTTTCCTTCTCAAACCAAGTCTAAAACCCACTTTCAAGTATAGATTTAATTACAACTAGTTTACCTTTGAGTCCTTCTTACCACTTGAGCTTGAATGTTTTACTCTCTGCACTTAGTTTATGGTACTTGAGTTGCCTTTCCAATTAGTTTAAGACATTTACCTAGAACAATTTAAGACCTTCATTTTTTGATTGCAAGTTCCTTTTAGATGAAGTTAACTTTTGACCTAGTTTTTAAGTTTACCTTGACCAAGTACACTTTTGGTTTCAAACCAATTCCCTTAGATTTAAGTTTATTTCAAGTTTCATGCCTAAATTAAGTTCATTTCCAAGAGAGCTTTGTGACTTTTACCAAGGACCTAGCACAATTTCATTCTTGACATATACCAAGTTTGTTTTACCTTTAGATAGTTCAAGACCTTTTTCAAAGACCGGTTTCACATTTTCATTCCAATATTACCTTAGACCTAGTGTAGAACTTTGCTAAGACCATGTTCACATTTCAATTTTAGACCTCTCTTTAAGAGCTAAATGTGTTTTTCATGATAATTTTAGACCAGGACCAAGTTTGTCAAAGTTTCCCTTTTAGGAAAAGTTTCAAACATTTGCAATGAAAAACAAATATTTTTGTGAGACATTTACATCAATTCAACCATGCCTTGTTATACACAGTGTAATCATGTATTATCTAGACTATGAAAACATTATCACAACTGAACCATTTATTAAAGAGCCCTGTGGAAATGACATAACATATGAGATGGATCTATATCCTGCATATGTTACCCACTATACAAAGCAGGGATAAGACCCATTAACACATTATCTTACCAAGACACATTCTTATCCAGGGCAAGACCAACACCAGACTACTCAATACCTTGCTAGTATACCACCTAACATCGAAGAAGTCCAAAAATAATAGCCTTACTATGTAACCGCACCAACTCATACCAATCATGATCCTTACTTATTTGATTGTCATATCTTGGAGAATAGAGATGAAATCCTTATTAGAGTTATAGAGGTAGGTACTAAGTTCTTGGATGACTTTTCACATGAAAGTTTACCTAAATTTCTTAGAGATTCTAGTAGTGTACCTCCCATTAAACCATTCAAGTAGACATCATCTAGCCATAACCAGGCCCTCATACCAATGCATAACCAAGATCTTGTTGCACTTGAAAAAGAAAAGGGTCAAATTGCTGACCAAATAGCATAAATGCAATAAGTGTACCAAACATACCTTAACTTGGATAGGAATATGACCATTTCTAATACACCACTCATAGAGTTAACTCCATCAACTAGGGTGAAAACTAACTCATCGAGCTATACCAATATGAATACAGACCCATTTGTGCAAAATACCCAAGTCGGGGACATGTTTGATGCTTTGATCATTAAGGAAGAAATTATGGATCATACATAATACCCTTTATAAAACATGGTGTACAACATGCAAGTATTCCCCAATCCACACCAAGTTGGGTTGTATGTATAATAAAGTAACTCAAAACAAGTTTCCCCTACAAAAACCCTTAAGTGGTTCATAATAGTAGGGGGAAAGAACATCTAGTTCACAAATGTAACAAATGACGATTCCCCCATAACTAGCTACTTCTTCAACTACACCATAGGTAATAAGTAACCAATTGCAAACCAACAACCCACCCTAACAGGGGGTGACCAATCCTTGACCTCAATAGGTGGTGAAAACTATTCCACCTCAACAAGTGTTGACCAATGTTCCACATCAATAGATACAGGATAGTGTGCCACCAAAACAAGTGGCAAATCCATTACAAACATTGTCTGATCAACAACAGATCTTTATTAGTTAATAATAACTAGCAGCTAGTCAACAAGTGCCAAACATTCAATAAGTACCAAACATGCAATAAGTGTTATCCCAACAACAAGGGCTTAACCTTACTAGGCAATCATTTCCTCTTGCCCAATAAATACCTCACATTGAAAAAGGTCCTAATATGAAACACCTTCAACAACAAATCTTTAACCAATAAAGAATACCTTTTATACAACATGGTTTTACTAGTCAACAATATGTTCCTATTCAAACCCAACACACACACAGAGTACATTCTACAAAGCCAAATACCTCTACCCCAGTCATAGTTCCCTCTAAACTAGAGTAGTATTACTAATTTTAACTAGAATATTTACCCATAACATGTACTATATCAATAATATAATCCTAACTAAAGGATGTGTATTCTTGGTTGGTTGACTAATCAAGCCAATATTCCACAATACCACGTTCCTCTATTGTACCCCGATCAAGGCAATCCACTTTTGATGACCTAGCCACGACTATAAAAAATTGTACCATATTGGTTTCTAGCCCATGAACTGCAATAAATGAAGGATGTAATTGCAACTATTTAGATTGGAAAGCAGATGAAAAAGTTTAAACTAGATGAGGTATGTCCATATCCATTGAACATGGAGTACCTTCAAATACCCTTTCCTTTGGGTTGTGAGCCACCAAAGATTAATAAATGCAAGGGAAAGGTAACCCTAAGGAGCATTTTAAGGAGCTCTTTATTGCTTTCCATCCAATGGCCTATAGTGATATCTACTTACTTATCCTTTTCCCCAAAAGTTTAATTGGATAGGCCTTGGAATGGCTTCTCGAATTACTAAAGAATTTTGTATCTAACTTTGATAACCTTTCAGACCAATTTGTACAACACTTATCCTATAATCTTGAGCACAATATTACTATGGTTGATTCAGGTCAAGCTAGATAAAAAATTGATGAGATATTTGCAATCTAATTACAATGATGGAGAGTACTTTCTAGCCATTTCATGCATAATTTACCTAATAAATAATTGACAACTATGTTTACCAAGAACTTGCACAATGAGATATCTTATGACCTTGAGCTTCAGTGTGCTCACACATTTGAGGATATCATTGAAATGGGTATACAAATTGAGAAGGCCCTTATCAAAAAGGGGATAATCATATTTTCTTCTCCTAATCAAAACCATAATTTTAACCAAAGCCAAAACTAGAATCAAGGCCAAAACCAAAACCAAAGCCCAATTCAGATGCAAACTCATACGCCACCTCAGGCCAATACTTTTGGAAACCCAAAGCCTACAACCACAAAAATAATGTTGTCAATAATGTACTTAATGAATCATGCCATGTCCAAATGGTGTAAACACCATCTGCTCAACCAACTTTGTATGTGTAGCCAATTCCATAAGCACAACCAGCTATACAAATACAACCAATTCTAAATATGTAATCACTCCCATTTCCTCCTTTGAAATGACCTCCTCCATAGTAATACTTAATGATGTGATCTTTAATGATCTTGGAGAACCAATTGAGTAGGTATTCTAAAAATTATTCATTACCATATGCTTAGCTAGTCCATTCTAAAGTCATTCCCTGAAGATGTTCCTTTCCCTAATTGTTATAAAGATCATTAATTCTATGACTATCACCGACTCAAAGGGAATTCCATATACTGATGTGTGCAATTAATTCATCTCATTTAAAATATGTTGGATAATAGAGAGATCGAGTTGGATAACTAGGCTTCTACTTGTAATTAGAATCAATAACCATGACGGCCACCTCTGCAACAATAATGATAATAAAAACATCAAAAATATCAACAATAACAATAAAAATAATTACAACAATAACAATAATAAAATTATCATAACCAAGGTCAAAATGATACATCTAACCAAAGGGCTTATCACATCATCACATATGACTATAATAAAGTTGTAGGTTATATTGTAGGTGGTCATATATCCAACATTGCCATCAACCCTAGACCAAATGTCAATCAACCACAACCATTGCCTAATAATGCCTATTAACCCCATATGCTGGTAACCCTCCTTTAACCTATGACCAAAACCAAACATAAAAACAACCAAGGATTACCATCATAAGCCCTCCTCTGCAGCATAAATAAGAAAGCATTCATTTCAAAAAATTGAGAAATTTTAATTGAAATAAAGCTAAATATAGAAAATTGAATGGTAGGCAAAATCTAGACATTGAAACTGACCCTAGGAATTTTTTATGTAAACTAGGGGTAGGATGTGGTACTGGGTAGGAAAAGATCAGACCAATAAATATCTAAGGAATTTATGGTATATGGTCAAAAAACATCATAGACTAAGAACATAGTCGACCCTATCGATTTGGTTTTCAAAGAAAGAGAAAAATAAGGGGTTGATTACATAGTAATGGTTCACTATAGTATCACTGAAGATGGTTGAATGTGTAGTGGTAGACCAATATAGTTTGAACATAGGAAGATAGATGACATAGTACCCTTTGGCTGATGCAATTTATACTACATGGCCGATACAATTTGCTAAAAGAGTTTGACTGTGTAACAGAGGGCCGATATAGTATACTAAAGCTGGAAAAGGGCCGATTTAATATCAAATAGGCTAATTATGTTTGAAAGAAAAAGGCTGATTATGAATCAGTGGGTTGATGTAGTATGGTAAGATTTTGATATGGTCAATTTAGTATCAAATAGGCTAATTATGTAGAAAAATAAGAAAAGTAGATCAGACAATCTGATTTGTAAATTATTTAGAATATGTAAGAATGCATTTTAATTATTATGACATCGAGTACTAATACATCCTCTATTGTTTGATATTTTATAGGAATGTTAGATATTTTGGCACTTAGTGGATGTGTCCTAGCTGCTAGATATATTGAATCAATTAGCAAACATGGATAGAGCTCAATCGGTCACCTTCGGATTTAGAGGTATTATAGAGATGAGATAGATCCCTCTGAGTGTTGGTATCATTGTCATGCTCTTGGTATCATGGGAGTGATTAACCAACACTTTCTAATGGGAGGTGGAGGAGGATACCATAGAGGTGGCAATCACCTTAGAAGATGTCCATGCATTTCTTAGACTTATTATATATAGGATGTCGATGATTTATGATACACTGGAGTCAGAGGATGAGAGATGAGCCTTAGCTCAATAGGATATAGGCTCATATAGGATCTATCATGGGTTACACATGAGTTTTTTTTATGTTTATCTCACAACCATTTTAAATATTTGAAAGGTTGTGATAGGGCTTGTGATATCATGAGTGTTATGTCATAAGTCGTATGGCAAGGTACCACTGTATGTGATAGCCTTGTACCAGATGATTTTGGATTAAGGAGGGTTGTATGATATCAGTTCTATCATTTGGGTCTAGCTCATGCATGACATGTATGAGATGTTATCCCAAGGATAGAAGATGATGGGATCTATTATTTTGTTGAGTGCATGGATATATGAGAGATTCCCTATGTATTAGTCAGTTAGATTACCCCATGTAATTGATGATAGGATACTTTAGGTCATTTGATGGAGGTAGGACCATGTAGCATAGGTCATTCCCCATGTTCCATCAGTGTAGACTGTCACATAAGGGTAGATAATGTGGTAGTCATACACTCACATAGATTTTATATGGTTGAGTTGGGCTACCGTTACTATAGGTTTAGCACTTGTGCAGATCATGGGCCACTATAGTTCATGGGTAGAGCCTTATCCAGTGGCTCATGTACCCAGACAACTAGGACTTCCTAATCTAGTAGCCCCTCTAGTAGTGCTTTCTTATTGGGTATGACATGTTAGAGAGCTGAGAGGGAGAGGAGGTAGAGGAGTACCTATGGAGATACTAGTGATCAGGCCATGCTAAACTATACCATGGTTTGGTCAAGCATGACAATAAGAGGTAGTGAGGCCTGTAGGATATGACATCATGGATGTGGATACAGGGGATGAGGGAACACAGTAGGGACCACAACAAAGGTAGTAATTACCACCATAAACTCACCAAAAATAGAGACACCATCGACATGATGTTGCATATGGGGAGCCTACAATAGTTCTAAGACACAATTGGTCTATAGTGTAATTCAAAACTTTTTTGCAAATGCATTGATTTATAAAAACTTATCACTATCCTACATAAAATTCTAGCATACCTCTAATTTGGATCTAATTAAATAAAAATGCATTTCAAATGAAAAGATTATACCTACATTATGCCTGCATATTCATAAAATTTTTTGCTGCAAATAATATTAAGACAAAAATAAGAGTAAGATTAAAGATTATTTGATGTTGGATTGTTATGTATAGACTCAAATTCTATGATAGCATGATATTGGATTGATGACTTTGATAAGTATACTGGTTTCACATGAGAGGATCATATATTTCATAGTTGTTTTCTCATTGTTTGGAATAGAGGGAGACATGAATTAAATGGGCTAAGGAGGGAGATTTTCCAATGAATTAAAAAATCATTGGAAGCCTCTAGAGAAGAAGACTATAAAGAGAAATGAGGGAATTCTAAGGAATTTAAAATTATTTATAATTTTCTATAGAGAAAACTCTCTAGAAAAGGATAAGGGTGGTAGATAATAGGCACTAAGCATTTAGGAGAGCCTAAGAGATAGGTAGATAGGTTTTTAGGAATTTAAAATTCACAAGTGGGCATGGGAATATTTATTAAACAAATGGGATGTTAACAAGAGAAGAAATGAGGGGAATAATAATAGGTGAGATACATGTGGGAAATGAAATATGGAGATGGGACCTAGATAATTGATTAGGATGGGGTTAAAGGGGTTATGTTAGGCAAAAAAGAGACAAGATGAATTAATTAGTGGATTATTAGATGGAATCAAAGATTTAATTAGTAATCCATAATAGGTGAGAAAATTAAGATGCATATATTTTTCCCCTCTTTGAAAGGGTATTACGACTGAACGAAGTAGGAGGAGTAATGGTCTTTCAAAGAAGAAATATTTTCATGGATGAATGTTAGTAAATGATGTTAATGGATGTGATTCCCCCTTGAGGAGACATGTGGAGAAGAATGAGATAGATGGCCACTCAAAAATAACAAATGAGGGATGGGTTATGACAACTAAATAAGGGGATGGCATGGCAGATGTGAGATCGATGATGAATAAAATGAACTTGATAGGAGTTGTGAGCTATAAATTGATGATGCTCTTAGAAAATACCTATGCCCAGAGATCAGAAATGATTGTGTCATGGTGGTCGACACATCCCAAGGGGGAATAAAATGTAACATGATGATGATAAGATAAAAGGTTGTAAGCTTTCAACATATCCCATGCAAGGACACATGATAAGGAGAGATATAGACCAAGATGATAAAGGCCATGAGATTTCAACATATCCTAAGCAAGGATGCATGTTGGGAGAGCATCAGGCCAAAATAAGATAATGATTTGATAAGATTAATGATGAGTGTAGCTCAAAGCTAAAGTCAAGCGATATGGTGAATAGGATGAGAGAGCATAAATGATGTGACCAAAATATTAAGGGGAAGAACTTGTTAGTGTGATGCATCGAATCAATAAGCCACAATGTGATTAATAGTGATAATGCCCCTGGCAAGGACATATGCAAGGGAACAAGAGATGATAATAAAGTTAGGATCTCGATCATGCCCCAATCAAGGGAGGAATTCATAAACTTTCAATGATGAATTTACCAATCAATGATAATGGATGATTGATGGAAGAAAAGATGGATGTTATGATTTGTTGGGCCCATTCAATAGGTGTGGCTAATTAAATGGTAATATTGGGGAAATGATGATGGGGATGGTGATTGATCAATAGACTGATTGATTAATGATTGATATATTATAGCTAAAGGATTTAACTAATGCAATATTTAAGGATGGTGAGGAACAATAGATATGCGATGATGAGTGGTGGGGAAAGAGGAGAGAGTGGTCGAGCTAACTTCAGACATACCATATGCCTGAGTACTACCTACATAATCTAAAAATCCTTAGGCCCATGTAGTTTAGACTAGATGATGGATGAAAAGATAGAGTAGAGGAAGAGGATGACAATGAATGTTAGACATGATAGTTGTTAGATAAAGGATGTGACGTAGATGTTAGACATGAAGATAAAAGGATTAGGAGAAATGATTGGATATGAGATGTTATATGTTATGACATGTGGTTGGATTAGATTATTGAACTTGGATGATCAAATTGATGATGGTATAAATATGATAAGATGATTAAGCAGATGATAGAGGATAGGAGAAATGATGAGTGTGGTTTATTATCAAGCCATCATTGCCACAATAGGTATCATCATATTCTAAGTAATTAAATGTTAAATGTAACACTAGGAAGTATGTCCAATGATATAAGTATGATCGAGAGGATGTTGTTCCAAAGTGCATGATTATAAAAGGGGTAAATAATGAACTCTGCATAAGGCACCCAAAAGCATCATTATAGCTTTGTTGGCTCCATCATAGCATACTCGTTCATTGCACCCTTGATGCAAGACTAATTAAAATACTAATAAAAGAGGATAAATATAGACAAGTTAACAAACATGTGTCGATATATACATGATAAAATACATGCAAATAAGTCAAATAGCATAGATCATACAAGTAACATACACAAGTATCTACATAGAGATGCATCATGATTAGTGTCTTGTCTATTATCTTGATGAGATTCGACGGGATGAGTGATCAAGTGATGAGTTGGACAAAGTCATTCATGGTGATCATACTGTGAAGGTGGATTAAGGATATGGATTTAAACAGGGGTATAGATTTTGAGAATACTAAATACTTGGATATCATTATTAGGATATAAGATAAGACAAGATAACAAAATAACGAGATGATAAGATGACTAAGACGTAATATAGGACAACATGACATGGATAAATTAGGATATAGGATAAGATGACCATTATACTCAATACATATGTCAAGATGACAAGAAACAAGGAACTTAGATGTTTTAGGATTTTGTGGATTTTATAATTTTTAGGGTTTTTGGAATATTCAAATTTTTAAGTCTTTTGGGATATGTATGTACACTATACAAATGGGGTTACTAGAAAAGTGAATACTAAGCTTAGCAACTAGGATAAGTACAAATGGAATAATAGATGGGATGAAAAAAATATGAGGGTGAGGCTAAAAGGGGGATGAGGACCAAGGAATAATCGACTAGGGATTTCCGACAACTACATTGTGAAGGAATAGGATATCTAGTTTCTTAAGTGTCCATAGGAGGATATGCCAAGATGATTCCATAAAATTTCTCAAGACATCTTCCACATCCTTACAAAGGCCAAGACTATACGAAAATATGGACATAATAGGATGCATCATATGATGGCATATGACAAGTAGACATAATGAAGAGAGGGATGAGATAGACAAGGATGACATTGAGGGGATTGACAAGGGATATTATGTGGATGAAATGGATTTGCCCCCAAGTTTTGAGGTACAATGCAAAAAATATCTTATTTTACCATGATGATAGAAACAATTTTTCATCATGGTACTTGCCCAAGGCTCCAAAAGACTGGTTTTCACCATTAGATAAATGAATTTTTTTTTAGTTTTTTGACTTTTAAGGTAGGCGAGATGTAGGATGTAGACATTTTCATGATTTTCATCCAACACCTCTTCTATCAATATGTGATATTGGGAATATGTTATAAATGCTAGATGCATTAATGTCCTTATGACCTTTGTTGATTCACTATTGAGACCCTTCCATACATCTAAACCAGGTGTCTTTATCACACCTATAAGAGATAATGTTGCTCGATTTTATGAGGTGTGGAATGGATGGGTTTAGGGTTTGGATATTATGGTGGAGTATAAGCCCTGAATGGATGATAAGATCATGATAGGGAGGTGTTATGGGTGATCAAGAATTAGGACTAGCATTCGTACACATCATTGGACATGTTAGATGTTCCACATTTGATTGGTACCATTTGATAAAATATTGTAAGAGATCTAAGACACTTTGACTTTACAGTTCATCTTTGATTCTATTATGTGAAGGATCAACCATATTGATAGTATTTTTGACAAGGATTTGATCTTTAGACTTTATTATATTTTGACTGCCCCCTTGTGCCTGACTTTGGGATTCACTACAAGATATTGATTTTTGACTTGATGGATGATGATTATTTTGACTTTGATGGTACCGGAGTCCTTCAAATAAGGTTTTAGTATGGGAAGGCACTTTTTTATTAGGCTGATGATTTGAATTTTCTTGATTGTGACTTGTTAGATCAAAGGTGATTTTATCATTAGGCATGAATTTTTAAATATGGTCTTGGACCATTGTATTTTAGGTACATATTATTTTGCTTGAGGAAGTGTCTAATAATGTATGTTCTCATTTGTCCCTATAGAGGGAGGTGATTAAATGATCATTGATAGGAAGAAAGATGTCTTTGATGGATGAAGGTGGGGCATATGGTATGATTAGTTCAATGAGTGGTGGTGGGGCATCATAGTCCTCATAGAGGTTTTTAGGAAACCTAGTTTGACATCAAAGAAGATCTCCTCAAGATCAACAAAAAGATCACTAAGGTTATCTATAATACATGTATTTGAGGCATGATCAGATTCATCAATGGATAAAGCTTGTAATAACTATATTATGACTTAATCATATTGATTGGAATCAAAATATATGCCTTATGATTGGTTAACATCATGATTGGAGGTATCTACAAATAGGTAGGCATCATGAGATGTAATATTTTTGAGGGATGATGTTTCTAATGAGGAATCTGATTGGGATACTGGTGTTGAACATGATCCTGGTGTAGATAAGACTTGTGTTATCTCTAATTCTAACTCTAACAAGGGTGTAGGTGATGTTGATGAGGCAATGGTGATAATATAGGATTATTTGTCCCCAAGCAAACTCTCCAAATGAGTTTTTTGATATGATGGGTGAGAGGAAGATGATGGAGGGATAATGGATTCACCAATAATAGGCCTATGGAATAAGGACTCATGAGAGAAGGAAGGAATAGGTTTATCTAAAATAGACTCATTATCAATGGAGGATTTATCAAAGATGGGGGGACCATGGAATATGGACTTGGTGTCTTAACATTGGCTTAGAAAGGGAAGGGATTAATTGTGTTTGGTAATGGAATCTTGGCATTACTCTTCTTGTTCAACCTTGGATGTAGACCCATCTATTTCATTCTTGATTGTGATGTCACCACAATCAATGAGGTCTTGGACATAGTTTTAAAAATTATGACATTGATTAATGGTATGACCCTAGGTTCGATGATATATATAGTAATAGTTGGATCTATACCAAGAGGGCTTGGGGTTGGTAGGATCAAGATGTTGTATGGGTGGATAAACTATTATCACATAGATTTTGCCCACATTCCTTTATTTAATAGCTCATTGTGCATATATCTAATGATACAATGGGAAAACCTCCAAGCTAGAGAACCTTAACAAATTGAAGTTAACCTCTAGAGAAGGTCAGCTTACTTTCACTAAATCTAGTGCAATTGATAAAATACTATCTTTATATAAATTCCACTCCTTTAGTGTTCTTGCTCCTAAACTAGGGTTTGATTGGGACAAAGAGTTTTAGAATGAAATTTTCAAAACTAAAAATGGTGATCGCACCAAATATTTTTATAGTGGATTTTAATGCTTTCTTGAATTAACACAATAGAACAAAAAATAAAATAAAATTTATTTGAGCACAAACTCATGCAGATCGGAAATCATAGGCAATATTTTTTTATTTTTCATAGAAGGGAAAAGATTATTTTATTTTTAATCAAACAATATTTCAGAAGGGTAGAAAATACCATCAATGAATTCTTGTGACTAAAACAAGCATTTAAACTTCCACAAATATTCAAATAACTTGCATACACATGGATTTCTTAGACAAGAAAGGCAAATCTTAAATTTATTTCATTCTCCAAGTTACAGCTTGTAGTAAATACATTCAAAATGTAGAATAATATTACTAACAACAAAAATATAGATTGGGCTATGGGGTTCTACCCATATTTATACAAAATATCTCATAGATGAGATGTATTTATCAGAAACTTCAACACCTAGTAGAAAAATCATGCAAATCTAGAACTTCATGCAAAAATAGGCATGATATTTAGCTTGTGGCATCCTTAGCTTGGTAAAATGGTTTGAAAAATAGCATGCAAGAGCTGGGTGTGATATTGAACTTGGTGTGGTGTGGATAGACTTGAGAAATCTTCATGCAATACCTCTCTTCCTCCTCTATGCAGATGCAAGTAAATCTTCATGCAAATGGAGCACCAAAATGGGACCAATGTTTAATCAAAAGATAACTTAGAAATGACTCGAGTTACTTTTTTGCAAAACCCTAAGTTGAAATTTATAAGTGAGACTTTTACAACCTTCAAGTCATACCTCTTTTTCAAAATTAGGATTGTAATTTTCAATATATGTTTTTACAGCTTAAGTAATTATAACTTCTCAAAGTGAAAAGTGTAATATGCAAGTCTGTTTTTTACAGTTTCCAACTTTTCAAAATAGAAAGTGTAAAATACACATGTCTCTTTCTTGAAAAGAGCTATAAAAGATAGTTGTAATTCTACAATATACAACTTTAAAATGTTTTTACAATAATTAAAATACAATATATGAAAAAAATTTCAATGAAAATAATTAAAAATATACTTCCTATGCCTATTTATCTTTCTCGGCTTGCAATTTTTAAACATATGCATCAAAAGCCTTGAAGATCTCTTGTATTCTTTCTTCATTTATGACAAAAGAGTATAGGTTGGTAATATCACAATATTATGATGTGTTGAAAGGTTATCTCCTCAAATCCTTGATTTTTCACTTATCTTTTCCCATCTTATCCAACGTATTATGATACCTGATGTAGTGGTGGATAAAGCTCAAGGTAAAGACTATATTTTTAGTAGATTCTTTTTCTACCACTTCTTTGAATTTGCTCTGGACATATTCTACTAGAAGGAGGTTATCTTGATCATCTATTGTCCTACATGAAAAATTATTCAACAAATATTCTATGTCATACAGCATGTCAATGGCCTTATCATGGGCAACCTTAGCCTTATGTGCAGCCTCTATGAGTAACTTCATCCTGAATTGTGTAGTTTTGTCTAATTATTCCTATTCTCCATCATTTTTTAGTATCCCTTTAGCAAGGAGGATGTCTATATCAATAGATTCTACAACTTTCAATTTGGGATAATAGAGATTCAAACTTGTTATTTCTCCCTAATATTTATTGACTAGTTCTCTCAATCTGATCCTCCTTTCCCTCATAACTGTATAATGGTCCATTATCATATTAATAATCTTATTACCTTTGGAGATGAGATCCTATAACCATTCCATAGTGTCCCTTCCCATGCTTGTAATTTTAGTCACCACATCAATTATTTCCTTATCTAGGATCTGGTTAACTGGTTATGCTGATGGACCAGTGGGCTCTATGAATTTATTTAGTGTAGCCATAAGTTGGTTAGCCTATTTTTTCAACCCATCCTTAGTGACCTTGTCACTCTCTATTATCTCAAAGAGGGATTTGATGTTAGATTGAACTTTGTGATTTAACCCCTACCTTGTTGGATGTCCAAGGTGATCTTTAATATATGATAGTCCCCCACCACTAGATCTTCTTTTTGTTTGTCTAGTGGGCAGACTGCAATCTCTACTTATCTCTCCCCTACTGAATCACACAATATTATGGAGAAGGTTCAGGGAGTAGTTTTGGATTTCTTCTTCATGTCTAAAAGACCAAAATCTAGTGTACTTGGTAAAATCATTTACTTTCATTTCTTCCCACTGTTTGTGCTAACCAACTGGGGGTAGCATCTTGTTGTGTAGACACTGTCACCTGAGAATCTGTAGTTAAAGCTGCTACATTGGTAGGAACTATGAAAATTAGTGAATCATGTGATAATGTTATCATTGATTACTTGGTATATGCTTGTGTCATTTCATCTCCATCTACAGATTACAAATCCACATTTGCATCAAAGGACTTGTTTATCACCTATCTCCATTGAAGGTGATTGGGAAACTATGGAAGTGGAAGAGCTGGGGGCAATAAGAACATTTATGTCTATTGGTCATGTAGGAGATGGAATTGATACTATTGGTTAATTAGACATAGGTGTTGTCACTTAGATTTGCACCCTTTGAGGAGATGTCTCATCTCTCCTCATCCAAGTGGCACAATTGAAACAGCTCTAAGTTGTGGGTAGCCTAGGAATGAGGTGAATCTCTAGATAGGGATAGATCCCTTGATGTACCACTTTTGGATCACTAATAAACCTATGCTTGCAAGGAAAAAGGATATAAAACTAAAATTAATCTATCCTACAGGTGGTGATACACCAAATTTATTAATGATTACCAACTAGCTGCATGTCACACATGAGACTAAAAGACTAACTAGATATACACTTCTCTAATCTGAATCTTCTCGCATCAATATTTCATTTAGATTGTGATGAAATTTTAGGCTAGGACGACTAGACAAGAGGCATATAGTGGTACTATTTGAATAGACTAATTCACTCAACCTTGACACTTCATAGAACACTTCACATGACCTATAAGCAGAAGCTTTCAAGCTGAAAATAGGAGAGAGAATGAGACAACAATGCTAAGGAAACAATAGTCATCACTAAGAAAGATCAATCATTCAATTGAACACACTATGAACAATCATATAAGAGGTAAAATTTATTAGTCTTTATTGATTCGTGGTATGCAAATGAGTAGGTCTTCACCATACTCAGGTGGAGCATGTTTACAATAGCCAAAATGGCTAGTTCTTATAGAACTTGAGAGAGAGAAGAGAAGAAAAACATCCAAAGGTCACAAGGACAAGTTTCAATCTAAAAAAATGAGTTACATGTGCATAATAAGAGAATGTGAAATTGATCATGGAAATTTAGGAAGCACAAGTGTCAATCCAAGGCTTAAAACTCTTGAAATGTGGCATGAAATTCCCTTTACTAGCTCAAAAAATTGCATTCATCATTCACCCCTATTAGAACATCCCAAAACTGAATAAGGACAGGTCTAATGATTAAATTGAGAGGGAAGGGTTATAAAAATTCTTCTCCATGCATTGGTTTAATTCCTAATCACCTAGATTCCTTTGAGAGTGAGCCATCACTACCTGCAGTCAAAGAAACTCCTCTTTCACACACATCTCACACTTGGCCTAAAAATTAGATTCAATTTTATATGAAAATTCATGCAAGGGAGTGGATGAAACTTGGAAAGACCCTACATGGCCTTAGACTACTTAGACACACCTTAAAAATATTCCCACTTAAAGTTTTCACCCTTCTCACTATCATGCTCACTATGCCATTTTTGACTATATGAGATGAGATCTCTTGTTGAGACATTTATGAGTTTTTATGAAGCATGAAATGGCCATATGTAGTTAGGATAAGTCTCTATATTCCTTACAAAGTTGATTTCATCTCTTGAAACCTCCTAAAACTTGCACAATGCACAAAATAATCAAGAAAAGAAATTTTATACCCTGTTCGTATAGATAAGGAACCACTCAATTGGATGGGAATGGTCTATGGAGAGTCCTCTATAATATCAAAGCATTTCCCAAGACATTTTTGTCTATTTGGATGCATTTGATTCCTTGTTTTCCCAATTAGGTCCTTATCCAAGGTTTTCAAGGGTTTTGAGTACTTTAGGCTCTTAAGCTTTGTTCATAGAGATGCAATGTTAGAATTACAAAAACATTGCACAAGATCAATGATCAATACTTCTATTAACATGTCCAAACTTATTGGATCTCCATGCATAGTATCCAAGGAGATGTAAGCATTTCAACTTTGCTTATCAAGCTTATTTCTCCATTTCTTGTAGGCCTGAGTTAGTTCTAAGCTGAAAGTGGATTTTCATGTGGTTCCTCTAAAATTTGAAAGCATTAACACATTTTAAATGACCCTAAAAACATTATACAATCCATTGGAATGTTTACCTAAGGCTAGAATTGAAAATGACCTCCCATTTGGATTAGGCCTAACCATGCCTAACAGTTCTACTTGCATACTTGAGTGTTTAGAGAACCCTATTGAATTTCTCCCTTTTGTGCATGGTTTATCATGTTTTCATAGGTGTGGTTTAGTTTTTTGAACCTCCTTGCAAGGTCCAGCCAGCTCTTGGTTCATTCCTTTATCACCCTTTCTCAAAAATGCAGGGTTTATGTACAAAGGGAGTGCCCTCTATCTGAGACAAAATAGAGGGCACATTCCCTATTTTATCAGACCAACTAATAATTTTAAGAGCTTATATAAGTTTTAAATACATTCTCCATAAAAATTCATCCTACATTCTCCATAAAAATTCATCCCTTGATCAAGTCGTTAGACCTTCCAACTTCCTCAAACTCCAAGATAAATTGTACAAAAGGTAGACTGTGTGCAATGTTTGAGGTATAGATTGTGTGTTGCTTGTTTAGAACCTTTCTTTCCTTTGTATATAACCTGAGAGTGACATGAGACTATTATGATTTTGATGAATGTGTTCTAACTTTCATTTATCCCTCCAAACTTTCACATATTCCTCATACTCTTTGCCTGGTCTAAATGTTATTGATTCATCTTGCTATAGATAACACTGTGGAATTTCAATATTCAAAGAGCAACTTTAGGGCTCTTGAAAACCATCCTCCTCAACTCAAACATCTCTCTTATTTTGAAAAATTATAGACCTATCTTGGAGATTTGAGATAAGTATACTTGGAGGTCCTAGAACTCAATGCAACCTTGTATGAGAAACCTCAAAACAGGATGTGGACCTCTGTTTTGATAGTTTTGGGGATTTGATCCCTGAAAATAATCACCTCATGTTCTTATAATAGTTTCCACTTCCATTTACTCATCTAACCCTAAAAATAGGTCTACCATGGTCTATATAACATACTAAGATATCAATAAGGTTTTCAACATGTTCAATTTCCTTTGTACAAGTACCTTCATACCTCTGCTAGTGCCACCTATAAGTGGACATTCCAATGTACAAGCATTGGATGAACCAATAAGTAGTATGCATGGTTTGTGAGTTTCAATTAAGTTTGGTCCATTTCCAAAAGTTCCAAATAGACTCTTCTTAATATCAAAAACATTTATTAGCTCAGATACTCCCTTTCAATCATGATTGGCCTTAATGGGATACTTATACATGTTCATTAATGGTGGAAGACTGTGTGCATAAAAACTTGTCTTCTCATGCTCTCTATGGTGTCACTTGGGCTTAGCTTATTTGTTCATGCTCTAATAGCCTGCTCAACACCTTGAGACCATAATACTCCTCCATGAATGTGTTTTATAGCTTTGCATGGCTCACCTAATTGACCGTATATGATAGTTATAGAGCAGATTGATTATATGGTGTTTAAGACTGCAAAATCATGGAATGTTGATTTTAGGTGAGATTTAAAGAATAAGGGAATCAATATAGCATTGATAACATTTAAATGAAACTATAACAACCATTTAGAACCATTGTCAAAGCATGAAGATCTTGAAAATGGTGGAAACATGCATGTCATCCCAAATGAGACCAATATGCAAACCTAAGATGATTTACCTATCAAAAAACCTTGAAACACTAAACCAAACATGGAGATAATTATCTCAATATGTCCATATCCTTTGGAATCAATTCCAATAACTGGATTATATAGAATCATCCAAATAAGATCAAAACCTATTGGTTGCAAAAAATAGTTATCATAAAAACATGGTCAACTTATTAGAGATGATTCATAAAGCATACTTGACCAATATTAAAAATATTTTAATTTAAATGACTATCTTTAATTTTAATTTCCCCTCCCAAAGGCATTTGACCTGAAAGTTCTCCAACTGGCCGTACCAAGCATAAACCTGTTGACTAGTTATGTGTGTCTAGAAGGGTGAAGAAGGAGCATAATGGTTTTGGACCTTTTTTAGCACTTAAAAAGCATGTCAAGTGCTTAGATGAGTATGAGTAAGATGAAGATCCATTATGTGACCTTATCCCATGTGTCACACTCCCTTATGGGTTGTACAAGTTCCAAACTCCATCTTTTTAGTTGGTTTCTTGATTTTTAGTTAGATAACTTGCAAGATTCAGATGGGACTAAAATTATTGATAGGGAATCTAACTTATTGGATGTTTAAAATAATAATAAGACACTTGGATACCTTTAAAACCATGCTACTTTCATTTATGACCCCTAAATGGCTATTAAGTGACCCAAAGTGACATATAAACTAATCAAACCATAACTAAGGCTAACAAGGCATTGAACTACATAAAATGAACTATAACATACCCTATGAAAAAATATTAGACTCCTAAAACATATAAAGATCTATTTTTTTACTAGTAGGGATCTCAATTTGACCTATAGGGTCAAATTTGATCAACAAATTGGTGACTCATAGGGGTAGTATGCCTGTTATACTAAAGATTAGTAGCCTTATCCTATCAATGGGATTAGGGAGTCATCTGAAGTTTGAGACAAACATGAATACATGACATTTGAAAAAAAGGCCTTGACCAAAACAGGACAACTAATTACCTCAACCACACAAAATAAAGGACACACATAAAGCAAAGCAAACACAAGGGAAAATAAAAAACAAAAAACTATGCACAACTAGAAATTAAGCATACTTCCTTTCTAGGATTAAAAGGAAAGTTCCTGGAATTGGATCATAATGCCAAGCATGTTGTTCCTTGGATTGGATGCTTAATAAATCAAACCTATTTCTTGGCACTTCACTTAATCTACTCTCAAGTATATCATTATTAAATAGGTCTCCAATGTAAATGTATTCCTCTTGAATTTGTTCACATACCTCATATTCTTGCCCACTCTTCATCTCATGATCGACTTGCATCTTCTTTGTAGGCATGATTTCAAGAGGAGTAGTTTCTTGTTCCTTGGAAGATTCAAGCCAATAGAAGCTTGTTTTGACCTTCAAAGGCTGAGGTGAACTTTGCTTTGGCTCATTTATGACGTTTTTAAAAATGTCATCTTGCTTACCATCACTTGTAATCGGCTCTAAGTAAGTTGTAGACCCCTTGAGAGACTCAAACTCATTGTAAATACTTAAAAATTGTTGCCACAAGTCTTTATTTTATCTTTGATCAACATCATGAAGGGGAAAAACAAGAGAATCTCTTTCATCCTCTTCTTTAGAATCCAAAAGGACTTCATCCAAGATTTCTTCCTTGACATAAGGAAGGCATTCTTCATTATAAACACAAAAAGAAGACTCCAAACAAGGACTCATTTCTTCTTCAAAATTTTGAAACTCTTGAGGACTCTCAAGTTATATATCAAGTTATGAGGACTCTCAAGTTATGAGTCAATTCCAATATCTGGATTGTACGAAATCATCCAAACAATATCAAAACCTATATGGTGTAAGATATAATGAGCAGAAAAACATAGTCAACTTGTTAGATATTATTCATAAAGCACAATTGACCAATATTCAAACTATTGTTATGGAAATTAATATCTTTGAGTTTAATTTCACCTCCCTAAGGATTTTGACTTGGAAGTTCACCAACTGGCCATACCAAGCACAAACCTGCTAACTGGTTCAGTGTGTCTAGAATGGCGAAGAAGGATCAAAATGGTTTTGGACTTTTTTTAGTACTTCAAAAGCATTTCAAGCACTGATATGAGTATGAGGAAGATTAAGATACATTACATGACCTTTTCCCATGTGTCACACTCCCTTATGGTTTGTACAAGTGTCAAACTCCTCCTTTTTAGTTGGTTTCTTGATTTTCAATTAGATAACCTACAAGATTTAGATGGGACTGACATTCCTGATAGGGAATCTAAGTTATTGGATGTTTGAAAGAATACTAAGACACTTGGACACCTTAAAAACCATTCCACTTGCATTTATGACCCCTAAATGGCTATTAAGTGACCCAAAGTGACATATAAACTAATCAAACAATGATTGAGGCTAACAAGGCATTGAATTACATCAAATAAACTATAACATACCCTATGACAAAATATTAGATCCTTAAAACATATAAAGATCAAATTTTTACCTATAAGGGTCCCAATTTGACCTATAGGGTCAAATTTGGTCAATAATAGGGACTCAGAACTTGGGGACTAGTGGAAGGGTGGAAGCCAAAGGATCAAATGAGTCAATTAAATTGGTTGGGCCACTTAGGGGTGGTAAGGTAAGAAAGATGAAAGGAGCTGAATATGAAGTGGTATTTATCCCAGAATTTGGGATAACTAGCAGAATTGAAGTTAGGATGACTAAGTTTATAGCTATATACTTCTGAGTTGTGTCGAAAATCAATGGGGATCGAATGGAAGGAATTGTTAAGGGAATGGAAGGAGGGAGTGAAATTGGGGGAAATGAAAGTGGAGTGGAAACTTGAGTATCCATGGAGGGGGGACCTTGAGTGTCCAATTGACTTGATTGCACTGGTTCTAATGGACTTATTATTATAGGTAAGGTGGTAGGAATGAGGGGTGGAATGGAAACCTAAGATGCAGGGGGAGTGGAGATAGGAGGTGGAGGTGTTGGAGCTATGAGAAAAATATAAACAAGTGGAGGGTGAACTACAAATATAGGGGTTGTCACTATGACTGATATGAAGGTTAAAGCTATGGAGGCTCTAACTACTATTATGTCCTCACATGAGATGATGATTGGCTGGTCCGTTGCTGCCCCATCCTTGTTGGATTGCCCCTTCTTGACCTTAGATTTATTCTTTCTCTTGTCAGAGATCACTAGCCCCTCTGGTTGTTGTCATGTTGTCCCACTACGACCCTTTACTGATGAAGGAATTCCTTCTTCCTTGAGCGTTAATAGCTTCTTTATGATACTCATTATATCCATGGTCACTTTGACTCCTTTACTTCTTATCCAATTGATCATTTTGTTGATCACATGTGTTGTTCTATCTATCAAAGGGAAAGATTCAATGACTAACCACCTTATTAGTGGAAGGGCTTGAGTGATGATCTATTTGTAGTAGTTTGCATCTGTATACACATAATATTTTTGAACTTTTATTGATTATTGATACTTTTTATCTTGTAAGAACCTGTCGAGTCTCAATCTCTATGAGTGCATGCATTAAGGGGTGCTTCAGGAAAGGGGTGGGTAGACCATCGGTGCTTTGTAAGATTGTTGTCTCTTTTTCCACTTGTCATCTATACACTCGTCTCCTAAAACCATTAACCCTAAGCTTATTCTTCTCAGTCCTACCCATTCCAGTCATTTTCCTCTTTCCATACTCATTTTCTTGCCTTAATTCCCTTTTGTCTATCAGTTATACTAGGTCAACCATGGCTGACCCTATACAATTTAGGGGTATTTTTCACTTTTTGGGTTTGTTCACCTTTCAGCCGACATAGCTAAGACCTAGTGAATTATCCTTAAAAACATACAGGGTCAACCATGGCTGAACTTGTACAACTGATGTTTTTGGGAAGATTTAGGGCAATATCCACCTATATATATATAAGTTTATTTCCAACCATTTGTAAAAAGTGAAGTGAAGAACAATAAGTGTGATCAAACATCTACTTATTGACCATTCTACTTGAGGAATAAAGCTTAGGGTTCCATATTTTCTTTGGAGATACAAATTTTGTCTTATGGAGAATTACTTTGGATGCATACAGAGGTTGTGTAGCCTAGAGTTGATTTGTCTTTGTTATCCTTACATACCACAACAATATCTTGTGAAGCACCTTGACCAAGGGAGAGATTGAGGTTCAATGGGTTCATCTTCAAGGTAAGTATTCCTAACTTTATTTATCCTTTGTAAGAGTAGATAGATAATGTAGTTATGCTTCTTTCTTCCATGTATTAGGATTTTGTATACATTGACATGAGTATATGTCTTCTATGCATGTTTAGTATGGTTAATTTTTTTATTTCTAACCCCCACTTTGTACCACAAGCTTTGGTGTATACTAGATTAGATTTACTTTCTTATTTTTTATAATTAGAGAATATTAAACCTTAGGAGTCTTCTAGGGTTGTTACATGATTGTGTTAGACTGTAGTCTTTGGAACCCTACCTCACATGGTGTATTATAACAATTGATTCTCTAATTGTGTCTAGTGGATCCTCATATTGGTCATGCTTCTACTTAATAAATGTATTCCCAATCGAAAGTGTAGGTATACTCTATCTTCTCTGAGACAAGATCGATTTATAGACATGATGCATTTCTGATTGCATACATTCTAGTGAACCCAACATGAATCCTAACCCTTACAGGATTTATTTCTTTCTTTCATTATTTTTAGCATTGTTTTTATCATATATGCATCATACTAGATCAGCTATGTTGACCCACTTCTAATCTTTATGTGCAGGTTTTTAGGAATAAGCAATTATATCGACTCAGATGACCCAGTACAGGTTTTTAGATTTCTAGACTTCTAGTTCATACTACTAGGTCAACCCAGTCTACCCTATACACTTTTAGGCATATAGATTCAACTACTAGATCGACCAAGGTTTATTATGTACATTCTAGGCACTTAAAAGTAGGATTCTACAAAGCTTGATCAACCTAGTCAACCCAGTTAGTAGATTTTTCAAGTATATTCCAAGGTTCTTGACTATCAATATTCATTATTTGCATCTTTGATCCACCAAGGCTCCTTTTTATCTCTATATCTCTTTCTTTTCTATCTTTCCTTTCACAGTTTGCAGTCTTCAAAACTACCTCTTCACAGTCAACTAGATTGACCCAGTTTTATGTTATGTGTGTTGTCTGAATAACTAGGTTGACCCTCGCTGACCCTATTCATTTTCAAACCTGCTTCCACAGTATAGGTTCAACCCTATCAACCCTATTCTATATTTATGAATATAGTGTCAACACTATACCTTGTTTTAAGTTGGAATTAATCTCTATATGTTCATAATTAGTTCATACATTTCTTTTTTTGTTGCTTGCATGCTTAGAATAGTTCACATATTCTAATTAAGGGGTTTTTAATTAATTGTTTAGTTTCACTATTTCTATTTTATGCACACACAACCAAATCACAAAAACTAAATAAGCACTTTAACATTTATCTACCAAATGCTAACCTACTTGGATTTCATCACTAGGAGGGAAGCCGACTTGATACTCTGGTCAAGTATAGAACATGGTTAATGGTATGTTATGGATAAGCACTTGACACCCTTATCACTGTGGTGTGTGAAGTGATGGGGTAGGCCCATTACTAAGCATATATCATTACCAATATAGTCCCTTTCAACCCAAACTACCTGAAACCATCCTTAGATTGATATCTAGTTCATTGCTCTATAGCCAACTTCCCATCACATTTAAAATTATTTCTTAATAATCTAATAAAACATCTTAGGCTGACCAACTAGTTAGCTCTTTGATTTTCAAGTTGATTGCTTACTCTTTGCTCAATTATGTGTGCAAAAACTTGCATTAGCCAGCATTAGTGAAAGGTTTTGTATTATGTGCTTCAATTATATTGGCCAACGTTGATCCAGTTGACTATTTGTTTCCCTTTAGTTCTTACTTTCCAAGATTAACTATAAAAATTGTCTTATTTCAGTTCATAACTTGTTATCAACTTTATTTTCTTTCATGTATGTTGTACTAGGTTGACCCAATCAACCTTGTACTTTTTTCGATCCTCTATGCACTGTATAGGATTCACCTAGTCGCCCCTGTACTATTTACAACCCCTTTTTCCTCTTTTTCCAGTCTTTGTGCACTATACTAGATTGACCTAATCGACCTTGTAAAGTTTTTTAATCCTTTTTTTTGTGCTAGGTTGACCCTATATTGTTTTAGTCACTTCCTAGTTCTTTGATTTCTAATCTTTCTTCCTTTCCCTTCATCATGAACTTTTTGCTTGACAGTGACACTGAGTGGTACTCAACATACATGATGAATCTTACCAATCCTCATAGGGTCTCCCATAGACAAAATAGGGCTCCTCTCTTAGATGATAGTAATGTTCATATTTCCACTCACACAATGAACTATGGGAACCCTCCTAATACCTTTTTATATCATAATTCAACTCTTTTCTTAGAGGACCAACTTGAGTTGAAGTATACTCTTGAAATGCTTTTCTTTATCTCTGAATTTCCTTAACATCGAGAAACATATCCTTCTAACATTTACAATCTTATGATTAGTGGTCAATTTGAAGAGCCTCATTCACCTACTCCTACATTCTCAACTAGATTTAGGGGTGCCACTTTCTTTGATTCTCAGCCTCTTCTTTAGATTATGACCCCTTCTCATACTATGACCTCTTCTTCTCTAACTTCTTCCACCTCCATGCCTATTATATCCTCTAACATGGTAGGTTTTACATCTAGTGGGCCTCTCTTAAGATCCACTATCCTTAATCGATCTACTAGTGCTTCATTTTCTACACAAGGAAATCATGCTTATAGTTTTTCTTCTACTCAACCATTCACTAGTCCATCTTTTGCTACACAAGCAAATTTTACCACTAGTGCATCACATTCTCATAATTCCTCTCAGGTTCCTATCAACACCAATAGTCATAAATAAGCCACTAATACTAACACTAATGCCAACCCTAATGATTCTAACAATGATAATCAAACACATCAACTTTTTTTGAAAACTCTTAATCAAATGAATACATTTTAAGCTCATCACACAAATCAAATGATGAAAATGCAAAACCACCTTCTTCATCTTCAATCTCATCCTCAACCACTGGCTTGGGGCACACAACCAAATGTTCCCCCTCCTCCTCTTTGACATTCTCAAGGAAATCTCATTCCTCAACCTTATTTAGTCAACAAAACCATCAAGCATCTATAAAATGAAACTCTTACTACTCAAATTGCTAACATTGACATAAGAGGTATAACACCTACAATTTCTTATAATGGATCAACCGATCTTACCCTTCATCTTAAGACATTTGGAAATATTTATAAGGATTGGGTTAAATTAAACACCTTTGCTACTACCAAGCTCCTTGCCAAAACCCTCACAGGTGATGCCTTCGATTGGTACAACCAACTTAGACCTCATTCTATTACTAGTTTGAAATACTTAGTAAATACTTTAGTGCGAGAATTCCAAACTAGTGATCTTCCTAAAAACACTTTGGCCCATTTCATAAATTTTAAACAAAACAAAAATGAAACTGCTCAAGCCTTTTTTAAAATATGGAAGACTTTGTCAAACAAATGTGAACATAACATGACCGATGACAATCTTTTTCATCTCTTTACCAATACCCTCTTTCCTAAATTACAATATTGAGTCTGCACTCTCTCTCCATGTACCTTAGAGGAGGCTATTGACCAAGCTAAATGATAAAATTTCCTAATGCATTAATTCAAGCCACCCCAACCTTCTATGGGTCCTCATCTATTACTAAAGAACAAAAACTGTAATATTACCAATGATGGTGTTACATATTCTTATGACACCATTCACAATGTTCAGTTTGTTTTCCCCCAAAAAAATCACTCATTTTGGGAACAACCTATGAACTATTTTGGGCCCTACAAGACCAAAATTATCTCTTCTTTTTTCAAAATTTGTTCTGAGCATTCAAATTCCTCATTTTTCAAGCTTCTCAGAAATCTACGGACTCTGCAGGCTTGAATCTATAGACTCTATAGGCTTGAATCTAGAGATTCTGCAAGCTTAAATCCATGGACTCTGTAGGCTTGAATCTACGGACTCTATAGGAAAAAAATCTATGGACTCTGCAGGCCAAGATCTACGGGCTTCGTAGGTTGATTTCTACGGACTCTGCAGGAAAGAAGCAAGCTCTCAACACTTAGGCGATTTCAAGGTTGGTTCAACGACAAGGTTCAACCAAAATGTCCATCGGTAAGCTTCTAAGCAAGGATTGAACCATTGAACCTTGAACCATTTTTGTTCAATGGGTTTAACGGGTTTAAAGGTTCAATGTCATCAGCAAGAGTTAAGTGCATTTGTCAAAGTTCAAAGTTTAACCACTTCAGGGTTCAACGGCTTCAAAACACTTATCAAAGAGAAGAAGGCTTGAACCATTGAACCATTGAACCACTTTGGTTCAAAGGTTCAATGGGTTCAATGGTTCAATAGGTTCAACGACCAAATGGTTCAATGTGTTTGGTTCAAAAATATCAAACGGACTTAGCCAAATAAAAAGAATGAACCGATTGAACCGTTGAACCTTGAACCAAAAGGTTCAACCAGTGCAATGAAGATCAAAGAGATTAGAAAGAACAAGGAAGTGACAGACAAAGGATGAACCAATGAACCGATTGAACCTTGAACCGAAAGAGTTCAAATTTCAATGGTTCATGGGTTCAAAGGTTCAAAGGTGGCCTCAGTCAAGGAAAGAAGCAGCAAACAGGTGGTTCAATGGATGGTTCAACCAAGGAGGGGGAAAGTGATTGAACCAGGAAGTGATGGAACAAAAGAGACAAAATGAATCAATGAACCAATGAACCAATGTACTTTTAGCAGGTTCAAAGGTTTAAGGTTCAACATGGTTCAAGCGGCCAGCGACCATTGACAGGCCCGCAGACATCAAATTTAAAGTAAGGGAATATCTGTTGAAATTCAAATAAAGTGCAAAACTTAAAAGAATAACCAAGCAACTGACCGAAAAGATGGCCTGAGAGCTCAAATTGCAGTAGGAAGAGACAAAGAGGAAAATATCTATGTAGAAGTTATTTCGATAGATTCTTAGCTTACAAACATTGAAAGCGCAGCCTATTGGTCTCCTTTGGAGTAAAGACAAAATGGATAGCTGCGCAGATGTCAGAAGGGACAGACCAAATGATCCAAACTCAGGAGAAGACATATGGGATGAAATGACATGCCATATTTAAGACAGCCACCCTATTTTTAATGCAGTCCTTTGACAAACCTGGAAATGCATTTAAGGCATTGAATGCACAGCATGGGTCGTTCTATGGAACAAAGCACTAATTCTTTCTTGGCTGCTATATATTGTAATCTCTTGTATCATTCTAAGAGAGATCTCCCTGTTACCAGAAGTAAAACTCTGCCCAAATTGAAAGGCAAATACTGAGACTTTGAGCTCAGATTGTTGTTCATATTATTTTATCTGAATGAGAAAGCAAGTTACTTGCAGACTTTGTGCTGTTATAACTTGTGTTATTTTAGGAAATTATTTTTATGTCTATTTCCTAGGAGCATTCTTGTTTATTTGATCTAACAAGTATAACTAGTGGAAGTAATCAGGAAGGTGTCCTAAAGTCAGTTGTGGAAGACTTTGTGTTGTTTACAATTGTCTTTAGTTTGTTTGTTTATTTTTTATTTCTGTGTAAAGGACCTTGGGATGACTTTGTGCCCCCATTTTTCTTTGTATCTCACTCTTGGGCAATCAAGGTGGAGACTTTGTGCTACATCTTATATTGTTGGTTACTCTATACTCTATTATCAGTTACTTATCCTACCTAAAAGAACTCCTGCTATCCCCTGCAAGAACACTTCTGAAAGAAGAGAAGTGCCTTCAGTGTTTTCACTAGGATTTTCTCCTTTATTTGTGAACATCATCTCTGAAAGAAGAGAGATGGATGGTGTATCCTACCCTTGAGTGTTATTTTTAGCTTATATAAATATTATATAGCACCTCATATTTAATAGGGAACCTCCTCTTGATGAGAGGAGAGATTTGTCCCCTTTGGATGTGGTAAACCTGCAACTTTGGATGACCAATCTCCCTATGCTATGGTTGAAGAGACCTATTTTTCTCACCAGTTAGCTGGTTGACAAAATATTCACCCAACAACTTTTTAGTGACTCTACTGGAGATTCAAACAAGCAGTTCATATCCTTATCCATTACATATTCTAGTGACTCTTTTATGTGTCTTATCCATTATCATTATATACTTTCCATCTTCCTCCATCTCCATTATATTATCTAGTCTGCAAAACTAGAGCCACTGGGGAAGAGAGCATAGTTTGAAGTCTCAAGCTTCAAGCTGAAGTAGATCCTGCTCTTTTCCATTTTTGTTCTATAATCTAGCAGCTCCATGCTATCCAAGAAGCTAAAAATCTCAAGGTATTGTTGACCATGTTTTCAAGTTGGTGCAATAGAGCAATTTTGATTTGTTCCCTCCACAACCTCACCTTCAACGAACTAGGAGTCTTCCTCCTACCCATCCCAGGTCACCAATACAAGGTAGAGCTTCTTTTTCTACTGTTAGCAAAGCTTTGCCTATCCAAATACCACCTAGATTTGTTATCCCTCTTTTCCACAATCAAATCATGGCTCAAGGCCCCTGGGGTAACTCTTTTGGTCCACTAAATTTGACCCCACCTCTACATGAGCTTCCATGTAGTTCAAGGAAGAATTTCCCCAAATTTTTTGGTGATGGGAAAGTTCACCCTAATGAACACATTGCGGCCTTCATCATAGCCTGTGGTGTGATAAGAGTGGAATTTGAAGACGTGGCAGTCAGGCTTTTCATGGAAACACTACAAGGTGCTGCTGCAGACTGGTTCTACCATTTACAGGCTAGGTCAGTGACTAACTGGGACACACTTAAAGCTAAATTTGAAGCCAGGTTCAAACTTATAGAAGATACACATGCCTTGCTGGCCCAGCGCACATAGATGAAGAAGGAACCTCATGAACCTATGAGGGATTTCATTGCCAAGTTTGACAAGCTCAAGAATAGAATTCTTGCAATTGCTCAGCCAACACCCAAAAACCTCAAATGCTTCTTCATCAACTCACAGCTACCTGAAGTGAGTTTTTTGCTAAGATGTGATGGCCACATACACCTTGAGGCTGCTCAAGACTTGGCTACTAAAGTGGAAGATGACCTTATCTTGGCAGGAAAGATAAGGAGAGATCTAAATAAAGGTAAATCCTCTTCATATTCTCAGTATCCATCTACAGGCACCACGGATCAAATGGTGCAAAAGTTGGAAAATGAACTACTAGCCTTAAAGAGACAAATGGCCCAAGGTATGTCTACTCCTCCTAATCAGGATATGCCAAGGAGAACATTTCAAAATCAGCCATATCAAGGCAATACTGCTAGGAATCAAGGGCAGCCAAACTGTCTTCTTCCCCCACAGAGGAACCTTGCCCTTGAAGCACCTCCAACCAACTCAACAGTTGGATATCTAGAAACTAAGTATGATTTATATTTCCAACCTGAGTTTGATCAAGAAAATGATGTTGATCTCTTCACAGAGGATCAAGAAGAGTCAGCTAGTGACTCCCACATTGGTTTCTTGAATTACCAAGATGAACCTAGAAGTAAAGGTGAAGCAGTCGAGAGATCATATGTAGTATTCACCTAGTCTAAGAACTAGTCAACCCAGCAAGCTGATAGAGAAAAGATAGAGGAGCAACCTCAACTAGGAATTTCAATTGCTAAATGTGGGACCACTATGCCTTTCTAGCCAAAGGACCTAGTGATTGCTAAAAAGGTAAGTACATCAAACATCCCTACACCTTCTACTTCAAATTCGTAGATTAGTCCTCCCCCCCTAAAAACCAAAAGGATGAACTCCCATCATTTCTTCATAGTCCATTTCAGTCATTTGACTTAATTAACCATGTCAAGAAAACCAAAATTTAAATGACTAAATTTGAATTCTTACAAGCCAACCCTGAGCAGTTGGATAGGTTGGTGGAGTGTGTGAAGAATACAACCATCCCTACAGGACAAGAGATTAGAAAGGTGACTCATGATCCCCCAAGAAACATGCCCATTCCAAAAAATCTTGTCATTACTTCCCTTTTTGCCCCTAGGAAAGTAGATCCTTTCTATGTTTCCTTAATGATAAACGGTCACAAGCTGAGCAACTGCATCATTGATATCAGTGCTTCAAACAATGTCATCCCTACCAAAGTGGCAGAATCTCTTGATCTCACACTGACCAAAACATTTGGTAGATGCTTCTCCATGGAGAACAAGTAAGTGCCACTACTAGGACAGATTAAGGACACCCAATTTGCATTTGCAACATTCCTGAAAAATAAAATCAAGATGACAGTCCTGGTGGCCGACGTCCCAGCATCCTATGGCATTCTGCTGGGATGAAATTTCTGTAAAGATGTTGGAGGAGAGTTGAGCATGGACCTATCTGAGGTGAGGATCCCTATCAAAGGCATCATGAAGAGGTTGCTCCCTAAAAAGGAAGCAAAATATGTTGTCACTTAGACATCAACACTTGAAGCTCAAATTCTGTTTGAGTCTTCAGGCAGAGGTAATTATTTTTTGTCTACTGAGGATGTTCATCTTTTAGTAGATGAAAGTCCTATAGGTAGCAATCTAAAAATTGATTCAAATGAGACATCAGAAGAATTATTAGGATGCAGTATAGATGAAAAAGGATCTTCCATCTCTAATGAAGAAAAATCTGATAGAAGATCAGTTTCTGATGAGGTTTGGATCCGAGAATTTGATGGCAGCGATTCCTCTACTGGTGTTGGAGCTGGGATGGTGTTGATATCTCCTCAAGGAGATATTCTTCCTCCTTCACATGAGTTGTAGTTCAACAACACCAACAACACTGCTGAGTATGAATCTGTGTTACTCAGATTGAAGGCTGCTTAAGATGAAGATGTCAAACTCCTTCACACCAAAAGAGATGTTGAGCTGATAGTTTGTCAGGTGTTTGATGCTGACAATCAAATCATGTGTTGGAATGAACTAATAAAACAACAAGCTATGGTATTGGACCATACTGCTATACTCCAAAGTCAGTAAAATGAACTCTTCACCAAGATAGCAAGGAGTTATGGTTTTCAGATTGAAGACCACGCCTTGCCATAGGGAAAAAAGAGAGAACTAAAAGGAGTGCATAGAAAATGTGATTGCTAGTGGAGAGTTCCATTCACCCATCACCGATTCTGGGGACAAAATGGTCTCATATTGGTTTATCAAGATGAAATACCATTTTCATTATCTCACAATGGGTAGCATCTAAATCACTTCAATTCTTGAAGTATCAGATAAGTTCACCTATACATATGTATATTTGTATAGTCTTTATTTCTGCTTTCTGTCATCCATTTTCAATTTTTAGAACTTTTTTTGTGGGTAGCATGACTCCATAGCCCAATGGCATACTTCAAGGCACCAAAGATTCTAGTTTCTACTCCCCTAAGTTGTTTCAAAATTTTAACTAAGGGATGTTCCCCAACTGGAGCCAGATGTTGTCCCCCAAAAATATAACTCTTTTTGGGAACAACCAATGAACTATTTTGGGCCCTACAAGACCAAAATTGTCTCTTCCCTTTTCAAAATTTGTTCTGAGCATTCAAATTCCTCATTTTTCAAGCTTCTCAAAAATCTATGGACTCTGTAGGCTTGAATATACTGACTCTACAGGCTTGAATCTACAGACTCTGTAGGCTTGAATCTACAGACTCTGCAAGCTTGAATCTACGGACTCTGTAGGCTTGAATCTATAAAATCTACAGGAAGAAAATCTATAGACTCTGTAGGCAAAGTTCTATGGGCTTCACAGATTGATTTCTACAGACTCTACAGGAAAGAAGAAAGCTCTCAACACTTAGGCGATTTCAAGGTTGGTTTAACAACAAGGTTCAACCAAAATTTCCATCGGCAAGCTTCTAAGTAAGGATTGAACCATTTAACCATTAAACCATTGAACCTTGAACCATTTTTATTCAATGGGTTCAATGGGTTCAAAGGTTCAACGTCATCAGCAAGAGTTAAGCGTATTTGTCAAGGTTCAAAGTTCAACCGCTTCAAGGTTCAATGGCTTCAAAACACTTATCAAAGAGAAGAAGGTTTGAACCATTGAACCACTTTGGTTCAAAGGTTCAATGGGTTTAATGGTTCAACAAGTTCAATGACCAAATGGTTCAACATGTTTGGTTCAAAAAGATCAAAAAGACTTAGCCAAATAAAAAGAATGAACCGATTGAGCCGTTGAACCTTGAACCAAAAGGTTCAACGAGTTCACAGGTTCAAAGGTTGAACCAGTGAGATGAAGATCAAAGAGCTTAGAAAGAACAAGGAAGTGACAAACAAAGGATGAACCAATGAACCGATTAAACCTTGAACCAAAAGAGTTCAAAGTTCAATGGTTCATGGGTTCAAAGGTTTAAAGGTGGCCTCAGTCAAGGAAAGAAGCAGCAAACAGGTGGTTCAATGGATGGTTCAACGAAGGAGCGAGAAAGTGATTGAACCAAGAAGCGATAGAATAAAAGAGACAAAATGAATCGATGAACCAATGTACTTTCAGTGGGTTCAAAGGTTTAAGGTTCAACATGGTTCAAGCGGCGAGCGACCATTGACAGCCCTGTAGACGTCAAATTTAAAGTAAGGGAATATCCATTGAAATTCAAATAAAGCATAGAACTTAAAGGAAGAACCAAGTGACTAACTGAAAAGATGGATCGAGAGCTCAAATCGCAGTAAGAAGAGACAAAGAGAAAAATATCTACGTAGAAGTTATTTCAGTAGCTGGAACAGTCTACAAAGTAGATTTCTTAGCTTACAAACATTAAAGGTGTGACATGTTGGTCTCCTTTGGAGTAAAGACAAAATGCACAGTTGTGCAGATGTCAGAGGGGATAGACCATATGATCCAGACTCAGGAGAAGACATATGGGGTGAAATGACATGCCATAATTAAGACAGCCGCCCTGTTTTCAATGCAGTCCTTTGACAAACTTGGAAATGCATTCAAGGCATTGAATGCACAGTATGGGCCATTTTATGGAACAAAGTGCCAAGTCTTTCTTGGCTGTTATATATTGTAATCTCTTGTATCATTCTAAGAGAGATACCCCCATTACCAAAAGCAAAACTCTGCCCAAATTGAAAGGCGAATACTGAGACTTTGAGCTCAGATTGTTGTTCATATTATTTTATCTGAATGAGAAAGCAAGTTACTTGCATACTTTGTGCTGTTATAGCTTGTGTTATTTTAGTAAATTGTTCTTATGTCTGTTTTCTAGGAGCATTCTTGTTTATTTGATCTAATAAGCAGAAGTAGTGGAAGTAATCAAGAAGGTGTCCTGAAGTCAGTTGTGGAAGACTTTGTGATGTCTGCAATTGTCTTTAGTTTGTTTGTTTATCTTTTGTTTTTATGTAAAGGAACTTGAGACGACTTTATGCCCCCATTGTTATTCATATCTCACTCTTGGGTAGTCAAGGTGGAGAATTTGTGCTACATCTTAGATTGTTGGTTACTATGTACTATGTTACCAGTTACTTATCTTACCTGAAAGAACTCTTGTTGTCCCCTGCAAGAACACTTCTAAAAGAAGTGCCTTTAGTCTTTTCACTAGGATTTTCTCCTTTGTTTGTGAACATCATCTCTGAAAGAAGAGAGATGGATGGTGTATCCTACCCCTGAGTGTTATTTTTAGCTTATATATATAGTATATAACACCTCATATTTAATAAGGAACCTCCCCTTGATGAGAGGAGAGATTTGTCCCCTTTGGATGTGGTAAACCTACAACTTTGGACAACCAATCTCCCTATGTTGTGGTTGAAGAGACCTATTTTGCTCACCAGTTAACTAGTTGACAAAATATTCACCCAACACATTTATCCTTCCTACCCCTTCATTAGAACCAACTCCCCCTTCTCAACAATACACCAATCCTCATTTCTCTTCACTAAATAACATTAACATTCATAAACCTCTATCCTAAGATGAATTACCTAATCATATACCCAGGCCTCTTCCATGAGAGCTTGACCCTACTCATCTTATGAAATCCTGGTATAATCCTTACAAGTTTTGTTAGTTTCATGCTAGTTGGGGTCATTCTCATGAGAACTATATACAAATTCATAATTTAGCTATGGATTTTCTTCTTTGACCTAATTTTGATCATGATTCCATCAATCAAAAGCGTCAAGAGGCTTATTAAATTGATTTCAAGGATTATGAATCACATGACAAAATTCAAGCCTTGAATCAAGTAATTGCTCATTTAGCTATCTATAAATACCCTCTCCCTAATCACCAACCTATTCAAGACACCCAAGACAAGCCCACCCCTTCCACCAACAATGTAGAATGTCTTTTTGAACCAATTTCTAAAGAGAATGTGGTTAGCATGACTAATATGCAAAAGGTGGTTACGTTTATTTATTCTCAACCTATCTACACTCCTCCTTCATCTCAAACATATCATGTTATCCAAGATTCTTCTCTAACTCATTTAAATGAGTTGAGGCAAGATGACATTATTACCTTTGATGATCCTATTTTTGATTTTCCCCTGGATAACACTTCCCATTCTATTTCTACCACTATTCCATCATCTTCTGATACTAATGATAATCAAGTTTCTACTAACACTTCTTCTACAAATTCTCTAAATCAACTTGAATCAGCTACTTCATCATCACAACATGATTTATAACCTTGTCCCAAACCTTCTTCTCATTCTTATCAACAAAAATTCCAATGTACTTCAGCTCCTCCTTTTAAGGACCTTTTTAACCATTATGCACCTATATCTAACAACCTTATTGTGGGTTATGATGAGTGGGATCCCATAGCAGAACTCACTAATCTCCCATCCCAAATTATATTCCTTGAGATTATAAGGACTTATCCCCATCATAGAAACCATCTTATGCAATTATTATTTAAGATGAATATCCCTTGTCCTCCCCTAGCAAGATGAGAAGCAACCTTATTTGGATCCAAGGATAGTATATTACAATAATGTGAAGAGATGTCTATTAACAAAACTATAGTTACTTCTCTTTCCTTAAAATTTTTCATAGCTTCTATGATTCCTGATGAGATTATGCTTCATGCAAATGATCCTCCCTTATTCATTAGCATCCAAATAGGTGATATCCAAATTAAGCATGCATTAATTAATGAGGGTTTTGACACGTGTTGCTTCTCTCATTTTCATTAAGATTCTTGGATATTTAGAATGCAATCTCAAGTTTACACAGAACACCTACCAAGGATACGATAGAATGCAAATGCCTCCTCTATGTTGTGTGTGGCTTCCCATTACCATCCCACTTGTTACCATCCATGTGAATGTGAATATCTTTAACTTTCCCCTTTCTTATAACATCTTGATTGGTAGGCCATGGACTCACTGTATGAGAGCTAATGCTTCTTCCATCTACCAATGTGTTAAATTCCCTCACAATGGAGACATTTACAAGATTCAAGGTGACACTAACCCTCAGAATTTTGAACAATTCTAAGACCATGGTGTCTTCAAGATTCCTACTCTTGAGCCTTTGTCAATTGTTTCATTTTGTGAGTCACAACATCTCAACTTTCCCATTAATTCAACTCGAGGTTATAATGGGCATCCCAAGCTCATTGGTAACATTCCTCCTAACCTCTTAGATTTTGATGATGATGAGCCTAATGAGATTAGCTTAAAGTCAAAACTTTTGATCTCTCACCTCATCTCATCTCGTAGCTTCTTTGCAACCTCACTCTCACAAGCCTCCTTGCGATGACATTCCCATAGTCTTAACCAATACTAGGCATTCTATTCACCATACTTCATCAGATGATAAGGTCATCCCTACTTGTGTCATTGACCTTCATGCCCTAGATTATGATGATGGTTATTCCTTAGATGATCTATTGTTAGGCAATCTTGTGCATCTCATCATTTTACTTCATTTATATTTCTTGATTTTTGTATATTTCCCCTTTATCATAGGGTATAGATGGCATCGACAGCTCCAATTTCTAAGGATCTATGTAAGACTATGCTCATAAATCATGTTATAACTGGGCTTTACCATTTTTTAAGGTACCTTGACCCTAGTAGTTACTTTACCCTGGAGGTTAGTGTGACTCTCCTTAGACCTTCTATAGATCCCACACCTCCCTCAGTAGAGCCCTTATCAGATTCCACTCCTGCTCTAGCTATAGTTGACCCCATTATTGCTCCTATATAGTTGAGCCTATTTCTACTCCTACTGTTGTTGAGCCTACACTTATT